>CM074727.1:26069746-26809746 GCA_037306005.1 Rhinophrynus dorsalis | reverse complement strand
CTCTTGAACTACAACTCTGACAGAATTGAAATAACATTCTCCATGTCCCAAATACTATGCAGATTAATTGGAGCGGCTTTTATTTTGAAACCTTATTATACCTTTAAAAAAATGGCATAGTCTACCGTGTTTGTACATGTGAGAAGTGTGAGACTATAAACCGATTTGTAGAAATTTCTGCATCAAAGAAAATAATGTATAGAGGATTTAAAAAAAATCAAAACAAATAAAAAGCATATATGAACATAATATAAACAGGCATGTAAAGAGTTACATTTGTTTAACCTTTTAAGTATCAAAGAGGTGTGCAATGCATTGCCCACCACTTTGATCCTTAACCCTTTGAGTTCCAGAGGGGTACACAATACATTGCTGGCACTCAAACGGTTAAAGAATTATAAAAGAAGGTAATAAATAAAAAGGGGTTTGATGAAAAAGTTTGGGAACCTCTGTCCTATAAGGCAAATTATATGAAGAAAATGTATAAAGTGAACGTTTAAGGTATTTTGGAGCAAAAAAAAAAAGTACTGTGTTTAATAGATAAAAATGTCCATTGATTTAAATAGTGATATTAACGCCTTGGATTGTGAAGCAATGCACTGGTGACCTCTATAGCATTTAGGAGTAAAAAGAACCATTTACAGGAGCAGTAAATGTTTCTAAGAAAACAAAATATATTGCATTTCTTTTCTGCTGAGTAAAACAAGGGCACTCACTGCTGGGAGATTTTTATTCAACATATATTAACAATTCACATTTATTTTATTACTGCAATTTCTGTTATAGTCACTAGGTGGTGCTGTTACTGTCTAGCATTCATGGGGCTAAAAGTGGCATTTAAATTAATGAGATTGTTTTGTTTCTCCTGTATGGTTTTCTCCAGAATTGCCCCTCTTGGTGAATACTGTCCTTGTTGTCTAGCTGAAACCTGATTTAGTTCCTTCTTTGATTAATCTTACAATGTTCATGATATCCCACTTCTGCCTCACCTTGAAGTTCTGGTTTCTTCCCAGAAAGAATCTGGTAGTATATATGGTAACTTCGTTCTCCGGGTTGTTGGAAAATCACTCTTGATTTTTCCAGGAGGTCTGAAAGAAAAATGTAGGTTTTGTGGACTCTGTTAGGCAAGATCCGCTAACCAACATACATCATTAGCATGGCAAAAATAGGCACTTCAGAGCTGGGCGGGCATATTATGGTTTTGCCCCCCCCAAAAAAAACCAAAAACACTTTCTGTGGATGCCCAGGATTATTAGTACTAGGAACAATAAATTACACTTGGGCCCTGTGTTCAAAGGGAAAATTGGTGTTACAATGACGTTATTAGTGCCAAATATGTTACAGTCAAAATTACAAAGACATAAGTGAAATTTTTTTGAATCCACCAGTGCAGCTCCATTGGTGTTAGTATTTCAGGGAATGCACCTTAATGTATGATGGATATAGTGTGTACCGGCAGATGCATTCTGCCATCATTACCCATTTAAATGCCAGAAATGTATCCAATGCATTGCAACACAATGCACTGGATACCGCTCTAGCTTTCAAAGGGTTAAAACTTTAATGCCAACAAGCTTCTTACCCCTTCTTCCCCATAGCATGTACACAAATATCCTGTATAATCACTACATAATCCTCTACACCTTGTTTTTTTATCTTGAGTGGCGGTGCCTCAGCTGTGCTGGTCACGCCCACATTCTGAATTGTGGGTGTGGCTAATTTTCCCTGCACCAGTTGCATAACCCTTTATAGTAGGGTGACCAGACCTCCCCTTTAACCGGGGACACATATGAAAAATACATACTGCAGGGCTGCTTTGATTTCAATGCACTCCTGAAATATGCCTATTTCCTATGTGTCCCCCGTTAAAGGGAAGGTCTGGTCAGCCTACTTTATAGGCTATTATTTAACCCCCTTGGATGCTAGAGAGAGATATCCAATGCGTTGGAGATCTCTCTAGAAACCAAGGGACTAAAGCTTTTTTTCTGTCATTACTTGTTATTGGCCAAGGGTACTTAATGTGCTAGGAAACAGTGGGTGGGAATGGGGGCAGGCTCACGTGAGGAGTGGGGGCGTGGCCATGGGTAAAACTAAGGGCCCCTACAGTGCCTTGCCTAGAGGCACCTAGGATGTAAATCTGGCACTGGTAGTCAGTGTTAAAGAGCTCCTAGTTTAGTGCAGAATTGTATTAGTACATCTCCCATATCATTTTTCCTACATAGCGTGGCATGTCTCTTAAATAACCTATAAATTGCAAAAAAAAAATGTCAGCATGACTGTCTTTCCTCGCTACACGTACTATATACCATAGCTTAGGCCTGCTATGTTTACTTACAGATGTCAACATCAGCAGAAGCCAGTTTTCCAGTTGGTCCAAAATGGATTCGGATAAACTTTCCCTTGAAAGGAAAATTAAATATGAAAGATGTGTTTTTTTTATTTTTTCTTCATTTTTACATGATCAAACTAAATAATGGGTTACACATATAAATATGGCATCAAAAGAAAGCCTTTCTTATCCTTAAAAAGATGGTATATAATTTGTATATGCATACTAAGTGAATCAGAAGGCATACTAAAAAATGGTCAACATTGCTCTTGTCCTCTAGTGTAAAACAAGCCCTTGTCGCCAAGGAGTTAAAGGGATAGTAATGTTTCATAATAAAAGCAGCTCCAATTAATCATCATAGTATTTGGACTTTGGAGAGTGTTATTTCTATTCTGCCAGAGTTGTAGTTCAAGAGTAATTCAATGACAAAGTGTCCCCCTCCCGCCCCTTTTACTGATGTAACACTGCTCAGCCACATCAGAAGGGAGGTGCCCAGGTAGATTGCAGAGAGGAACAATCTTCAATTAAGATCAGGGAAAAACCTGAAAAGCTTGTGAAGGGGGGCAGGGATTTCATTGTTTTCATGGGAAGAAGATTGTCCCCTGCTGTTATCTGTCTGGTCTATGGACTGGATTCCACATCTGAGAAGAGATGGCTTACACTAGGTAAAAGGGGCAGGAGGGGAAACTTTGCTTGTGAATATCTCTCAAACCATAAAGGTTTGAGAGATAATACTTATATCGTTCTTCATGTTTTTTTAATGCTTACAAAATAAAATAAAGATAAAATGAAGTATTACTATCCCTTTAAGAGACTCTTTTAGTTTAGATATTTCTTTGTTTAGGCTTTTACTGACAATGCGCATATTCCCAATGAAATCTTGCAGCAGTGGTAAACAACCTTTAAAATTTCAGCTATTGTAGATTTTAATTGGCTGCTTTTGTTTACTATAGAAATGTCGCCCAGTATTTGGCGACCATCAAAATGCCGACATCAGAATGTTGATGGCGGCGACATCAGAATGGAGCAGGCAACATTCTGATGTCGGCATTTTGATGGCTGTTAAATAGAGGGAGACATTTCAGTAGGGTACCAGGCTGGTTGGAGATTGAAGTCGTAGACCCCAACTGATTGCATGCAGAAGATTGTGTACCAATGCCTTACAAATCCAGAAGCTACTTACAAAACGAGAGGAATTATCATTTCTCAATGTCTTGGCATTGCCAAAAGCTTCCATCGCAGGATTGGCTTCAATAATTTGGTCTTCTAGGGTTCCCTGGAATTAATTGGAACAAAATAGGACATGTATTAGAACACTGATGCCAGTGATTTGTTTAACCCTTTGAGTGCCAGAGCTGTACGCCCCTCTGTCATTCAAAGAGTTAAAGTACCAATTACAATTCCTGATAAATCCCCACTTCTTCAGGCTGCCAATAATCAGTTTTGTGTGGATGGGTTCCCCAGAATGTATATTTACTTGTTAATGGATAAAATGTGCATGAATTCAAGCATAATTCTTTTTAGGACTGTAATCATTACCAACTGATTCTTCTTTCCCTCTTTAGAAGACGTTAGATACAGGAGTTTGGGGTTATGAAGTCCAGAAACATTTTAGTCTCCATGGACAATATCTAATACATATTAAATGGATAGTAATGATTCACAACAAAAGCAGCTCTGATTAATCTTCATAGTATTTGGGCCATGGAGAGTGTTATTAAAATACTGTCAGAGCTGTAGTTCAAGAGTAATTGAATGATAAACTATCCACCTCCCGCCCCTTTTACTAATGTAACACTGCTCACCTCAGAGCAGCAAGACTGTCCGGATGGATTGCAGAGAGGGACAATCTTCAGTGAGCATAAGGAAAAACCTGAAAAACCTGTCAAGGGGGCAGGGGTTTCCTAATGATCACAGTAAGAAGATTGTCCCTTGCTGTGATCTGTACGGTCAAGAGACCAGATTCCACATCTGAGGGGAGTTGGCTTACACTAGGTAAAAGAGGCGGGAGGGGATACTTTATCATTCAATTACTCTTGAACTACATCTCTGACAATATTGAAATAACAGTCTCTATGGCACAAATACATCTGAGGAAGGTGGCTTAGGTAAAAGGGGCAGGAGGGGGCCACTATAATATAATTACAAATGAACTAGACAGCACAAAGACTTGTAATAATGCTCTGCACACCAGAAAAACATAATAATAATATAAGTTTATTTAGAAACATTACTATCCCTTTAATTTTGGTGAATCAGAATTCATTCATAGAGGTTTTTTGGATTTTCTCCTCAGATTAAGATAAGTGGGTGTCATTATAGGATGTGGCACTGTCCCTTTAAAAGAACAACGCCTCTTCATTCCAAAAGTTACCAATATCAGTGGTAATTCTTAAAGGGATAGTAATGTTTCAAAATAAAAGCATCTCCAATTAATCTTCATAGTAATCGGGCCATGGAGAGTGTTTTTTTTCAGTACTGTTAAAATTGTAGTTCAAGAGTAATTGAATGATAAATTATCTCCCTCCCACCCCTTTTACTGATGTAACACTGCTCACCTCAGAGCAGCAGGGTGGTGTCCAGGTGGATCATAGAGAGGGACAATCTTCAGTTAACATAAGGGAAAAACCTGTGAAGGGGGGGCTTTCATTGTTCTCACAGCAAGGTGATTGTCCCTTGCTGTGAGCGGTCTGGTCTGTGGACCAGATTCCACATCTGAGGGGAGGTGACTTACACTAGGTAAAAGGGGAGGGAGGGGGATACTTTATCATTCAATGACTCTTAAACTACAACTCTGACAGTATTGAAATAACACTCTCCATGGCTCAAATCCTATGAAGATTAATTGGAGCTGCTGTTTTTGAGAAACATTACTATCACTTTAATTGCAGTTTCTTATTTGGACACAGTGTCCCCTGTCTGTATACAGATAAAAAAAACACCCAGTGACAAGTAAGTGAACAATAAGTCTCAATGGCTCAGTTGGTTAAGGCACCAGCTATAGAGTCTGCTCAAACCATGAGGTTGCAGGTTCTAGTCCCGGCAAGGTCAGCTCAGCCTTTCACCTTTCTAAGGTAGATAAATGAGTCCAGGACATACTTAAAAACAAGAGACAATCTCAATGTATTCTTCCTGGTAAAATACTTTCACAAAAAAAAAAAAAAAAGAAAATCTTAAAGGGATAGTAAGGTCAGAAAAAGTATTAACCATATGGTAGATACAATTAAAAGAAAGCACTTGCACTTTATTTGTATCTCTCAAACCGTTATGGTCTGGGAGATATAGGAAAATAAAGTTCTCTGGCCCCTTTCTGCTTGATAAGCTGTCAGAAGCAGATTCTGGTCGCTTCACCAGATGCGGCTCTTCAGCAGCACCGATATAACAATATCTAAAGACAAATACTTAATTTTTTGTAGACAGTTCCAATGAAGTATTTATTTCTAAAATGTGTGAATTCAGCTCGGCTGAAGAGCCTCTGTCTGGTCAAATGACTGGAATCTGCAGCTGTCAGCTAGATGGCAGACTTGAGTGAAACAGCCAGGAAAAGGTAACTTTAGCAAGTTGTATCTCTCAAACCATAAAGATTTGAGAGATAAGACTTACATAGATGTTAACCTTTTTTTAATGTCTACAATATTAAATCAACTTAAAATGAACCATTACTATCCCTTTAAAGAGGCCCATCTCAATTGTCCTATCAGGTAAGTTCTTTCAGTCCCGATGTTTCACTCCGAGTCTCCAATCAGGTTTGTTGGAAGGAAAAGTTCCCCCCTCCCTCCACCTTCCCTGATGTCAGCGTTGTGCTGACTGCAGGGATATCCGGACTGACTTTCATCAGGCGGCTCTGCAGCAGAGCCGTGATCGCGTTAGTGAAAAAGAATTATTTCACTGAAATGGTCTTCTCCATGTGCTTGAAAACCAAGCACATGTAGAAGACCGTTTCAGTGAAATAATTATTTTTCACTAACAGGATCTCAGCTCAGCTGCAGAGCCGCAAGCCTGTCGTACGACAGACTTCCCCTGCATTCAGCACAACTCTGACTTCAGGGAAGGG
Source organism: Rhinophrynus dorsalis (assembly GCA_037306005.1). Classification (NCBI taxonomy): domain Eukaryota; kingdom Metazoa; phylum Chordata; class Amphibia; order Anura; family Rhinophrynidae; genus Rhinophrynus; species Rhinophrynus dorsalis. The sequence goes on along the minus strand of CM074727.1, from coordinate 26,803,363 downwards.
GGAGGGAGCGGGGAACGTTGCCTTCGGTTATCTCTCAAACCATAAAGGTTTGAGAGATGAATCTGGGGGCTATTACATTATTTTACAAATATCTACAATAAGGGGGATACTATTAATAAAGTATTACTATCACTTTAAGTCAAACATTAACTTCATGGAACTGAAGAAATAACATTTGCACTTTCTTGATAGACTTACCCCAGTTCTTGTAGCTGGAGCTTGCTGAAAACAAACAGGAAAAACAATGAATATTTTTTAAGAAACATATTGTTTAGAATGATTGTTAAAACTGTCATCAATCCACAAAGCAGTAATGATGTTGCAACATTAAAATCCAATACGTTTTTGAAAACTGCCACAAGTAAGAAAGCATTAAATGTAGGATCAATACGCCGTTAAATTATATAAATAAAGCAAAACAGAAATGTGTTAAAATGAGAAAAAACATACTTCATACATTATGAATTAACAAACAAGAATATTTGGTATACAACTGGAATCAGCAAATAATACAATTAGGATGATAAACAAAAGCAGAAACTTGAAATTGCAAGATGGAAACATTTACTAACATTGAGTTAAGTAAACTGGAAAAGCAGATGGTAGGACATGGTAGAAAACTGAAGAAAGTATGAAATGCACAGGGCCGGATTTAAATCCCAGGCTCCCCTAGGCAATATATGCTTCCTTTGGTCTATATTAAGCAAGTAATAAACAGCTTTAAAGGGATAGTAACATACCTGGGAACTTCCTGCTGAGGGCTACCCGGAGGGTAGTTCTCTGTTCAGCAGGGGGTAACAAAAATGACGCTAATTGCGTCAAAAAGGGGCGGGGCTTAACTCGAGTGTTGGGGGGGATTTAACCCTTTGAGTGCCAGAGTGGTACGGAATGCATTGCAAAGCATCCGGAGGAATCTGCCTCTGCCCCGGAGACCCGGTAAAGCTCTGTCAGAACCGGAGTCTCCGGGGCAAATCTGGAGAGTTCCCAGGTATGGATAGTAACACTTTGTTTAGACAAGCTTTAACCCCTTAACGACCCTTGATGGTCATAGTACGTCATGGGTCGATCTGACTTAATGACCCATGACGTACTATGACCGTCATGGAGTTCCGGGCTCCTCCTGCGGCTGCACACCGTTCGGGGAGTCCGGAAGCGGAAATTTAAAAAAAAAAATGCTCCGTGATCCTTAACAGACCGTGCCGATCGGCTGGTCATTAAGGGGTTAATATTGTACTTATTAAATAAATAAAACAAATGATCTAAGTCTGATTGCTCTAACTTTTATAGTTTTATTGTAATATAGTTGTTAAGTTCCCCCTGCCGCCCCTTTTAGCCACATCAGCACTCCAGCTGACAAACTTGGATTCTGGTCCCAGGACCGGATGGCTCGCCTGCAGAGCCGAAATAGCATTGCATACACAGCAAACCTTCATGAGAACGGTCTACTGCCTCAAACCAGGCACACTTTGTAGACAGCTATGAAGATTTTCTTTGTATGCAATACTATTTCGGCTCTGCAGACGAGCAGTCCGGTCCCAGAACCAGAATCCAAGTTTGTCAGTTACAGCACTGATGTGGCTAAAAGGGGCGGGGGAAACTTTACAACCAGGGGAGGGCTGGCAACATACGGCCCAGGGGGCAAATACAATTAAGTGGCCCATATCTACTATCGTCCAAGCCCATTGTCCCAGCCCACCCCTGTTCCCTTAATCTTAAAATTGTCCTTAATGCTGTGAATTAAAGCAAGTGATACCACAGAGCTTACTGTTGAAATGAGGATACATTAGTGATACTACAGTGCTTACAATTTAACCCTGTGAGTGCCAAAGAGGTACACAACACATTGCTTTTTCAATGCATTGTGTACCCCTCTGGCACGCAAAGGGTTAAGTAAAGATAGCATAGTGATGCCATAGAGCTTGCAGGGGAAATGGATTATGCTACTAGTGCAGCTGTGTTTGGATTGTAGCTCTGTGGTATCACTTGCCTATAGATTCATTTCATAAGTTCTGTGGTATCACTAGTTTAGCTCCATTTACAGCAGAAAGCGGGAGATTGAGTGAGGCACTGGCCCACCAGCCCAGACATATGGTGAGCCCAGGGGGCAATTGCCCCCCTGCCCCCCAGGCCAGCCCTCCCCTGTTTACAACGATATTACAATAAAACTATAGAGAGCAACCAGATTTAGATCATTTGCTTTATTTATTTAATAAGTCCAATATTAAAGGGTTATTAATACTTCGTTTTAACTTTATTTTATTTTGTAGGCATTAAAAAAACATGAATAATGATATAAGTCTTATCTCTCAAACCTTTATGGTTTAAGAGGTATTCACAAGCAAAGTATCCCCTCCTGCCCCTTTTACTGATGTAACACTGCTCAGCCAGAGCAGAAGGGAGCTGCCCAGGTAGACTGCAGAGAGGGACAATCTTCAATTAAGATAAGGGAAAAACCTGAAAAGCTTGTCAAGGGGGGCAGGGATTTCATTGTTTTCATAGGAAGAAGATTGTCCCCTTCTGTTATCTGTCTGGTCTATGGACTGCATTCCACATCTGAGAAGAGATGGCTTACACTAGGTAAAAGGGGCGGGAGGGGAAACTTTGCTTGTGAATATCTCTCAAACCATAAAGGTTTGAGAGATAAGACTTATATCATTCTTCATGTTTTTTAATGCCTACAAAATAAAATAAAGTTAAAACTAAGTATTACTATCCCTTTAAAGCTTGTCTAAACAAAGTATTACTAACCCTTGGTTGCCAGAGAGATTTACTAAGCATTGGTTTTGCAATGCGTTGGAGATCTCTCTAGCATCCAAGGGGGTTAAAGAATAACCTACAAAGGTATATATAAACTGTTGCAGGGACATTGAGAATGCTGTAGACACACCCACAACTGAGAATGTGGGTGTGGTCAGCACAGTTTAGGCACCGCCCCTCAAAACCTAGAGTTCTATGCAGTTGCCTACTCTGCCAATTGGGAAATCCGGCCCTGGAAAAGCAGATAGTAATTTCAAGAACATGAAAAGCTGTTGCTTAGAAAATCTAAGAAGGAGTAGCTTTTAGTGGCATTAAGCAAAATGGACTAGTATCCATGGTAAGAAAAATATGTAATTTAAGAAAGCGGCAGGACAGGATATTTAAAAAAATAAATAAATAAATAACAGAAAATAAAGTTAGATTAAGAAAAATGTAAGCTGTAAATTTTGAACATTTAGTAATCCTTTGTTATATAGAAGAAAAACACAGATGGTAGGAAATGGAAGAAATTAGGATTTGCGTAATCCTTTGAGTGTGCTAGGGGTACGTAGCGCATTGCTTCACAATGCGTTGTGTACCTCTCTGGCACTTAAAAGGGGTTAAAAGCAAAATAGTAATTTCAAGAAAGTAAAAAGCTTTTGCATATAAATTAAATAAAAAAGTATAGCTTTTAATACCATTAAGCAAAAAGACATCAACAGTAAGAAAAAAAAAATATTTCAAGGGAATGAAGAGGATTTGCTTTATAAAAACTAAAAGGGAAATTTTAGTGGCAAGAAGCTAAAAAAGACTAGTTTCCGCTGTAATTTGGCATGGAAAAAAAAGATCTGGGATTAGAAAAATGTAAATTGCAAAAAAAAATTAAAAAAAAAAACACTGGGTCATCCATTAAGACTGGAGTAAAGATGTTTTTGACTGAAAAAGGGATAGACATTTTTACAGTAAGGGCAGTAAGGATGTGAAATTCTATGTCTATGGGAGCTGTAATACAGATGCTGTAGATACTTTCAAAAAGTACTGGAAACCTTTTTAATTAATAGAAATTTAGAATTATGACAGATTACAGGTAAAATTCATAGGGCCCTTAAGAGTTTCTGGACTTAATAAGGTAGGTTGTGGGTTATTATTAGAAGTGTTCCTTCCCCTTTAAGATTATATAACAAAGAAAAGTTATAATTGATTTCAATACATTTGCAGTCAATTTTGTAGCTTGACCGTGACTACCAAGCTGTGAAATCTTTTACAGATCCAGAAAGTTCCTTGTACTAGGACACAGAAACTGGGGCGGTGTTTTTTTATTTAATTATGAAAAACAAGTTGTCTCTTGTTAATGAATCTTAAAGTTTTTTCTCAATTTGTTGTCAGGTTCTGGTATTTTTTTAAACAGACGTAAATACAGCTAATTATATCTAAACTGACCATGGGACATGATAACCAGCAGATGTGATTGCAAGGGATCAAAACAAGACCTTTTCTTGCTACTGTATTCTAAATTCTTTATGTCCCACAGCAGTAGAAATGTGGGGTTCAATAAGGTTTAAAATTAGGGATTAGGTTTAAGGAGGACACATTTTTCTGGAAGTCTGTGGATAAATATGTATTCCTATTTATGGGCCAGAAAGTCGGTGAAATGGTCAAATCAATTCCCAGTCTTATTGTTACAGCGGAAAAAAAAGATCATTAAAGAGAATAAAAAGCAAAAGAAGCCGGGCAAGAAGAAAAAAGCAAGGGGAGATAAAAATGTAAAAAAGCAAGGGAAGGTAAAAAAAAGAAAAAAGCAAGAAAAAAAGGAGTTGGAATCACGGCAAGGGCAGCTTTGTCAAGATACGGTTCTTACGCTCTTCTTCCCGAGACCTTCCCCAAGAGCAGCCACTATAGCAAAGTACTGAATTACACGTTTCGTGTTTACAGTTTTGCCTGCACCGGATTCTCCACTTTGGACAATAGAGAGATAGTAAATTGGTAAATGGAGGAAGGAGAGATAAACATTAAAAACAGGAAAGTTATACAGATATAGCCAGATTAAAGAAAAAGGAATAGGAGGTTCTTAATGTTGTTTAACTTACATATGTATCTAGTAGATGTCCTCCATACAGCAAATATATATATATATATATTTTTTTTTTTTCAAGAAGGAATATTTTTCACCCACTTGAAACAAATTTTGAAACAAAACAAATTTTGAAATTACTTCAATAGGTTTTTGTTCAAAGTCCTTTGGTGATCTGGCAAAAGATTGAACATGATTAACCCAAGTCTTCTTTCAACCTCCATAAACATGTAACTTTTATAGTTACGTGAAAGTTAATTGATAGTTACCTGCTAAAGAATATAACAGTCTTCCAATGCAAAATATATACAAATAAACCTCAGTGCAGTGTGAATGACACTTACGTAGACAAATCTTTCAGTTAAATAAATTAAGAGCTACTTATTCATACAGGTATATTTTGACCAAGATACTGGTTAACTGCATCCTATTAGCAGGACAGGATCGCTTCCTGTATGAGTTCTCCAGGACTAGACCAATTGCTGTATGCATTATTCAGGACCAGGACACTTCCTAAAAAGAAATCTTCAGGACTGCACCACTTATTGTATTAATTATCCAAGTCCAGATCACTTCCTGCTTGAATTCTACAGGTCTAGACCACTTCCTGTTTGAATTCTACAGGCCTAGACCACTTCCTGTATTAATTCTACAAGACCAGACCACTTCCTGTGTGAATTGTACATGACCTGACCTGACCACTTCCTGTATGATATTTTCAGGACCAGACCACTTCCTGTTAGAAGTCTACCGAACCACAACACTTCCTGTTTGAATTCTACAGGACCAGGCCACTTTCTGTATGAGGGAGACTCTGGGTATGTGCAAGACAAAGTATCCTTTGGATTCTAGACAGCTTCCAATTGCACTGGAAACCTCCATAGCATCCAAAGCATAAACCCTTTGAGTGCCAGAGGGGAATGCAATGCATGGCAAAGCAATGCGCTACGTACCCACCTGGAATTCAAAGGGTTTATGCTTTGGATGCTATGGAGGTTTCCAGTGCAATTGGAAGCTGTCTAGAATCCAAAGGATACTTTGTCTTATAAACAAGACAAATATAAGAAAATAACATCACAAATTCAACAATAGAAACAAAGAGAAATGTTATTTAGAAGGATTTGTGAAATAAGATTAAAATGTAAATAACTGGAGTGGATCTACATTTGGTACAACCTCTCCTTGACTAGGCACAGAATGAGAAATGTAGCAAACTGCAGGAAAATGCAGCAAACGTTTTCCTTCACGACAATTTGATTTGGGGGGGGGGTATTTTGGGGTTCACGAAAGAAAAAATATATATCATGATAAATATATGGCCTGCGATTCCACAAGACCATGGGTAGTCAGGTACACGCATACATTTTCGCAGACACAAATACATAACTATTTTCACTTATAATAATAATTCTGTTTGGAAAAAGAGAACTCTTTGGTGAATTATTACTTGTCCACCATGATACGGTTGGCTTTCCCATAAATACTCCTCTTTCCCTTTATACATCAGGCTCGCTGTGTCTAAGGCCTTGTTCACACTGGTGACTTTGTTGCAGCAACTTTGCTGCAAGATGTTCATACCTAGGAACTCTCAGGGTTTGACCCTGAGACTCAGGGTTTGGAACCAAATCTCAGGGTCTCAGGTTGAAGGGCCAAATTCTCAGGGTGAGCAAATCCAGTGTGTTCTCCTATATGACTTACACCAATTTACTGCTTATTTATTGTCCAGGTTCCTTAAAAATTGATTGGCTTATCTCTGGTTTAGAGCAAACATTGACGTAACACATAGAATCCTCTTTCTTGTGGGCATTAAAGGGATAGTAATACTTCGTTTTAACTTTATTTTATTTTGTAGGCATTAAAAAAACATGAAGAATGATATAAGTCTTATCTCTCAAACCTTTATGGTTTATGAGATATTCACAAGCAAAGTTTCCCCCTCCCGCCCCTTTTACCTAGTGTAAGCTATCTCTTCTCAGATGTGGAATGCAGTCCATAGACCAGACAGATAACAGAAGGGGACAATCTTCTTCCTATGAAAACAATGAAATCCCTGCCCCCCTTGACAAGCTTTTCAGGTTTTTCCCTTATCTTAATTGAAGATTGTCCCTCTCTGCAGTCTACCTGGGCACCTCCCTTCTGATCTGACTGAACAGGGGGGGGATACTTTGTTTGTGAATATCTCTTAAAGGGGAACTTTCACCCCGCAATAACTAAATCTCCACTTACTGCTCACCTGGCGACTAGCTGCTTAGTAGAGTTAGTCGCCAGAAATCTTACCCGGTTCTCAAGATTTCGGCGTTTTACAGGAGCAGGAAGCACGGACGTCTCTTCACAGTGACGTCCGTGCGCCTGCGCTGTCAGTCCCTTGTGCACCGTACGGTGCACAAGATTTCTGGCGACTAGCGCTACTAAGCAGCTAGTCGCCAGGTGAGCAGTAAGTGGAGATTTAGTTATTGCGGGGTGAAAGTTCCCCTTTAAACCATAAAGGTTTGAGAAATAAGACTTATATCATTATTCATGTTTTTTTAATGCCTACAAAATAAAATAAAGTTAAAATGAAGTATTACTATCCCTTTAAGGGTAAATATTTCAAATATCTCAGGGTGAGCTCATTTCAGAAGTTCCCAGGTATGAAGATGTTGCAGCAACAGAAGATTGCCATTGACAATAATTGTAGCTGAAAAAGTTAACCTTGTGAATTGTCCTATGGGAAACAACGATATCTATTCCGTGTAGGGTTGCCACCTTTTCTTCAAAAAAATACCGGCCATGGCATTCCCTCCATAGACTTAACATTGGACAGAAGCCAATTTTTTACCGGCCTGCCGGTAAAATACCGGCTGGGTGGCAACCCTAATTCCGTGAAACTTTTTACTGCAATAAAGTCGCCAGTGTGCACTAGGCTTAAAGGAGCAATAAACCTTTTTTTTATGAAAATCCTTATGTTACAGAGCTTTTCCTGCTGAGTAAAACAAAGCAACTCCCACTGCGGTCAGTTGTTTTATTCAAAAGGTATAAAAGTTCAATTAACCAGGAAGTGAATTTACTGTGTGTTTACTTCCTGATAGTTCTAACTGACAGGAAGTGACAGGCAGTTTCTATCACATTCTATGGAGAACTGTATGTCAGTGACTTTCCTCTCCATTAGAATGTAACATAACTAATTGGACTTTGACCATTGTCAGTAAATGTGCTGATATAACATAACTGCCTTTTTGAATACAAGCGTGGTTGGCACTAATCTCTGTTAATTATCTGAAATAGTTCTTATCTTTCATTACAAACGGCAGATGCAAAATTATCCAATAGTGTCTGAATCGGACATTCTACATGTATATTGAAAAATTAAGTTTAAAATTATAACTTAGGGATATAATGTAAATAAATATATTTTACAGATGATATCTGTAAGTACGCGATATTTAAAGGTATACCAACTAATTTAATTTTGGGCGTTAGCGTTCCTTTAAAGAAAAAAAACGTGGGAACAGAAAGAAGAGACCAGCTTAATTAAAATGTCCCGGAGAAATTCAGAATATAAGGACAATATCAAAAACTAACTTTACATTTTTTTTAAGTTTGTCTGGCCACTTAGGAGTGTCAGGGATAAGCTCACTAATGCTGTATTTTTTAATTAAAAAAAAAAAAAAAAAAAAAAAAAAAAAAAAAAAAATATATATATATATATATATATATATATATGTTTTTATGAGGCACTGCCCATTTAACATTTAATTGTTGTATTAGGACTTAGAACAATCCAGACCTATGTTTTGTTGTTTTTTTCTAATAATTTCCTTTTATTATAGTATCAAACAAGAGCACAAATATAGATGTAACACTCTTCTCCCCATATAAATGTAACACACTTATCCCCAGTGAAATGAAGCCAAAAGAAAGATTAATCTTTTAGATTGTTCGTAAGGTGTATGTTACATTCAGTGACACATTTGATACAAAGCGCTATCTAAGAGTAGAATTAACATGCCTAACAATGCAGTTAAATTAGAGATTTCTATATCACTCACATTAACCCCCCCATTGTTCCACAGTGATTTCATTGCTATGAATAGTATTGCTGGCAGACTGAAGCAGTCCAAGATAACAAAGGCTACAGACAATGATAGAGATAGCTGCAGAAGGATAATAGCCAAGCATTTTAATACTGTATCTCTGCTTTACCTAATTAGGTATTGAGACAAGATGGAAAGCTGCATAGACCATGGTAGGGGACAGTTCCTAATTTAGCCTTTGTCTGCTTGGCAATTTAAATTAATCCACCCTGCTTACTGAGGCGATTGTTTGAGATGAGGATGTGTGCTCTGGGAATCTAAAATAGACACCCATGACACGGTGGGCAGAGTTGTATATCTTTTAGATTTACAGTAGTTGTTGGACAACAATTCCCGTCAGCTCATCGTAATGAAAATTATTATAATCAGACAACGGCTGGACAGAAACGGACACCCTACCACTGTTCTCTAGTGAAGATGAAGGTTTGATACTTTGTAATCCTAAAAGGGATAGTAATACTTCGTTTTATCTTTATTTTATTTTGTAGGCATTAAAAAAACATGAAGAACGATATCCATACCTGGGAACTTTTGAGACAGGGCTACCCGGAGGGTAACCCTGTCAGTGCCAACCTGTGAAGAAAATGATGCGATTAGCATCATAAAAGGGGCGGGGCGTAGTCGCGGAGGGGGGTGGGACAATAAAACCCCTGCAAAATGTATCTAAGAGGGCGGGGAGTGGGAGGAACCAGGCGGGACAGACCACAAGTGGGCAGAGTTTCTATTTAAACTCTGCCCACCCGGTGATCCACACATTTCCCCGGAGACCCGGTAATTCAGTCTAAAATCCGGAGTCTCCGGGGCAAAACCGGAGAGTTCCCAGGTATGACGATATCGTATCTCTCAAACCTTTATGGTTTGAGAGATATTCACAAGCAAAGTTCCCCTCCCCGCCCCTTTTACCTAGTGTAAGACATCTCTTCTCAGATGTGGAATCCAGTCCATAGACCAGACAGATAACAGCAGGGGACAATCTTCTTCCTATGAGAACAATGAAAACCCTGCCCCCCTTGACAAGCTTTTCAGGTTTTTTCCCTTATCTTAATTGAAGATTGTCCCTCTGTGTAATCTACCTGGGCACCTCCCTTCTGATCTGGCTAAGCAGTCTTACATCAGTAAAAGGGCGGGAGGGGGATACTTTATCATTGAATTACTCTTGAACTACAACTCTGACAGAATTGAAATAACACTCTCCAAAGTCCAAATACTATGATGATTAATTAGAGTTGCTTTTATTATGAAACCTTACTATCCCTTTAAGGACCAGCGGTCCAGGGAAGTTACCTTCTCTTAAGGACCGCTTTGATCCTTGCCGATGCGCCAGGACACGTGACCTGTTACGCGTACCGGAGCGCCGCTTTGAGGCCTAAGAGAGATCGCTCCAGTCTTGGAGCAATCAATTTTAGGCCCCGTTTTTACTTACAGCGCTCCCGGTAGAGTTCTGTAAGTAAAAAGTACGTGACGTGCTATGACCGTCACTGGTCCTTAAGGGTATAAGGACCGTGACGGCCATAGCATGTCACGTAGTCCTTAAGGGGTTCAAATATAAGAAACACATTGCACTGTTTCAAACCACTGACATTTCTGTAGTTCATAACATATTAATTGTAGAAGGATCCCCCGCCCGCACCTTCTGTCCACGTCACTGCTGCAGCTCATACAGGTCCAGATGGATGCGGCGAGGGACAATCTTCAGTAAGCAAAGGAAAATCCTGTCCTCCTTCGTCAAGGGGGACAGGGTTTTTCTTATACTTAATTACTGAAGTTCATCCTTTGCCTCATCTGTCGGGTCGCACGACACGATTAGCGATTCAGTGGGAAGTGGCCAGATGGGGCCAGGCGGGTGATCCGTCTAGAGTTCCTATGTTATGAACTACAGAAAAGTAAGTGGTTTGAAATAGCGCAATGTGTTTCTTTTGAGGCAGGGTTACCCGGAGGGTAACCCACTCAGTGCCCACTGGGGAGGAAAATGACGCGATTTGCGTCATAAAAGGGGCAGGGCTTAGTCGCGGCGGGGGGGGGGGGGCGGGACAAAAAAAAAAAAGAAACCCTGCAAAATGTAGGTAAGAGGGCAGGGAGTGGGAGGAATTGGGCGGGATGGAGCAAAAGTGGGCAGAGTTTCTACTTAAACTCTGCCCACCCGGTGATTCACACATTGCCCCGGAGACCCGGTAATTCAGTTTGAAATCCGGAATCTCCAGGGCAAAACCGGAGAGTTCCCAGGTATTCTTATATTATAAAGAAGACTCTGTGATCTAGATTTTTTACATTCCATTCCGTTTAAAACCATGTGTTTCCATCATGGAACCCTAATAGATTCAGGTTTCAGAGTATCTTTAACCCTTTGAGTTCCGAAGGGTTAAATGTGGATCAGTAAGTGGTTTTGACATTTTGACCTACCCATACTGAAGCGAGGGCTTAGTTAAAGGGATAGTAATGTTTCACAAAAACAGCAGCTCCAATTAATCTTCATAATATTTGGTCCCTGGAGAGTGTTATTTCAATACTGTCAGAGTTGTAGTTCAAGAGTAATTGAATGATAAAGTATCCCCCTCCTGCCCCTTTTACCTAGTTTAAGACACCTCCCCTCTGATGTGGAATCTGGTCACTTGACCGGACAGGTCACAGCAAGGGACAATCTTCTTACTGTGATCATAAGGAAAACACTTCTCCCTTAACAGGTTTTACAGGTTTTTCCTTATGCTCACTGAAGATTGTCCCTCTCTACAATCCATCCGGACAGTCTTGCTGATCTGAGGTGAGCAGTGTTACATCAGTAAAAGGGACAGGAGGAGGATACTTTATCATTCAGTTACTCTTGTACTAAAACTCTAACAGTATTGAAATAACACTCTCCGTGGCCCAAATACTATGAAGATTAATCGGAGCTGCTTTCATTGTGACACATTACTGTCCCTTTAATTGCTAGGTGCTATGTGTCCTAGAAAAAATTGTATCTATTTTCTGGATTATTATTATATTTTTGTTCGATTTTAGCTGGCTAGCTGGTAACTCTAATGGCTCTGAATTTGTAAGTTGACTATTTTTGTAGCATAACTTTTATTTAGCAACTGAAAATTTCTGTGTTTTTACTGCTACAGTGTAACAAGGTTTTCCCATCCATAACATTCTCTCACTATAAAGACGTGAGAAATTAGCAGTGAAAACACAACTACCTGCAACAATTGTGTCATTTTAAAGCAAGTTCAATGAGATTACATTAACCCCTTAAAGACTTCTGTTAAGGACCTATGACGGTCCTGGCACCTCAAGGAATTCGGGGGTCCCAGCGCAGCTGCACTTCGTTTGGGGACCCCTGATTCCATTGCCCTCCCCCCAAAATGCCCCTTGGTCCTTAATTTTTGCAGTGAGGTCAGTCATTAAGGAGTTAAGATCAGTACTAATGTAGCTGTCTTATCTCTGTTTCCAAGGAAAGTTGCAGCTGCTGCATCTCTCTGTGACAATCATAGTATGTTGCCTGTGTGAAATGTCACATAGGACACAATAATTAAAGGGATAGTAATACTTCGTTTTATGTTTATTTTATTTTGTAGGCATTAAAAAAACATGAAGAACGATATAAGTCTTATCTCTCAAATCTTTATGGTTTAAGAGATATTCACAAGCAAAATTTCCCCTCCCGCCCCTTTTTCCTAGTGTAAGTCATCTCTTCTCAGATGTGAATCTGGTTGTAAGACCAGACAGATAACAGCAGGGGACAATCTTCTTTGTATGAAAACAATGAAAGCCCTTTCCCCCTTTTCAGCTTTTTCCCTTATCTTAATTGAAGATTGTCCCTCTTTGCAATCTACCTGGGAACCTCCCTTCTGATCTGGCTGAACAGGGGAGGGGAAACTTTGCTTGTGAATATCTCTTAAACCATAAAGGTTTGAGAGATAAGACTTATATTGTTCTTCATGTTTTTTAATGCCTACAAAATAAAATAAAGATAAAACGAAGTATTACTATCCCTTTAAAGAGATAGTAATGTTTCAAAAATCAGCAGCTCCAATTAATCTTCATAGTATTTGGGCCATGTGGAGTGTTATTTCAATACTGTCAGAGTTGTAGTTCAAGAGTAATTGAATGATAAAGTATCCCCCTCCCGCCCCTTTTACCTAGTGTAAGCCACCTCCCCTCAGATGTGGAATCTGGTCACTTAACTGGACAGATCACAGCAAGGGACAATCTTCTTACTGTGAACATAAGGAAAACCCTGCCCCCTTGACAGATTTTTTAGGTTTTCCTTCATGCTTACTGAAGATTGTCCCTCTCTGTGATCCATCCGGACAGTCTTGCTGCTCTGAGGTGAGCAGCGTTACATCAGTAAAAGGGGTAGAAGGTCGATACTTTATCATTCAATTACTCTTGAACTACAACTTTGACAGTATTGAAATAACACTCTTCATGGCCCAAATACTACGAAGTTTAATCAGAGCTGCTTTTATTGTGAAACATTACTATCCCTTTAATAATTTGTGTGATTTTCTCACAATCTTCAGTCGCTGAAACAGTTGTTACTCATGTGAAAGGAGCCTAATGGTAGATCATAATTATAAAATGTATGTATTTATTTTCTTTGTATTAAATTAAGTAAACAGTTCTCAGACACATTAGCTGCGATGGATTCAACATAATAAGAGCGGACTATCACATACACAGCTCTTCTCCCTGTTGTCATATCGATCACTGATGGATACATTTGGGTACTCAGCAATGATCAATTGTACAGTATTTCTCCATCCACACTGAGTAAGTGGGCAGGGAAATGAGATGAAAGATTTAGTATGCTCTGCCATTCTGGCAAAACACACACACACCTACATACGCATACAGAATTCTATGGGATCCAGCTGCTGGAAGCTGGTGGATATTATTGATGGCTCTACCTTGAACTCTCTTACTGATGTATTGGCAAGGGTCAGATATAATACCGCCACTGAAGAACTGAAGAATGGCTAATTCACAAAGAAATCGGAGGATTTACATGAGTACTGACCCATTTGTAACTTAATGAATTCACCTCTCAGTATTGAATCAAGCGCACTGTGGGCCTTGTGCACAAAAGACAAAATGTATTTTGTCACTCATTCTGTACAGAAAAATGTTATGTTACAGGGGACAACTTTTTAGCATTCAAGGCTAGGGTTGCCACCCAGCCGGTATTTTACCGGCAGGCCAGTAAAAAATTGGCTTCTGTCCAATGTTAAAGGGATAGTAATACTTAAAATGTAAAAAAATATATGTTGTAGGGTTTATCCCCCTGAGAAAAACAAGGGCACTCCCACTGCAGAAAGGTGTTTCATTCAAAAGTTATTAATTTTCAAAGTTGAATTTTTTAGGTGCAATATCACAGTGGCCTGAAATTGTACAGTGGCGCTGTTGCTACACCATCCTATGGACAGCTCTGGTCAGTTGACCATAAATCTCCATAGGATCGTGTAGCAACAGCGCCACTGCACAATTTCAGGCCACTGTGATATTGCACCTAAAAAATTCAACTTTGAAAATTAATAACTTTTGAATGAAACACCTTTCAGCAGTGGGAGTACCCTTGTTTTACTCAGGGGGATAAACCCTACAACATATTTTTTTTTACATTTTAAGTATTACTATCCCTTTAAGTCTATGGAGGGAATGCCATGGCCGGTATTTTTTTTTTTTTGAAGAAAAGGTGGCAACCCTATTCAAGGCTGAGATGACATGCAGTCATGTATTGAGAAAGGTACAACGATCATTGACTTAGGAAGGATCACTGAATTTCATATCCCAAAACATGAATCTGATTTTATCTGTAGAACAGGATCACATCAAGTGATGTAACAAGGTTTAGGAACAGTTCCAAAGATAATCAGTTTATTGAAAAATACTACAAAATGTTTCTGTTGAAAGGATTAACTACATGCATGCATATTATATTATAAAGGATACTTACGTGATCAGCATTGATTGGTTTTCCCGATCTAAAAATAATTAAACAATAGATATATTTAGGGAAAAAAATGTAGAGCATTGCATATTCTTGATTACATTTAATACATTATGGATTATTGTTTAATATGAACAGTTTTAGTGAAATCTCTTTAAAGCAGACTTGTCGCCCCAAGGAAAGGTTAGATTTACAGAAAAATAAAATCTGCCTGTATATATATATATATATATATATATATATATATATATATATATATAAATATACAGTTCCATTGGGGTTGGAATGCACTCACTGCAGACATTATAAGCTGACCTGTGTTCACAATGCAAATAAATAAATAATACATATAGTTCATGAATGGAAAGATGGCACTCACATGGTCTTTTTGATGATCAAAGTGTAGTTACAATTTATTGAAACTGACATTTCTGCTATAGCCAAAACGTCGATTTCAATAAATTGTAACTACACTATGATCATGAAAAAAAGACCCTATGAGTGTTCTCTCTCCATACATGAACTATATATATATATATATATATATATATATATATATATATATATATATATATATATATATATGATGGATATAAGGCATGCTCAGGATTTCATTAATAAAGCTTTATTATAAGATGCTGCCAATGTTTCGGCCAGCCACGGCCAGCAGAGCAATGCCTTGGACATCTCTCTAGCAACCAAGGGGTTAAAGATACTTTTTGTTCTTGCTTGTTATCAGCCAAGGTTATTTTCTGTGCCAGGAATCAGTAGATGGGACTAGGGGTGGGGCTCATGTGAATAGTGGGAGTGTTACAATGGGTGGAGCTAAGCACACATGGGAGGTTATGCTCTTAGGTGTGAAAAAATGGAGATTACTTCTCCAGTTCCTATGTTATTCTACAGAACCTATGCACAAAGATCTCCAAAGGCAGAGAAACGTTAAGGGCCTTAAGGCATAGGCTTCATAAAATAACATAGGAACTGGAGAAGTGATATCACTGGAGACGACATCTCCATTTTATTACCTCTTTATCACCCCTTAGTGCATCTCCCTTCTAGAGTTCCTTGCCTAGGAGCGCCTAGGTTGTAAATTCCATACTGTTAGTGGATCACCAAATTGCCACAACGCTCTGTTTGAGAACCGTGGTTGAACCTTATATTAACCCCTTAATGATCGGCCACCCAGGCACGTGGCGGTCACTAAAGGACCACGGAGCAATTTTTTTTTTATTTGCCGATCCGACTCAGGGCTCCCCGAACGGTGTTCAGTCACTTACCCATGACGTAACAGGACAGTCAAGGGTCATTAAAGGGATAGTAATGTTTCATAATAAAAACAGCTCTAATTAATCATCATAGTATTTGGACTTTGGAGAGTGTTATTTCAATTCTGTCAGAGTTGTAGTTCAAGAGTAATTGAATGATAAAGTGTCCCGCTCCCACCCCTTTTACTGATGTAACACTGCTCAGCCAGAGCAGAAGGGAGGTGCCCAGGTAGACTGTAGAGAGGGACAATCTTCAATTAAGATAAGGGAAAAAGCTGAAAACCTTGTCAAGGGGGGCAGGGCTTTCATTGTTCTCATAGGAAGAAGATTGTCCCCTGCTGTTATCTGTCTGGTCTATGGACTGCATTCCACATCTGAGAAGAGATGGCTTACACTAGGTAAAAGGGGTGGGAAGGGAAACTTTGCTGTGAATATCTCTCAAACCATAAAGATTTGAGAGATAAGACTTATATCATTCTTCATGTTTTTTAATGCCTACAAAATAAAATGAAGTTAAAACGAAGTATTACTATCCCTTTAAGGGTTTAATTTATGAAATATTGGGGGGTATGAAGAAACACAAAAAAGGTATTGTACCTACTAAAATTGCACAGCTAGAGCATATGCACATGTGGTCTGAGTTCATTGGATACTTACTTCGCACCATGTCGTTGTATGCGTTATCGGCAATGGCATAGATGTGGGGTGGAGCCTCTGAACGTCTCTTGCCCTTGTAGGCAGCTACAACAGTGGCTGTGTAGACAGGAAGCCATTTGTATGGGTTTACTGTCACACAGAACAGCCCAGAGTATGTCTGGAAAGAGAAGAACAAAAAGACTTGAAAAATACAGGATAATGGGCATACCTGGGAACGCTGACTTCTAGAGTCCCCGGAGGGTCTCATGTGGTGCTGCTGGAGGATATAAAATGGTGTGATTCACATCACAAAGGGGCAGGGCTTAATCACAGGTGGGGATGGGGCCTAATGGACTGTGCCCCATAAAGTGGGAGGGAAATGGGCAGAAGAGGGTGGTAAGGAGGAAGAAGTAGGTGGTAAGTCGGAGCAACAGGGTGGAAAGGAGGGTAAGTGTGCAGAGTTACATAAAAATCTCATCACCAGAGAATCAGCGTCTGTCAACAGAGACCCGGTAATTCACTGCAAAAAACTGAGTCTCCGGGACATATCTGGAGAGTTCCCAGGTATGAAAACGGGATCTCCTTCATCCGTAGTGGGGAACAGGTGACCCTGTGACCTAGTCCAGTTGGTGGACTGTCAGGACACCAGTTGGCACTCTGTTGCTAATCGCTTAACCCCTTAAGGACCAGATTGGTGTGCAACACTTTGCAAAGCAATGCACTGAGCATCAGTTTGGTGATTAAGGGGTTAATTGGAATAAAAGTATCCAAGAGTTTGACCCTTAATAGTTTTTGAATGAAGCGGTGTGAATACCCTTGTTTTAGACAGCCAGAAAAGCCTTACAGTATTTATTTTTCTTGATAAAATTTTCCGCCTCATTTAATTGGAGTTTGTCCTCCACGGATCAATGAAAATAAAAGTAAGCCGATATACTGTGGCAGTCGCTAGAGCCCCAACCCGATTAGGGGAAGGGCGAGTTCTCTTACGTAGATCATCCAGCTTGCATAACGTCTTTTCAAGTTGGAGAGAACCGACGCCTCGTTGAGATGGGTCAGCATGGCCATATCTTCAATCATATCGAATTTTGGGGGGTTCATTTGCTGGATGTCGTCTTCTTTCACGGTAAGAACCTGACAGAGGGACAAGTCAGTGAGTCTGTAGGACTGACATTATTTACGTTATACTTGGTAAGTTCCTAGAAGTATTTAATACATGTCACAAAAGTGGAACAATTCTGACACAATTCAAGTGAACCAAAGGGGATACATGCACATTTTTATTGATTTAACTGTGGATGTTAAACCATTGAATGCTAGAGAGGTCTCCAGTGCCAGACGACCTGCTGAAAGAGTTAAATGGTCGCACATTCTTCTGCGTGTGACCATTCAATAGGATACCATAAGAATTAGAGGGTGAATGGTAGGAGGAGTTACAGGGAGTGGCTATAGGCTCACATAAAGAATAGGAGGGAGCAGTAGGAGGGATTATGGGAAGTGGCTATAGGCTCACATAAAAAATAGGAGGGAGCAGTGGGAGGGGTTATGGGGTGTGGCTGTAGGCTCACATAAAAAATAGGAGGGAGCAGTGGGAGGGGTTATGGGGAGTGGCTATAGGCTCACATAAAGAATAGGAGGGAGCAGTGGGAGGGGTTATGGGGAGTGGCTATAGGATCACTCATAAAGAATAGGAGGGAGCAGTGGGAGGGGTTATGGGGAGTGGCTATAGGCTCACATAAAGAATAGGAAGGAGCAGTGGGAGGGGTTATGGGGAGTGGCTATAGGATCACTCATAAAGAATAGGAGGGAGCAGTGGGAGGGGTTATGGGGAGTGGCTATAGGCTCACATAAAGAATAGGAGAGAGCAGTGGGAGGGGTTATGGGGAGTGGCTATAGGCACACATAAAGACTAGGAGGGAGCAGTGGGAGGGGTTAAGGAGAGTGGCTATAGGCTCACATAAAGAATAGGAGGAAGCAGTAGGAGGGGTTATGGGAGTGGCTATAGGCGCACATAAAGAATAGGAGGGAGGAGTGGGAGGGGTTAAGGGGAGTGGCTATAGGCTCACATAAAAATAGGAGGAAGCAGTGGGAGGGGTTATGGGGAGTGGCTATAGGTGCACATAAAGAATAGAAGGGAGCAGTGGGAGGGGTTAAGGGGAGTGGCTATAGGCTCACATAAAGAATAGGAGGGAGCAGTGGGAGGGGTTATGGGGAGTGGCTATAGGTGCACATAAAGAATAGGAGGGAGCAGTGGGAGGGGTTAAGGGGAGTGGCTATAGGCTCACATAAAGAATAGGAGGGAGCAGTGGGAGGGGTTATGGGGAGTGGCTATAGGCTCACATAAAAATAGGAGGAAGCAGTGGGAGGGGTTATGGGGAGTGGCTATAGGCTCACATAAAAATAGGAGGAAGCAGTGGGAGGGGTTATGGGGAGTGGCTATAGGTGCACATAAAAATAGGAGGATGCAGTGGGAGGGGTTATGGGGAGTGGCTATAGGCTCACACATAAAGAATAGGAGGGAGCAGTGGGAGGGGTTATGGGGAGTGGCTATAGGCTCACACATAAAGAATAGGAGGGAGCAGTGGGAGGGGTTATGGGGAGTGGCTATAGGCTCACACATAAAGAATAGGAGGGAGCAGTGGGAGGGGTTATGGGGAGTGGCTATAGGCTCACATAAAGAATAGGAGGGAGCGGTGGGAGGGGTTATGGGGAGTGGCTATAGGCTCACATGAAGAATAGGAGGGAGCAGTGGGAGGGGTTATGGGGAGTGGCTATAGGCTCACACATAAAGAATAGGAGGGAGCAGTGGGAGGGGTTATGGGGAGTGGCTATAGGCTCACACATAAAGAATAGGAGGGAGCAGTGGGAGGGGTTATGGGGAGTGGCTATAGGCTCACACATAAAGAATAGGAGGGAGCAATGGGAGGGGTTATGGGGAGTGGCTATAGGCTCACACATAAAGAATAGGAGGGAGCAGTGGGAGGGGTTATGGGGAGTGGCTATAGGCTCACATAAAAATAGGAGGGAGCAGTGGGAGGGGTTATGGGGAGTGGCTATAGGCTCACACAGAAAGAATAGGAGGGAGCAGTGGGAGGGGTTATGGGGAGTGGCTATAGGCTCACACATAAAGAATAGGAGGGAGCAGTGGGAGGGGTTAAGGAGAGTGGCTATAGGCTCACATAAAGAATAGGAGGGAGCAGTGGGAGGGGTTATGGGGAGTGGCTATAGGTGCACATAAAGAATAGGAGGGAGCAGTGGGAGGGGTTATGGGGAGTGGCTATAGGCTCACATAAAGAATAGGAGGGAGCAGTGGGAGGGGTTATGGGGAGTGGCTATAGGCTCACATAAAGAATAGGAGGGAGCAGTGGGAGGGGTTACGGGGAGTGGCTATAGGCTCACATAAAGAATAGGAGGGAGCAGTGGGAGGGGTTATGGGGAGTGGCTATAGGCTCACATAAAGAATAGGAGGGAGCAGTGGGAGGGGTTATGGGGAGTGGCTATAGGTGCACATAAAGAATAGGAGGGAGCATTGGGAGGGGTTAAAGGGAGTGGCTATAGGCTCACACATAAAGAATAGGAGGGAGCAGTGGGAGGGGTTATGGGGAGTGGTTATATGCTCACATAAAGAATAGGAGGGAGCAGTGGTAGGGGTTATGGGGAGTGGCTGTAGGCTCACATAAAGAATAGGAGGGAGCAGTGGGAGGGGTTAAAGGGAGTGGCTATAGGCTCACACATAAAGAATAGGAGGGAGCAGTGGGAGGGGTTATGGGGAGTGGCTATAGGTGCACATAAAGAATAGGAGGGAGCAGTGGGAGGGGTTAAAGGGAGTGGCTATAGGTAAAGCAATGCACTGAGACCTCTGTAGCCTTCAAGAACTTAAAAAGGGATTTTCTATGTGTCTCTTATGGTAAAGTTAGTTTATTTCAAACTTGTTCCACTTTGCCTTAATATATAAGGCTCAAAATCATGTATAGTGCGTAACAGGGCCCACACACTGGTATATTCCATATAAAGCAGGGGTGTCCAAATCCAGTCCTTGTAGTCACCTATAAGTCCAGTATTTAACCCTGTGAGTGAAACAGGGGTTAATCAACGCATTGCACAGCAATGAGTTGCTCACCCCTCTGGCACTCAAAGGGTTCAGGATATCCCCGCCTGAGAATCAATTAACAATGAGTTAAAGTGACAGTAATGTTTCAGTTCCAATTAATCTTCATAGTATTTGGGCCATGGAGACTGTTAATTCAATACTGTCAGAGTTGTAGTACAAGAGTAATTGAATGATAAAGTATCCCCCTCCTTCCCCTTTTACTGATGTAACACTGCTCTCCTCAGAGCAGCAAGACTGTCCGGATGGATCGCAGAGAGGGACAATCTTCAGTGAGCATAAGGAAAAACCTGAAAAACCTGTCAAGGGGGGGCAGGGTTTTCCTTATGATCACAGTAAGAAGATTGTCCTTTGCTGTTATCTGTCCGGTCAAGAGAACAGATTCCACATCTGAGGGGAGGTGGCTTACACTAGGGAAAAGGGGCGGGAGGGGGATCCTTTATCATTCAATTACTCTTGAACTACAATTCTGACAGTATTGAAATAACACTCTCCAGGTCCCAGATATTATGAAAATTAATTGGAGCTGATGTTCTTGTGAAACATTACTATCCCTTTAATAAGGAACTCAATGATTTTGCTTCACTCAAGCTGTGGTCCCGTAGGAGTGTATAGGAATCCTGACCTGTTAGTCGCCCTCTAGGTTTGGACTTGGAGACCCCTGATATTAAGATGCAAACATTGCATGGAATCCAATGAATATTCACCCTTTTATCCTTGGTCTCCACGGTGATTTTACCACCAGCAGAATCCTTGATTTCGACCTCAATGTAAGCTTCCTTGTCATCTGGGATCCAAGCTTTTTTCTTGCCTAAAAAAAATTAGAGCATAATTAATCTCTTTAACTCCTTAACGACCCATGACGTACATGTACGTCATGAGGGTGAGGTCCCTAATGGACCAAGGACGAACATCTACGTCATGGAATTCCAGGCTCCCCGTGCGGCTGCAAGCCGTTCGAGGAGTCCGGAATCGAATGGTTAAAAAAAAAAAAATGCTCCTTGGTCCTTAAGTGACCACCGCGTGCATGCGTGTCCAGTCCTTAAGGGGTTAATGAACTGTAACAAAAGTGTTGCACAAAAGGAAAACAATACTCTGCATAAACACAATCATTAAACACCTTAAAGGGATAGTAATGTTTAATTTTAACTTTGTTTAATATTGTAGGTATTAAAAAAATAATTAAATTGATAAAAGTCTGGTCTCTCAAACCTTTATGGTTTGAGAGATATAACATGCTAAACTTCCCCCCCTCCAGGCCGTTTCAGAGAAGTCTGCCCTCTACCTGACAGCAGCAGATCCTGGTCCCGGGACCAGCCGGCGGCTCTTCCGCAGAGCCGAAACAGCGCTGTCTACAGATAAATACTTCATTGGAACGGTCTACAAAGTGTGCTTGCAAACCAGGCACACTTTGTAGACCGTTCGAAGTTTACCGCAATTTAAGCTCTGCTGAAGAGCTGCCGTCCGGTCAAATGACCAGAATCTGCTGCTGTCAGCTAGAAGGCAGACTTCTCTGAAATGGCCTAATGGGAGGAAGTTTAGCCGGTTTGAGAGACCAGACTTATATCAATTTAATTATTTTTTTAATACCTACAATATTAAACAAAGTTAAAATTACTGTCGCAAAAGAGCTAGTCAGAGACGCTCAACTAGGAACAAGCCTGCCCTCGAAATGATGAGGCTCTATAGGATAAGTATCCTACCCAGGGTGCAATCTCTTTTAGCTCACTAGTGCCTTTCACAGAGAGGAAATATCCTGAAGCACATCATACTGATCCCACCAAAAGGCAGTCCAGCCACGAAGTGCCAGGCAATTCCTCTCTGAACAAGAGAAGCAACCCCAGACGTACGTTTCGGCCTTATTGGGCTTGGTCAGTGAGGTTCAGCTGATCTCTCTAAGCACTGTGAGCAAGGGGTCCACGTCTGGATTAACCTGTTACCCTTAGGGTGACTAGTCCCAAGAGGAATTTGCATATGCAAAGAGCTAGTCAGAGACACTCAACTAGGAACAAGCCTGCCCTCGAATTGATGAGGCTCTATAGGATAAGTATCCTACCCAGGGTGCAATCTCTTTTAGCTCACTAGTGCCTTTCACAGAGAGGAAATATCCTGAAGCACATAAAATTACTATCCCTTTCATGACCACACAGTCCTGGGGTGGGTGGCTCTAGAGGATCACATCACTTTCTTTTTTTACCACAATGCATTCTGGGATTGCAGTTTGCCAATCCCTGAATTCCATGGAGTGCCAGGACCATCACCAGTCCTTAACATCCAGACAGGCGTGACGGTCCTGGCACGTCACCGCTTTTTAAGGGGTTAGAATACAGGGAGAGAATATTATTCTGCATGGGAAATGAAGACTGACAAATGTATAGTGTATTACAACTCTGCACGCTTTACATTCTAAATCAGGGTCCTCAAATGTTTTGCTGTGATAGAACTAGGGGGATTGCTATGCACTGCCTTTGGGGATTGAAGACCCAGGTCTCATCAGCACAGGATTTTCCAACAGACAGAGCAGGTAATTTCCTACAGCTCCAAATGTTGAAAGGTGGGTCCTAAGCTGTGCTGGCCAGACCCACATTCTGAATTGTGGGTGTGGTCAGAGCAATCTCACTGGAGCTGCACCAGTTGTAGTTCCCTTTACATTCTACTATTTAACCCCTTACGTGTTAGAGAGATCTGCAGTGCATTGCACTGGAAAACTCTCTAGCAATCAAGAGGTCAAAGCTTTTTTGTCCTTGCATGTTACAGGCCGGGAAATAGTGGATGGGACTGGTGTGTGTTTCCATGTAAGGAGTAGGGATGTGGCCATGGGTGGAACTTAGAGCTCCTAGAGTTTGCTGCATTTTTTGTGAAACATTACTATCACTTTAATAGAAGCCACTAGTATTTTGCAATCATAGTAAGATAAGTAGGAGTTATAATTAGGAGATTTTGGTTCTCCTTTAAGGACATCTCTTCTTGGTCACAGGTGGGTTAGAGACCTGTCTTGCATCCAAGAAGTTTTAGACCCATCTAAATTCAGACCATTTGTAGTGTTATATGGTTTGAAGAACAAGCAGCATACTAGATTCTCTTACCATCAAACGGCATGGTCTGCAATTTCATCAGCTCACTGTGAGCCTTCCGCAGATAATCGGCGGCTTCTCCAAATTCAGACATATCCGAGAGAGAAGTCATGGTGGCTGCTGATTGGAGACAAGACCAGCAGCAAAGACACAACTAGTAACTACCCAAGAGACTTCGGAACCCTAGAAAACCAAAAGAAAATGTATTGAGCTTCACATCCATCAACTCTCACACTGTGGATTGGAAAGACTTTGTGAATACATTTCATAGTACACTTTCATAGGTACATGCTTTGGAAATGTCTTAAAGGGATAGTATTACTTCATATTGTAGCCCTTAATAAACTGAGTTAAATGACACCAGCGGCATCTCTCAAACCTTTATGGTATAAGAGATGGCCGCTTTCAAAGTTTCCTCTCCCCTGCTGTCAGCGTTCTGCTGCCAGCAGGGGAATCCGGTCTCTGAATCAAGCGGAGGCTCTTCAGCAGAGCCGATATCTCGTTATGGAAGGAAAAATGATTAATTGAAACAGTCTTCTACGTGTGCTTGGTTACCAAGACTGTTTCAATGAATCATTTTTCCTTCCATAACGAGATATCGGCTCTGTCGGCCTCTGCCTGTCCCGGGACCGGATTCCCCTGCTGGCAGCAGAACGCTGACAGCAGGGGAGAGGAAACTTTGAAAGCGGCCATCTCTTATACCATAAAGGTTTGAGAGATGCCGCTGGTGTCATTTAACTCAGTTTATTAAGGGCTACAATATGAGGGATAGTAATTTTGAAGTAATACTATCCCTTTAAAGGAGCAGTACACATTCTTTTTTAACTCTTTGAGTGCCAGAGGGACACTTGGGGGGGTATGGAACCCAATATCTCCTAAAGAGGGACATTTGGGAGGTACAGACCCCTAATATCTCCTAAAGAGGGACACTTGGGAGGTATGGACCCTTAATATCTCATTAAAAAGGGAAGCATGGGAGGTATTGTCCCCTAATATCTCCTAAAGAGGGACACTTGAGACGTATGAACCCCTGGGGCAGGTATTGCGGTCTTGCTACTATCAGAGTCTTAAAGGAGCAGTAAACTTTTTTTATGAAAATATATATATTGTAGGGATTTTCCTATTGAGTAAGATAAGTATACTCCCACTGCTGAGAGATTTATATTTCCAGTGTTATTACAGTTTAAACCCATGTTTTTTTACATTATCAGTGCCCTCTAGTGGTCAAATTCTAATTAGATTTCCTGTTACATTCTAATGAAGAGGAAAGTCAGAGACATATAATTCTCCATAGAATGTGATAGAAACTGCCTGTCACTTCCTGTCAGTTAGAACTATCAGGAAGTAAACACAGTAAATTCACTTCTTGATTATTTGAACTGCTATAAATTTTGAATAAAACATCTGATAGCATTGTGAGTAACTTTGTTTTATTCAGCGGGAAATGCTCTATAACATATGTGTTTTCATAAAAAAAGTTTACTGCTCCTTTAATAATAATAATCCTTTATTTATATAGCGCACACAGATTCTGCAGCGCTTTACACTCATATTGGTTCCTGTCCCCATTGGGGCTCACAATCTAAATTCACCTATCAGTATGTTTTTGGAGTGTGGGAGGAAACCGGAGTACCCGGAGGAAACCCACGCAAACACAGTGAGAACATACAAACTCATTGCAGATGTTGTCCTTGGTGGGAGTTGAACCCAGGACCCCAGCGCTGCACTCCTTTAATGACAGTGTTCACTGGTATGCGCTATGGCTATCGTACACTATTGCATAGCCTGAAGCGCAGCCGCTAGCATTCGGGCTAACACCAATAGCGCTGCAGATTCATACATTCACACCAATGTCCTAGCACGTAAAGTTCAAATGTAATATTAAGATTGCACGACTGAAATGAAGAAAATTCCTCAGTCCCTATGACTTTAAAACCTTGACACGTTGCTGATTACGTTACATGACCCGCCACTTGTAAAGCCAGCTGAACTCGGCCCTAAGGTTAAACCCATTGTTTATGTCCAGTAAAGGATCTGCATTCCTGCCCTGACCTTTCTGCTTCCTGGGGAACCTTGCACACAACACGGTGTCTGTGACACTGCTTGTATCAAGCAGGTGCACATGATTCATTATGGTACACCATGGGTCAAACTCTCAAAACAGCCCTTCACAGAATGTGATGTGTTTGACCCTGGGATATTTATGGAATGGTCAGCTTCGTAAGAAGTATATGGTGCAGAACATGGGATGAAACTGTGTCCACATTGACTATCAAGTTATACCAGCAATATCCGACCACAGCTATATGTCTCTAATGTTGAATACATTTACACATCTCCATTTGACACCTGCATTTAGCTCCCAGCTTCTCACAATGAACCCACTCTCTGGATTAAATAATTCATGGGAGAAGCAAACACACTCGCACTCTTCAGTATCATGTAAACATTTTCAGATAGTAAAACTTCTCTGTACAGCTACAGACTACAAAAGTATTCCAATGAACAATGAGAATAAAGCTTATAGAGAAAACTGACTACTGTAAGATAGACTCCTACCTAACATAGTAATATTGTTGATGAGGCAGAAAAAATACATGTGTCCATCAAGCCCAGCCCATGCAACATCACCCCTGTTGATCCAGAGGAAGGCAAAAAAAAAAGAAAATTGAAACCATTTCAAATTTAGCCTCAAGTGGGTAAAAAAATAATTCCTGACTCAAAATGGCAGCCAGATAACAAACAAAATAAGTATCTTGTAATACCTTTTTTATTAGACTAACAGAATTTTGGATTGAGAAGCTTTCGGGAGAACCTCCCTTTCTCAAGTCTAAAGCATTTCTGACCTTCTCAAGTCTAAAGAAAGGGAGGTTCTCCCGAAAGCTTCTCAATCCAAAATTCTGTTAGTCCAATAAAAAAGGTATTACAAGATACTTATTTTGTTTGTTATTTTACATCTGCATCACTGGACTAATACGGCTACAATCTCCACTCTATATATATATATACACACACATAGGGTTTATCCTCCTTAGTAAAACAAGTTTATTCTCTGAGAGGTGTTTTATTCAAAAGTTATTGCAGCCCAAACTTTAATTTTTTTTAGGTGTAGTATGTCAAAGGCCTGAAATTGTACGACCAGCGGTCTGTGGGAGTGGATTCCCCTTTGATCTCATTCGGCAAGGCGGCACACGTGACTGATCACATGGGCTGGCTCATCGAATGAGGATCTGTCTGATAGTGACTGCTCCTATCTTGGAGCGGTCGGTTTCAGACCCTGGTAGTGCTCCCACTGCTCCCACAGGAGCACTGTGAGCTAAAAAAAACCTATGACATACTAAGACCTTCATCAGTCCTTGCAGTTTACTGATGGCGGTCCTAGCACGTCAACCGTCCCTAAGGGGTTAAACTGAATAAGAGGTAAATTCTATGATGATAACCCTTTGAAGGCACAAGACAACTACCCAGTGCATTGCAGCGCAATGGGTGTTATGTAATAAGGCATGATAAAGAGGTGATAAAGTGGAGATAATGTCTCCAATGATATCACTTCTCCAGTTCCTGTGTTATTCTATAGAACCTATGCACTAAACTTCAAAGTTGTAGAAATCTTAGTGCGTTGGCTCTATAGAATAACATAGGAACTGGAGAAGTGATATCACTGGAGAAGTTATCTCCACTTTATCACCTCTTTATCACGCCTTAGTGCATCTCCCCCAATGAGATCCATACTGCTATGTAACTCAAAAGGTTAGTGCTGAATGAGAAACCAGAGCAATTGTAGGACAAACTACTGCACATCAGCATGTGCAACAAATAAACTGCCTGTTGATTTGAATTGATGCTTTAACCAGTGGAATGCTTGGGCAGTCTCCAATGTATTGTGAAGGTATGCATTCAATGGGTTAACTGTCTCTTTTAACCCCTTTGAGTGCCAATGTATTGCATTTTATGAAAAAAATATATTGTAGGTTTTTCCCATTGAGTAAAATAAGTGTAGTCCCACTGCCGAGAGATGCATATTTCCAGAGTAATTACAGTTTAAACCCATGTTTTTTTTTACATTAGCAGTGAACTCTAGTGGTCAAATTCCAAGTAGGTTTTCTGTTACATTCTAATGCAGAGGAAAGTCAGAAAAGTCAGTGACATACAGTTCTCCATAGAATGTGACAGAAACTGCCTGTCACTTCCTGTCAGTTAGAACTATCAGGAAGTAAACACTGTAAATTCACTTCCTGGTTACTTGAACCATTATAAATTTTAACTAAAACTACTGACAGTAGTGGGGTTACCCCTGTTTTACTCAGCAGGAAAAGCTCTTTAACATATATGTTTCATAAAAAAAAGTTTACTGCTCCTTTAAACCAACAGCAATTTTAATTTGTCCCTTAAGGTGCAGTTGGTTCGCCTCGGAATGGCTCCTGTTAATTTTAGAACATCAATATGTCATAGATTCCCAGAATTCCTGTTGATTTAACCCTCTGACTTCTAGGATGGCATCCAGCAGCTTGAAGAGTGTTATGTTGGGCACCCCTCTGGCACTGAAAGGGTTAAACTGATATTTTTAACCCCTTGAGTGCTAGACAGGTCTTCAACTCTTTACTTCACAATAACTTGGTGACCGCTTTTGCATTCAAGGGGTTAAAAGATCCATTTAAATGAATGCACATGTCTCCACGGTACATGAGGCTCATGGTTGAACTCCGTTACACACTCAGTAGCATGTGTCATAGTCCAGAGGTCAAAAATATATTTTAATACAGACAGCAGTAGCCGATGAGAAAAAAAAGAAACACGAACAAATATTCCTTTGATGATTTGTCACACCCTTGAAGGAACAGTTGTGCAACAAACCTCTGAGGTTCTGAAAGGTCGTTAATTTATGAAAAGAAGTTAACCCTTTGGATGCTGGGGCATTGCATCTCTATGCACTGAAGGTCTCTGTATCATCGAAGCAATTAAGTTTGCCCACTTTAACCCTTTGAGTGCCAGAGGGGTACTCAATGCATTTGCTTTGGGCTCACTATGGAAACGCCGCCTTTTATTTGGCAACCAAGGAAACAGCGCATTCATAATGTTGCAGGGTTCAAAAGAGCGACATCAGAATCTCTACCTCATGAAAATGGCGAGATTCTGATATCGCAGGTTTAAGTGACTGAGATGTATAGTTCAAAGCCCTGTGTGTGTGTCCTTTTCATTCCTTTGCTGACTTCCAGTCTCTCCCTGTTGGCGTGGTCTCCCCGTGCTGAGCAGGACACAATGTGAAGGGTTTACTTGTTCAGACTATGTGGTGCTACCAGTGTGATCATTAGTTCCCTTACACTTCGTACATAGTCAAACATTGTGCCCTGCTCAGCACGGGGAGACCGCATGTACGAAGTGTAAGGGAACTAATGACCACATTCATAGCACCATATTGGACTACAACTCCCATAATTCAAAAACCCTCTTGGTTTACACTTACTGGTATTCTAAATTATGCTGATTTAGGGGATACGTTTACAACCCTTCACATTGTGTTCTGCTCAGCACGGGGAGACAACACCAACAGGAAGAGATGGGAAGTCAGAGAAGGAATGAAAAGGACAGACACAGGGATTTGAACTGTATATAGCGACCACCTAAGCCTGCGATAAGAGAATCTCGCCATTTTCATGCAGTCGAGATTCTGATGTCGCCCTTTTGAACCATGTGACATTATGAATGCATTGTTTTCTTGGTCTCCAAATAAAAGGCAACATTTCAATAGGACACCATTGCTTTTAGGGTTATTTTGTATGCAGAAAGTAAAAGATGAGCAATTCTGGACCGTACCAACTGCACCACACAGGGGCAGGGCTGCCAAAATGTACTGAGAGGCTGTAAAAATTTCATAAAATCAGGGAGTTGCCTGTCATCCAAATATGATATGTAATGACAACTTAAAAAAAAAAAAAAAAAAAAAAAAAAAAAACATTTTCAAGAGAAGATAAATTGGACAAAATACAGATTCTCAAAATCACAACTGATTTAACAACCCTTTGAGTGCCAGAGAGGTATGACATTCTTCTCTGCCACTCAAAGAGTTACATGGAATAGTTAACCCTTAAAATGTTAGAAATCTCCAATGTATTGCTTCACAATGCATTGAAAGCCTTTCTACCATTCAAGATGTTAAAAGCTGCTTTTAGAAGCAACGGGAATTTCTTTCACCCTGTGGTAATATTGGTTGATCCAGATTTGCTCATATCTTGCTTTCTGCATAAGATCGTTAAATAAACATATAACTAATTGGTACAAACTTGCTCACCCACAAACAAATCTGCAATCCTTTATAAGAAGATTTCATTATTTTCCAGGCAACTATACCATCTTACAGGTGATTAGTCATATTAAAGGAGAAAAATATATTATTCTGATTTCCCACAATTAGATTATGAATAAAGATCATACAGTTTAGAATAATTTCCATAAATATACATTTGAAACTCAGTAGTAACATATATTGACATTCCTAATAGAAAATAAAACGCATCCTAGTTGAGAACATCTGCATTATTTCCTTGATACATAGATAAACATCACCGGTAGCCATCTTTACTCACGATAAGACATGCTGCAACATTACAAAAATTGACATACTTCTAATGCGTTTGTCAAATAGTGTGAATGCATACCTCCCAAGTGTCCCTCTTTAGGAGGGACAGTCCCTCTTTTAGATCCAAATCCCTTTGTCCCTCTTTCCCACACTGATGTCCCTCTTTTTAGGAAATCAGACTGTGTGGTGTGTATATAAGTGTGTCATACTGTTCTACAGTAATAAAACTCACATTATTGTTTGCGTAAACATCAGTAGATGTGTTTATAAATGAGTCTGTATAAATAAAATACTTTGGTCTTGTTATAAGTAATTTATTAGGTTACACATGGAGGTGTCAATAGGTCATGAAATAGCCTAAAAATTCTCTTTAATGCCCCGCCCACTAGCCACACCCCCTAAAACACAAGTGTCCCTCTTTGGCAGTTTGAAATATTGGGAGGTATGTGAATGTACTTATTCAATATTTTTTTTGTCTTTAAGATGTAAGGTTTTTGAATTGAAATGGTATACCAAAAAATGTAAGCAAATCTGGAGAAATCTGACTACGCCAGAGGAGAAAAATAAAAATGTATACTACTTTAAATCTGCCTTTTAACCCCTTAAATGCTAGCGAAGTCTCTAATCATGTAAGGGGACAAATGCCCCATTTAAATTTATTAGAATTCGGGTAATTGTAGATGTCCCCTCTATTATAATTGGTTTGTTCCATAATTGCTCTATATTTTAGTACACCCATTTCAACGACAATTGTTTTACCAGTTGAAATTATTCTCAAGATATGATTCCAAAAAATGAACCTGATCAAAATCAACATCAAATCATACGTTGATAATTTTTTTTTTAAATTGTAGTTCCAAATAGAACCAAAAAAATATGTTTTTTGATACTCTGATGTATGTATAAATGCGAGCTATATATTTGTAATCTTTTTAACGAATGTTTCTATAATTTTCCAACAAACAAAACTTTCAGAAGTGAAGTTTTGCTTTGTGAACATTGTTGTCTATAAAAAAAAATGACACAACACTTTGAGTGCCAGAGGGGTACGCCTTGCATTGCTTTGCAATGCGTTGCGTACCCCTCTGGAACTCAAGGTGTTAAAATGCACTTTAAATTTATTTCAAGGTTTCAAAATAAATATTGTTTTAATCATGGTGCCCCTAAAAGGAGAGCATTTCTGGGTAAAACCGCCTGCGCCATTGAGAGCGACTAAAAATGTCCCAAATTTGTATTCAGATAAATTCGGCTTTTAACTCTTTGAATGCTAGTTAATTCTGCACAACATTGCTTGTAATCCGTTGGAGACCTCTTTTGCATTCAAGCAGTTAAAAACCCCATTTAAAGGGACACTAAAGTCCAATAATCACTTTATGTTGTTTTGTAGATTTATAAAGAATAAATTATGTGACACAAATTCCATCTCTCAAACCTTTATGATTTGAGAGACATTCGCATCTAAAGTTCTCCCCTCCCTCCCTCCCCTGACGTCAGCGCTCTACTGACAGTAGGACATCCCGGTCCTGGGACCAACCGGCGGCTCTGCAGCAGAGCCGAAGCAGCGATACTGGAAAATAATTACTTCATTGGAATGGTCTACAAAGTGTGCCTGGTTTGCAGGCACACTTTGTAGACCGTTCCAATTAAGTAGTTCTTTTTAAATATCGCTATTGCGGCTCTGCTGAAAAGCCTCCTCGTGTCGGCCGACATGGATCTCCTTCTGTCAGCTTTACAGCTGACATCAGGAGAGGGAATCTTTAGCGGTGAATATCTCTCAAAACATAAAGGTTTGAGAGATGGGATTCGCTCCACACATTTTTTTTTTTAATCTACAAAACAACATAAAGTTATTATTGGACATGTGTGTCCCTTTAAAGAATCAGAAATTTCAATTTCTCCTTCACGGTGCAAGTTGGTTTGTCCCAGAATTGCAACTCTTTAGCTTACTGAATACAGCAAGCAGCCATTTAGGAAAGTGAGATAGTCTTTTTCTATAGTAAGGAATTGCTGGATATATATATTTTTAACATCTTGATGGTAATAGAGGTATGCAGCACTGCCTTGCAATGCGTTGAGCACCCCTCAGGTCCAATAGGTGTTAAGTAATCCAGTAAAACAAGAAATGCAAAAATAATGGAGGCTTGAAAAATTACTAGAAAAGGGGATCTCTGGAGGAACATGAAACTAAATTTTTTCACTGTTCAAAGTCATTGGGAAAGGAGGGTCTGAACACCTGCGGGCTCCACTACATGTGTCACACGCAATGCATCATGTGAGCACGGACCAGAATAGATATCAGGGTTATTGGTGACTGCAGAAAGTGATTGTGATAAGAGAGGATAATGTGGAGGGGATTACAGGAGGAATTAGACTAAACAGTTATCTGGAACTATAAAGGATTGTAGGGATGTTATGTGGATCAATATGATTAATTATAGGGAAGGATAATATGATGCATTAATGAGTGGTTATAGGGAGAGGTTATATAGAGCAACAGGAGGAGTTATAGGGAGAAGTTATATGGAGCAATAGGAGGGGTATCGGGAGAGGTTATATTGAGCAATAGGAGGGGTTATTTGGAGCAGTAGGAGGAGTTATAGGGAGGAGTTATATGGTGCAATAGGAGGAGTTATAGGAATGGATTATACAGAGCAGTAGGAGGAGTTATAGGGAGGAGCTATATGGTGCAATAGGAGGAGCTATAGGGAGGAGCTATATGGTGCAATAGGAGGAGTTATAGGAATTAAACAGAGCAGTAGGAGGTGTTATAGGGTTGTTACATGATACAATAGGAGGCGTTATAGAGAGGAATAAAATAACTGGTGTTACATGAAACAAAAGCAGAATATATCTCAAACAATTTACAGAGGGGAAAAAAAGTAAAATTATATATATATATATATATATATATATATATATATATATATATATATATATACAGACAAAACATATGACAGTGGTAACTCTAAAGCAGGAGATAAAATAGTGTACTTAGCCAACGCTCTGGGACAGGACCCTGATGAAGGTCCATACCAAAAACATTTGGCATGTTGGAATGGAAATTCAATAAACTTCACTTTTTGCTACAATCAATTGTATCCTGTGAGTGCTGTCCCAGAGCGTTGGTTAAGTACAATATATATATAAATGTTAGCTAAAAGGAAGCACTCTCGTCTCTGTGAATGAATGCCTGGGTGCACGAAAAATAATTAGCAATAATTTTCCAAAAAACGGCACTCACAGTTCATTTTGCAGATTTAAAACAGCTTTATTGTGATCGACGTTTCGATCCCCGTCCGGGATATTTATCAAGATCTTGATAAATATCCCGGACGGGGATCGAAACATCGATCACAATAAAGCTGTTTTAAATCTGCAAAAAGACCTGTGAGTGCCGTTTTTTTGAAAATTATATATATATATATATATATATATATATATATATATATATATATATATTTATATATATGTAGCAAGTAAAGGTGGGCACTCCAATTCCCATTTAAAACATGTAGATTGCCCAGGTGCTTCCCAAATATTAAATAGAAAAAAGTCTGTAGTTCGATAAGTTTTATTAAATTGGTCTTGAGGAAAGCCCCTGTGAGGGCCGAAACGTCGATGATTTAATAAAACTTATCATTTTTTTTGGAATTTATTAAGTCCCTGGAGTGCTCCTTCTTTCTAGTCTTCGGATTACAGACTTTTTTTTTGTATATATATATATATATATATATATATATATATATATATATATATATAAAATTGATTAATTTGTATTATTGCAGGAAAATTATATTAATAAAAAAGGATAGACTAAAGATTCCATAAATAAAGCATAGCAGATACTGATTGACTAATAATTATAATAATAACAGTAATAATGAGTTTTTCAAGACACCATCCTATCTTTCCTACAAACACTCTGAGGCTGATGTTCAATTAAGAAATTGATTGATTCAGCACCAAACCAAGTCCGCCATAGGAAGCAGATACAAATTTTCAAAATTCCCATTAATTTAAATTAGGTTTTTAGATTCTTGAATTCTATAGAGTTCCACAATTCATTGCTTTTCAATACGTTGCAGAACTCTCTGGAATTCAAGGGGTTAAACCCTCCATTTAAATCAATGTGAGTTTGGGGAATGTTTGTCTGTAGTCCAGTCGGTTTGCTCCAGAATTGCTCAATGTCTCCACAGTGCACCAACATCCCTGTATAGACCGAGTGAGTGTTAGTAAATGATACAGTGTATCAGGTTTATGTCTATCGCTGATGATGTTTGATACAAAGGCCTGTAAGATAGGACTGGGTTAGTCAATTCCACACAAAGAAAGCACACAGCTACCAACCTTGGCTACAGGACCGAGAGGCTGAGGGAGGGATACACAGAAGCCTCTTTTTATTGTGTAACTGAAGGTCATGGCAGAGGACAGATATGTCAGAAATTCCCATGTGTCTGATCCATACATCTCCATTGGCCCCTCAGCTCAGACCGACACAAAAGGCAAACTCCCAACCTTATCGCTTAACAGTGTGAGTTATTTTTACTCTTCAAATTGTCAGTGTGTGTGTGTGGGGGGGGAGTGCAGGAGGCACAAGACTCAGAAACAGCGTGATTCCCCACTGCACGCTGCGCCGTGTTAATCAACACGAAGAGGTGCAATTCTGGAGTTAATCAATTGCACTATAGATGGGGATTAAAACCACTGATTTAAAAGGGAATATGAAACCACCTGAACTCTAGAGAGCGTTCCAACTAATTGTTAAGAGACTTCTAGAATTCATGTATTTAAATGCCCTATTTGAATAAATAACAATTTTTATTTTGCGTTGTTTTAAATGGGAATGTTTAACCCCTTGAATGCTGGACCAAGCCACTGTAAAATGTCAAGCTATTGAGATGTTGCACCTAAAAATTTTAGTTGGATCTGCAATGACTTTTGAATAAAACACCTCTCACAGTGGCTGTTCTACTCAGTGGGTAAACCCTACAATATATATGAATTTTTACATATTAAGTGTTGCTATTCTAGAATTTTCTCACATAAGCACAGGCTAACTGATGCACATACATGAATAACATTTTTTTATAAAGTACTAGCACTATTGGCATGGCTTTGCCCGTGCAGTTAATGAAACAATGACTGTTTTAATGATTGAGAATGGTGCTCAGTGTTGCCCATGCAATTGGGCAAATCTCGCTGCAGCAACGAACCAGAAACCACTTAGTACTATCCTATATAATAATTTGCCAAGTTGTGTGTAACGCCCGACATGCGCAGTAGATACTGCTGCGCGTGCGGCAGTCACACGCAGTGGAGACTGCTCGCGTCGCGGCTGATACAGAGCTGGGCGCTCCGAAGGAGCATCCAGCTCTGTATCAGCCGAGGCGCGGGCATTCTCCACTGCGTGTGACTGCCCCGCGACCGGCTGCCAGAGGCTCTGTATCAGCTAGGGTTGCCACCTTTTCTTAACAAAAATACCGGCCAAGGCATTCCCTCCATAGACTTAACATTGGAAGGAAGCCAATCTTTTACCGGCCTGCCGGTAAAATACCGGCTGGGTGGCAACCCTAGTATCAGCCGAGGCGCGGGCAGTCTCCACTGTGTGACTGCCCCGCGACCGGCTGCCTGAGGCACTGTGGCCCGTGTAACGGGCTG
The DNA here is from genome assembly GCA_037306005.1 of Rhinophrynus dorsalis. Lineage (NCBI taxonomy): Eukaryota > Metazoa > Chordata > Amphibia > Anura > Rhinophrynidae > Rhinophrynus > Rhinophrynus dorsalis. The sequence goes on along the minus strand of CM074727.1, from coordinate 26,767,239 downwards.
TTCAACTAGTATATATATATAATGTTATTGGAAAGGTTGCACTCTCTGCAGGTACGAGTAAATCCAACCTGGGTGCTCATCCAAAATAGGGTTAAAGGAGTATTAAACATTTATTTATGAAAACACATATTTTACAGAGTATTTCCTGCTGAATAAAACAAAGTCACTCCCATTGCTGTCAGATGTTTCATGCCTACCAAGTGTCCCTCTTTAGGAGGGACAGTCCCTCTTTTAGACCCAAATCCCTCTGTCCCTCTTTCCCACCCTGATGTCCCTCTTTTTAGGAGATCAGACTGTGTTGTGTGTATATAAGTGTATCACATTGCTCCACAGCAATAAAACTCACATTATTGCTTGTTTAAAGGTCAGTATGTATGTTTATAAATTAGTCTGTGTAAATAAAATACATTGGTCTTGTTATAAGTCATTTATTAGGTTACACGAGGTAGTCTCAGTAGGTCAAGAAATAGCCTAAAAATTCTTGGTAATGCCCTGCCCACCAGCCCCGCCCCCAGTAACACCCCCTAAAACACAAGTGTCCCTCTTTGGCAATTTGAAATGTTGGGAGGTATGGATTTTTATTCAAAATTTATAGCAGTTTAAATAATCAGGAAGTGAATTTACTGTGTTTACTTCCTGATAGTTCTAACTGACAGGAAGTGAATTTACTGTGTTTACTTCCTGATAGTTCTAACTGACAGGAAGTGAATTTACTGTGTTTACTTCCTGATAGTTCTGACCAGTAGAGTAACTAGAAGCCACCGGGCCCTGGTGCAGAAATTGCCATGGGACCGCCCCACAACCACATTCTTCACATTGGCCCGTGTCCATCTCCTACCTGCTCCCGCGCGGTTCTGAATAAGGCAGAGAGCGCTGGAAGATGAAGTCATCTCCTAGCGCTCTGCATTACTAGAGCACCAGGAGATCAGCTGAGTTGCTGCGGGAGCATGGTGATGGGGTAGCAGGGGGCGGCCGGGCCCCTGGAGTGAGGGGCCCTGTCGCAGATGCAACCCCTATTGTTATGCCTCTGGTTCTGACAGGAAGTGACAGGCAGGTTCTATCACATTCTATGGAGAATTGTATGTCTTTTCTGACTTTCCTTTCCATTAGAATCTAACAGGAAAACTCATTAGAATTTGACCACTAGAGGGCACTGCTAATGTAAAAAAAAGGGTTTAAACTGTAATAACTTTGGAAATGTAAATCTCTCAGCAGTGAGAGTATCCTTATCTTACTCAATAGTAAAAGTTTACTGCTCCTTTAAATACATACGGTTCTGTGGAAGAACGACACTCACAGGAGCTTGTTGCATTCAAACAAAGTAGATGTTTATTGAATCAATGTTTCTGCCTTAATGCCAGGCCTTTGTTTGAAAGTAGGGTTGCCACCCAGCCGGTATGTTACCGGCAGGCCGGTAAAAAACTGGCTTCTGTCCAATGTTAAGTCTATGGACAGAATGCCATAGCCGGTATTTTTTTTAAGAAAAGGTGGCAACCCTATTTGAAAGTAACAAGCTCCTGTGAGTGCCGCCCTTCTGCAGAACTGTGTATATATATATATATATATATATATATATATATATATATATATATACAGAAAGTGCTTAACCCTTTAACATTTTTAGTGCTAGAGGGGTGTCCTGGCCATGCACTGGGCACCTCTGGGGCACTGAAAGCATTTAGGACCATAATGGGTGTGCATCTCTCTGGTCCTTTGTTCAGTGGGCAGGGCTGGATTTCCCAGTAAGCAGAGTAGACACTTACCTACAGCTCCAAATTGTGAGGGGCGGTGCCTCAACTGTGCTGGCCACACCCACATTCTGAATTGTGGGTGTGATCAGAGCAATCTGAATGTCTCTGAACCAGTTACATACCCCTTTACAGTTTATTATTTAATCTCTTGTATACTAGAAAGATCTGCAATGAATAACATAGGACTTAGTGCATTAGCTCCATAGACTAAAGAAAAGATCTCTTATTTTATGGAACCAATGTATTAAAGCTGAACTTTCACATGGAGTAAAGTCGCCCTCCAATAATTAAACATGTGGCGACTAGCTTCATAATAGTTCTATTAGATCTTAGAAGTGCCAGACTGTAATGTAATCCTTAATTTTCGGAGACCGGAAGTCAGGCATCAGCGCAGACATCTTTTCTGGGGTCCTGCGCTGTCAGTCCTACTCTCCTCTAGGAGGCACTGCATGTTACCTTAAGTTAACCCGAAGGGACTGACAGCGCAGGCGTGCAGACGGCACTAACGTGGCCATCAGTCCCGGAAGATCAAGGATTACTTTAGAATCAGGTACTTTTGAGATCTAATAGAAGTATTGTGAAGCTAGTCGCCATATATTTAATTATTGGAAGGCGACTTTATATTAAGTGAAATTTCCGCTTTAAGGTTTCTCCAAAATGGAGCAAGAAGAAAACAGAGCGAAAACGGAACAAAAAGTGGAGCAAAAAAAGGAGCAAGAAGAAAATGGAGATATTAGGGCTCCATACCTCTCCACGTGTCCCTCTTTAGGAGATATTAGGGGTCCATACCTCTCCAAGTGTCCCTCTTTAGGAGATAACAGGGGTTCATACCTCCCGTGTCCCTCTTTAGGAGATATTAGGGGTCAGTACCTCCCAAGTATCCCTCTTTAGGAGATATTTAGGGGGTCCATACCTCGCAAGTGTCCCTCTTTAGGAGATATTAGGGCTCCATACCTCTCCAAGTGTCCCTCTTTAGGAGATATTAGGGGTCCATACCTCCCAAGTGTCCCATCTTTAGGAGATATTAGGGGTACATACCTCCCAAGTGTCCCTCTTTAGGAGATATTAGGGGTCCATACCTTCAACGTGTCCCTCTTTAGGATACATTAGGGGTCCATACCTCCCAAGTGTCCTTCTTTAGGAGATATTAGGGGTCCATACCTCCCAAGTATCCCTCTTTAGGAGATATTAGAGGGTCCATACCTCGCAAGTGTCCCTCTTTAGGAGATATTAGGGCTCCATACCTCTCCAAGTGTCCCTCTTTAGGAGATATTAGGGGTCCATACCTCCCAAGCGTCCCATCTTTAGGAGATATTAGGGGTCCATACCTCCCAAGTATCCCTCTTTAGGAGATATTAGGGGTCTATACCTTCAAATTGTCCCTCTTTAGGAGATAATAAGGGTTCATACCGCCCAAGTGTCCCTCTTTAGGAGATATTAGGGGTCCACACCTCCCAAATATGCCTCTTTAAGAGGAACTGTCTCTCTTTGAGAACCAAATCCCTCTGTCCGTCTTTCACACCCTGGTGTCTCTCTATTTAGGAGATCAGACTGTGTTGTATGTATAAATGTATCACATTGTTCCACAGCAATAAAACTCACATTAATGTTTGTTTAAAAGGCATTATATGTGTATATAAATTAGTCTGTTTAAATAAAATACTTTGGTCTAAATCATGTATTCAGTGATATAACGAGCTGTCACAAAGTAACCCAGTAATTCTCAATAATGCCCTGCCCACCACTAACACCTTCCAAAAACACCGCCTAAATCAAAAGTATTTATGTTTGACCCTTTGAAATGTTGGGTGGTATGGAGTAGGCCAGGTTCAGTTTATCTGTTGGGCCATAGAGGATTATTTGTCAGATTTGTCTCCTCTCTCTTGCTCCCATTCCCCACCTTGTTTTCTCCCCTTCGCTCTGGGTTCTTTGAGTTTTTCTGGGGGTCATGTAGAATTCAATATCAAATCTTTTTCGAGTCAAAACAAGCAATATAATGTATTATTCATCAAGTTAAAGGGATAGTAATGTTTCATAATTAAATCAGCTCTAATTAATATTCATAGTATTTGGGCCTTGGAGAGTGTTGTTTCAGTACTGTCAGAGTTGTAGTTCAAGAGTAATTGAATGATAAAGTATCCTCCTCCCACCCCTTCTACTGATGTAACACCGCTCAGCTTAGAGCAGCAGGGAGTGTCCAGGTAGATTGCAGGGAGGGACAATCTTCAATTAAGATAAGGGAAAAAACTGAAAAACCTGTCAAGGGGGGCAGAGTTTTCATTGTTCTCACAGTAAGAATATTGACCCTTGATGTGAGCTGTCTGGTCTATGGATTGGATTCCACATCTGAGGGGAGGTGGCTTACACTAGGTAAAAGGGGCGGGAGAGGGAAACTTTATCATTCAATTACTCTTGAACTACAACGTTCACAGTATTGAAGTAACACTCACTACGGCTCAAATACTATGAAGATTAATTGGAGCTGCTGTTTTTGTGAAACATTACTATCACTTTAAAGAGATGCAATGCTGAGGCAAACCCAAACATCCCACGTGTCCCTCTTTAGGAGGCACAGTCCCTCTTTGAGGCCCAAATTTATCTGTCCCTCTTTCCCACCCTGGTGTCCCTCATTTTACTTCAGACAGTGTGGTGTGTATATAAGTGTATCACATTGCTCCACAGCAATAAAACTCACATTAATGTGATAGTAATGTTTCATAAAAATATCAGCTCCAATTAATCATCATGGTATTTGGACTTTGGAGAGTGTTATTTCAATTCTGTCAGAGTTGTAGTTCAAGAGTAACTGAAAGATAATATAATAATAATAATGATAATAACTAGTATTTATATAGCGTCTTTCTCCCAGTGGGTCTCAAAGCGCTTTCAGCGCACTCTCTTGGAACTAACCAAATCGGCATCTGAATAATAGATGTTAAGATAAAGTTTCCCCTCCAGCCCCTTTTACCTAGTGTAAGCCTCCTCCCCTCAGATGTGGAATCTGGTCTCTTGACCTGACAGATCACAGCAAGGGACAATCTTATTACTGTGATCATAAGGAAAACCCTGCCCCCCCATGGCAGTTTTTTCAGATTTTGCCTTATTCTCACTGAAGATTGTCCCTCTCTGTTATCCATCCAGACAGTCTTGCTGCTCTGAGGTGAGCAGTGTTACATCAGTAAATGGGGCGGGAGGGGGATACTTTATCATTCAATTACTCTTGAACTACAACTCTGACAGTATTGAAATAACACTTTTCATGGCCCAAATACTATGATGATTAATTGGAGCTGCTTTTATTGTGAAACATTACTATCCCTTTAACGTTGGTTTAGGCTTCAGTATATGTGTTTATAAATTAGTCTGTGTAAATAAAATACTTTGGTCTTGTTCTAAATAATTTATTCAGTTGCACAAAAAGGTGTCAGTGGGTCAGGAAAAAAACAAAAATTACTCAGTAATGCCCCTCCTACCAGCCACGCCCCAGCAACAACATTGAAAACAAAAGGATCCCTCTTTGGAGATTTGAAATGTAGGGAGGTATGCAAACCAACTATAATATAGGTGTAAATAAAGAACATTCCACTGACTGAAATGGGGCATTTAAAGGGATAGTAATACTTTGTTTCATCTTTATTTTATTTTGTAGGCATTAAAAAAACATGAAGAACGATATAAGTCTTATCTCTCAAACCTTTATGGTTTGAGAGATATTCACAAGCAAAGTTTCCCCTCCCGCCCCTTTTACCTAGTGTAAGCCATCTCTTCTCAGATGTGGAATGCAGTCCATAGACCAGACAGATAACAGCAGGGGACAATCTTCTTCCTTTGAGAACAATGAAAGCCCTGCCCCCCCCTTGACAAGTTTTTCAGGTTTTTCCCTTATCTTAATTGAAGATTGTCCCTCTCTGCAGTCTATCTGGGCACCTCCCTTCTGATCTGGCTGAGCAGTGTTACATCAGTAAAAGGGGAGGGAGGGGGATACTTTATAATTTAATTACTCTTGAACTACAACTCTGACAGAATTGAAATAACACTCTCCAATGTCCAAATACTATGAAGATTAATTAGAGCTGCTTTTAATATGAAACATTACTATCACTTTAACCTCTTCCAAAGTAATGCTTTGGGGAAAAAGAATCTGGGAAATTTTCACTTCCCCCCCACGGTGCAGTTAGTTTGCTCCAGAATTGCACCTTCTTAACACTTTGAGTACCCGAGAGCAATGCGTTGCGTACCCCTCAAAGGCTCAACTCGATGAAACAAGACTATAGACACATACTGTATGATGACAGCTGAGGAAATCCCGCATTATATTTTAAGCATACACTTGACTAGAGAAGCAATAGGGCGGTTGAAAAGCTCTGAAGAACCATAACGCTGGTCATTAAAAGAGGTCGTAAGTTACAACCAACTCGTCTGTTTCAAGTAGTACTTTGTATAACACATGTGAAGAATGGAACTGTAAATGGGATCAGGTTGATTGGAATGTATTTAAGTGCGGCGTGAGATCATGTTTACGTAGCTGTCGGCTTAGGACAGGTGTCATGACCTTGTCTGCTTGTTCATATTAACAAGGTTTCTGTGTTTGTGGCGGTCGGGTGAAGCGACTTTAGAAAAACACAGATACCAAAACATATCTCTCTTAAAGGAGAAGTAACACCCCTGAGAATAACAGCCCCCCCCCACACACTTATCTTACTTTGGCAAGTTTTAGAAAGACAGACATGTTAAACATGTCACTGACATTAGTATACTTTGAACTTCTGAAATACTGTAAATTTGAGCCTCCACTTCACTGAAAATTATAGAGAAATATCTAACAATTTATATTTTGAGCATTGTGTTTCTAAATTTAGCTTGGACCAGTGATTTACACCTACTGAACCAATGGTAGTTATCCTGTAGTGTCACTGCCATAATTGCACTTTGATGTAAGAAAGCCCGATAGGGTGACCACATTTCTATTCGGCAATTCAGGGACACTGTGGAGAAGAAAGCAGCAGAATACTTGCCCTCAGCTCTAGGGAAGCTATTTGGGACGGGTCACTTTACATCACTGGACATCAGTGTGTCACGGGGAGACTGTGGAATAACGACACTGACAAGTACAGATACAGTAAAATCAATATCTTTATTAAAATAAGAACAGAATAGCATTTCCCCAACCCGCACAGGACCAGGTGTGAAGACAATGCCTAAGCACTTCCCCAACCCTCACAGGACCAGGTGTGGAGACAGTGCCTAAGCACTTCCCCAACCCTCACAGGACCAGGTGTGGAGACAGCACAGAATCCCGACTGTAAGGAGGCAAATACCACTAGGACTGAATATATATACTAGTTGCGAGGATGGTAGTAGCTACTAGTACAGGAGCAGCTGTGAAGCCCCTGTGAACAGAGGGAAAATCCCCTAGTACGCTAGGGTGGTTCAGCTCAGAGACGGATTTCTCTAGAATGCTAGTGTGAACCAACAGGCAGAGGTGACTGAGAATCCCTAGAATGCTAGGTAACGGAACAGGCAGTGGTGACTGAGAATCCCTAGAACACTAGGGTAACGGAACAGGCAGTGGTGACTGAGAATCCCTAGAACACTAGGGTAACGGAACAGGCAGTGGTGACTGAGAATCCCTAGAACTCTAGGGTAACCCAACAAGCAACGGTGACCGGGAATTCCTAGAACACTAGGGTAACCAATAGCACAGATCGGAACGACAGACAGTAGGAATGCCAGTGGCACGGACTGATGCAGACTGAGCACCGATTGACCAGAGGAAACAACAGAGCACAGAGAGTGCAAGTGGAGACAGTAGGCCACAGGTATAGAATGATGGATAGTCAGCTGGAGCAGGGGTCAGCACAGAGCAGGTAGTCAGTCAAAGCCAGGAGTCAGACCAGAGCAGGTAGTCAGCCAAAGCCAGGAGTCACACTGGAGTGGGTAGTCAGCCAAAGTCAGGAGTCAGACCGGCGTGGATAGTCAGCCAAAGCCAGGAGTCAGACCAGAGTGGGTAGTCAGCCAAAGTCAGGAGTCAGACCGGAGCAGGTAGTCAGACGGAGCCAAAGGTCAGACCGGAACGGAAGGCAGTAGCCAGGGATCAAACGGAGCCGAAGTCAAAACGTAGCCAGGAGTCATACACAAAAATGAGCATCGGAATCACAAGAGCTATAGCTCACAGGTACACCACGAAAGGGCAAAGGAGTAAAGGCAAGCTGAGGCCTATAAGGCCTAGCATGTAGGTGGAGACTCATTCTGGCAATTAACAGAGGCCAATAAGAATAGAGAATGTCCCTCAGCGCGACAACCAGGAAGTAATACAATGTAGCCTGCAAGCACAGTGTTGCTGGAGGCAATCACGGGCACCGCGATACAGCATGCAACCTGCCATTTCTCCTGCACACAACAGATCTAAACACTAGATGGAGAACCGCCTATTGTCTGCTGTGATAGAAAGTGATGCCAACATATAATGTGCATCACGTCCAAAGGCTTAGACTCGCATTACACCAGAACAGAATTGTACATCAGATCCTGTTTGATGTCAGGATCAAGGCTCAGTTCTGTCTTTGATGTTTAGAGTTCTGTCTGGAACCCATTTTGTTGTAGCCCAGCAGAGGCATCACCTCCTGTCACAGTAGGCAATGGGCAGTTCTCCTTCTATTGCTTAGAACTCTGTCTGTGGGGCCATTTACTTGTAGCCCAGCAGAGGCATCATTTCCTGTCACAGTAGGCAATGGGCAGTTGTCCTTCTAGTGTTTAGAACTCTGTGCTCTGGAGTCTTCATTCCAGGACTTTTTATTGTCCCACAAGGTGGCTGCCCATGACATGGGACATAAATTTAAAATCTGGGACTATCCTGGGCAATCAGGGACATGTGGTCACCCTAAGGCCAGATCCCTTAGGCCACTTTCACATGGGCAACACCAGTGCAGCAATGCTGTGATGGGTCTGTGATGAAAGGTTACAAACTGGACTATGTTAACTTTCTCTGGGTGACTATTGCCTTGGGTATCCTTTTGAAACGTTGCCCACTATTGGACGACCAATCAAACGGCATAGTAAACATTTCGCCGGGTTGAAATGGGCACAATAATAATATTGCAAGCTGCAGTGTTGACACTTCAGAACGCCGACACATCAGAATGTCTCCCATATTGCCCATGGTGTTTCTTGCCGTTGATAAGCTTGAACTTATTCTTCAGCTAAGCAACACACAGAGAATCCAGAGATGGTGACCCGCACCTTTACATTTCAAGAATGTCCTGTCTGAATTCGTATTCTTTCCCTGCATATAAAATTGCAAAACCTGTAATAAGGTGCGGGTCAGCATCTCTGGATCCCCTGCGTGTTGCTTAGATGAAGAACACCTTCAAGGTTATTGACAGCAAGAAACACTGTGAGTAGTACATAACAGCAAGACAGCACATTATACATATTAAAGGAGCAGTAACCTTTTTTATGGAAATATAAATATTGTAGGGAGTTTCCTGTTGAGAAAAATAACTGGGTGGGAAATGGAAGAATGAGGGTGAGAACGAGAGTGGGAAGGAGGAGAAGTGGGTGGGAAGTGGGAGGAACAGTGTGGGAAGCAGAAGTAGGCAGGAAGTGGGAGGAACAGTGTGGGAAGGAGAAGTGGGCAGGAAGTGGGAGTAATAGGGTGGGGAGGAGGAGAAGGGGGCAGGAAGTGGGAAGAACAGAGTGGGAAGGAGAAGAAGTGGGCGGGAAGTAGGAGGAACATGGTGGGAAGGAGGAGAAGTGAGCAGGAAGTGGGAGGAACAGGGTGGGAAGGAGAAGTAGGCAGGAAGTGGGAGGAATAGGGTGGGAAGGAGGAGAAGTGGGCAGGAAGTGGGAAGGAGAAGAAGTGGGCGGGAAGTGGGAGGAACATGGTGGGAAGGAGGAGAAGTGAGCAGGAAGTGGGAGGAACAGGGTGGGAAGGAGGAGAAGTGGGCAGGAAGTGGGAAAGGAGAAGAAGTGGCCAGGAAGTGGGAAGAACAGGGTGGGAAGGAGGAGAAGTGGGCAGGAAGTGGGAAAGGAGAAGAAGTGGCCAGGAAGTGGGAAGAACAGGGTGGGAAGGAGGAGAAGTGGGAGGGAAGTGAGAAGAACAGGTTGGGAAGGAGGAGAAGTGGGAGGAAAGTGAGAAGAACAGAGTGGGAAGGAGGAGAAGTGGGAGGGAAGTGGGAAGAACAGAGTGGGAAGGAGGAGAAGTGGGAGGGAAGTGGGAAGAACAGAGTGGGAAGGAGGAGAAGTGGGATGGAAGTAGGAGGAATAGGGTGGGAAGGAGGAGAAGTGGGAGGGAAGTGGGAAGAACAGAGTGGGAAGGAGGAGAAGTGGGAGGGAAGTGGGAAGAACAGAGTGGGAAGGAGGAGAAGTGGGAGGGAAGTGAGAAGAACAGAGTGGGAAGGAGGAGAAATGGGAGGGAAGTGGGAAGAACAGAGTGGGAAGGACGGGAAGTGGGAGGAAAAGGGTAGGAAGGAGAAGAAGTGGGTAGATTTAAGAAACCCACCACCACCACTGGAGAATCAGTCTCTGTCCCCAGAGACCCGGTAATTAACTGCAAAAACCAGAGTCTCCGGGGCAGATCCAGAGAATTCCCAGACATAGTTATTTTTTTTTTTACTACTCCTTTAAGTACAAAAATCACTGATAGTTTCCCTATACAGGAGACTTAAAATCTCCAAATAATAACACCCCACTTATCCTTATGGCCTCTACACATATTGTCCTGGTGCCTCTGTCCAAGAAATAACATATTCAATCAGCCATGGAGATCATGTCTGCGGAGGCGGACATGACAGTTGCAGGAGTTTTTTTTTTTTTTTTTTAATTGGAGCATGCAGAGGGCATGAGCCTACTTAACCCTTTAAGGACCAGAAGTGTGCTCAATACATTGAGAATCAACAGCCTTACAGTACTCAGAGGGTTAAGACTGCCACGTGCAGGGGAGGAGTTTATGTCCTGTAGTCCTGCTAAAAACTGTCATGTCTGCCTCCGTGGTGATAACATCTAGGACAGATTTAAGAACCAAGGCCCTAGGGGAAATTCACAGGGGGTCGTTTGGATGTTACGGTCACTGTAAGTTAAATGTGGAGGGGTTATTAGGAGTTGTTAGTTGTCCTTTAACCCTTCAGTGCCAGAGGGGGTATGCCACGCACCTGGCACTCAAAGGGTTAACTCTGATCCCGGCCTCCTTGTTCCTATGAACACGTTATTTGACAACAGGTCAGAGAAATGTCTTTTGAGGCAGAGCCGTCAAATCCCTCGCCGTCTCCCAAGAGTTATTTTGACAAACGGCAGCACATGCCCAGATTCCTGAAGCCGGTGGTAAAATCAGTACAAAAGATTCAGTTGTTGTAGATTAGCATGCATGAGATACCAGGAGCTGTCTCTATACAGAGGTGCTGCTAATTGTACAGCTGAAGGCCGCAGGAAAAATGTTACTTTAATCCTGGCGGTTTAGGTCTGTTTTCCTTCAGATTAACTTAAAAATAGACTCAGACATCTTAAAGCATATTAATATCCGAGGTGCCCCATGGTGTTGTGATTGATTTGCAAAAACACTTCAGAGAAATTCAGTTGTACAAAGGATTTATTTATTAGCATATCGATAGCCATTATCATATTTTCCTAAATTTGCTCCAGTGGGAACGATCTAAGTAAATGAGGCTGGGATTGCTCCTTGCACCCCAAAATGACTTCCATCAGCTATTTGGGACAGTCAAAAAACAGATCCCCTTGGCTGCAACACTATTCAGAAGTGTATGTCTCTCAGCTGCAGACTTTAAACAAAGAAGAATCAGCAGCATTATTTGCTCATTGTACAGCAGTGAAAAAGTCACTCACCGCCATTACTGGTGTTTCTTTGGTGCCAGTCGACAGGATTGCAAATCCAGAACAAAGCAACGATATCCAACCACACTCGGGATAGAGACTTAGCCTCCATAATATTATAAAAGCAATACGTTTATTAGAAAAAAGTTAGACAGACATGTGGACACCAGATAATGGAAATGGTAGATCTAACACGTTTCCCACACTAGGTGCTTAATCATAGAATATGATCTATGATTATGCTCCTAGTGTGCGGATAATGGAAATACCAGATAACAGTGCGCGGATAATAGAAACTGTAGATCTAACGCGTTTTGCACACCAGGTGCTTAATTATAGAATATGATCTATGATTAACCCCTTAAGGACCATTGACGTGGCAGGACCATCACGCTGGTCAAGCACTTAAGGACCAGTGACGGTTCTGGTACGTCACTTACTTTTACTCACCGCGCTCCTACAGGGGACTGAAGTTGATCGCTCCAAGACCGGAGCAATCTCTTTCAGTTCCCTGTTCAGCGTGCCGCCCCACGTGGGACAGCACGTCAAAGTTTGCTACCTGGTCCTTAAAGGACCACACACCCCGGGACCGCTGGTCCTTAAGGGGTTAAGTGCCTAGTGTGTGAAACGCATTAGAGCTACTGTTTCCATTATCCTGTGTCCACATGTCTGTCTAACAATTTCTAATAAATGTATTGCTTTTACTACCATGGAGGCTAAGTCTCTGTCCCGAGTGTGGTTGAATATTGTTGCTTTTCTCAGCCGAAGACTCTGGGATAAGACCATTACATGTCCACTTATCTTAACCCTTTAAAACCCAGAGTGGCGTGTAATGCATTCCAGGTAATGCATTGCACACTCCACTGGTGCTTGAAACATTAAAGAAAAACTAGCACCTAAAATGAACTGTGGTTATATCCTATACAATAATTCGCTAGGATGTTTGTCACGATGCAGTCATGCACAGTAGAGACTGTCCGTGTTCGGCCAGTCTCTACTGAGCACGACTGCATCGCGTGAGGCGACACAAGACTGCACTGCGTAGGGCCATGAGGTAGCGGACTCTTAACCCTTTGAGTGCCAGAAGAGTATGCGTGGCGTACCCCTCTGGCACTCAAAGGGTTAACATTACACGGGCTTTTACACTAGTATACACATAAATAATTATGTTCTTTATTTGGCTTCTAAGGCCTAAAATCTAGTGTTACATATGCTGCGGCTCCTTCCTTTTCCAAAGCTCCAAGTGACACAGCAATCTTGATGTGATTTTCCAGGATTTTCTGTAAATGGGCTGAGATAAGATAACAGCTTTTCTGATTGTAAGAGCCATGGGCACTAATGAAAATAAATTAACTGACATTAGCCCTCTACAGTCATTAAAAAGCAAATTTAAGAATATATTTTAGGGACGTACCTTATGAACAGTTCATGTTCACATAGATCAGCTCTAAGTATGTGATTTTAAAGTTATCTCAGCCTATTTAATTTAAAGGTGTAGGGGTTCCTTTAACCTGTGCATAAAATGTTAATGGCTGGTATAAATCAATTCTACATGGATTGTTTCTGCAAATGTAGTTTTAATGACTTTTAATGTCCACAGATGCTGATATGATTCTTTGGGTTATACGCACAAAGTGAAAATGGAACAATTCTGGAGGAACCTGCGGCATAGGCAACAAATATAAATTGCCCTCAAATTCCTGTTGATTTGAATGGGGATTCTAATTCCTTGAATGTTATAGAACTCATCAACACATTGTTTAGCAATGCTTTGGTGACTCAAGGGGTTAAATGCCCCATTTAAATAAAATGCAATTGGTATTAGCCCCCTGCGGCTCAATTGGTTTATTCATTGTGCATAGGCATACCTGGGAACTCTCCGAATCTGACCCGAGGACTCAGTTTTTTATACTTAACCCTTTCAGTGCCAAGCAATGGTTTGGATGACTCTAGCACTTGAGTGGTAAGAAGTGGGCGGAGAATGACTGGAACGGACAGAAAAGTGGGTGGAGTCAAAAGAGAACTCACTGATCCTTGAGAATCCACGTCTGTCCCTGGAGATCTAGCACTTAAACCTTTGAGTGCCAGTGGGGTATGCAACGCATTGCTTTGCAATGCATTGCATACCCCTCTGGCACTCAAAGGGTTAATTACCAGATCTCCAGGGACAGACGTGGATTCTCAGGGATCAGTGAGTTCTCTTTTGACTCCACCCACTTTTCTGTCCGTTCCAGTCATTCTCCGCCCACTTCTTACCACTCTCCACCCATTTTAAGGACAAACCCCAGGGGTTCCAATGTTGGTCTCATGAGAAGAGACTAATCTACAAGAGACTGAAAGAATCTTGCAATTCAGTCTCCTGTCCTTTACAATGAAGGTCCCCGAAGACTCTCTGTATGTGACTTGTATGTATGTATCTTTATTTATATAGCGCCATACATTTATACAGCACTTTACATAAGTTGTAATAGTACAATACAAAAATACAGAAATGGGGTAAGAGCATCAGGCTAAAGTGTGATCATTGCATTATTTGTGGGGGAAAGTGCAGCAAAGGGAATCATACACTGGGAAAGGGACCCTGCCCCAAGGAGCTTACAATCTAGTTAGAAATCATGACGACATACAGAGACAGTAGGAGGAGGATCATAAGTGCAAGTACAAGGTGTAGTGAAGGAAGAACAGAATGATTGGGATATGACTATCTGTGTGCACAAGGAGGATATTGTTACTGAGATGTCTCCTTGAGCAGGTGGGTTTTGAGGAGATGCCTGAAAGTGATGAGTGTGGATGATTGGCGAATGGTGATAGGGAGGGCATTCCAGAGTCGAGGGCCAGCCAGTGAGAATGAGAGCAGAGAGATGGCATGAGTTGTGTAGGGAGAAGACAGGATGAACCCTTGAGAAGACCATAGAATTAACTGTTAACTCTCCGGATTTGCCCCAGAGACTCCGGTTCTGACAGAGCTTTACCGGGTCTCCGGGGCAGAAGCTGATTCCTCTGGATGTGGGGTGTTTCTATTGAAACTCTGCCCACATCTGCTGTTTCTCCTGGTGTTCCTCCTTCCCCAGCCTTCTGTGTGACACCTTTTAAGCCCTGCCCCCCCCAACTCGCGTCAAGCCCCCACCCTTTTTTGACACGATTTGCATCATTATTGTCACCACCTGCTGCACCAGAGGACTCCCCTCCGTGTAATAATAATAATAACAACAACTAGTATTTATATAGCGCCTTTCTCCCTGTGAGACTCAAAGCACTTTCACAGCACACACTCTTGGAACTAACCAAATCGGCAGCTGAAATAAGAGGTGTTATTATTACCCAATCGATCGTACTCATTTTATCGACCACAGAAGGATGAAGGGCTGAGTTGACCCTGCAACCTTGTGGTTTGAACAGGCTTCATAGTCAGGGAGCTTACCACTGAGCTATCACACCAGCTTTTAGATAGACCTCAAGTGGAAGTTCTCAGGTATGACCACAGGGGACAGGAAGGGGTGTAGCAGGAGATAAGAGCATAAATGTGAGCTGGTGCTGAAGAACAAAGAAACTTAAAGGAGAGGAGGAGAATCTTGTAAGAAATACAATATTTTATAGGTAGCCAATAGAGGGATTTCAGGAGGAGATGAGAGGGAAGGTATCTGGGAGCAAATGTAGTTATTCTTGCAGATTTGACACAGACATACATACAAACTAGGGTGACAACGTGTCCCTGATTGTCAGGGACAGTCCCTGTTTTGAAATGTGTGTCCCATGTCCCTGGCAGCCTCCTTCAGGGACAATATTTAGATTCCAGAGCACAGAGTTCTAATCACTAGGAGAACTACCCACTGCCTGCTGTGACAGAAAGTGATACTTCTGCTGGGCTACAAGGAAATGGCTTCCAGACAGACCTCTAAACACTAGAGAGAGAACTGAGCCTTGATCCTGACATCAAACAGGAGCTGCAGTGCAATTTTGTTGCAGTGTAATAGTAGTCTAAGGCTTTGGGCGTGATGTAGCCTGCAACAGGCATCACTATTTTTCCTGTAGCCTGCAACAGGCATCACTTTCTGTCACAGCAGTTAATGGTCAGTTCTCCCTCTATTGCTTAGAAATCTATGGGGTATAATGAACCTCCCACACAGCTATACTAGAACCGAGGATACGTACTCTACTGTTCTCATCTCTGCAGTGTCCCTGAATGGCAGAATGGAAATGTGGCCACCTTAATACAAACACACACACACACACACACAAACACACATGAGCCACAGGCTTCTAGGTTTTGTTCCATCCAATGGGGTCAGTTTTCTGATCTCTCAAATGCCTGAGAGAAGCCATATTGGGGCTGCACAGTGCAGCACCGGGTATTTTATTAAGGCTGCACCCACAGCATACCTCCCATGTCCCTCTTTAGGAGGGACAGTCCCACTTTGAGATTCAAATCCCTCTGTCTCTCTTTTCCAGCCTAGTGTTCCTATTTTTAGGAGATCACACTGTTTGCTGTGTATATTAATGTATCACATTGCCCCGCAACAATAAAACTCACAGTAATGTTTGTTTAAACTTAGTGTGTTTGTGAATTAATTTGGTTTTGCTCTAAATCATTTATTCAGTTACACAAAGAGGTGATAAAATAAGATAAAAATACTCTGTAATGCCCGGCTCACCTGCAATGCCCCCAGCAACACCACCTAAAACTAAAGTGCACTTCTTTGGCCAGTTGAAATGTTCGGCAGTATGCAAATGGAAATGAGTTAGTAAAATATGATAATTGTCCTTCAATGGGTGCTTAAAGAGGAACTTTCACCTTAATTCAAGTTTGCAGGTTTTAAACATGCATTAAAACTGTCTAAGTGTCAAGGGACAGAAATACTTCATTTTTTCAGGCAATAATTTTGTGTGTATTAAATAAATAAACAAAACCATCTATGTATTTTTCACATAACTTTCGTAGTTTAGGAGCAATTGCGTTCTACACTTTACCCCTGAAAAAAATAAAGTATTACTATCCCTTTAAAGGAATAGAAATATTTCAAAATAAAATCAGCCCCAATTAATCATCATCGTATTTGTGCCATGGAGAGTGTTATTTCAATACTGTCCGAGTTGTAGTTCAAGAGTAATTGAATGATAAAGTATCCCCCTCCCGCCTCTTTTACTGATGTAACACTGCTCGCCTGAGAGTAGCAAGGTGGTGTCCAAGTGGACTGCAGAAAGGGACAATCTTCAATTAGCATAAGGGAAAAACCTGAAAAACCCATCAAGAGGGGTTTCCTTGCTGTGAGCTGTCTGGTCGTAAAACCAGATTCCACATCTGAGGGGCGGTAGCTTACACTAGGTAAAAGGGGAGGGAGGGGGAAACTTTATCATTCAATTACTCTTGAACTACAACTCTGACAGTATTGTAATAACACTCGCCATGGCCCAAATACTATGAAGATTAATTGGAGCTGCTTTTATTTTGAAACATTACTATCCCTTTAAGGATAGTCCGATAATGCCTGGGTGCTCATCCAGAGGCATAAGGATATTCACAGAGAAATGAAGGCAGCACTCAATTTAGGTACTATACTGGGCACTGATTGGTTTCTTCAACGTGCGTCAAGAATAGCCTTTGGCGCTGTTTTTTGATTGAATTGTTTGTAGGGGTATTTAGGTATCGTTTTACAGTTGTGGTGTAATCTTGAGAAAGGCCATGGTGTTGGCCGAAAAGTCAATTTTAATAAATCCACCTGATTAATGCATCTATAAGCTACCTGTGAGTGCTGTCTTCATTTCTCTGTGAATATCCCTTTAAGGAGATATTCAAACTTATTACAGAATGCAAATATATGCTAATTGTGGTACCCGTTCAGTATCGGTGATGTTTCATATGCTAATTACACTTTTCAATGATGATTCATATGCTAATGAAGGTTTTCAGTGACACTTCATATGCTAATTAAGTTATGTGCAGTACCAGGACATTTTCACTTTCACTTTTCCCAGAAATAAAAACTGTGTGAATATCTCCTAAACTAGACATCTGTTGGACTTTTGGTTAATATGATACATAGGCAGTTTTGAATTCAGTTTTCAAATATGTAAAGAAAATTCAAGGTGATAGGTCGACTTTAGCAGTAAAATATCTAAACATCAGAACAGTACAGAGATAACCACTGGAAAACATTAAGGTTTAAGCAGCACAAATAATATGTTTACTACAATGATGTTCATTGTCTCTATTAATGTAGCATTTATTTGTTTTATGGTTTTCAGTGCAAGAACCTGATTTAAATGTTGCTATTTAAAGTGATAGCAATACTTCGTTTTAACTTTATTTAATTTTGTAGGCATTAAAAAATCATGAAGAATGATATAAGTCTTATCTCTCAAACCTTTATGGTTTAAGAGATATTCACAAGCAACGTTTCCCCCTCCCGCCCCTTTTACCTAGTGTAAGCCATCTCTTCTCAGATGTGGAATCCAGTCCATAGACCAGACAGATAACAGAAGGGGACAATCTTCTTCCTAAGAGAACAATGAAAGCCCTGCCCCCCTTGACAATTTTTTCAGGTTTTTCCCTTATCTTAACTGAAGATTGTCCCTCTCTACAGTCTACCTGGGCACCTCCCTTCTGATCTGGCTGAGCAGTGTTACATCAGTAAAAGGGGTGGGAAGGAGATACTTTGTCATTGAATTACTCTTGAACTACAACTCTGACAGAATTTAAATAACACTCTCCAAAGTCCAAATACTATGATGATTAATTAGAGCTGCTTTTATTATGAAACATTACTATCCCTTTAAGACTGTGTATGAACTTGTCTTGTAAAACCCCATACAGATTATAGAAAGAAAAGTGCAGCACATTCCTAACCTCACAGGTGTCTTCTTCTTATGTATGGAATTTGACATTGAATGACCAGGGAGGACTTCTTCAGGCCTGTTACGTACACCCTATCATTGGGGGAACACTCAATCGTGGTGAGAAAACTGCAGTGAGTGAAAGTTCTCCAATCTCTGTTACATTGTTACATAGTAGTTTAGGTTGAAAAAACACTTGCGTCCATCAAGTTCAACCCTTTTCCTATTCCTGTTTATCATTGTTGATCCAAAAGAAGGCAACCCTCCTCACTACAGCAATTTCAAATTCTGCTTTGAATGGGGGGGGAAAAAATCCTTCTTGATTCCAAATGGCAATCAGATTTCTCCTTGGATCAACAAGCACTAAATAAATATTAATCCCAATACTAACGTACATATCTCTCTAAGCTCAGTTCTTTTAAATAAGTATCCAGGCCCTTTTTAAAGGCATCTAATGTATTTGATAGTGTCGCCATCTCAGGCAGTGAATTCCATACCTTTATTGTCCTTACAGGAAAGAATCCCTTCCGCTGCTGTAGATGAAATCTCCTTTCCTCAAGTCTAAGCGGGTGGCCCCTTTGTACTGTTCTGTTAATGAACAGGTCTTTGTTGAGCCCTTTGTATGGGCCCTGAACATATTTATATAATGTTATCATATCCCCTCTAAGATGCTGTTTCTCAAGTTTAACTTTTCTAGCCTTTCTTCATTACTAAAACGTTCCATTCCCCTTACTAGTTTTGTAGCCCTCCTCTGCACTCTCTCTAGTTCCATAATGTCCTTTTTCAGAAAGGGCGCCCAGAATTGAACAGCATATTCTAGGTGGGGTCTTACCATGGACCTGTAAAGAGGCAAAATAATATCTTCCTCCCTTGAGTTATTTGGCAGAGCTTATATAAAAGGGAACTTTAAACTCTAATACACTGTGTCTCATATGATTAACCCCTTAACGACCCTTGATGGTCATAGTACATCATGGGTCGATCTAACTCAACGACCCATGACGTACGATGACCGTCATGGAATTCCGGGCTTCCCCCATGGCTGCACACCGTTTGGGAAGTCCGGAAGCGGAAGGAAATAAAAAAAAAAAATGCTCCGTAGTCCTTAACTGACCGCGCTGCGCAGATTGGCCGGTCGTTAAGGGGTTAATCTAGTAAAGCGGTATGTAGATTTGCATTTTTTTTCTTTTTCTAAATAGATACTTTATTAGATATGCAATCTAAAATTTAGAATTGATGTAGGCACTTCCGCATTCTGCGGTGCAGGATAATGTCGGTACAGCTCTACAGGACTTCCCAGGCCTCAAATTCTCCTCTCACCCCCCTCTGGAAGCACGTTCATGCATCCCTTTATAGTGATGCACAGTATGTATATTGTAACAGCAAGCTTACGGAGCATTCTGTTACAAAATACATGCTGCACATCACCATGAAGGGAAGCGTGAACGTGCTCCAAAGAGAGATGGGAGGGAGGTGGGAGGAGAATTTGAGGACTGGGAAGTCTTGCAGAGCTGTGCCGATGTTACCAAGTGCCGCGGAATGCAAAAGGGCCTACATCAAGTCTAAACTTTAGAGCGAATATCTAATGAAGTATGTACTTAATGGGGATGTATCACCTATGCACAACATCCTCTAAATACTTAGGTGATACATCCAATAGCATTAAAGGGATAGCAATACTTTGTTTTATCTTTATTTTATTTTGTAGGCATTAAAAAAACATGAAGAACGATATGTCTTATCTCTCAAACCTTTATGGTTTGAGAGATATTCACAAGCAAAGTTCCCCTCCCGCCCCTTTTACCTAGTGTAAGCCATCTCTTCTCAGATGTAGAATGCAGTCCATAGACCAGACAGATAACACAAGGGGACAATCTTCTTCCTATGAAAACAATGAAAGCCCTGCCCCCCTTGACAAGTTTTTCAGGTTTTTCCCTTATCTTAATTGAAGATTGTCCCTCTCTGCAGTCTACCTGGGCACCTCCCTTCTGATCTGACTGAACAGTGTTACATCAGTAAAAGGGGCGGGAGGGGGATACTTTGTTATTGAATTACTCTTGAACTACAACTCTGACAGAATTGAAATAACACTCTCCAAAGTCCAAATACTATGATGATTAATTAGAGCTACTTTTATTATGAAACATTACTATCCCTTTAAAACGTTATTATTATTATTTTTTAAGCTTCCGTTTGGTTTAAAACTAACTTACAAAAGTATCTGCTGCAGCCACTTCCGGGTGACTGTGGTTCTCCGTGGTTACAGAGCTCCGCCTCTGCTCCCCTCCCTCCTCTGATGACAGAAACATCTGTCAGTAAACTGGAGCCATCTCATTGGCAGAGATCGATATCTAGCCAATGAGAATGCTCCAGCTTACAGACAGAAGCCTCCATCATTGGAGGAAGGAGGAGAGCAGAGGCAGAGCGTCGGGTTGTAGTCTATACGGAAGGGGCTGCAGACCAGACTTTTATAATTCACATTTAAACCAAACGGAAGCTTAAAATAAAATAATAATAATAACAACGTTTTAATGCTATTGGATGTGTCACCTAAATATTTAGAGGATGTTGTGCATAGGTGATACATCCACTTTAAAGGGGATGTATCACCCCTATATAAGTTAGCCTGAATAGTTAGGTTATATATCGAATACGAGTAAAAGTGTATACATTTTTTTAAGCTATATTTGGTCGAAATTGCAGTTATAAACGTTGCCCTCCACCTACTTCCACATAGACTGCAGTTACCTGTTCTGTACCGCAGTCTGTCACTCTTCCACTGCTCCCCTCCCTCTATCCAGCCTCCTCCAATGACAAAGGCTTTCTGGCTGTAAGCTGGAGCAGTATCATTTAAAGGGGAACTCCCACCCGACACAATCTTTAGCTTCACTAAGGCCCCATCTGGCGACTAGCTGCTTAGTAGCGCTAGTCTCCAGAATAATTACCTTATTTAATAGATTTCTACTCTCTTCCATGGGCGACAGGCAGGACGTAACGCAGACATCTTTCCATTGTGACGTCCATGCGCCTGCCCTGTCAGTCCCAGCCAGGTCTAGGAGGCGTTGCTAGGAGCCATTTGGCTCCAGTTGGGACTGATAGCGCAGGCGCAAGGACATCACAATGGCAAGATGTTCGCGCTTGGTCCTGCCTGTCAGCCAGGGAAGAGAGCAGAAATCTAATAAATAAGGTAATAATTCTGGTGACTAGCGCTACTAAGCAGCTTGTCTCCAGATGGGGACTTAGTAAAGGTAACGATTGTGGCAGGTGGTAGTTCCGCTTTAAGAAAAAAACAAAAAAAAACAAAAAAAAGTCTACATGCCATTTTACTAGATTAATCATATGAGGCACAGTGTATTAAAGGTGACAGTTCCGTTTTAACAAAATAAAAGCTTTGATATAAGGATAAGCATTTCCTCTTCTTCTTTATTTAACTGAGGATCACACCAGGGATTGTAGTCTGCACACAGCAAGCAGCTTATTTGTGGAAACAAAATAACGAAAATCCTGAGATCACTCATTCTTTACTTGAATAACACACGTTATATACATTTTTGTTATCGATAATTACATTAATGACATAGAATAGCTTAATACGGAAAAATAGATATACTGTAGGGTTTGAAATTTTGCAGTGGTGCTGTTCTTAAAGGGATAGTAATATTTCATAATAAAAGCAGCTCTAATTAATCATCATAGTATTTGGACATTGGAGAGTGTTATTTCAATTCTGTCAGAGTTGTATTTCAAGAGTAACTCAATGATAAAGTATTCCCCTCCCGCCCCTTTTACTGATGTAACATTGCTCAGCTAGATCAGAAGGGAGGTGCCCAGGTAGATTGCAGAGAGGGACAATCTTCAATTAATATAAGGGAAAAACCTGAAAAACTTGTCAAGGGGGGCAGGGATTTCATTGTTCTCATAGGAAGAAGATTGTCCCCTTCTGTTATCTGTCTGGTCTATGGACTGCATTCCACATCTAAGAAGAGATGGTTTACACTAGGTAAAAGGGGCTGGAGGGGAATCTTTGCTTGTGAATATCTCTCAAACCATAAAGGTTTGAGAGATAAGACTTATATCGTTCTTCATGTTTTTTTAATGCCTACAAAATAAAATAAAGAGAAAACGAAGTATTACTATCCCTTTAAAGCTGTATTTGGGGAGTTATTGTCACAATTAATAGCTTTCCATAGAAAGCTGCAGAAACAACGCCACCATAAAATTTCAGTCCATGGAAGTATTGCACCCCAAAAATGCAAATGTGAGCTGCAATAACTTTTGCCGTTACTTCTTAATGTGTACGGAGCATTCATAAAATAACAAGTTACTTTGACATGTGTGCAATGCTTCCAGACTTCATAGGTCTCTTCTTCAAGTGTTGAGAACTTTCGAAATTTATAAATCTCTTCTGCTCATGTAGAGACTTTTTATAAACTCACAAGTCTCTTCTGCACATGTACACAACTTTCAAAATCTCACAGGTCAATGTGTTTGTAAAAGATGGGCAAACGGGAGATGCAGTGTATATACCACAAGTCTCCTTTTTAGGCACAAAAAGTCCTCCAAACCTCATAGGTCTCTTCTTCATTTGTACAATATCTTTCTTAATCTCTGAGGTCTCTTGTTTATATTTATAAAGCTCCCTCAATGTAACAGGGCTCTTCTTCATGTGTAAATAGCTTATTAAACCTCACAAGTCTCATCTTCGTGTGAATATAGCTTATTAAACCTCACAAGTCTCTTCTTCTTGTTTAAAAAGTTTATTAAACCTCACAAGTCTCATCTCCGTGTGTGTATATAGCTTATTAAACCTCACAAGTCTCTTCTTCATGTGTAAATAGCTTATTAAACCGCACAGGTCTCATCGCCGTGTGTATATAGCTTATTAAACCTCACAAGTCTCATCTTCGTGTGTGAATAGCTTATTAAACCTCACAGGTCTCATCTCCGTGTGTATAAAGCTTATTAAACCTCACAAGTCTCTTCTTCGTGTGTAAATAGCTTATTAAACCTCACAGGTCTCATCTCAGTGTGTATATAGCTTATTAAACCTCAGAAGTCTCATCTCCATGTGTATATAGCTTATTAATCCTCACAAGTCTCTTCTTCGTGTGTATATAGCTTATTAAACCTCACAAGTCTCATCTTCGTGTGTATATAGCTTATTAAACCTCACAAGTCTCATCTACGTGTGTATATAGCTTATTAATCCTCACAAGTCTCTTCTTCTTGTGTAAATAGCTTATTAAACCTCACAAGTCTCATCTTCATGTGTAAATAGCTTACTAAACCTCACAAGTATCATCTTTGTGTGTAAATAGCTTATTAAACCTCACAAGTATCGTCTTCGTGTGTATATAGCTTATTAAACCTCACAAGTCTCATCTTCATGTGTAAATAGCTTATTAAACCTCACAAGTCTCATCTCCGTGTGTATATAGCTTAATAAACCTTGCAGGTCTCTTTTCATGTGTTCTGAGCTTTCCAAAACTCCCTGATCTCTTCTTCACAGACACAGAGCTCTCCAAACATCACCAAAAAGATGTTTCCTAATCTCTAAGAACTCTTATTTATATTTACAGAGCTCTCCAAACCTAACCTGTCTCTTCTTCATGTGTGCGTATCTCGCCAAACCTCACAGGTCTCGTCTTCATGTTAACAGATATTTCCTAACTTCACAGGCCTTTTCTTTTTGTGTACAGAGCTTTCTTAAAGGGATAGTAATGCAGAAAAATAACCGTACATCCGATTGTTCTTTATACTTTTTAATAATGAATAGTATGTTCTGAAACTCCCTGTCATATTAAGCTTGAAATCCAATTAAAAGTTTCCCCCTCCCGCCCCCTTTGAACACTCCATGCTAACCTCCTTTAGAGCACAAAGCCAACCCGGACAGAGAGCAACAAGGGACAATATTATGTCAGCATAAGGAAAAACCTGCCTCCCTTTCCTTACACTCACAAACTCACTGTAAACCGTCCGGTCAAGTGACCGGCTTTGGGATCTGTGGGAAGTCATCGTGACATGGAGGGGGAAACTTAGAATTAGATCTTCAAGCTGTATATGACGGTAAGGAATCTGCAGAACATACTATTCATCATAAAAAGTATATTGAACAATTGGATATGCATTTATTTTTTGCAATGCCTTGTGTACCCCTCTGGCACTCAACTGGTTACGTTTTCTTTGGTTCATAGGTCCACATTTGATATTACAGTATAGTGCAGTTATCCAACTTTTGAAATATAAATACATAACCAATGCATCTCGCATCCCTCTATTCCTTAACCCCATAATGACCCATGACGGTCCAGGTATCAAATGAAAGCCCTATTTGTGTGTAAAAAACGGTATATCATTTTCATGGGTAAAATAAAGTCTTGAACAAAGACATAGTAAAAAATGTCAGAATTGCTCCGGTCCTTAAAGGATAGTAATGTTTCATAATAAAAGCAGCTCTAATTAATCATCACAGTATTTGGACTTTGGAGAGTGTTATTTCAATTCTGTCAGAGTTGTAGTTCAAGAGTAATTCAATGACAAAGTGTCCCCCTCCCGCCCCTTTTACTGATGTAACACTGCTCAGCCAGAGCAGAAGGCAGGTGCCCAGGTAGACTGCAGAGAGGGACAATCTTCACTTAAGATAAGGAGAAAAACCTGAAAAACTTGTCAAGGGGGGCAGGGCTTTCATTGTTCTCATATGAAGAAGATTGTCCCCTTCTTTTATCTGTCTGGTCTATGGACTGCATTCCACATCTGAGAAGAGAATGTTTACACTAGGTAAAATGGGCGGGGAGGGGAAACTTTGCTTGTGAATATCTCATAAACCATAAAGGTTTGAGAAATAAGACTTATATCGTTCTTCATGTTTTTTTAATGCCTACAAAATAAAATAAAGATAAAACAGAGTATTACTATCCCTTTAAGTGAAATCCACCCCAGATATTCCCGGTCCTTAAAGGTTTAAAGGGAAACTATCACTCCAAATGAAGCCCCCCCCCCAATAATTAGCCATCTAGCGATTAGCTTACTAACAGTACTATTATCCAGCCTCATTACTACTTTGGTCAGAAATCCTACTTCTGCCAAGACCGACGACCAGGCAACAGTGCAGACATCTTTGCTTACAGACATCTGTGAGCCTGTGCTGTCAGTCCCAGTCTCCTCTAGGAGGCGCTGCATGGTCTGATGGCGCAGGTGCACAGATGCCTGTAAAGCTCTGTTGCCTGGCCTTCAGTCTCAGCAGAAGTAGGATTTCTCATTAACACAGTAATTAGGCTGGAAAATAGTACTATTGGTAAGCTAATCGCTAGATGGCTAATTATTGGGGGGTGGACTTTATTTGGGGTGATAGTTCCCATTTAAAGGGTTACATTTTATCCAGCCAAGGCCATCCAGGTAGAAACTGCACTGAGACATTCTGAGATAGGAGTATTCATTTCAGGTGACATTGGATCAGCGAATGGCTACATCTGGATATCATCAGCAATGAGATGGTAATGCTGCATGATATTTTCTCTTTAATGTCGAACGCATTTCATATTGCTCGGAATACAGAAACCCAATATGAGAACATTAATAAAATAGAGAAAGCCCCGACCGAACGCATACCCAGTAAGGTGAAATAACACATCTATATTTATATCGGGTATTTCACTGGCCCATTGGAGGATTCATTAAGACCCTAGTGCTCATAAACTTCTAATAGACAATAGCATTGTTACCGGATACAGGCAGGACCAGCTGGAGAACTATTTATATATTCATGCCCAATCTAAAATTGTTCCCCTTACTTCAAATGGAATATCTTGGACTCTGATAAACTGAAGGATCTTGGTATAAAGAGGTCACTGTACGGTGACACATCTGTGATAACAATATAACCATGATGTCAACTTGCTGTCCCACATTTATATGGAAGTCCTGACTTTTGTAAATGCTAGCTACGCATGGGAGATGAAGCTGCTACAACCAGTTACCCAAATTTGTTTGGACTGCCCCCTACAGGGTAGTTTACTCTTTGCACTGTCTTGGCTTGCTTATGGATGCAGCCTGCTGCAACTTTGTGGTGACAGGTGATGGTCACTAGGGAGTTGATGCATGAGGAGTCTGCATGGCCTGTGACTAAGCATCTTTTACACACAAAACGCGTAAGGTCATTAGTGTTGGCTGTTGTTGCTCTCTGTTTCTGATGATTTTAAATGACTGAATAAAGTAGGCTTTTATCTTACTCTGGTGATCTACATGGATTTCATTTAAAAAGGTAGTTGTGGTTTGTAGTGTCTACTTTGAGTGTCATAAGATATTGTACTCTTGTGATACACATCACAACAACCAATTACTATATGCTGCACACAACCATTAGCCAATCATGCCTGGCTAACGTCTAGTGTCTCTGTCGACTCTGAAAGTTACTTTCCCCTCCCTTTTCTTCAGTGGAAAATGGAGAAAATATCTGGAAGCACTGTCACCTAGCCTAAAAATGTAAGGCAAGTTTACAAAATAAACAGAATGTATCTCTTCCTCGCTGGGGTTCTAAGACTGTCACTCTAATATTTTACCACACAGTCTTTTGGAGCTAGAAAAAAGAGGTGTCCAACGCGTTTCAAAGCAAGTGAAACATGCACAAAAATCCATATATTCGCTACTATTTATGCATATATATTTTTTTTTTTTGAAGACTGCCAACAGATTTTTAGCACTTTAAAATGTACAAAAAGGGCAAACCAACTACACCACAAGGGACAAATGAAATTCTCCCCAAACCATAGATTTAAATTATTATTTTAACCCCCCGAATACTAGATAGGTCTCCAGTGCATTGCAAACCAATGTTCTGGGCATCTCTCTGGCACTCAACAGATTTAAAACCATTTAAATCAACTGGGAGTTTTTATTTGTTCCCAGTGGTTTGCTCCGGAATTGCAGCACTTTATCTTGCTCACTATGGCCCTTAGTGTCAGATTTGGAAGCCCTTCACTAGAGCCTTTAGGGGCTGTGTGTGCAGCTAATGAGACTTAACAGAGAGTCTTCAAGGTTTCGGCAGCACAGTGGCTCAGTGGTTAGCACTGTTGCCTTGCAGCACTGGGGTCCTGGGTTCAAATCCCACGAAGGACAACATCTGCAATGAGTTTGTATGTTCTCACTGTGTTTGCGTGGGTTTCCTCCGGGTACTCCGGTTTCCTCCCACACTCTAAAAAACATACTGATAGGTGAATTTAGATTGTGAGCCCCAATGGGGACAGGAACCAATATGAGTGTAAAGCGCTGCGGAATCTGTGTGCGCTATATAAATAAAGGATTATTATTATTATTATTTCATAGTTCAGTCTCTTCCAACTGGACCAAAGAGGCGGCACTAACAGTCTTGTTTTCTCCAAGGCTCACAATACAGTCCATGCTTCATCAGTAAGTCTGCTTCCAGGGATGACAGTCTGTCGATATGAACTAGTCTCATGAGAGCCAGCAGGGTGCCCAACGCCTTGCTGGCACTCGAAGGCTAAAGGGTGGAGACGTATATTCAAATCAACATGAGATGGCAGTAAAAGCTGGGTGAGTTTTTAGTTTATCTAAAGAAGAAATAAAGTGACGAAAAAGATTGTCAAAGCTATACATTTATGATGGCAGCTGGCACAGGGAGATCTCAAAGGGATAGTAATGCTGCGTTTTATCTTTATTTCATTTTGTAGGCATTAAAAAAACATGAAGAAACATATAAGTCTTATCTCTCAAACCTTTATGGTTTGAGAGATATTCACAAGCAAAGTTTCCCCTCCCGCCCCTTTTACCTAGTGTAAACAATCTCTTCTCAGATGTGGAATCCAGTCTATAGACCAGACAGATAACAGAAGGGGACAATCTTCTTACTGTGAGAACAATGAAAGCCATGTCCCCCTTGACAAGTTTTTCAGTATTTTCCCTTATCTTAATTGAAGATTGTCCCTCTCTGCAGTCTACCTGGGCACCTCCCTTCTGCTCTGGCTGAGCAGTGTTACATCAGTAAAAGGGGCGGGAGGGGGACACTTTGTCACTGAATTACTCTTGAACTACAACTCTGACAGAATTGAAATAACACTCTCCAAAGTCCAAATACTATGGTGATTAATTAGAGCTGCTTTTATTATGAAACATTACTATCCCTTTAATGCCGAACCCTCTATATAGTCCAAGGATAGGAAAACTGGACCTGCAGGCCTAAATATTTCTTATCCCCATACAAGAAGCAGGTAACATTTAGAAGAAATGCATTGCGCTCCCATCTGATCCTTAATGGGTTACGTGTATATTTAATTACAGGTAATTTGGGGGAATTAACATTCCTTTAACTTATTTCTAAACTCTCTATCAAAAAGCATTGGAAGTAAAAATAGGAAGGGTTATTACTGCTTGGCAAGCACTAAAGGATTTTTGGACAGGAAGAAGTTAATGGGAGACTAACAGGGGAGTCCTGAAGATCAGGGATGTTTGTAGACGTACTAATTGAGCACACTATGCCAGTAATTCCGAACATGGCTTTGTGGATTACCCTTTCCTGAGAGGTGCCTATTATTCTGACACAGTGATGCTGCTGACAATGCACCAGATCGTATATCCACTCTTCATATGATTCCAGACAATAGCATATTCTCCCGGTGGAAGACACACAAAAGAGCCTCTGGCCCTCAAATGGTTAAGTGAAATGCACAATAAGTGAGATGCACAAATAAAGGCTCTTTTGTATGTCTTTTGTGTGTTTTCCACCGAGAGAATGGAAGACACTCAAATCTAATTTTTATCACAAGAAAACCATTGTGACAGTTTTGAAACAACTTTTAAAATAACCTATTTACTGTATTAACTTTTTTTTTAATAAAACTAGTTATTGATTTTAGATTTATAGATTATACAAATGAAGGCAAGTCATGTAAAGCACATCCTGTCATAGCCCTACATTACTTTCACACTTATTGAATCAGTTATATCTATTCAAATATCTACATTTGCATTGTATCTAGATTTGCCTATATTTTTTTAATCTTGATTTTAGTCTGCTGTTACATCATACTTCCTCCCAACAAACAATAGGTTTTAACAGGCTGAACGAGAAGTCTCTGAGTGAAATGTCCCACTCACCGTAACACAGTTCTAACATTATCTATCTATCTATCTATCTATCTATCTATCTATCTATCTATCATATCTCTCATATCTATCTATCTCTCCATCTATCTGTCTCATATCTATCTATGTTATATATCTATCTCATATCTATCTATCTATCTGTATCTGTCCATCTATATCTATCTATCTATGTATCTATCTGTCTATCTATATCTATCTATCAAGCTATCTATCTATCTTATCTATCTATCTATCTATCTATCTATCTATCTATCTATCTATCTATCTATCTCTATCTGTCTGTCTATCTATCTATCTATATCTATCTGTCTGTCTGTCTATCTATCTATATAAATATAAATGTATGTATATATTTATCTATCTATAAATCTATTATCTATCGATAATAAATCTATATATACTATTAAATATCGATATAAATCTATATATAAATATATCTATTATCTAGCTATCTATCACATATCTATCTATCTACCTATCTATCTATCTATCTATCTATCTCATATCTATCTATCTATATCTATCCATCCAGAGACGTAACTAGAAGCCTCCGGGCCCTGGTGCACCCCACCACCACATTGGCCCCCTCGACCACACTGACCCCCTCTACAATGCCCCTCAGTCTTCACAATGCCCCCATCTCCTACCTCCCTGGAGCTCCTGCACGGTCCTCTTAGTAATGCAGAGCGCTGGGAGATGATGTCTTTACTACAGCAGTGGAGGGAGATTGCAGGAGTCAGACGGAGGGGTCGCAGGGGGCAGCCGGGCCCCTAGAGTAACGGGCCCAGTCACAGTTGCGACTCCTGTGACCCCTATAGTTACGCCACTGTAACTATCTATTCTTCTCATATATATCTATTTCACATCTATCTATCTATCTATCTATCTATCTATCTATCTATCTATCTATCTATTTCAGTATCTTTCTATCACTAATATATATATATATATATATATATATATATATATATATATATATATATATGCCTCATATCTATCTATCTATCTGTCTATATTTAAGTCCTTCTGTTAAACAAAATTTGGGCAACTTTTTCCTATGATATATTTACCATTTAAAACCCAACACATATATTTGTATCTTCATATTTAAATACATTTTCTTCTAACTAGAAAGACAAGCCTGACTGTTCCCTTTGTTTCAGTCCTCAGCTGCTGCATCTCACCTGTTGGTCTCTTTATCAGCCGATCCCCACAATCTCTCTTGATGATGTATTTCCATGCTTGTCATAGGGTACCTATGTGGCTTTGATCTCTAGGGATTACACTGTATAAAATCTGGCACAGACAAACTGTTGGCACTCTCCTCGGTGTCTTATCCAGCTATTGTTTTTCCATTACTTATTGGGTCTATAAACGGTGACCTATAACAAGAGCCTTATCTCTTAGACAGCTTTGGTAGTGGATCAAAACCATAGAACAACTGAGGGCTGAGAAATGCATGCCTCACATAGCTTCAGTGGCATTATAATGTGTTGGCTTGACAAGTGCACATGCCGTGCTGGGTCCATTGTGTTACAGAGCAGAAGTGCTTCATCACTAGCTGCAATTACAGGAGCAATGAGGGGATGATACAGTCGTGTGAAAAAGAAAGTACACCCTCTTTGAATTCTATGGTTTACATATCAGAACATAATAACAATCATCTGTTTCTTAGCAGGTCTAAAAATTAGGTAAATACAACTCAGATGAACAACAACAAATTACATATTACACCGTGTAATGATTTATTTAACAAAAATTAAGCCAAAATAGAGAAGCCGTGTGTGAAAAACTAAGTACACCCTTACTGCTTCCATAGGAATTAAAGGGATAGTAATACTTAATTATTACTAATCCCTATATTAAAGTAATATTAAAATTAAATGTATTGCCCCCAGTGTCATCTCTCAAACCTTTATGGTTTGAGAGATAATCGATCCTAAAGTTGCCCTCTCCCTCCCCCTTCCCCCAAGTCAGAGTTGTAGCTGACTGAAGGGAAATCTGGTCTTAGATCATCAGGTGGCTCTGCAGCAGAGCCGAGATCACGTTAATAAAAAAAAATATTTCACTAAAACTGTCTTCTATGTGTGCTTGCAAACCAAGCACAAACCAAGCACACGTAGAAGACTGTTTTAGTGAAATATTTCTTTTTTATTAACACTATCTTGGCTGTGCTGCAGAGCTACCTGAAAGTCGCACGACAGGCTTCCCTGCAGTCATCTAGAACACTGACTAAGGGGAAGGGGGAGGGAGAGGGGAACTTTAGGATTGATTATCTCTCAAACCATAAAGGTTTGAGAGATGACACTGGGGGCAATACATTTATTTTTAATATTACTTTAATATAGGGATTAGTAATAATTAAGTATTACTATCCCGTTAAGATGCTAAGTAGCAGACAGGTGCTGCTAATGAAATGCCCTTGATTAATTGATAATTGGCAAGTGTGACCATCTCTATAAAAGCTGAAATTTTAGCAGTTTGCTGGTTTGGAGCATTCAGGTGTGTGTTAACATAATGCCAAGAGGGAAAGACATCACCAATGATCTTAGAGAAGCAATTGTTGCTGCCCATTAATCTGGGAAGGGTTATAAGGCCATTTCCAAACCACTTATAGGGATAGTAATACTTCGTTTTATCTTTATTTTATTTTGTAGGCATTAAAAAAACATGAAGAACGATATAAGTCTTATCTCTTAAACCTTTATGGTTTGAGAGATATTCACAAGCAAAGTTTCCCCTCCCGCCCCTTTTACCTAGTGTAAGCCATCTCTTCTCAGATGTGAAATGCAGTCCATAGACCAGGCAGATAACAGCAGGGGACAATCTTCTTCCTGTGAGAACAATGAAAGCCCTGCCCCCCCTTGACAAGCTTTTCAGGTTTTTCCCTTATCTTAATTGAAGATTATCCCTCTCTGCAGTCTACCTGGGCACCTCCCTTCTGCTCTGGCTGAACAATGTTACATCAGTAAAAGGGGCAGGAGGGGGATACTTTGTCATTGAATTACTCTTGAACTACAACTCTGACAGAATTGAAATAACACTCTCCAAAGTCCAAATACTATGATGATTAATTAGAGCTGCTTTTATTATGAATCATTACTATCCCTTTAACCCTGTAGCAACCCACTGTCAGGTTTAGGCCAGCCCGTAAAGGTTCCATTACAACAATTCACACAGATTTCACCTCCCAAGCCAACACCTTGTAATTTATGCAGTTACCTGTTGTGAGGCACAGGTATCCTACACAAACAGCAATAGGTGTTCATGTTACTAAATAGAAAGCAAGTAAATTAATCTGACATTTCCTATTCTTCATAAAGTCATGCTAACTTACAAAAAAACTTTTTGGTCATCACATAGTCCTGAATATTATCAGCAATTCTTCTAATATCTTATCCTTTATGGACGTTATCTAATTCTGACTGAAACATAAAAATGACTATATATTAATTATCTATAACTGTATTGGAGAAGCCAAAGCTCTACACTACAGAGTCAAAACTTTAAATATAAAGGTATAAGGAGCAGGAGGGATGTTTGAAAATGATAGTTATCATGTCTGGTGGCTGCTGGGGAGGTTTGACTGTTGCCAAGAACATGGCCGGATTTTCCATAAGGTAGAGTAGGCATCTGCCTACAGGCGCACCCTACAGAGGGGCGCCTGCCATTGCAAATCGATATATATATATATATATATTTTTTTTTTTTTAAAGTGGCGTGCCGCGCCGCCCACCACCTGTAGCTACTGAGTTCCCCCGGCTTTTTAGTAATACAGAGCGCTGGGAGGCTCTGCATTACTAAAGAGAAGACTGCATGGGAGCTCCAGCAGCTGCAGGTCTGTGCAGAAGCACAGATCTCTCCTGCCACTGGACCACCAGTGAGGTAGGAAATGGATGGGGGGGATGTAAGGCTTAAAGTGGAGATTATGTGAGGGCAATATGGGGGGCAATTTAGAGCTAATAGGGGCAATGTGAGGGCAATATGGAGATGATGGGGGCTATGTGGAGATGATGGGGGCAATGTTGAGATGATGGGGCAATGTGAGGGCAATATGGAACTGATGGGGGCAATGTAGAGCTGATGGGGGCAATGTGAGGACAATATGGAAGCGATGGGGCAATGTTGAGATGATGGGGCAATGTGGAGCTGATGGGGGCAATGTTGAGATGATGGGGGCAATGTGAGGGCAATAAAGAGATGGGGGGTAATGTGGAGATTTGGAGTACTGTGGAGATGCACAATGGGGGTGGGGGGCGCTTCAGATTTCTGTGCCTACAGGCTCCTGAGATGTAAATCCTGCCCTGGCCAAGAAACCATCAGTGTAGCAAATGTACAAACTATGGACGCACTATTATAACTATAATGTGCTGGGAATATCTAGCACCCAAGGGGCTAAGAATATCCAGTATCAAAGCCTGTATATCTTCTCAGATTTCCAGGGCCTGTCCCACGTTTTGGCTTGCTGAGTCTGGATGCTGCTGGCTTTGTTTCTTTGTCCCTGGCTTTTATGGATTTTAAACTAGAAATCCAACCTCACATTCCCTGTGCACTCATTTTCTTCATTCACATGAATAGCAAAAATCCTTGGCTGTGAGCATAGATCTTGCTGTACCACGCTAATAAAATGCAGCAGTGTCCCTCTTTGGCTAGGTCAATGATGAGAGGTAATACAGTTGGAAAGCCACGATTTGACCATTTCTTCTACAGTTCATTGCACTGTGAATTTCCCATCACCATTTGTATATGAAAATGACATTTTTTTTTTGTAATCAGATGAAAATTTTTTTTTTCTTATATATGTAACTCTTTCATTACCAGTGCATTGTTATTGCGCTCAAAGGGTTAGTGCAGGTCACTTTTGCTCATCAATGCACCGGATACCCACCTGGCTCTCAAAGGGTTAACATGAACAAAACAGACCTGCCATGAATGGGTGCTTTTCATGCATATTGTACTGTTCTTGCTAGTTACTGCGTTCCTTTTTTTAATCCAGCCATATATAATGAATATGACATTTCTGTGCTACTGTTTTGAACACAATTCCTTTTTTCTAGGGTACAGCAGGGAGCTGTTATTACAATAGCTTTCTGGTTTCACTCGCATGACACCTTGTGGTCATCCGCTATACTGCAGGAAACAGATGAACAATGTGTTGGAGACATTCAATGGTTAAAGTGTTAGTAATTTCTAAAAAAAACTTTTTTGCATTTAGAAGATCTTAAAAAGCTGATCTAAATGCAAAAAAACGTATCTCTCAAACCGCTATGGTGTAAGAGATACGGGCGTTTGAAGTTTGATTTCTCCTACTGACAGCTGTAAAGCTGTCAGCAGGAGATCCGTGTCGGTCGACACGGTGGCACTTGAGAAGTGCCGATATTTGGTTACTTACACGGAATCCCTTCATTGGAATGGTCTAAAACGTGTGCCTAGTGTTCAGAACTACAGCTTTTTAAGCTCTTCTAAATGCAAAAAAGTTTTTTTTTAGACATTACTAACACTTTAAAATCCCGATCAATGGGACGTTTTATTTGGCATCTTTGGTGTAGTTTGTTTCCTCCATAACTGAAAATCTTTAACTTTCTGCATAAGGTCCAATATCAGTGGTATCCTGTTACTTTCACAGTAACAGTGCTGACATGCCCAATCTATTCTCTATATAATCTGTATTAATCCTTTAAGTGCAAGATATATGCAATGCATTGCTTCACAGCTCTTGAAAGCTATACTAAAGGGGTGTTCAACTATTGCTTCACAAACACACTGGAGACCTTTCTAGCATTTAGTGAGTTAACCGTTTATATATAATACCAATCTGGTGAAGATCGATATCTTGAGCACTCTGTCACATCAAGAATATATACTTGCACTTTTTTCTTTTGTTTTATTGGTCTGATTGCGGTGACATTCGTGTAAATGCAGTGTGGGAAATTGTGGAGCAGCTGGGGTGAACGAATACTAGGAACGAAAATACACGCAGGTGGAAGTGGGTCCACATATCTTCCATATGTGGCTACTGCTAGTCCACCTCTCACGTATGTGTGTAGTGGACATCCTATATAATAATTCACTAAAATGTGTGTAACGATGCAGTCATGCGCAGTAGAGACTGCCCGTGACAAGGCTGATGCAGAGTGGGGAGCTTCAAAGGAGCGTCCAGCTCTGTATCAGCCACACAGCGGGCAGTCTCTACTGCGCATGACTGCCCAGCGACCAGCTGGCAGTGGCACTATGGCCTGTGTAACGGGCTCTTCAACTAGTATCTAATATGTGAGTTGTCATTTTTGAGGGATTGAAGTGGGACAAATATTTCATACTTGTATCGGCTATACTACTCTATGAGGCACCCCTCTTTTTCTGTTTTTGACTTGGGATGTATTGACCCTAATATCTCCTAAAGAGGGACAATTGGGAGGTATGTACCCCTAATATCTCCTAAACAGGGACACTTGGGAGGTACAGACCCCTAATATCTCCTAAAGAGGGACACTTGTGAGGTATGGACCCCTAATATCTCCTAAAGTGGGACACTTGGGAGGTATGGTCCCCTAATATCTCCTAATGAGGGACACTTGGGAGGTATGAAGCCCTAATATCTCCTAAACTGGGACACTTGGGAGGTATGGTCCCCTAATATCTCCTAATGAGGGACACTTGGGAGGTATGGTCCCCTAATATCTCCTAATGAGGGACACTTGGGAGGTATGGTATAGGCAATTTAAATAGAAAATTGTAACGAGATAAAGATATGGGTAGGAAGCAGGCCCACTTTAACCTTTTAAGGACTACCTGGACAATGGGGCTTTGCAAGCGCCACCTAAGACCGGAACGCAAAAAAAAAATATAGTATTATTATTAAAACCAGTCTCGGAACAGTGGTAATATTACTGTTTTTAGTCTGTCTGAAATCCATACAACATATATTTATTCCTAAAACAAGGTGTCTTGCTCTTTGAAGGATGGTAACAACGTTAGGGTCTCAACTAGTCTGGCTTTTAGACCCATCCTGAAAACAACTATAACATATATCTACATAGAAAACCCCAGCCCATAATGTATGCAACATCTGGTTCTAAAAGTGCCGCTGGAAAGCCATATATTGCCAAGCACTAAAGAGAATTGGTCTTTGTCGCTACTCTCACGCTGACTGGACAAATACCTGAGGCTCACCACGCCCCTCCCTGAATGAAGTTTTTACTGCACCGTCACGATGAATATGTTCTTTACACAAACAGCCAATCACAGCCCGGTATCCCGCAACCATACTTTTGCGTCTCAAGACTCGTTCTGGTTATCCAATCAGGATGAGATATTCATGTACACCCCGCCCATTTGTAGTGAACCATTGATCCAGGAGCTGAGAGAGAAGAGGGTGAAAAGTCATAGGAACTTAACAGTGTTTTCGGGTGAGTGATCCAATGGAATACACACATATGTATATCTATTTATCAACATAAACTTCCCATTGATTTTAAACGGGTAGTTAAATCAGTGCGATTAACCCATTAAATCCAGGGATGTGTGCAACGATATGCATACCCCTCTGGCCATTTAAGGGTTAAAGGCACACTTGAACAGTGGTTTAATGTAATCAACTCTTTGTTCTTCCCATGGTGCAGCTAGTTTGCTTCCAGATATATTCACTGTACTTTATGCAGTGAGTGCTGTCAACTGGTGAGTGATGAAGTGAGTCCTGTTCTTTGGCGAGCGATTCATTGAGTGCTGTCCTCTGGCTAGTGATCCAGTGAGTGCTGTCCTGTCATCTGGCTAGTGATG
Source organism: Rhinophrynus dorsalis (assembly GCA_037306005.1). Taxonomy (NCBI): domain Eukaryota; kingdom Metazoa; phylum Chordata; class Amphibia; order Anura; family Rhinophrynidae; genus Rhinophrynus; species Rhinophrynus dorsalis. The sequence goes on along the minus strand of CM074727.1, from coordinate 26,729,938 downwards.
CAGTGAGTGCTGACCTGTCCTCTGGCTAGTGATGCAGTCAGTGCTGACCTGTCCTATGGCTATTGATCCAGTGAGTGCTGTCCTGTCCTCTGGCTAGTGATGCAGCGAGTGCTGTCCTGTCCTCTGGCTAGTGATGCAGTGAGTGCTGACCTGTCCTATGGCTAGTGATGCAGTGAGTGCTGTCCTATCCTCTGGCTAGTGATGCAGCAAGGGCTGTCACCTGGTGAGTGATACAGTGAGTGCTGTCCTCTGGCTAGTGATGCAGCGAGTGCTGTCCTCTGGCTAGTGATGCAGCAAGTGCTGTCCTCTGGCTAGTGATGCAGCGAGTGCTGTCCTATCCTCTGGCTAGTGATGCAGCGAGTGCTGTCCTCTGGCTAGTGATGCAGCGAGTGCTGTCCTATCCTCTGGCTAGTGATGCAGCGAGTGCTGTCCTCTGGCTAGTGATGCAGCGAGTGCTGTCCTATCCTCTGGCTAGTGATGCAGCGAGTGCTGTCCTCTGGCTAGTGATGCAGCGAGTGCTGTCCTCTGGCTAGTGATGCAGCGAGTGCTGTCCTATCCTCTGGCTAGTGATGCAGCGAGTGCTGTCCTCTGGCTAGTGATGCAGCGAGTTCTGTCCTATCCTCTGGCTAGTGATGCAGCGAGGGCTGTCATCTGGTGAGTGATACAGTGAGTGCTGTTCTCTGGCTAGTGGTGCAGCGAGTGCTGTCCTCTGGCTAGTGATGCAGTGAGGGCTGTCCTATCCTCTGGCTAGTGATACAGTGAGTGCTGTTCTCTGGCTAGTGGTGCAGCGAGTGCTATCCTCTGGCTAGTGGTGCAGCGAGTGCTGTCCTCTGGCTAGTGGTGCAGCGAGTGCTGTCCTCTGGCTAGTGGTGCAGCGAGTGCTGTGCTCTGGCTAGTGGTGCAGCGAGTGCTGTCCTCTGGCTAGTGGTGCAGCGAGTGCTGTCCTCTGGCTAGTGGTGCAGCGAGTGCTGTCCTCTGGCTAGTGGTGCAGCGAGTGCTAGTCTAGAAATGAACAGTGTGATCACCTGAATCATTTGGCAGGTTACTGACTCATTGTTGTGTGTATAACATTCACAGAGTGGTTGGCCTTCTGTATAAAAGAAAAATGGAGCAATTCTGCTGTAGTTGGGTAGAGGGAGAAATTGCCAGCTTTAGCTGGGCTGGGAGGGGGAGACGCTTTCTGGAACTGGGCAGAGCGGGGGAGATTCCTTCTGGAGCTGGGCATTGGGGGGAGACATCTTTTGGAGCTGGGCAGAGTAGGGGAGATGCCTGCTTGAGCTGGGCAGAGGGGGAAGACGACCCATGGAGCTTGGCAGATGGGGGAGAAGATGCCAGATCGAGCTGCACAGAGGGGTGTGAAGACATCTGCTAGAGGTTGGCAGGAGGAAAAGAAGATGCTAGCTGGTGGTGGACATAGGGGGAGAAGATGCCTGCAGGAGCTGAGCGCCAGAGCTGGGCAGTGGATGGGAGACACCCAGTGGAGCTGGCAGAGGGGTTGGAGATGTCCTCTGGAGCTGCACAGAGAGGGAGACGCATGGTGGAGCTGGGCAGAGAGGGATACTCATGTGAACTGGGCAGGGAAGGGGCATGCACACCTGAACTGGGCAGGGAAGGGGCATGCACACCTGAGCTGGGCAGGGAAGGGGCATGCACACATGAACCGGGCAGGGAAGGGGCATGCACACCTGAACTGTGCAGGGAAGGGGCATGCACACCTGAGCTGGGCAGGGAAGGGGCATGCACACCTGAGCTGGGCAGGGAAGGGGCATGCACACATGAACGGGGCAGTGAAGGGGCATGCACACCTGAGCTGGGCAGGGAAGGGGCATGCACACCTGAGCTGGGCAGGGAAGGGGCATGCACACCTGAGCTGGGCAGGGAAAGGGCATGCACACCTGAGCTGGGCAGGGAAGGGGCATGCACACCTGAGCTGGGCAGGGAAGGGGCATGCACACCTGAGCTGGGCAGGGAAAGGGCATGCACACCTGAGCTGGGCAGGGAAGGGGCATGCACACCTGAGCTGGGCAGGGAAGGGACATGCACACATGAACGGGGCAGTGAAGGGGCATGCACACCTGAGCTGGGCAGGCAAGGGGCATGCACACCTGAGCTGGGCAGGGAAGGGGCATGCACACCTGAGCTGGGCAGGGAAAGGGCATGCACACCTGAGCTGGGCAGGGAAGGGGCATGCACACCTGAGCTGGGCAGGGAAGGGGCATGCACACCTGAGCTGGGCAGGGAAAGGGCATGCACACCTGAGCTGGGCAGGGAAGGGGCATGCACACCTGAGCTGGGCAGGGAAGGGACATGCACACATGAACGGGGCAGTGAAGGGGCATGCACACCTGAGCTGGGCAGGCAAGGGGCATGCACACCTGAGCTGGGCAGGGAAGGGGCATGCACACCTGAGCTGGGCAGGGAAAGGGCATGCACACCTGAGCTGGGCAGGGAAGGGGCATGCACACCTGAGCTGGGCAGGGAAGGGGCATGCACACCTGAGCTGGGCAGGGAAAGGGCATGCACACCTGAGCTGGGCAGGGAAGGGGCATGCACACCTGAGCTGGGCAGGGAAGGGACATGCACACATGAACGGGGCAGTGAAGGGGCATGCACACCTGAGCTGGGCAGGGAAGGGGCATGCACACATGAACGGGGCAGGGAAGGGGCATGCACACCTGAGCTGGGCAGGGAAGGGGCATGTATACTGGAGCCGGGTGCATAGAGAAGTGTGCACATAAACCGAGAAGAGAAAGAAGAAGGACATGCAGGGGCGTGAGCAGACCACAATACGTTAGATACTTCTCTGGCACTCAAAGGGTTAAAATGCCTATTTAAACATAAGTAAGCATTTGGGTTTCTTTTCACTGTCCCCAGGGTCTGTGATTCCCCAAAGGCGCCGGGGACAGTGAAAAGAAACCCAAATGTTTCCTTATGTATAAACAGTCATTTTAACCCTTTGAGTGCCAAGGAAGTATCCAGCGTATTGTGAAACAATGTGTTGGAGACCTCTGTAGCATTCAAGGGGTTAAAAGACCCATTTAATTCTTGTGGAGATTTGTATTTGTTGTCTAACGATGCAGCTTGTTTTTTGCTTGTGGGTCTAATATTTTCTCTCATCCCATGGCACTGACTTGTTCTCTGATTTATCAGGCTCTGTGTTTTGTGTTGTTGGGAAATGTTTTTACCTCTCTAGATAAGTAATGAATCTGCATCTGTGCAGCATTCCCCTGGGCGCCCCTTGCATGTGACTTTAATCCCCAAATATGCCATGCTTTGTCCTCCTCGCTGAGAAATAAAATCTGTGTGATCATTGGCTCCATTCCTAAAACTGCTTGCATAGCGTAACAATAACCCTTCTATTATCCCCTCTCTCATACCACATGCCTCCCAAGTGTCCCTCTTTAGGACCCAAATCTCTCTGTCCATCTTTTGTCCCTCTTTTTAGGAGATCAGAATGAGTAGTGTGTATTACATTGCTCCAAATAAATGTGTAGTTACTCTTCAGTATATGTGTTTATTAATAAAGCGGAACTGTCAGCTTTATAATATTGCCTCCCCCCCCCCAATATAAATGCTGGGAGTTCTGTGCTGGGAGCATTCTGTGTGGAATGCTGGGAGTTCTGTGCTGGGAGCATTCTGTGCGGAATGCTGGGAGCTCTGTGCTGGGAGCATTCTGTCGGAATGCTGGGAGCTCTGTGCTGGGAGCATTCTGTGTGGAATGCTGGGAGTTCTGTGCTGGGAGCATTCTGTGTGGAATGCTGGGAGTTCTGTGCTGGGAGCATTCTGTGCGGAATGCTGGGAGCTCTGTGCTGGGAGCATTCTGTGTGGAATGCTGGGAGTTCTGTGCTGGGAGCATTCTGTGCGGAATGCTGGGACTTCTGTGCTGGGAGCATTCTGTGTGGAATGCTGGGAGTTCTGTGCTGGGAGCATTCTGTGCGGAATGCTGGGAGCTCTGTGCTGGGAGCATTCTGTGTGGAATGCTGGGAGTTCTGTGCTGAGAGCATTCTGTGTGGAATGCTGGGAGTTCTGTGCTAGGAGCATTCATGCATTCGGGCAGTCTCTACAGCACGTGGCGTGAGTGAGGGCAGACACAGAGCAGGACTGGCCTTTTAGCTCTTTGAGTGCCGGAGGGGTACGCAATGCATCGCAAAGCAATCATACATCAAATAACAGACTGGATATGTTGACTGCAGGGGTTGATGTGGTAAAGCCTGCATCTGCTGCAGAACCTCTTGGGTGGCAGAACTCTAAATCACAATCTGTAGTAAGAGTGTAATGTTGTCAAAGTCCTCACAGAGATCAGTTTCAGGAATTGTGAATAAATCTAATCAGAGCCTACACTTGGGGGGCATTTTCGATAGCTTAACAAGTGATATGTTTAACTTTGAACTTAACTAATTAGCATACTGTACAGGGAATTTCCATAAAGTGCCACAACTTTGCCTCAAAATATAAAGGTTAATTTCTCAATAACCATTTATTTCACAGAAAAATGGCTAGTACGAGATATAGGCAGATTTTAATTCTCTGTAAACTAAACTAAACTGTTCTTAGAGTGACATGTCTACTTTAAATTTCTTTGGACAATTATTAGTGTCTCTCCATATTAGGGTCACAATGACTGCTCTCTGGGAAGACATTTACAGTGATACTGAACTCCTTAAAGAGATGGCACCCATTGCTATTGATAAAGCTCTGCTCCAAGGAGTTCTGATGAGGACAAAGGACAGCCCAAATTCATCTGATGTAAGTACAGCAAACAGGTCATTGTATTGTCATACAGGGCTGTATGCACAAAGTAAAAATGTTAATCCTGTAGAAAATAAACTGAGTCTTGGAGAACAAATCAAACAGCCCCAAAAGCCCATTGATTTAAATAGGATTTTTAAACACTTGAATGGCAATATGTTGCAGATCACTCTGACATTAATGAGTTTAACCCTTTGTCAGAGGGGTGTGGAACGCATTGCTAAAGGTGCAGTTGGTTTACAATTCAATGAACCAGGATGTGTCCTTGGTCATACTAGTAGTTCCAGTCCTCTTAGTCCAAGAGAAAGACTACTGAATGGCTTAAAGGGATAGTAATGTTTTATAATAAAAGCAGCTCTAATTAACCATCATAGTATTTGGACTTTGGAGAGTGTTATTTCAATTCTGTCAGAGTTGTAGTACAAGAGTAATTCAATGACAAAGTATCCCCCTCCCACCCCTTTTACTGATGTAACACTGCTCAGCCAGATCAGAAGGGAGGTGCCCAGGTAGACTGCAGAGAGGGACAATCTTCAATTAAGATAAGGGAAAAACCTGAAAACTTGTCAAGGGGGGCAGGAGTTTCATTGTTCTCATAGGAAGAAGATTGTCCCCTGCTGTTATCTGTCTGGTCTATGGACTGCATTCCACATCTGAGAAGAGATGGCTTACACTAGGTAAAAGGGGCGGGAGGGGAACTTTGCTTGTGAATATCTCTCAAACCATAAAGGTTTGAGACATAAGACTTATATCGTTCTTCATGTTTTTTTAATGCCTACAAAATAAAATAAAGATAAAACGAAGTATTACTATCCCTTTAAAAGAGATAGTAATGTCTGCATGTCAAGTTATCTTTATGCTGACACAAGATCAGCCCTCGTCTCAATCCATTCAGATCAGCTTTCTTCTCTGAGGAAAGTCGGAGTGATGTAGAGAAAAGGGGTGAACCGGGGACACTTTAAAGGGATAGTAACACTTCAGTATTACTAATCCCTATTTTGTAGCCCTTAAAAAAAGAAAAAAAAATGCACCCAGTGCCATCTCTCAAACCCTTATGGTTTGAGAGATGACCGCTTACAAAGTTCCACCCTGCCTGATGTCAGCGTTCTAGCTGACAGCAGGGGAATCCGCTCCTGAGATCAGCCGGCGACTCATTAACCCGATCTCGGCTCTGCTGCAAAGCCTCCGACAGTCCCGGGACTGGATTTTCCTGCTGTCAGCTAGAAAGCTGACGTCAGGCAGGGGGAACTTTGTAAGCGGTTATCTCTAAAACCATAAGGGTTTGAGAGATGGCACTGGGGGCATTTGTTTTTTAAGGGCTACAAAACATGGATTAGTAATAATGAAGTGTTACTATCCCTGTAAAATAAAAAAATGAAGAATACATTATGGACACTTAGAAAGGTAAGTTTCATTATAAAAAAGTATAATGAATAATCAACCTTAACTCAATATGCAGACATTACTATCTCTTTAAAGGGATAGTAATACTTCGTTTTAACTTTATTTTATTTTGTAGGCATTAAAAAAACATGAAGAATGATATAAGTCTTATCTCTCAAACCTTTATGGTTTAAGAGATACTCACAAGCAAAGTAGTTCAAGAGTAATTCAATGACAAAGTATCCCCCTCCCACCCCTTTTACTGATGTAACACTGCTCAGCCAGATCAGAAGGGAGGTGTCCAGGTAGACTGCAGAGAGGGACAATCTTCAATTAAGATAAGGGAAAAACCTGAAAAACTTGTCAAAGGGGGCAGGGCTTTCATTGTTCTCATAGGAAGAAGATTGTCCCCTTCTGTTATCTGTCTGGTCTATAGACTGCATTCCACATCTGAGAAGAGATGGCTTACACTAGGTAAAAGGGGCGGAAGGGGGAAACATTGCTTGTGAATATCTCATAAACCATAAAGGTTTGAGAGATAAGACTTATATCATTCTTAATGTTTTTTTAATGCCTACAAAATAAAATAAAGTTAAAACGAAGTATTACTATCCCTTTAAGTGAGAATAAAACTTCTTTATTGCTCCAAAGCTGTACAGGCTCACAAAACAGGCAGAGAGACTCGGAGTCTACAGAGGGCGTGTCTACCTTCTGTCTAAATGTGTCTAGTTTATAAACCATTTTTATGGTAACACCAAGTGTATGTGCGTCACGTATCTGTGCACCTGTGAGTGCCGTCTGCTTTCCTTAGCTTGACTAGAACTGTTACTTTAAGGAATGTAGGGAGTTCAGGGGAGTCTGTTCTTGCTAGAGGCCAGAAACTGAGATAAGGGGCTTAACAAATTCCTTAATAGTGAATGCTAATATTCTGTTATAAAACATGTTGTTAACCCTTGTTATGTCCTGCAGAATGCTCCAGAGCATGAAATTGCCCATTTCTCACACTGTAGAGAATAAGAGAATATAGAAGTTAGTTATACCTTTGCATAAAGAGTATATGCAGCTGAGATAGGGCACATACCTGTGTGTGTATATAAGAGGTGTCTCACTTACATGAGTATGTGTGTATGTTTGTGTGTGTTTATATAATATATATATAATTAGGCTGACCATATTTCCTTGAGTCAAAAATGGGAAGGAGTGTGGGACAGACAGACAGTGGGACTCCGTCACTCCGAGTCCGATCGTAGTAAGCTGCAAGCAGCGAGAACGCGTTTGCTCCATCTCTTACTATTGGTGTTCTCTCTCTCTGTGGCTAAAAAGCCTGGCCCTGAAGTAAATCAGAACTTCCTCTCTTCGTCACTCACACTAGTGGTTTAACTGTGTTTACTGTACGGATTGATTACCATAGAGTCTTATGACTCGTCGTCATATCACTGTCTAAGAAACTCTATGGTAATTACCATAAACTTGAGAGTCTTAGACAGTTATGAGTCACTCAAGTCATAAGACTCTATGGTAATCAGTGTGTACAGTAAAACCACTAGTGTGACGAAAGCAGGGGAGGGCTGGCCTGGGGGGCAGGGGGGCAATTGCCCCCTGGGCCAGTCATATGTCTGGGCTGGTGGGCCACTCCAGCTTGTTGCTGCAAATGTAACTACAGTAGTGATACCACAGAGCTTACAACAGACAGGGAGCTACAATCCAAGTAGATCTACAATAGTAGCATATTCTATTAGATGGTATCACTAGTGCAGCTCTACTTAAATTGTAAGCTCTGTAGTGGCACCAGTGTAACCCCATTTCAGTTGTAAGCTCTGTGGTATTGCTTGCCTTACTTCACAACACTTAACCCTTTGAGTGCCGGAGGGGTACTCCACACATTGCTTTGCAATGCGTGGCATACCCCTCTGGCACTCAAAGGGTTAATGGCAATTATAAAATTAACGAAAGTGGGTGGGCTGGGACAGTGGGCTGGAACAAGAGTAGAATCGGGCCACTTGATTGTAGTTGCCCTCCAGGCCACAAGTTGCCAGCCCTCCCCTGGACGAAAGGAAGTTCTGATTTACTTTTTCTTATGAGAAATAAACAAGTCGCGCTCAGTTTTTTTTACAAAAAAATGTAAAACTATATATGTTATATTTACAACGGGACACAATTTACATTTATATTTAAAAGATGGGATGGTCTGGAAATATGAAAAAAAAACGGTACTGTCCCCTTCAAAACGGTACGTATGGTCAGCCTTATATATATATATGTATAGATATATATCCTATCATGTATAGATACATATCCTTTATCTATCTCAGTGGAGAAGGATGTACTCATGACATTTCAGGTAATTACCGATGTGAAAGTAAAGGTATAACCCAGATATACGTCATGAACAGTACTTTAGGGGTTTTATAATCACTCTCTTACACTGCAGAAACTTAAAGGGATAGTATTACTTCAAAATTACTATCCCTCATATTGTAGCCCTTAATAAACTGAGTTAAATGACACCAGCGGCATCTCTCAAACCTTTATGGTTTAAGAGATAGCCGCTTTCAAAGTTTCCTCTCCCCTGCTGTCAGCGTTCTGCTGCCAGCAGGAGAATCCGGTCCCGGGACAGGCAGAGGCTCTTCAGCAGAGCCGATATCTCGTTATGGAAGGAAAAATGATTCATTGAAACAGTCTTCTACGTGTGCTTGGTAACCAAACACACGTAGAAGACTGTTTCAATGAATCATTTTTCCTTCCATAATGAGATATCGGCTCTGTTTAAGAACCTCCGCCTGTCCCGGGACCGGATTCCCCTGCTGGCAGCAGAACGCTGACATCAGGGGAGAGGAAACTTTGAAAGCGGCTATCTCTTACACCATAAAGGTTTGAGAGATGCCGCTGGTGTCATTTAACTCAGCTTATTAAGTGCTACATTATGAGGGATAGTAATTTTGAAGTAATACTATCCCTTTAACAGAACCAAACTTACCAACAACTGTCTCTGACTTACAACATCCTCTGAACTCACATCATCATGCTATTTCAGTCCTCTTACACAGCAGGAGGGGCAAAAATCTTGCTCTCTATGAATACACCTTCTACATACATTTCTCTGCTTTGTGATTACACTCGTGCAATCTTATCAACTGGCGCTGTCTCCAAAGACTGCCAAATTTATTTGGGCCATTGGGGTCATAAACAAGCATGTGGGCTATTACCTTCATTAGATAATTAACATCTGCCATCTCATCCGTATTTCTGCCAGGTAACACTCCATAGTAAATTATAATAACAGCACCACCAGGTGACCAGAATAAAAATTGCAGTTTAAATAAAAATAAAACAAAAAAACAAAAACAGTTTGAGCTGCTGTAACTTTGAAATTACATATCTCTCAGCAGTGAGATATAATTTTTATAAGGACATTAACAGACATTTTAGTTTGTTGATTGTTTGCTTTACAATTCTGTGCGTTTGCTCCTAGACTGAGAACATCTCAGATGATATATTTATGTGCTGATTGCCCTGTGCATTTATACATCATTGTATTTTCTTAATACCATGCCAGGTGGTGAATTTTGCCCCCTTTACACTCCTCCCATCCCCTGTGCCCAGAGCTCTGTTTGAACAAGCCAAGTCCGTCCAGCAAGACTTTAACCTCCTGGTGGATCGGATCAGCCGGGATCCCAAATTCTTGGAGCAAACGCTTTCCAGGTACAATAATGTATCTCACACGTATTTTCATATTATGGCTTCAGGCATCACAATGACCCAGGAGTGAACAACATGTGGTTCTCCAGCTGCAGTAGGATTACAACTCCCATCATCTTCAGACCCTTGCGAACAAAGCTACTATGGGCCATGTGCACTTACTGAAAAAAGAGGAATCAGTCTGGAGCCAACCAGCTGCTCCGTAAGGAACAAATACAATCCCCCAAATTCGTATTGATTTCAATGTGCCTTTTAACTCTTAAATTAATGCGTTGGAAACCTCTCTAGCATTCAGTGGGTTAAAAGCCCCAGCTAAATATACGGGGATTTTTATTTGTCCCCTATGTTGCAGATGGATGGCTCCAGTTATTCTCAGTGTATCGGCCTCCCTTGTGCGCTCATGAATACCCCTTTATCTTACAGCACCATAAAAGTGGATGATTTTATAGAGCGGCTCTTCAGGATTCACAGACACATTCAGAAGGAAGGACTGGCACAGGTAACATAGTTGATGGATTTGAAAAAAAGACATGTGTCCGTCAAACGTTTTGGAGCGGAGGAACCATTTTGTTTCAAGTTAAAATTTTAACGGAACCCACAATTAAACACTTTAACCCTTTGAGTGACAGAGGGGTATCCAACACATTGCAAAGCAATGCGTTGGATACCCATCTGGCAGTGGCGTGTAACTATAGGGGTTGCACCTGCAACCGGGCCTGTCACTTCAGGGGCACTGCCTCCCCTTGCGACCCCCTCACCTGCAGCCCAGCAATTAAGTAATGCAGAGTGCTGTGGCTCTGCATTACGAGAGCATTGGTCTGCCAGAGGGAGATCAGTATTCCCTCCGTCAGACAGGCACTCTCGTAATTCAGAGCACTGGGAGATGACATCATCTCATTACTGAAGAGGACCGTGCGGGAGAAGAGGTCTGTGCAGAAAGAGGCACAGACCTGTCCTCTGCCACTGGACCACCAGGGACATAGGAGATTTAGGGGCAATGTGGAGATGGGGCATTGTGGAAGGGGCATTGTGGAGATTGAGGGGCATTGTGGAAGGGGCATTGTGGAGATGGGGGGCAATGTGGAGATGGGGGGCAATGTGGAGGTGGCCAATGTGGTTGGGGGGCCCATGGCAATACTTGCACCAGGGCCCCGTGGCTTCTAGTTACGCCTCTGCCCTCTGGCACTCAAAGGGTTAACCACCTGAATGCTAGAAACATCTACATTGAATGACTATGTCATGCATTGGAGACCGTTGTAGCATCCAAATGATTAACATTGTATCAACAGGAAGTAACTCAGCAGTTTCTATCACATTCCATGGAGAACTGTATGTCACTGACTTTCCTCTACATTTGAAAGTAACAGAAAAACGAATCAGATTTTTACCACTAGAGGGCACTGCTAATGTAAAAAAACAACAACATGGGTTTAAACTTTAACAACTCTGGAAATATGCATCTCTCACCAGTGGGAGTACACTTATTTTACTCAACAGGAAAATCCCTACAATATATATTTTTTCATAAAAAAAAGTTTACTGCTCCTTTAAAATGGATGTGTTACCTATTTACAACATATCATAAATAGTTAGGCTACATATCGAATACTACTAAAACGGTATTAATTTTTTTTTTAAGTTTTATTTTGTGTAGATTTAACTTAGAAACTCTGGGCTGCAGCTACTTCCGCATAGACTCCGGTTACCTGCACTGTAACAGCAGTCCGTCGCTCTGCCTCTGCTCCCCTCCCTCCTCCGATGACGGAGGCTTCTGTCTGTAAGCTGGGGCGATCTCATTGACAGAGATCAATATCTAGCTAATAAAACCGCTCCAGCTTACAGACTGAACTCTTAGTCATCGGAGGAGGGAGGGGAGCAGAGGCAGAGCGACAGACTGCGGTTACAGAGCAGGTAACCGCAGTCTATGTGGAAGTAGCTGCAGCCCAGACTTTCTAAGTTAACCCTTTGAGTGCCAAGTGGGTACATTGTACGAGTTTGGACAGCTGTACCCGCTGTGCCAAGCTCGTACAATGTACCCACTAAAATGCGGTCACTGCATGAGCCGGTATAACCGGCATGCAGTGGCCGCATTTTAAAAAAAAAAAATGTGGGCAATCGTGGGGGGACATGAGGATCACTCCTCATGTCCCCCCTGTTATTGATCTCCCAGCCGATCGCGCTGGGAGATCAATAAAAGAAGAGGAGAAGCGCAGCTGAGGCGCAGCTTCTCCTCTTCCTTGTCTCCTACCCGAACTTCCGGGTAGGAGTGGGCGGGACCAGGGGAAGCCTCCCAGCGTCATCAGTGACATGTCACTGATGACGTTGGGGAAGTTTCCCCGGTCCCATTCACTCCTACCGGTGGTAGGAGTGAAAGGCAGGAGAGCTTCTGCTCTCCTGCAGTCGCCAAATTGGTCTCCCAGCCTATCGGCTGGGAGATCAATTACTTAGGGGACACCAGGAGGGGTCCTGATGTCCCCCACGAGGTCTGAATAGCTAAAAAAAAAAATTAATAAAAAAAAAAAAACAATAGTAACCCTGTGAGTGCCGCAGTGGTCCCCAGCACATTGCTTTGCAATGTGCTGGAGACCCTTGTAGCACTCACAGGGTCTTTTCTTTGGGTTTTTTTTTTTATTTTTTCAAAGACCTCATTGGGGGGATCAGGGGGGATCCTGATGCCCCTCAATGAGGTCTATTATTAAAAAAAAAATAAATACATTTTTTTAACCCTGTGTGTGCCACAGGGGGGGGTCAAATGCACCCCCCCCCTCCTGTGGCACACACAGGGCTTCTATCATTACTTTGTTACTAGAGATTGTTGGGGGGCCATCAGGATTTGTCCTGATGGCCCCCCAACAAGCTCTGATTACAAAGTAATAATAAAAAAAAAAATTAACCCTCTGAGTGCCAGAAGGGTCCAATGCATTGCTTTGCAATGCGCTGGAAACCCCTTTGGCACTCACAGGGACATTTATTTTGATTCCTTTTTTTTTTTTTTTTTTTAAGACCTCGTTGGGGGGAATCAGAGGGGTCCTGATACCCACCAATGAGGTCCATAATAAAAAAAAAAGTAAAGAAAAAAAAATTAACCCTGTGTGTGCCACAAGGGGGGCCAATGCAGCCCACCTTCTGTGGCGCACACACAGGGCATTTATCATTACTTCGTTATCAGAGATTGTTGGGGGGCCTTCATGATTGGTCCTGATGGCCCCCCAACAAGCTCTGATTACCAAGTAATGATTAAAAAAAAAATTAACCCTCTGAGTGCCAGAAGGGTCCAATGCATTGCTTTGCAATGCGCTGGAGAGCCCTTTGGCACTCACAGGGACATTTATTTTGATTCCTTTTTTTTTTTTTTTTAAGACCTCATTGGGGGGAATCAAAGGGGTCCTGATACCCACCAATGAGGTCCATAATAAAAAAAGTAAAGAAAAAAAATTAACCCTGTGTGTGCCTCAAGGGGGGCCAATGCAGCCCCCCTTCTGCGGCGCACACACAGGGCATTTCTCATTACTTCGTTATCAGAGATTGTTGGGGGGCCATCATGATTGGTCCTGATGGCCCCCCAACAAGCTCTGATTACCAAGTAATGATTAAAAAAAAATTAACCCTCTGAGTGCCACAAGGATCCAATGCATTGCTTTGCAATGCGCTGGAGACCCCTGTGGCACTCTCCGGGTCCCCTGTTTGTGGACATATATATATATTTTTTTACTAAGACCTCATTGGGGAGGGATCAGGGGGTCCTTATGCCCCTCAATGAGGTATATAATAAAAAAAAAAAAAAATAAAACACAAATTAACCCTGTGTGTGCCACTAGGAGGGGAGTTCAATGCCGACCCCCTTCCTGTGGCACACACAGGACTTTTTATCAACACTGGTAGTCACAGATCTCCCATACACACTATCAAACACTGCCCCACCATCCTTGCTCCTCTGCTCATACCCACACACACTGCCTAATCCCTCACCCTCCCACATACTTTGTTACACTTGTAGTCACAGGTCCGCACGTACACCGGCTGACGCCCTAGCTTCTTTCATCTGTTAGCCATAAAATCACACATACACTGTTTGCTTTACCATTTCTGTTTCACTGGTAGCTACGCTCCTGTAGCGTAAATTGGTATGTCAACCCACAGCAGTGGGGTACCATTTTTCTTAGGCTGGCAAGAAGTCCTCCTAGGAAATCCCACGCCATTGAACCATTTTAGTATCTTTGAAGTGACTGATGTGTAAAACAAAATTTTATTTTTTCCTGTAGCACCACATTCTGGAAATAGTTGTGCCAACTAACTTAGGGGTAAAAAGGCAAGTGACCCCTCATTAGATGCGGCAGGTTGTCTTCTTTCCAAAATGGTATGGTTTATCTACCTTTTCTTCAATTCTGAAGGTGTTATAGTCATTTTCGTACAGGCAAGTCAGGTTTGAGAAAATGTTAGAAACATCAGAGGTTGTAGTAGGTGTAGTTTTCTACTTCTAGCACCCCCTAAGGTAGTTCAACTCATACCAATGGGGTGTCATTTGACTCCTAAGAGCACTAGCAAACAAATGCAGTTGAAAATTCCATGGTTTTCACAGCGCTCCATACATTTGAAGGGGCAGAAATGTAAAAAAATGCAATTTTTTTCCTATATCGCCTCCTTCTGGAAACATTTATGCACACCAGTATTGGGGTAAGAAGGCAAGTGACCCCTCATTAGATGCGGCAGGTTGTTTTCTTTCCAAAATGGTATGGTTTATCTACCTTTTCTTCAATTCTGAATGTGTTATAGCCATTTTTGTACAGGCAAGTCACATTTGAGAAAATGTTAGAAACATCAGAGGTTGTAGTAGGTGTAGTTTTCTACTTCTAGCACCCCCTAAGGTAGGTCAACTCATATCAATGGGGTGTCGTTTGACTCCTAAGAGCACTAGCTAATGAATGCAGTTGAAAATTCCATGGTTTTTACAAAGTTCCATACATTTGAAGGGGCAGAAATGTAAGAAAATGCCTTTTTTTTTCACTAGCGCCACCTCCTGGAAGCATTTGTGCATACCAGCCTTTGGGTAAGAAGGCACGTGACCCCTCATTAGATGCGGAAGGATGTTTTCTTTCCAAAATGGCATTGTTTCTCTACCTTTTCTGCATATCTATTATGGTTATAACCATTTTAGTGCAAGCAGATAATTTCAAAAACAAAAGTGTCAGGTTTACGTACGTGTTCCTAGCACCCACATATTCTATGTTAACCCACACAAATAGGCTACCATTTTTCTCATGTTGGTAGCAGGTACTGAATACAGCAGGAAATGTTATGGTTTTCAAAGATTTTAGTATCTTTGAAGTGGTGGAAATGTAAAAAAACATGTATTTATTCCCATAGCGCCACCTTTTGGAAATATTTGTGCACTTCAGCCCAGGGGGTAGAAAGGCAAGTGACCCCTCAATTGATGCGGGAGAATGTCTACTTTCCAAAATGGTATACCTTTTATACCTTTCCTTCATGTCTCTAACAGTTATGGACATTTTAGTACAAGCCGCCATTTTCGAAGAAGCAAACAGGTAGGTGTAGTGATGTGCTTCTGGCACCCCTAAGGTAGGTCGACTCATTCCAGTGGGGTGTCATTTTTCTCCTAAGAGCACTAGCTAATGAATACAGTTGGAAATGCCATGGTTTGCACAAATTTCAGTACATTTGAAGGGGCAGAAATGTAAGAAAATGCCTTTTTTTTTCATTAGCGCCACCTTCTGGAGGCATTTGTGCTCTCCAGGCTTGGGGTAACAAAGCAAGTCACCCATCAATAGATGCGGCAGGGTGTCTTCTTTTCAAACTGGTATGGTTTGTGTACCCTTTCTTCACTTCTGTAGTTGTTATAACCATTTGGGTACAGACAAGTAATGTTTGAGAAAATGTTAGAAAAATTTGAGGTTGTAGTAGGTGTCATTTTGCACTTCTAACGCCCCCTGAGGTAGTTAAACTCATACCAATGGGGTGTCATTTTTCTCCTAAGAGCACTAGCTAATGAATACAGTTGGAAATACCATGGTTTGCACATATTTCAGTACATTTGAAGGGGCAGAAATGTAAGAAAATGCCTTTTTTTTTCATTAGTGCCACCTTCTGGAGGCATTTGTGCACTCCAGGCTTGGGGTAACAAGGCAAGTCACCCATCATTAGATGCGGCAGGGTGTCTTCTTTTCAAAATGGTATGGTTTGTGTACCCTTTCTTCACTTCTGTAGTTGTTATAACCATTTGTGTACAGACAAGTAATGTTTGAGAAAATGTTAGAAAAATTTGAGGTTGTAGTAGGTGTCATTTTGCACTTCTAACGCCCCCTGAGGTAGTTAAACTCATACCAATGGGGTGTCATTTTTCTCCTAAGAGCACTAGCTAATGAATACAGTTGGAAATACCATGGTTTGCACATATTTCAGTACATTTGAAGGGGCAGAAATGTAAGAAAATGCCTTTTTTTTTCATTAGTGCCACCTTCTGGAGGCATTTGTGCACTCCAGGCTTGGGGTAACAAGGCAAGTCACCCATCATTAGATGCGGCAGGGTGTCTTCTTTTCAAAATGGTATGGTTTGTGTACCCTTTCTTCACTTTTGTAGTTGTTATAACCATTTGTGTACTGACAAGTAATGTTTGAGAAAATGTTAGAAAAATTTGAGGTTGTAGTAGGTGTCATTTTGCACTTCTAACGCCCCCTGAGGTAGTTAAACTCATACCAATGGGGTGTCATTTTTCTCCTAAGAGCACTAGCTAATGAATACAGTTGGAAATACCATGGTTTGCACATATTTCAGTACATTTGAAGGGGCAGAAATGTAAGAAAATGCCTTTTTTTTTCATTAGTGCCACCTTCTGGAGGCATTTGTGCACTCCAGGCTTGGGGTAACAAGGCAAGTCACCCATCATTAGATGCGGCAGGGTGTCTTCTTTTCAAAATGGTATGGTTTGTGTACCCTTTCTTCACTTCTGTAGTTGTTATAACCATTTGTGTACAGACAAGTAATGTTTGAGAAAATGTTAGAAAAATTTGAGGTTGTAGTAGGTGTCATTTTGCACTTCTAACGCCCCCTGAGGTAGTTAAACTCATACCAATGGGGTGTCATTTTTCTCCTAAGAGCACTAGCTAATGAATACAGTTGGAAATACCATGGTTTGCACATATTTCAGTACATTTGAAGGGGCAGAAATGTAAGAAAATGCCTTTTTTTTTCATTAGTGCCACCTTCTGGAGGCATTTGTGCACTCCAGGCTTGGGGTAACAAGGCAAGTCACCCATCATTAGATGCGGCAGGGTGTCTTCTTTTCAAAATGGTATGGTTTGTGTACCCTTTCTTCACTTCTGTAGTTGTTATAACCATTTGTGTACTGACAAGTAATGTTTGAGAAAATGTTAGAAAAATTTGAGGTTGTAGTAGGTGTCATTTTGCACTTCTAACGCCCCCTGAGGTAGTTAAACTCATACCAATGGGGTGTCATTTTTCTCCTAAGAGCACTAGCTAATGAATACAGTTGGAAATGCCATGGTTTTCACAAATTTCAGTACATTTGAAGGGGCAGAAATGTAAGAAAATGCCTTTTTTTTCATTAGCGCCATCTTCTGGAGGCATTTGTGCACACCAGGCTTGGGGTAAGAAGGCAAGTTACCCCTCATTAGATGCGGCAGGTTGTCTACTTTTCCGAAATATATAGTTTTATATAGTTATTCCACTGTTTTAGGGTAGTTTTACCACAAAAACCCTAGAATGCGCATATTAGTTTATAAAGTTGAAAATGTCATTTTGCGCTGCTGGTGATTAGGGCTCTACGCTAGCCATGGACGTAGGTAAAACTATACAAATTTGGTATTTTTTTACTCAGGGGACTCGAGGCTTTTTCAAATAATTGAAACTTTTTCAATCAAGGTAAATATTTTTGATACATAGTATGTGATTTTAGCAAAATGAGTAAATTTTCACTTTTTTTTGTCATTATGACATCATAGCTTTTTGCACGATGTAAAATTCTCTTCATGTAAGGTATCACAAGAAAGCTCAATTCGTTCTGAAAAAAACAATATATAGTTTTCCATATGTAACTAAAAATCCCCAGAGGAAATCAAGCCTAAACGGAAGGATAGCAAAAATGTTGAAAAAGTGTCTGGCCTGCAGGGTTCAGAAAATGGCCCGAGCCTCTGGCACTGAAGGGGTTAAAGTTACACGAAATAAAACGTAAAAAAAAAAAGATAATGGCGTTTTAGTAGTAGCCTAACTGTTTAGCTATGTTGTACATAGGTAACACATCCATTTTACGACTAAGCATTTAGGTTCCTGTGTATCTTGTAAGAGATATCGCATAAACATATATGACAATATTATTTTCCTAGAACATATTAGGTTATAATAATTATTTATTACAAGAGCAATCTAACAGTACATAATTACACTGTAGGAAATAATTCAGTCTTCTATATGTCTACTGTCAGTCATAGAGCTGCACTGGTTGCAACACCAGCCTTGTTCTCCTGTCCACCATTACTTCCAACTGCTCCAGGGACAGGCCCGGATTTTCCATAAGGCAGAGTAGGCATCTGCCTACAGGCACACCCTACAGAAGGGCGCCTGCCACTGCAATCACGCGGGAGCTCCAGCAGCTACAGGTCTGTGCAGAAGCACAGATCTCTCCTGCCACTGGATCACCAGGGAGGGGGGAGATGTGAGGCTTAATGTGGAGATGATGGGGGCAATGTGAGGGCAATATGGGGATGATGGGGGACAAGTTGGAGCTGATGGGGGTCAATGTGAGGGCAATGTGGAGGTGATGGGGGCATGGAGCTGATGGGGGCAATGTTGAGATGATGGGGAATGTGAGGGCAATGTGGAGCTGATGGGGGCAATATTGAGCTGATGGGGGCAATGTGAGGGCAATGTGGAGCTGATGGGGGGTAATGTTGAGATGATGGGGCAATGTGGAGATGATGGGGACAATGTGAGGGCAATGTGGAGCTAATGGGGGCAATGTGGAGCTGATGGGGGGCAATGTGGAGCTGATGGGGGCAATGTGAGGGCAATGTGGAGCTAATGGGGGCAATGTGGAGCTGATGGGGGCAATGTGAGGGTAGTATGGAGATGGGGTGTATTGTGGAGATTTGGAGCATTGTGGAGATGGCCAGTGGGGAGCGCTTCAGATTTCTGTGCCTACAGGCTCCTGAGATGTAAATCCGGCCCTGTCCAGAGAACTACTTATAATTACTTGGAGTTCCACGGAACACAGTCTGAGAACCACTGCCTTTTATACATTTTGGGTAAAGCGTGTTAGCCATAGGAAAAGCAGGAGGTTATTAAATGCAAGATGCAAGTTTTCAAGACAATATGGTCTCTCCTTCAGACATAATAAGAATTAAGGCTGAATACACATAGGTGACAGGTTATACACTAATGTATATAACTTTAACCCCTTAAAGACCACCTGATCTGGCAGGGGACGGCCATTAAGGACCAAGGTGCATTTTTTTCCCCCGATGGATTCTGGGATGGCAGAGTGGCTTGCGGCCAGCCGCACTGCCATCCCAGAAGTCCGTGAAGTGCCAGAACCGTCACTGGTCCTTAACTCAAATCCATGGGCGACGGTCCTTTCACGTCACCGGTCCTATGTGTCATGTTAACCAAAAGACAAGCAACGATACAGTTAAGCAGATAAAACGTGTGACTACCATATGCTAATTGCAATACAAGTGACGTGTCATATGCTAATTAAGCTTTTCTGTAACGTGTCATATGCTGTTGAAGGTTTCAGTGATGTTTCATATGCTAATTAAGCTTTTGCAGTACCAGGAAATGTTCGCTTTCACTTTGCCCCTAAATAAAAGTATTAATATCTCCTAAACTATACATCTGCTGGACTTTTGGCGAACACTGAATTAATGTGAAAGATCCACTTTAAGCAGTGTCCCTTCCTCCCCCTCCAGTCTGTGTTTTTAGGTATAAATCGCTCTGATTACATGTTTGACTGCAGAGAGGACGGGTCCCCGGCTCTGAAACAGATCGAGATTAATACCATCGCTGCTAGCTTCGGGGGCCTTACATCTCGGACCCCTGCTGTGCATCAGTGAGTGGAGCTGGATAAACAAACAAACCTTGGGGAAGGGGTATGATTAGTTGTTTCTGAGTCCAGGGTACAAAAACCAGGTTACTACCTCTCAGACACTTCATTCAAAAGTTATTCTATCACAAAATATATGATAAAATTAATTTATTTCTTTTCCTGATAGTAGTTCTCCATGGATAACTATAGCAACTGCTCCACCTACTGGGGAAAAAAATCAGACACGTTTAAGTTGTAATAACTTTTGAAAGAAGCATTCCTTTATCAGTAAAAGAAGTCCTTCAGTATAAGCATTTTGTCCCATAAAGTAAATTTACTATCACTTACAAAAAAAACCAAAAAACAGAAGTTTATACTACAGAGATAAAAAAAAAAAAAAAAAACCTGGTCGGAGAGAGTGTATTTTAAAGTTTATTAACTCTTTGAGTGCCTGAGGGGTATGCAACATATTGCATACCCCTCTGGCACTCCAAAGAGTTAAACCTAACTTATGTTTTTTGTATATGTTTCTATTTGAGTGTGTTATTGCTTGGCAGTACATTGCACATTCAAAGGCTTAACAAAATCGCAAATATAAATTGCACTTAAAGGGATAGTAATGTTTCACAAATACAGCATCTCCAATTAACCTTCATAGTATTTGGGCCACGGAGAGTGTTATTTCATTACTGTCAGAGTTATAGTACAAGAGTAATTTAATGATAAAGTATCCCTCTCCCACCCCTTTTACCTAGTGTAAGCCTCCTCCCCTCAGATGTGGAATCTGGTCCACAGACCAGACAGCTCACAGCAAGGGACAATCTTCTTACTGCCCCCTTGATAGGTTTTTCCTTATGGTCACTGGAGATTGTCCCTCTCTGTTATCCATCTGGACAGTCTTGCCACTCTGAGGTGAGCAGTGTTACATCAGTAAAAGGGGTGGGAGATACTTTATCATTCAATTACTCTTGAACTACAACTTGACAGTGCAGAAATAACACTCTCCAAGGTCCAAATGCTATGAAGATTAATTGGAGCTGCTTTTATTGTGAAACATTACTATCCCTTTAACCATTTTTTTGTCCTCTTCCAATGGGAAATCTCCATGTCAGTGACTCCTATATTTGTCGTTGATCAGACACGTGCTGAGAGCATTGGGGAAATCCGAGGAGGCGAGCAAGGTATTACCCAACAATCCATCCGAGGGTATCGCCTGCGGCATCGCGAAGGCCTGGGAGCTATACGGATCACAAAAGTAGGTGTGGAAAAGAATATAAAATCCAAATTGTGCCCTTTTAACCAGGTGGATCTGGAGCAGTCCATTTGCCACAAAATTAAAGGGATAGTAATACTTTGTTTTATCTTTATTTTATTTTGTAGGCATTAAAAAAACATGAAGAACGATATAAGTCTTATCTCTCAAACCTTTATGGTTTAAGAGATATTCACAAGCAAAGTATCCCCCCCCATTCAGACAGATCAGAAGGGAGGTGCCCAGGTAGACTGCAGAGAGGGACAATCTTCAATTAAGATAAGGGAAAAACCTGAAAAACTTGTCAAGGGGGGAAAGGGCCTTCATTGTATTCATTGTAAGAAGAATGTCCCCTGCTGTTATCTGTCTGGTCTTACAACCAGATTCACATCTGAGAAGAGATGGCTTACACTAGGAAAAAGGGACGGGAGGGGGAAACTTTGCTTGTGAATATCTCTCAAACCATAAAGGTTTGAGAGATAAGACTTATATCGTTCTTCATGTTTTTTTAATGCCTACAAAATAAAATAAAGATAAAACGAAGTATTACTATCCCTTTAAATTCTGGTTTATTTGTCATATCCGGTATTGCTGCTCACAGTAGTGTACCTGTATACACGCCTTCCAAGTACTCTATGTAAGAGAGAATGCAGAATGTCTTTAAAGGGATAGTAATACTTTGTTTTATCTTTATTTTATTTTGTAGGCATTAAAAAAACATGAAGAACGATATAAGTCTTATCTCTCAAACCTTTATGGTTTATGAGATATTCACAAGCAAAGTTTCCCCCTCCCGCCCCTTTTACCTAGTGTAAGCCATCTCTTCTCAGGTGTGGAATCCAGTCCATAGACCAGACAGATAACAGCAGGGGACAATCTTCTTCCTATGAGAACAATGAAAACCCTGCCCCCCTTGACAAGTTTTTCAGGTTTTTCCCTTATCTTAAGTGAAGATTGTCCCTCTCTGCAATCTACCTGGGCACCTCCCTTCTGCCCTGGCTGAGCAGTGTTACATCAGTAAAAGGGGCGGGAGGGGGATACTTTGTCATTGAATTACTCTTGAACTACAACTCTGACAGAACTGAAATAACACTCTCCAAAGTCCAAATACTATGATGAGTAATTAGAGCTGCTTTTATTATGAAACATTACTATCCCTTTAAATGAGCTCTGCACTGTTTGTTCTTCTTTTACATATGGAAAGAGGTGTTGCCTGGTTCTAGACTTTTCTTACTGAATGGCAACAAATCATTTGCAGTTTTGTATTAAAATTTATCTATTTTATCTGGATATCTATGTATATTAACCTCTTGGATGATATAGAAATCACTGTGTATTGTTCAGCAATGTGTTGGTGACCTCCTTAGCATCCGAGAGGGTTAAATGACTACATCACTGCACCCCAAACGTCATGGTTTCTGCATGGATTGATTTACCATGTGTCCAACGCCTCCTCACTATTTCCTTTTGACCAATGAGAACATGCATTATCACTTGGAAATTGGTGTGGTTTATGGTCAACAGATACAAGGTGCAACATAGAACAATACCATACCTCCCAACATTTCAAATGGCCAAAGAGGGACACTTATGTTTTAGGTGGTGTACATGGGGGTGCGGCTGGTGGGCGGGGCATTACTGAGAGGTTTAATGACCTATTGACACCACTTTGTGTAACCTAATATATGACGTATTATAAGGACAACTTATTTTATTTGCACAGATTAATTTATAAACACATATACTGCAGTTTAAACAAACATTAATGTGAGTTTTATTGCTGCCGAGCGACATTGTACACTTATATACACACCACACAGTCTGATCTCCTTAAAAGAGGGACACCAGGGTGGGAAAGAGGGACAGAGGGATTTGAGTCTAAAAGAGGGACTGTCCCTCCTAAAGAGGGACACTTGGGAAGTATGCATTACCCTAATTAATCTCATATTATTCCTTTTTTGTCAGGGCTGTTGTTATGTTTTTGGTTGAAAATGCACAGAGGAACATTTTCGATCATCGTTACATCGAAAACGAGTTATGGAACAGGTAATGTGTTATTAAGGAACATGTAATGTTAAATGGAGATATATATACATTTCTCTGAATTCTGATCATGGGACACAAGACGCTGGTTTAACCCTTAGTGTGCCAGAGGGGTACGTGCATATACGTGCATGTCAGGGTTGTCGAACTGCTGGCGATGTGCAAGGGAGGGAATCCCTTACACATTAACACCAGTCTGACAACCCTACATGCTAATGATTAAATTCAACCCTCCTTCCATACTTCATTCTTAGAGCATATGGCGATGTTTGTCTCTGTTGCCGAGGCAATGTACTCATCACATGTCCCTGGACAAAAATCGTCATAGCACTGCCCCTTATTGCATCTCCCCCTTGGTGTCTGAACTGCATTTTAGTAACAGATTTGAACTATAATAACATATGAACACATTATCTGCCAGGAATGGGAATACTCAGAAGGAATAGCATTCCAATATTTGTTTTCTTGCTATAATAAATGTACTGCACCTTATAATGATAAACATGACAACTTTTTGTACTGTGTGTTAGACTCCATTGTGTATTGAAAGTGAGGACAATTATTCCTGAGTAATGGTAAGATAGTTAAAGGGATAGTAATACTTTAATATTACTATTCCCCATATTGCAGCTATTTCAAAAAGAAGTGAATTGCCCCCGGGTTCATCTCTCAAACCTTTATGATTTGAGAGATAACCGAACGCAAAGTTCCCCCTCCCTCCCCCTTCCCTGAAGTCAGTGTTGTACTGACTGCAGGGATATCCGGTCTTATTTTTATCAGGCGGCTCTGCAGCAGAGCTGAGATCATGTTAGTAAAAAATAATTATTTAACTGAAACGGTCTTGTACGTGTGCTTGCAAACCAAGCACATGTAGAAGACCATTTCAGTTAAATAATTATTTTTTACTAACATGATCTCGGCTCTGCTGCAGAGCCACCTGATAAAAATAAGACCGGATATCCCTGCAGTCAGTACAATGCTGAATTCAGGGAAGGGGGAGGGAGGGGGGACTTTGATTATCTCTCAAACCATAAAGGTCTGAGAGATGAACCTGGGGGAAATTAAATTCTTTTTTAAATAGCTATAATATGGGGAATAGTAATATTAAAGTATTACTGTCCCTTTAAGCAGGGGTGGGCAATATGATGCCCCTTCAGCTGTTACTGGAATACACCTCCCCATCATCTTCCGCCACTCAATGGTTTTCAGTGGATGATGGGAATTATAGTCCAGCAACAACTGGAGGGCCTTGTGTCACCCAGCCCTGCTCCAGAGGTGAGTCTGTGACCTCAGGTCTCCACTAATCCATCTTTATTTTATAGAAATATCCGAGTGATCAGAAGGCGTCTCAGGGAAGTGTACGAGAGGGGATCCATCGATGCAGAGAAACGCCTCTTTGTGTAAGTGCACAGATCGTACCAGATGATTCACAGTGAGATGTATTCATCTATCTAAAGAGGTGCAATTCCAGAACAAATTGTGTTTAGAGGATGAATAAAAATTCTGCAGACTCCCATTAATTTAATTGGGGCTTTCAGTCCTTACAGAGCCATGCGTTGGATACCTAGCTGGCACTGAAAGGGTTAAAGGACCACTAACCCCTCCTAATAACAACACCCCACTTACCTTAATCTGTGCTGAGAATTCTAATGGCCACTTTGAATCTGACCTGAGTGGCTTGGTTCTCCACAATGAATACTTACTAAGCACTGGATACCATGACTATGGAGGCGGACATGTTTATGTTTACGGAACTAAAGGATCCAAAACTCCTCCCACTGAAGCCTTTGTAAGGAGAATTCAGTGGGAGGGGCTTGATTGAGATTGAGTCCTGCAAAAATAATCATGTCTGCTTCCATAGGCATGCTGTGCAGTGGCACCAGGGACCAGCATCCAAAGGGCCCCATCTTCCCCAGTGTCCAACACCTTCTAGTTATGCCTCTTTAAAAAATGTTTGTGTAAGGGGGATCCTAGCTACGCCACTGCATGTTAACCAGTGTTAAATAAATATTAACCCATTGAGTGCCAGAGGGGTACGTAACGCATAGCTTTGCAATGCGTTGCGTACCACTCTGGCATTCAAAGGATTAGTATTTGGGAACCAATCCTCCCAGGACTGATTGAGTGACCATTGGGTTTTTCTGTCCAGATTAAAGTAAGTGGGGGTTATTAGGTGGTGGGTCCTGTTCCTATAACTGAAAATGAGATTTTCCATTGCTTTGTAATGTGTTAGGGACCTGTCTAGCAATCAAAGGGGGTTAAAAACCCCATTTAAAGCAGTGGGAATTTTAATTCCCCCTCCCCCGTGTTGCAGTTGGTTCGCTCCAGAATCGCACCTCTTTATCTTTATGAATATGTATCTTTCACTTACTGAGCGTTGATTTGTTGAGTAGGGATAATGATTACAGTAAATCCACTCTCATTTTTGACTCTCCATATTCAAGTACATCCCTATAATATAAAAGGCCAGATATATGTTTGTCCGATGCAGTCATGTACCGTAGAGACTGCCCGAACGTGTCCGATGCAGTCATTCGCAGTAGAGACTGCACGAATGTGTCTGATGCAGTCATGTGCCGTAGAGACTGCCCGAACGTGTCCGATGCAGTCATGCGCAGTAGAGACTGCTCGAACGTGTCAGATGCAGTCATGCGCAGTAGAGACTGCCCGAACTTGTCAGATGCAGTCATGCGCAGTTGAGACTGCTCGAACGCACAGAATACTGGCCGTGTACACAGGCTTTTACAATAGTTATATACATTTTTAATAAGAGATACAGGAAGTTTATTTTCAGGAATATAAAATCTTTACAAAATAGTTTACGATGAAAAAATAATAAAAGGATAGTTAGAGTGTTATTTCAATACTGTCAATGTTGCAGTTCAAGAGTAATTGAATGATAAAGTATCCCCCTCCCACCCCTTTTACCTAGTGTAAGCCACCTCCCCTCAGATGTGGAATCTGATTTTAACCATTTGAGTGCAACCCATTGAGTTGCAATGGGTTGGCTACCCAAGTTTAAAGGGAAAGTAATGTTTAACAAAAAAAGCAGCTGCGATTAATCTTCATAGTATTTGGGCCAGAGAGAGTGTTATTTCAATACTGTCAGAGCTGTAGTTCAAGAGTAATTGAATGATAAAGTATCCGCCTCCCTCCCCTTTTAATGATGTAACACTGCTCACCTGAGATGCGGAATCTGGTCTCTTGATTGGACAGCTCACAGCAAGGGACAACCTTCTTAATGTGATCATAAGGAAAACCCTGCCCCTCTTGAAAGGTTTTTCCTTATGCTGTCTGCAGATTGTCCGTCTCTGTGATCCATCTGGACAGTCTTGCTGCTCTGAGGTGAGCAGTGTTACATCAGTAAAAGGGGCAGGAGGGGGATACTTTATCATTCAGTTACTCTTGTACTACAACTCTGACAGCATTGAATTAACATTTTCCATGGCCCAAATACTATCAAGATTAACTGGAGATGCTTTTATTATGAAACATTACTATCCCTTTAAGTGGGAGAGATCTTAGTGCATAGGCTCCATAGAATAACATAGGAACTGGAAAAGATATCTCCATTGTACCACACCTTAGTGCATCTCCTTCCACCCGTTCACTAAGATAAACATGTTTCTGACATAAGTGCACTGCAGTCCTCGATGGGACTAATTCCATATACATGTCACTTTCATTAGTGCACTTTGGTCCTAGATGGTACTGATCCCTTATAAATATAACAGATAAGTATACTTTAGTCCTAGGAAGGACTGGATCCTTAAACATGTCCCTTTTATTTATACACTTTGGTCCTAGGATGGACTGACCTCTTACGCATCCCTGTTGTTAGTGCACTTATACTGAAGTAGATATGTAATTCTCCTGCCAGTTCTAATCTATGCTGTTTATTTAAGGGATGGGTATGAGGTTGCAGTGGCGTACTTCAGAACTGGGTATATGCCTCAAGATTATGAAGATCAGGTATGTATTGTCATATGAAATATGTAAGATTACAAGATAATTATGCACAACCTTGCAAAACTGTTATTCCTACAGACTGGGGGGGATGACTGGAGAAAGATTTTGCCAGTGTATTGGGGATGATGGCAAGTAGAGAATTCTACCAGTGTACAGAGAAGGATTATGGGAATGGGACTCAATCTGCTGACTGTGATAGATGGTTGAAATGAGACTTTACTTCCAAACCTGAAGGGAGCACTAGAATGGATATCAGTCCTTTGGTCTTGGGGAAAAGCCTGTGACTCTCTCCAATTGTTGAATACAACTCCCATCATGGGCGGATTGTCCTATTGGGGGATCGGGCATGCCCCGGTGGGCCGCTATATCATGGGGCAGTGCGGGAGATCAGAGGATCTCACCGTCTCACAATATTTTGAAGGAGAGGTCTGTGTTGCCACCAGCACTCTCTATGACAGCCTTTATGTTCCTTGTTAATGCAGAGCGCCAGGATATGATATAATATCCTGGCGCTTGCTCTCCCATGCTGCACAGGGACCACAAGGGGGCATCGACAGGGAGTTGGTGCAGCTAGTGGGCTGCTTTAAAAAAAAAAAAAAAAAAAATTGCACGGGCTGGTATTCCCCTACAATCCGCCCCTGACTCCCATCATCCCAAGCCTTCCAATGTCCGGCTGAGGATGTGATAGATGTTCACCAACAACAGCTAGGTAGAGTTAAAGGCTGTCCACCCCATTCTGGGAGAAAAATAAAATAGGATGATGTAGGTATAACAGGGATTCCATACACATTATGTTGGGTGCATTTATAGAGCTGTCTTCCCATTTCAGGACTGGGAGGCCCGACTCCTAATGGAACGTTCCAAAGCTGTGAAATGCCCAGATGTGGCGACCCAGCTTGTCGGCACCAAGAAGGTCCAGCAGGAACTGAGCCGCCCGCTCATTCTTGAGAAATTCCTGCCTGATAAACCAGATGCTGTTGCCCGGATCCGAGAAACCTTTGCAGGACTGTACTCACTGGACATTGTAAGTGAGACTAGGCTCAGATCGAATAGAAGCATTTTGGTTCCAAAAGAAATACCAAAAAAATCATGAGTATTTTTTTCTTATGGTCACCAGGTGGTGCTGTTTCTATCACTTACTATTGAGAGAAGTAGCGTAACTCTAAAGAAACTCGGTGTACTCTATAGGAGATTTAGCGTCAGACTATTATTCAAACGTTATACATTCTTTGGAGACCTGTAGCTTCTAGCTCTCCTCTCCAACATAATAACTGTCTGCACACCGGTGGGGGGAAAGATGCACTAAGGTGCAATAAGGAGGTAACATACTGGAGATAACTTCTTCAGTT
Organism: Rhinophrynus dorsalis; assembly: GCA_037306005.1. NCBI lineage: Eukaryota > Metazoa > Chordata > Amphibia > Anura > Rhinophrynidae > Rhinophrynus > Rhinophrynus dorsalis. The sequence goes on along the minus strand of CM074727.1, from coordinate 26,701,439 downwards.
TATCACTTCTCCAGTTCCTATGTTATTCTATAGAGGTATGCACTAAAATCTCTCCCACTTGAGAAATGTTTATGCATAGGCTCCATAGAATAACATAGGAATTGAAAAAGTGATATCATTGGATAATTTATCTCCAGTTTATCACCTTTATCATACCTTAGAGTGTCTTCCCCCAGGTGACACTGTTAATAACCGTTTAATATTAAACAAAACAACAGTTTGAACTGTAATAACCTTTGAAGAAAGCAGCACCAGCAGTACCCTGGTTTTACTCAGTGGGAAACCCATATAATTTATGCTTTTTATAATACAAGTTTACAGCTCCTTTTAATCCCTAGGGGACCGGGGAATCCGCGCCGCGATCCGACTGAATGACCACGGAGCAATTTTTTTTTATTGCTCCGTTGCGTTCCGGACTCCCCGAACGGCGTGCAGCCGCGGGGGGAGCCCGGAACTCGATGACGGTCATAGTATGTCATCGGTCGTCAAGTCAAATCGACCCTTGACGTACTGTGACCGTCAAGGGTCGTTAAGGGGTTAAAGTGCAAGTTCACTTAGTAACAAATAGGTGATTTTTGAAAATACTTTCAAAATCACATATATGATTAATTTATTCTCAGTTTATGTAAATTAAACAGCACTGTCTGACATGCCAGCCAGATACTAACATTTCACACTGCTCCCTATACTAACTGGTGCTCCTTGACAGCCAGCTATTAACACTCCATATTGCTCACCATCCCAACTGCTGCTCCCTGGCAGCCAAATGCCAACATTCCACACTGCTTCCCAACCCAACTGCTACTTCATGCTGACAATTACTATCTAATTTGCATAAACTGACTAATGCATAAAACTATATGTTATTTAAAAAATATATTTTTGTTTTTTAAATAAAAAAGTACTATCTTAATTAGAGGTAATTCTGAAAGCTCTTTCACCTGTTTGTTACAAAGTGACATTTCCACCTTAATTCTATAATGATTCTGTCTTGGAGCAATTATATTGTTGTTCTCTTTCCCAGGGAGAAGAAGGAGATCAGACAGTGAAAATTGCCATTGCCAACCCAGATCATTATGTGCTGAAACCACAGAGGGAAGGAGGAGGTGAGGATTGAGCATTGTGTTTTTTTTCTTTTTCTTTTCAAGAAGCTTTATTGAAAACTGCAATTACAGGTTGAAATCATGGGTATTTTTAACCCCTTAACGACTAATGACGTGCCAGGACCGTCATCGGTGGATGTGCCTTGAGGACCAGTGATGGTCCTGGCACGTCATGGAATTCTGTCATTGCAGCGCTCCTGTATGGCGCACTGTGATCACCCGGCCTGACCTCGCCCAAAAAATAAAGAGCACTGGTCCTCTAGCGCACTCCACCCTGACCACTCGGTCTGTAAGGGATTAAAGGAGATCTAACATGTCCTAAATAATAATCCCCCACATACTTTATTATGACCAGAAAATCCTAATCGCCCCAATGGAATTTGCCTGGTGCCTTTGTTGAAGACCTGATATCCTCAGTCAATTTTGGATGTCAGGTCCAGAGCTGATTGAAGAGGTTATCTCTTGAACAAAGGCACATTGGTGAAATTCATAGGGGTCATTAGGATTTTCTGACTACATTAAGGTGAGAGGTTATTATTAGAATGTGTAATTTCTCCTTTAACCCTCTGAGCTTTGCAATGCTTTCCTGACCCCTCTGGCACTCAAAGGGGTTAAGTCTTGTTTCTTTGTGTAATGATGATACAGATGAGACTCAGGACATGTCTGTGTGTTCTCCCTTCAAGGAAACAATCTATATGGGGATGAAATAAGAGACGTGTTGGAAAGGGTTAAACACACTAACGAGCGGACATCCTATATACTAATGGACAAGATCCGACCTCAGCCCATAAAGAACTGTCTCCTGAAAGCTGGGGGGTCACTGCAGGTGTCGGAGTGCATCAGCGAGCTGGGAATATTTGGTGTCTATGTCAGGTATGTGGCCATCTCACTTTCCCATCTATGTATCTTACAAAGCAAAACAAAGATACTTGTGGTACTAGGAGATGCTTCTTTCAAGAGTTAATACAACTGAAATTTGCAGTTTTTAACACCTTAATGTTGTGAAGTGCCAGAACCGTCACACCGTTCCGGACTTTAAAGTGATTGTAATATCTAAACACAAGTATATCGCCAAGTCTTCTTTAGATTATAAGAAACACTTGCTCTGTTTAAGAACAATTACTTTTGTGTCGTTCTAAAGTTATGAAGTGGAGAAGGATCCCATGTCTGCACTTTCTGCAGCTCTCTGAGGTCCGGACGGATGCGGGGAGGGACAAACTTAAAGTGGAACTACCACCTCCACTAAAATCGCCCTGCAATACTTAGGCAGGTGACGACTAGCTTACTAATCATTATTTTACCTGTAAAAAGTGCCCACGAATAAAGTTATGCTTATGTTTCCAAGACTGATGCTCAGGTTACTACAGTTACTACAGTCTCTTCCGGAACCGTTGGAGCCGGCCGGCCGCCTCCAAAAGGGACTGACAGCGCAGGCGCACGGACGTCACTAAGGCAAGATGTCCATGCTTCCTGCTACTGTCCGCCTCAGAGTAAGTAGAAAATCTTGTAAACCGGGTAATATTTCTGGCAACTAGCGCTACTAAGCAGCTAGTCGCCAGATGAAGACTTAAATAAGATTACGTTTTTGCGGGGTGGTAGTTCCCCTTTAAGGACTGGTGATGCTCTTGACATGTGATGGAATTCTGGGATGGCAGCATAGCTGCCTGCAGCTCCGCCATCCCAGAATTCACTGCAGCAAAAAAATAAATAAATAGTGAAGTTGACCTTAACGGCCGCCCTCCTCTAGATCGGGAGGTCGTTAAGGGGTTAAAGTAAACCTTAATATGCGAAACATGTATTTTAAGGCTTTTTTTATTTCAGTGTAATAACCATTTAACCCCTTAAGAACCATTGACGATCCTGGCACTTCATGGGTTGAGGAGCCATAAGGACCCATGACGTGCCAGGACAGTCATGGAATTCAGGGCTACGCACGCGGCTGCACGCCGTTCGGGGAGCCCTGAATCAGATTATGAAAGAAAAAAAAAAAAAAAAACGGTCCTTAAAGTGTTAGTAATGGTCCAGTATAAATAGCGTGCATTTTATAGTAATTAAAAAGTTGAACTCAATGCTAAAAACCTTATCTCTCAAACCGCTATGGTTTGAGAGATACGTGCAGTCAAAGTTTGATGTTTCCTCCTGTCAGCTGTAAAGCTGTCAGCAGGGAATCCGTGTCGGCTGACACTGAGGCTCTGCAGCAGAGCCGCAATCTCGTAATTTAAAATTAATGCATTGAAATGGCCTAAAAAGTGTGCTTGCAAACCAGGCATACTTTTTAGACTATTCCAATGCACTCATTCATTTTAGATAAAGAGATTTCGGCTCTGCTGCAGAGCCTCAGTGTTGGCCGACACGGATCTCCTGCTGACAGATTTACAAGCCGACAGCAGGAAACATCAAACTCTGACTGCATGTATCTCTCAAACCATAGCAGTTTGAGAGATATGTTTTTTTGCATTCAGTTCAGCTACAAAATAAAAGCTATTTATACTGGGACATTACTCGTTAAGAATAGTGTTATAACATGATTGTTTTAATAAAAAGGTTTTACGCCTCCTTTTAATAGCAATACATCAAATGCCTGCCATGTTAGGGTGGAGCTGTAATACCTTATGAATTAAGCACCTCTCAGTAGCAGGAGTATGCTGGTTTTACTCAGCAGGCAAATCCCCTAGAATATATTATGTTTTCCAAGTTAACCCTTTGGGCACCAGAGGGGTATGAAACGCATTGCGAATTGCGTACTCCTCTGGCACAAAAGTACACCCTCTTCTGGGAGACTTTTCATTCAAAATATATTAGAATTCAAACTTTTTACATTAATCTGCTATTTCCTAGTGTGGCCTCTAGGTGGTGCTGATTAATTTAATATGGAGAGCTGTAATTTGACTCAAGTTCTCCCATAGAATGCACGCACTCTCTCTATTTGCCTTCTGGACGCTGTTGTTAACACTTTGTGAACTGTAACACATTTTACATGAAAGCCCTTGTTTACTCAGCAGGAACAGTAGTAAAACACATTTTTCATAAAATAACATTTACTTTTCATTTAACTGGAGTACCAGAGGGGTGTGCAACACATTGATCCGTAAAGGGTTAAGTAAAGCTATGTATCTCGGTGTGCAACATGATGACATAATTTGGCTGATGCTGAATTACAGCTCCCATCATCCTTTGCCGGTCAGCACAGCTGTAGGTCCTCACGGTGTAAGTTATGGTGTTTGCTGCAACTGTATTACCAAGTCTCTGTTCTTCTGTAGGCATGGCGAGCAGCTGGTTCACAATGAGCGGGTGGGTCACCTCCTCAGGACCAAGGCCACAGAACACGCGGACGGCGGTGTGGCTGCAGGAGTAGCAGTCCTGGACAATCCTTACCTTGTGTAACGTGGGTTTACTGTGCAGACTCACTGTGCCAAATATCCTCCTGCTGGTCATTGGAGGAACTTTCCTTACACTGCACCTCTTCATTCCACTGAGCAGAGCTGTCTATCAAAATATATTAAAGGAGAACTAACGTCCCCAAATAACAATCTCCCCACTTACCTCCCCCTGGCCCCTTTAAATTATGTCTTATGTTCAAGAGGTAGCGTCCCCAATCAGTCTTGGATGTCATGTACATCAAGGTCGACATGGCAGCTGCTCACAGGACTTCAAACTCAACTCTGCTCACTGCTCGGTAATCTTAGCCCTTTAAGGTGTGCAACTCATTATTTTTGCAATTAACCCACTGTTTCTAATAGGGGTCAAATAGGGCCATGAACTCTTCCTGCTTCCGTAGCTGTCATGTCTGCTGCCAAAGACACAGCATTCGGGACTGATTGGAAGAGTTAAAGGGATGGTAATGTCAGAAAAAAAATATTAACTATATGGTATATACAATTAAAAGAGAGTACTTGCACTTATTCATATCTCTCAAACTACTATGGTTTGAGAGCTATAGGAAAATAAAGTTCTCTGGTCCCTCCCCTTTCTGCTTGACGAGCTGTAAAGCTGTCAGAAGCAGATTCTGGATGCTTGACCAGATGTGGCTCTTCAGCAGTGCCGATATAACAATATCTAAAGATAAATACTTCATTTGGAACGGTCTACAAAGTGTGCCTGGTTTGCAAGCACACTTTGTAGACCGTTCCAATGAAGTATTTATTTCTAAATAGCATGATTTCAGCTCTGCTGAAGAGCCTCTGTCTGGTCAGATGACTGGAATCTGCAGCTGTCAGCTAGATGGCAGACTTGAGTAAAACAGCCAGGAAAAGGTAACTTTAGCAAGTTATATCTCTCAAACCATAAAGGTCTGCGAGATGTTATATTGATGTTAATTTTTTTTTTAATGTCTACAATAGTAAATCAACTTAAAATTAACCATTACTATCCCTTTAATCTCTTGACCAAAGGCAAAATTAATTAGGGCCATTAAGATTTTCTGGCCAAAATGATGCAAGTTTGGGGGGTGTTTATTAGTCAGTGTTAGCTGTTCTTTAATCATAGACTCCTGGCCTCAGAACTAGGAGTGCGTGAATGTTTCGCCTGCTTCAGTTTCATAGAAGAAAATAAAAAAATTCCCAAGCAACTGTCATGGACGCCTCCATCCCAACATCCAGGACTGACTGGAAGATTTTATTTCTTTAACAAAAGGCCAAGGGCAACATTCATGGAGGCCGCTGGGATAATCTGTCCATAATACGTTACATGAGGGTTTATTAGGAGGCGTTAATTTCCCTTTAAAGTGTGGTAACGGCACACCGAGTACATTTATTTATTTATCATCAAAGAAATCAATTAAATATATCAATTGTACATAATTTCAACTGATATTAACAGTTTACATGCCAGAGAGGTATCCAACGCATTGCATTCTCTCTGGCACTCAAAGGTTAAGGAACATATGCAAAATAATTGAAACCTTCATCAGAAACCAGACAAATAATAATAAAAAAAAAAAAATCCCAAATTCTGTTGGGTTTAAATCAATGAGCGATTATTTCTCCCCGCTGCTACAATTGGTTTCCCCAAAATTTCTCTAGAACCTTATTTTCTTCCTTTTATCCCAGATTTCGTCTCGGGAATAGAATTACTGGATGTTATTTTTTTTTTTCCCAGCTGTAAATGAAAATGTGAAATGCGTAGAATTGTGTATATTGGAAGATTTTAATGTCTTTACTGTAAATGTGAAAGAAATTATAGAATAAAAGGTTCTTCTACCATTTTTATCTTTTGTTCTTGCATTGCGTCATCCCTATGGCACGCAAAGGGTTACGGCTGTATGGAGGAAGCTGATGAAGGTGCAGTTGTGGATCAAAACAACTGCAAAATAGGGGATGATGCATTGATTTAAATGGGACTTTAAAAACCTTGCATTGCATAGAGGTATCCATTGCTCCGCAATGTGTTTGCTACCCCTCGCACATTCAAGGGTTTAAAATCCCCATTTAAATCAATGTAAATGTTCATTAATCCCGAATGTTGCAAGTGGTTTACTGTAGGACTGTTCCTCTTTAGCTTCTTGGATAAGAACCAAAAAAGAGCTGATTTAACCCTTTAAGGAACATCGCTCTGTTGTGCTGCTTCCCTTTCAGCGCATCCCTTTGGTCTGCCCACCTTGCCTTTCGCAATATCAGTAGGTGTGTGTGTTCATGTGCAAAATGGGTGGTTTGCTTGGCCCAAAGTTTGGATAAGGGTTTGCGCCACTGCGTGCACCAGCTATTCAGGGTGTGTATATGGATGACTTAGTGTGTGTGTTATGTAAAATATATACACACACTAGCAAGGGTGGCACGTGTTCGTCAGAGCAGAAGAAAGAATGAAAAAGACAAACCATTTATTGTCCTCTGCTTCTACTTGGAGGTTTACTTGTCCGATGTACCCAATCACATGGCTCCACTAGCATACAAGACATTAAGAATGAATGGGGTTGAAGGGAGGCGAGAATGAGGTGGTAAATGAGAGGGAGGAGAGAAAGGGAAGCAGCGAATGGGACACAAGTACTAGGAGACAGGGAGGGAGGTTAGTGATGTGGTGAATGGAAGGCTAGAAAGAGATGAGTAAAAATGGGAGGGAGGCAAGAAAGGAATGAGGCAAATGGGAGGGAGGCAAGAAAAGAACGCTGTGAATGGGAGGGAGGTGAGAAAGGCACTCAACGAATGGGAGGGAGGCAAGAAAAGAATGCGGTGAATGGGTGGGAGGCAAGAAAGGAAAGGAACGTGGTGAATGGGAGGGAGGCAAGAAAGGAAAGCGGTGAATGGGAGGGAGGCAACAAAGGAATGCGGTGAATGGGAGGGAGGCAACAAAGGAATGCGGTGAATGGGAGGGAGGCAAGAAAGGAAAGAAACGAGGTGAATGGGAGGGAGGCAAGAAAGGAAAGCAGTGAATGGGAAGGAGGCAAGAAAGGAAAGCGGTGAATGGGAAGGAGGCAAGAAAGGAAAGCAGTGAATGGGAAGGAGGCAAGAAAGGAAAGAGGTGAATGGGAGGGAGGCAAGAAAGGAAAGCGGTGAATGGGAAGGAGGCAAGAAAGGAAAGCGGTGAATGGGAAGGAGGCAAGAAAGGAAAGCGGTGAATGGGAGGGAGGCAAGAAAGGAAAGCGGTGAATGGGAAGGAGGCAAGAAAGGAAAGCGGTGAATGGGAAGGAGGCAAGAAAGGAAAGCGGTGAATGGGAAGGAGGCAAGAAAGGAAAGCGGTGAATGGGAAGGAGGCAAGAAAGGAAAGCGGTGAATGGGAGGGAGGCAAGAAAGGAAAGCGGTGAATGGGAAGGAGGCAAGAAAGGAACGAGGTGAATGGGAAGGAGGCAAGAAAGGAAAGCGGTGAATGGGAAGGAGGCAAGAAAGGAAAGCGGTGAATGGGAAGGAGGCAAGAAAGGAAAGAGGTGAATGGGAGGGAGGCAAGAAAGGAAAGCGGTGAATGGGAAGGAGGCAAGAAAGGAAAGCGGTGAATGGGAGGGAGGCAAGAAAGGAAAGCAGTGAATGGGAAGGAGGCAAGAAAGGAAAGCGGTGAATGGGAATGAGGCAAGAAAGGAAAGCAGTGAATGGGAGGGAGGCAAGAAAGGAACGTGGTGAATGGGAAGGAGGCAAGAAAGGAAAGCGGTGAATGGGAGGGAGGCAAGAAAGGAAAGCGGTGAATGGGAAGGAGGCAAGAAAGGAAAGCGGTGAATGGGAGGGAGGCAAGAAAGGAACGCGGTGAATGGGAAGGAGGCAAGAAAGGAACGCGGTGAATGGGAAGGAGGCAAGAAAGGAACGCGGTGAATGGGAAGGAGGCAAGAAAGGAAAGCGGTGAATGGGAAGGAGGCAAGAAAGGAAAGCGGTGAATGGGAAGGAGGCAAGAAAGGAAAGCGGTGAATGGGAAGGAGGCAAGAAAGGAAAGCGGTGAATGGGAAGGAGGCAAGAAAGGAAAGCAGTGAATGGGAAGGAGGCAAGAAAGGAACGCGGTGAATGGGAAGGAGGCAAGAAAGGAAAGCGGTGAATGGGAAGGAGGCAAGAAAGGAACGGAGATTGAGGTGAATGAGACACGGGACATGAGGGGTGAAGCGAAAAAGGGATGCGGCGATTGGGAGGGAGAGGTGAGGAAAGAATGTGGCACATGGGAAGGAGGGAGATGTTTTTAAAGCTCTGAGCCCTGTAGGGCCCTAAGGAAACCCTCTGCTTTGATTTGGACAGGAATGAACTTTGTCCCCCTGCCCACTCATGTCAAAATCACCGCTGCCCAAATTCGCTAGGGTAGGTGACTGTAGATAAGGGACAAATCCTATATATTATTTGCAAGGATGTTTGTCACGATGCAGTCATGCAGAGTAGAGACTGCCCATGTTTGTTAGGTCTCTGCTGTGCATGATTGCATCACGTGAGTGAGGCGCATGGAGCAGTGAGGTAGCAGCCTCTTAAGCACTCAAAGGGTTAACATTACCTGGACCTTGGCCTGTGTACACGGAATATATAGACAACACTGTTTACTTTTTGAAAGTTTGTAGTTAAATAATTTAGCACCAGGGCCACCTGTTTGCTAGGTCTGCCACTAACTAACCCTTTAACCTCTTAAGGACCAGAGGAGTGTAGCAATGAATTGCACTTCCCTCTAGCCCTTAGGGTTAAGGGCAAGAGGAGGTGCAAACACATATATACAAAACACAATGGTATGGTATCTATACAATGATGTTAACCCCTTGAGTGCCAGTGGTGTCCAACACACTTTACAGCAATGTTTTGGAGACTATAGGACTCAAAGTGTTAAAGTCTCAAACAGTAATGCCTTGAGCATCTGTCTAGTACTTAAAGGGATAAAGCTCATGCTGACCCCCAAGTCCGCCAGTCTACACATGGTGATGAAGGATTCCGGGACCCTCCAGACTGCTGCTCTGCTCTCAACTCGCGACCCCCAGGTTTTAGCTCCGGGGGTGAAGATGAGGACCCACCAGCTCTGGGGAGAGCTTCCCAGGAAAGCCATGGTGAGAGATCCCGCACAGGGAGCGAGTATCAGGGCAAGACGGACAGAGATGGGCGTGATGTGAAACACCGCACCGTCCCCTCTAATAGCTGGGCGAGATGCAGAGCACACGCGCCTCATCGGGCTGTCAATCACGGGAGGAAGGGGCGGGGAAATCCTCCCTATGGTGCACATTGCTAGGGCTGAACTGAGCCCGAGAGGTGGGTGGGGCTTAGAGATATGGGCGGGGTGAGGCGGCAGTGATGCATGGGATTGGCTCCAAGATATATTGTGGGCGGGTAGAGGGCGGAGAAGATATCCCAATTGCAAGTAGTGTACAGGAATTAAAAGGTAAGCAACTGGTCCATGAGAAAAAAGGAGGGCTGAAACTGGCCCACAGAACTAGGAGGCTAAAATAGGCCCGCAATGGACAAGAGGGCCGTAATCGGCCCGCGACTCTCTGGCGGGCCAAAAATGGCCCGCGGCTACTGATCGGGCCAAAAGTGGCCCGCGACTCGTCATCGGGCCAAAAGTGGCCCGCGACTCTCTGGCGGGCCAAAAGTGGCCCGCGGCTACCGATCGGGCCAAAAATGGCCCGCGACTCGCGATCGGGCCAAAAGTGGCCCGCGACTCTCTGGCGGGCCAAAAGTGGCCCGCGGCTACCGTTCGGGCCAAAAGTGGCCCGCGGCTACCGATCGGGCCAAAAATGGCCCGCGGCTACCGATCGGGCCAAAAATGGCCCGCGACTCTCTGGCGGGCCAAGAATGTCCCGCGGCTACCGATTGGGCCAAAAGTGGCCCGCGGCTCGCAAAAGTGCCAAAAAAGATCCGACCTCAGCCCATAAATAACTGTCTCCTGAAAGCTGGGGGGTCACTGCAGGTGTCGGAGTGTATCAGCGAGCTGGGAATATTTGGTGTCTATGTCAGGTATGTGGCCATCTCACTTTCCCATCTATGTATCTTCCTAAGCAAAACAAAGATACTTGTGGTACTAGGAGATGCTTCTTTCAAGAGTTACTACAACTGAAATTTGCAGTTTTTAACACCTTAACGTTGTGAAGTGCCAGAACCGTCACACCGTTCCGGACTTTAAAGTGATTGTAATATCTAAACACAAGTATATCGCCAAGTCTTCTTTAGATTATAAGAAACACTTTGCCCTGTTTAAGAACAATTACTTTTGTGTCGTTCTAAAGTTATGAAGTGGAGAAGGATCCCCCGCCTGCACTTTCTGCAGCTCTCTGAGGTCCGGACGGATACGGTGAGGGACTAACTTAAAGTGGAACTACCACCTCCACTAAAGTCGCCCTGCAACACTTAGGCAGGTGGCGACTAGCTTACTAATCATTATTTTACCTGTAAAAAAGTGCCCACGAATAAAGTTATGCTTACGTTTCCAAGACTGATGCTAAGGTTACTACAGCCTGTGCCGTCAGTCTCTTCCGGAACCTTTGGAGCCAACCGGCCGTCTCCAAAAGGGACTGACAGCGCAGGCGCACGGACGTCACTATGGCAAGATGTCCGTGCTTCCTGCTACTGTCCGCCTCAGAGTAAGTAGAAATTTGTGTAAACCGGGTAATATTTCTGGCGACTAGCGCTACTAAGCAGCTAGTCACCAGATGAAGACTTAAATAAGATTACGTTTTTGCGGGGTGGTAGTTCCCCTTTAAGGACTGGTGATGGTCTTGACATGTGATGGAATTCTGGGATGGCAGCATAGCTGCCTGCAGCTCCGCCATCCCAGAATTCATTGCAGCAAAAAAAAAATAAAAATAGTGAAGTTGACCTTAACGGCCGCCCTCCTCTAGATCGGGAGGTCGTTAAGGGATTAAAGTAAACCTTAATATGCGAAACATGTATTTTAAGGCTTTTTTTATTTCAGTGTAATAACCATTTAACCCCTTAAGAACCCTTGACGATCCTGGCACTTCATGGGTTGAGGAGCCATAAGGACCCATGACATGCCAGGACAGTCATGGAATTCAGGGCTACCCACGCGGCTGCACGCCGTTCGGGGAGCCCTGAATCAGATTATGAAAGAAAAAAAAAATGGTTCATGGACCTTAAGTATCAGCCGGTCCTTAAAGTGTTAGTAATGGCCCAGTATAAATAGCTTGCATTTTATAGTACTTAAAAAGTTGAACGCAATGCTAAAAACTGTATCTCTCAAACCGCTATGGTTTGAGAGATACGTGCAGTCAAAGTTTGATGTTTCCTCCTGTCAGCTGTAAAGCTGTCAGCAGGGAATCCGTGTCGGCTGACACTGAGGCTCTGCAGCAGAGCCGCAATCTCGTAATTTAAAATTAATGCATTGAAATGGCCTAAAAAGTGTGCTTGCAAACCAGGCATACTTTTTAGACTATTCCAATGCACTCATTAATTTTAGATAAAGAGATTTCGGCTCTGCTGCAGAGCCTCAGTGTTGGCCGACACGGATCTCCTGCTGACAGATTTACAAGCCGACAGCAGGAAACATCAAACTCTGACTGCATGTATCTCTCAAACCATAGCAGTTTGAGAGAGACTTTTTTTGCATTCATTTCAGCTTTTTAATTACTACATAATAAAAGCTATTTATACTGGGACATTACTCGTTAAGAATAGTGCTATAACATGATTGTTTTAATAAAAAGGGTTTACGCCTCCTTTTAATAGCAATACATCAAATGCCTGCCATGTTAGGGTGGAGCTGTAATACCTTATGAATGAAGCACCTCTCAGTAGCAGGAGTACGCTGGTTTTACTCAGCAGGCAAATTCCCTAGAATATATTGTTTTCCAAGTTAACCCTTTGGGCACCAGAGGGGTATGAAACGCATTGCAAATTGCGTACTCCTGGCACAAAAGTACACCCTCTTCTGGGAGACTTTTCATTCAAAATATATTAGAATTCAAACTTTTTACATTAATCTGCTATTTCCTAGTGTGGCCTCTAGGTGGTGCTGATCAATTTAATATGGAGAGCTGTAATCTGACTTAAAGGGATAGTATTACTTCAAAATTACTATCCCTCATATTGTAGCCCTTAATAAACTGAGTTAAATGACACCAGCGGCATCTCTCAGACCTTTATGGTTTAAGAGATAGCCGCTTTCAAAGTTTCCTCTCCCCTGCTGTCAGCGTTCTGCTGCCAGCAGGAGAATCCGGTCTCTGAATCAAGAGGAGGCTCTTCAGCAGAGCCGATATCTCGTTATGGAAGGAAAAATGATGAATTGAAACAGTCTTCTAAGTGTGCTTGGTTACCAAGCACACGTAGAAGACTGTTTCAATGAATCATTTTTCCTTCCATAACGAGATATCGGCTCTGTTTAAGAGCCTCCGCCTGTCCCGGGACCGGATTCCCCTGCTGGCAGCAGAACGCTGACAGCAGGGGAGAGGAAACTTTGAAAGAGGCTATCTCTTACACCATAAAGGTTTGAGAGATGCCTCTGGTGTCATTTAACTCAGTTTATTAAGGGCTACAATATGAGGGATAGTAATTTTGAAGTAATACTATCCCTTTAAGTTCTCCCATAGAATGCACGCACGCTCTCTGTTTACCTTCTGGATGCTGTTGTTAACACTTTGTGAACTGTAACACATTTTACATGAAAACCCTTGTTTACTCAGCAGGAACAGTAGTAAAACACATTTTTCATAAAATAACATTTACTTTTCATTTAACTGGAGTACCAGAGGGGTGTGCAACACATTGATCCGTAAAGGGTTAAGTAAAGCTATGTATCTCGGTGCGCAACATGATGACATAATTTGGCTGGTGCTGGATTACAGCTCCCATCATCCTTTGCCGGTCAGCACAGCTGTAGGTCCTCACGGTGTAAGTTATGGTGTTTGCTGCAACTTTATTACCAAGTCTCTGTTCTTCTGTAGGCATGGCGAGCAGCTGGTTCACAATGAGCGGGTGGGTCACCTCCTCAGGACCAAGGCCACAGAACACGCGGACGGCGGTGTGGCTGCAGGAGTAGCCGTCCTGGACAATCCTTACCTTGTGTAACGTGGGTTTACTGTGCAGACTCACTGTGCCAAATATCCTCCTGCTGGTCATTGGAGGAACTTTCCTTACACTGCACCTCTTCATTCCACTGAGCAGAGCTGTCCATCAAAATATATTAAAGGAGAACTAACGTCCCCAAATAACAATCTCCCCACTTACCTCCCCTGGCCCCTTCAAATTATGTCTTATGTTCAAGAGGTAGCGTCCCCAATCAGTCTTGGATGTCATGTACATCAAGGTCGACATGGCAGTTGCTCACAGGACTTCAAACTCAACTGTGCTCACTGCTTGGTAATCTTAGCCCTTTAAGGTGTGCAACTCATTGTTTCGGCAATTAACCCACTGTTCCTAATAGGGCTCAGGTAGGGCCATGATCTCTTCCTGCTTCAGTTTTAAAGAAGAAGAAAAACTGCCGCAGCTGTCATGTCTGCTGCCAAAGAGACAGCATTTGGGACTGACTGGAAGAGTTAAAGGGATGTAATGTCAGAAAAAAAATATTAACTATATGGTATATACAATTAAAAGAGAGTACTTGCACTTATTCATATCTCTCAAACTACTATGGTTTGAGAGATATAGGAAAATAAAGTTCTCTGGTCCCTCCCCTTTCTGATGACGAGCTGTAAAGCTGTCAGAAGCAGATTCTGGATGCTTGACCAGATGTGGCTCTTCAGCAGTGCCGATATAACGATATCTAAAGATAAAGAATTAATTTGGAATAGTCTACAAAGTGTGCCTGGTTTGCAAGCACACTTTGTAGACTGTTCCAATTAAGTATTTATTTCTAAATAGCGTGATTTCAGCTCTGCTGAAGAGCCTCTGTCTGGTCAAATGACTGGAATCTGCAGCTGTCAGCTAGATGGCAGACTTGAGTAAAACAGCCAGGAAAAGGTAACTTTAACAAGTTATATCTCTCAAAGCATAAAGGTCTGAGAGATAAGACTTATATTGATGATAATCTTTTTTTAATGTCTACAATAGAAATAAACTTAAAATTAACCATTACTATCCCTTTAATCTCTTGACCAAAGGCAAAATTAATTGGGGCCATTAAGATTTTCTGGCCAAAATAATGCAAGTTTGGGGGGTGTTTATTAGTAAGTGTTAGTTGTTCTTTAATCATAGACTCCTGGCCTCAGAACTAGGAGTGTGCGAATGTTTCGCCTGCTTCAGTTTCAAAGAGGAAAAGAAAAAAATTCCCCAGCAACTGTCATGGACGCCTCCATCCCAACATCCAGGACTGACTGGAAGATTTTATTTCTTGAACAAAAGGCCAAGGGCAACATTCATGGAGGCCGCTGGGATAATCTGTCCATAATACGTTACAGGAGGGTTTATTAGGAGGTGTTAATTTCCTTTTAAAGTGTGGTAACTGCACAACGAGTACAATTTATTTATTTATCATCAAAGAAATCAATTAAATATATCAATTGTACATCATTTCAACTAATATTAACAGTTTACATGCCAGAGAGGTATCCAACGCATTGCATTCTCTCTGGCACTCAAAGCTTAAGGAACATATGCAAAATAAGTGAACCCTTCATCAGAAAACCAGACAAATAATAATAAAAAAATTTTCCCAAATTCTGTTGGGTTTAAATGGGGGTGCGATGCTCCAGTTAACCCTTTGAGTGCCAGAGGGGCACGCAACGCATTGCAAAGCAATGCGTTGTGTACCCTCTGGCACTTGAAGGGTTAAATCAATGAGCGATTATTTCTCCCCTCTGCTACAATTGTTTTCCCCCGAATTTCTCTAGAACCTTATTTTCTTCCTTATATCCCAGATTTTGTCTCGGGAATAGAATTACTGGATGTGATTTTTTTTTTTCCCCCAGCTGTAAATGAAAATGTGAAATGCGTAGAATTGTGTATATTGGAAGATTTTAATGTCTTTACTGTAAATGTGAAAGAAATGATAGAATAAAAGGTTCTTCTACCATTTTTATCTTTTGTTCTTTGTCTTCAATAGGATCTGACAAACGTTACCCTTTCAGTGCCATAAGGGTGTCTGCTGCATTGCGTCATCCCTATGGCACGCAAAGGGTTAAGGCTGTATGGAGATAGCAGATGAAGGTGCAGTTGTGGATCAAAACAACTGCAAAATAGGGGATGATGCATTGATTTAAATGGGACTTTAAAACACCTTGCATTGCATAGAGGTATCCATTGCTCCGCAATGTGTTTGCTACCCCTCGCACATTCAAGGGGTTAAAATCCCCATTTGAATCAATGTAAATGTTCATTAATCCCAAATGTTGCAAGTGGTTTACTGTAGAACTGTTCCTCTTTAGCTTCTTGGATAAGAACCAAAAAAGAGGTGACTTAACCCTTTAAGGAACATCGCTCTGCTGTGCTGCTTCCCTTTCAGCGCATCCCTTTGGCCTGCCCACCTTGCCTTTTGCAATATCAGTAGGTGTGTGTGTTCATGCGCCAAATGGGGTGGTTTGCTTGGCCCAAAGTCTGGATAAGGGTTTGTGCCACTGCGTGCACCAGCTATTCAGGCTGTGTATATGTATGACTTAGTGCCTGTGTGTTGTATAAAATGTATACACACACTTATTTGTAGACTAGCAAGGGTGGCACGTGTTTGTCAGAGCAGAAGAAAAGAATGAAAAAAGACAAACCATTTATTGTCCTCTGCTTCTACTTGGAGGTTTACTTGTCCGATGTATCCAATCACATGGCTCCACTAGCATACAAGACATTAAGAATTAATGGGGTTGAAGAGAGGCGAGAATGAGGTGGTAAATGAGAGGGAGGAGAGAAAGGGAAGCAGCGAATGGGACACAAGTAATAGGAGACAGGGAGGGAGGTTAGTGATGTGGTGAATGGAAGGCTAGAAAGGAATGAGGCAAATGGGAGGGAGGCAAGAAAAGAACGCGGTGAATGGGAGGGAGGCAAGAAAGGAAAGGAACGCGGTGAATGGGAGGGAGGCAAGAAAGGAAAGCCGTGAATGGGAAGGAGGCAAGAAAGGAAAGCGGTGAATGGGAGGGAGGCAAGAAAGGAAAGGAACGCAGTGAATGGGAAGGAGGCAAGAAAGGAAAGCGGTGAATGGGAAGGAGGCAAGAAAGGAAAGCGGTGAATGGGAGGGAGGCAAGAAAAGAACGTGGTGAATGGGAGGGAGGCAAGAAAGGAAAGCCGTGAATGGGAGGGAGGCAAGAAAGGAAAGCCGTGAATGGGAGGGAGGCAAGAAAGGAAAGCGGTGAATGGGAGGGAGGCAAGAAAAGAACGTGGTGAATGGCAAGGAGGCAAGAAAGGAAAGCCATGAATGGGAGGGAGGCAAGAAAAGAACGTGGTGAATGGGAGGGAGGCAAGAAAGGAAAGCCGTGAATGGGAGGGAGGCAAGAAAAGAAAGTGGTGAATGGGAGGGAGGCAAGAAAAGAACGTGGTGAATGGGAGGGAGGCAAGAAAGGAAAGCCGTGAATGGGAGGGAGGCAAGAAAAGAACGTGGTGAATGGCAAGGAGGCAAGAAAGGAAAGCCGTGAATGGGAGGGAGGCAAGAAAAGAACGTGGTGAATGGGAGGGAGGCAAGAAAGGAAAGCCGTGAATGGGAGGGAGGCAAGAAAGGAACGCGGTGAATGGGAGGGAGGCAAGAAAGGAAAGCAGTGAATGGGAGGGAGGCAAGAAAGGAACGCGGTGAATGGGAGGGAGGCAAGAAAGGAAAGCCGTGAATGGGAGGGAGGCAAGAAAGGAAAGCCGTGAATGGGAGGGAGGCAAGAAAAGAACGTGGTGAATGGGAAGGAGGCAGGAAAGGCAAGAGGTGAATGAGACTGAGGTGACACCAGGACACGGGACATGAGGGGTGAAGCGATAAAGGGATGCGGCGATTGGGAGGGAGAGGTGAGGAAAGAATGTGGCACATGGGAAGGAGGGAGATGTTTTTAAAGCTCTGAGCCCTGTAGGGCCCTAAGGAAACCCTCTGCTTTGATTTGGACAGGAATGAACTTTGTCCCCCTGCCCACTCATGTCAAAATCACTGCTGCCCAAATCCGCTAGGGTAGGTGACTAGATAAGGGACAAATCCTATATATTATTTGCAAGGATGTTTGTCACGATGCACAGTAGAGACTGCCCATGTTTGTTAGGTCTCTACTGTGCATGATTGCATCACGTGAGTGAAGCGCATGGAGCAGTGAGGTAGCAGCGTCTTAAGCACTCAAAGGTAGGCTGACCATATTTCCTTGAGACAAAAATGGTATGGGGTGTGGGACAGGCGGACAGTGGGACTCCGTCACTCCGAGTCCGATCGTAGTAAGCTGCAAGCAGCAAGAACATGTTTGGTCCGTCTCTTAGTAGTGGTGTTCTCTCTCTTTCTGGCCAAAAAGCCTGCCCCTGAAGTAAATCGGAACTTCCTGTCTTCGTCACTTATACTAGTGATTTTACTGTATTTACTGTACGCATTGATTACCATAGAGTCTTATGACTCGTTGTCATATCACTGTCTAAGAGACTCTATGGTAATTTACCATAGACTTGAGAGTCTTAGTTATGAGTCACTCAAGACATAAGACTCTATGGTAATCAATGTGTACAGTAAAACAACAGTAAAACCACTAGTGTGACGAAAGGAAGATCCGATTCACTTTATCTTATGAGAAATAAACAAGCCGCGTTCAGTTTTTACAAAAAATGTAAAAATATATAAATATAAGTTATATTAAAAACGGGACAAAATTGAAATTTATATTAAAAAGAAGGGACAGTCTGGAAATATGAAAAAAACGGGACTGTCCCTTTTAAAACGGTACATATGGTCAGCCTACTCAAAGGGTTAACATTACCCGGACCTTGGCCTGTGTACACAGGCTTTTACACTAGTTACTGGAATATACAGACAACACTGTTTACTTTTTGAAAGATTGTAGTTAAATAATTTAGCACCAGGGCCACCTGTTTGCTAGGTCTGCCACTAACTAACACTTTAACCTCTTAAGGACCAGAGGAGTGTAGCAATGAATTGCACTTCCCTCTAGCCCTTAAGGTTAAGGGCAAGAGGGGGTGCGTATAAACACATATATACAAAACACAATGGTATGATATCTTTACAATGATGTTAACCCCTTGAGTGCCAGTGGTGTCCAACACACTTTACAGCAATGTTTTGGACACTATGAGTCCTATAGTGTTAAAGTCTCAAACAGTAATGCTTTGAACATCTGTCTAGTACTTAAAGGGATAGTAATACTTCATTTTAACTTTATTTTATTTTGGAAGCATTAAAAAAACATGAAGAATGATATAAGTCTTATCTCTCAAACCTTTATGGTTTAAGAGATATTCACAAGCAAAGTATCCCCCCTGTTCAACCAGATCAGAATGGAGGTGCCCAGGTAGACTGCAGAGAGGGACAATCTTCAATTAAGATAAGGGAAAAAGCTGAAAAACTTGTCAAGGGGGGAAGGGCTTTCATTGTTCTCATAGGAAGAAGATTGTCCCCTGTCTGGTCTATGGACTGCATTCCACATCTGAGAAGAGATAGCTTACACTAGGTAAAAGGGGCGGGAGGGGGAAACTTTGCTTGTGAATATCTCTCAAACCATAAAGGTTTTAGAGATAAGACTTATATCATTCTTCATGTTTTTTTAATGCCTACAAAATAAAATAAAGTTAAAACGAAGTATTACTATCCCTTTAAAGGGATAAATCTCATGCTGACCCCCAAGTCCGCCAGTCTACACATGGTGATGATGAATTCCGGGACCCTCCAGCCTGCTCCTCTGCTCTCAACTCGCGACCCCCAGGTTTTAGCTCTAGGGGTGAAGATGAGGACCCACCAGCTCTAGGGAGAGCTTTCCAGGAAAGCCATGGTGAGAGAGCCCGCACAGGGAGCGAGTATCAGGGCAAGACGGACAGAGATGGGTGTGATGTGAAACACCGCACCGCCCCATCTAATCGCTGGGCTGGGTGAGAGGCAGAGCACACGCTCCTCATCGGGCTGTCAATCACGGGAGGAAGGGGCGGGGAAATCCTCCCTTGGGTGCACGTTGCTAGGGCTGAACTGAGCCCGTGAGGTGGGTGGGGCTTAGAGATATGGGCGGGGTGAGGCGGCAGTGATGCATGGGATTGGCTCCAAGATATATTGTGGGCGGGTAGAGGGCGGAGAAGATAGCCCAATTGCAAGTAGTGTACAGGAATTAAAAGGTAAGCAACTGGTCCATGAGAAAAAAGGAGGGCTGAAACTGGCCCACAGAACTAGGGGGCTAAAATAGGCCCGCAATGGACAAGAGGGCCGTAATCGGCACGTAAGTGGTAGGCGGACCAAAAGCGGCCCGCGACTCTCTGGCGGGCCAAAAATGGCCCGCGGCTACTGATCGGGCCAGAAGTGGCCCGCGACTCTCGGGCGGGCCAAAAGTGGCCCGCGACTCTCGGGCGGGCCAAAAGTGGCCCGCGGCTACCGATCGGGCCAAAAATGGCCCGCGACTCGCGATCGGGCCAAAAGTGGCCCGCGACTCTCTGGCGGGCCAAAAGTGGCCCGCGATTACCGATCGGGCCAAAAGTGGCCCGCGGCTACCGATCGGGCCAAAAATGGCCCGCGACTCACGATCGGGCCAAAAGTGGCCCGCGGCTACCGATCGGGCCAAAAATGGCCCGCGACTCGCGATCGGGCCAAAAGTGGCCCGCGACTCTCTGGCGGGCCAAAAGTGGCCCGCGATTACCGATCGGGCCAAAAGTGGCCCGCGACTCTCTGGCGGGCCAAGAATGGCCCGCGGCTACCGATTGGGTCAAAAGTGGCCCGCGGCTCGCAAAAGTGCCGAAAACGGCCCGCGTAGGTAAATCTTGCCAGAAATGACCTAGGACAGAGTGAGGGAAGGGGGTGTTACAGAGTGGAAGGCGAGCAATAGCCGGTGTCTGGAGTTGGGAGAGGGATAAAACCAGATACAGGGGAGTCAGAAGGAGCTCTGGTTGTTGAGGTGAGGACATTAACTGACACTTTTACTGTCACTATGTCACATTACAATGTGGTTGGCAACTTGTGACTCTCCAGCAGTTGGGGACTACAAAGCCTGTTTTCCCAACCAGTCAATAAACGTTGTAGTCTCAACAGCTGCTACATGTTGGCTACTGCTGCATTGGTACTGTACAAGCCCAGAGGTTTCTACTGTGGAAATCTATTTTGGCCAGGGCTGGCCTGGGGGGCATTTGCACCCTGGGCCGGTCATATGTCTGGGCCAGTGGGCCACTGTCTCACTTAATCTCCATCTTGCTGCTATAAATGAAACAACACTAGTGATACCACAGAGCTTACAATTGAAATGGTGCTGTACAAATGATACTGCAGAGCTACAATCCAAATGAGGCTACACTAATTACATAACCCATTTCCACTGTAAGCTATATAGTATCACTAGTGTAGCTTTACTTAAAGGGATAGTAATACTTCGTTTTAACTTTATTTTATTTTGTAGGCATTAAAAAAACATGAAGAATGATATAAGTCTTATCGCTCAAACCTTTATGGTTTATGAGATATTCACAAGCAAAGTTCCCCTCCCCGCCCCTTTTACCTAGTGTAAGCCATCTCTTCTCAGATGTGAGTCTGGTTGTATGACAGTACAGATAACAGAAGGGGACAATTTTCTTTGTATGAAAACAATGAAAGCCCTTCCCCCCTTGACAAGTTTTTCAGCTTTTTCCATTATCTTAATTGAAGATTGTCCCTCTCTGCAGTCTACCTGGGCATATCCCTTCTGATCTGGTTGAACAGGGGGGGGATACTTTGTTTGTGAATATCTCTTAAACCATAAATGTTTCAGAGATAAGACTTATATCATTCTTCATGTTTTTTTAATGCCTACAAAATAAAATAAAGTTAAAATGAAGTATTACTATCCCTTTAAAGGGATAGTAATACTTCAGTATTACAAATCCCTATATTAAAGCCCTTGTAAAAAGAAACGTTTTGCCCCCAGTGTCATCTCTCAAACCTTTATGGTTTGAGAGATGAACGCTTCTAAAGTTGCCCTCTCCCTCCCCCTTCCCCGTAGTCAGCATTTCAGCTGACTCAGGGAAATCCGGTCAGAGATCATCAGGCGGCTCTGCAGCAGAGCCGCAATCTCGTTAACTAAAAAAAAAAACTTTCACTAAAACAGTCTTCTACGTGTGCTTGCAAGCCAAGCACACGTAGAAGACCATTTCAGTGAAAGTTTTTTTTTAGTTGATGCGATCGCGGCTGTGCTGGAGAGCCGCCTGAAAGTTGTACGACTCTCTTCCCTGCAGTCAGCTAGAATGCTGACTACGGGGAAGGGGGAGGGAGAGGGCAACTTTAGAAGCGATTATCTCTCAGACCATAAAGGATTGAGAGATGACACTGGGGGCAAAACGTTTCTTTTTACAAGGCCTTTAATATAGGGATTAGTAATACTGAAGTATTAATATCCCTTTAAATTGTAAGCTCTGTAATATCGTAGTTTAGCCCACTTTAATGTGAGCTATGTGGTATCGCTTTACTTCACTATATTAATGCCACGTTTAAAATTAACAAAAGGGTGGTCTTTGAGAGTGGGCTCAAACGATATTAGAAATGGGCCGCTTGATTGTATTTGCCCCCCAGGCCACAAGTTGCCAGCCTTCCACTGGTTTGGGGTTTTTTCTTCTGTCCTCAGTGTTCATACCCCTCAGTGATTTGTTCTGCAGGAAAATAATGGAGGAAAGACTCAACATTTTCAATTTATAACATTTTATTACAATGTGACATTAATAAAACAGAGATTCCACAATGCCATAAAGTGAAATTAGTTGTTTTTTGTGTTTTCTCTTTTTTTGGGTGGAGGGGACGGATCATCAATAGATGAGCAGTGTAATTTAACAGACACATGTATATAATGTAGAGTAGATGCCATGTCAGCAGCTGACACATTTTAACCCCTTGGATGCTACAGAAATCTCCAGTACACTGCTGTACTGGAGAACTCTCCAGCATCCAGTCAAAGATATTTTATTGTGTAAAACTGAAAAATACATATTGCAGGTTTACCCTGAACATACAACAATGTTATTTCTACTGCTGAGAGGTGTCACTGACTGTAGATGTAGGAACAGCACCACCATAACAGTTTTATACCATAGCGGTACTGCATCCAAAAAATGCAAGACTGAGCTGCGATAACCTTTAATAAAACATATCTCAGCAGAGGGGAATTTCTTATTTGGAATAAACACTGTAATATGTATTTTTTCTATATTATGCAATACTATTGATTTAATGATCAAAATAATGTATTCTCATTTTACGCTGGCACCCAACAGATTGGTAAAAGAGCCTCAATAATCAACCAATTACACTTATTTGTCTAGTTAACACTCGCAAACGGATGTATGAGTTGGTATGTTATTGCATGGTAATAAGTTAGCGGGTATGTTATTGTGTGGAGTGTTGGTAATGAGTGAGCAGGTATGTTATTGTGTGAAGTGTTGGTAATGAGTGAGCAGGTATGTTATTGTGTGGAGTGTTGATAATGAGTGAGAAGGTGTGTTATTGTGTGGAGTGTTGGTAATGAGTGAGCAGGTGTGTTATTGTGTGGAGTGTTGGTAATGAGTGAGCAGGTATGTTATTGTGTGAAGTGTTGGTAATGAGAGCAGGTGTGTTATTGTGTGGAGTGTTGATAATGAGTGAGCAGGTGTGTTATTGTGTGGAGTGTTGGTAATGAGTGAGCAGGTATGTTATTGTGTGGAGTGTTGGTAATGAGTGTGCAGGTGTGTTATTGTGTGGAGTGTTGGTAATGAGTGAGCAGGTGTGTTATTGTGTGGGGCGCTGGTAATGGGTTCCACTAGGGACTTGCTGATGAATATGAGTGCATCTTCCTATCGGGAAAATTAATCTCAAAATGAGTACGTTGGCAAGGGGGCACAAATCTATCCTTCAGGATGAGTGAATTTTTAAAGGAACACCCACACCTACAAATGATATACCTTTAAATGTCATGTACTCACAAGTTGGCATCTGTAAAAGATTATTTATGTTAAATCCCTAAAATATAATACTAAACTTGCTCTTTAACCCTTTGAAGGTCAGAGGGGTATTCAGCTCAATTCATTGCACAGCACACACTCCTCTGGCACTCAGAGGGTTAATGCAAATGTAATGGATGTGTAGATTGTCCTATTCAAACACCTGTTAGTTAATTTTATTTTTGCTCTTTGCAGTGAGAGGCCAATGCAGTTAATGTACTGACATTAGTAACCACTGCTCTTGAATTCAAAAAGGTTGTTACCTTATCCCGAACCCTTTTACAAGAAACACAGCACTAACACTTCTCAGACACCTAACAGGGAGCCCTGGAAAAGGCACATATGGTTGCTCACGTGTAGTATATATTACACTAGATTTTGGGGCTCAAACAAATCTTTTTTTTAATTCTATTTTTAAAGAAGCCAGCATGAGGTATTTAAGAGTATATAACACCATTTTAAGTGTTGGTGTTCCCTTTAAGGACCAGAGCGGTGTACGGCTTGTCTATCACAGAGGCCAGTATAGTAACCAAAGCTTTGCATGCCCAATAAGTGAGCAACTAAATATATTGCATACACCTCTGGCATGCAAAGGGTGAAAGCCCACAGGTGCTGCAGAACGTCTTGAACAACAGTCTCTGCTCTGCATCATTGATAGGCAGCCCTTAACATGGAGCATCTTTAAAGGGACAGTAATGTCCCATAAAAACTTGTTATAGTTTTGTATAGGAGAAAAAAATAAGCTTAATGGAGCAAACCATATCTCTCAAACAGCTATGGTTTGAGAGATATAGGCATTGAAAGTTCCCCCCTCCCTCCCCTTCTCCTGATGTCAGCTGTGAAGCTGACAGCAGGAGTTTCTTGGTCCTCAGACTAGAGGAGGCTCTGCAGCAGAGCCGAAATCTTGTTATTGCAAAAGAATTACTTCATTGGAAAGGTCTACAAAGTGTGCTAGCAAACCAGGCACACTTTGTAGACCCTTCCAATGAAGTAAGTCTTTTGCAATAACACGATTTCGGCTCTGCTGCAGAGCCGCAGACTGGTCCCTGGACCGGGATCTCCTGCTGTCAGATAGACGCTGACGTCAGAAGGAGGGGAGGGAGGGGGGAACTTTCAATGGGAATATCTCTCAAACCATAGCGGTTTGAGAGATAGGGTTGGGCCATTAAGCTTATTTTTTCCTCCTATACAAAACTATAACAAGTTTTTATGGGACATTACTATCCCTTTAAAGGGATAGTAATGTTTTAAAATAAAAGCAGCTCCAATTAATCTTCATATAGTATTTGGGCCATGGATAGTGTTATTTCAATACTGTCAGAGTTGTAGTTCAAGAGTAATTGAATGATAAAGTATCCCCTTCTGCCCCTTTTACCTAGTGTAAGCCACCTCCCCTCAGATGTGGAATCTGGTCTTAAGACCAGACATATCACAGCGAAGGACAATTTTCTTACTGTGAGAACAATGAAAACCCTGCCCCCCTTGACAGGTTTCTCAGATTTTTCCATTATGCTAATTGAAGATTGTCTCTCTCTGCAAACCATCTGGACACCACCTTGCTGCTCTGAGGTGAGCAGAGTAAAAGGGACGGGAGGTGGATATTTTATCATGCAATTACTCTTGAACCACAATTCTGACAATATTGAAATAACACTCTACATGGCCCAAATACTGTGAAGATTAAATGGAGCTCTTTTTATTTTGAAACATTACTATCCCTTTAAAGGGATAGTAATGTCCCATAAAAACTTGTTATAGTTTTGTATAGGAGGAAAAAATAAGCTTGTTTTATGGAGAAAACCGAGGGTACCCCAGCTGTTATATCTCACTTCATTCAAATGTATTTCCAGCTCAAACTAGACCACAACATTTTTTCCTCTGCTTTTGGGGAACATCTGCACATAGAAAGCAAATGCAACAGCACTACCTACTGCTGATTTTTCAGTTTATAGTGTGAAAAAAGTTTGAGATGTATTTACTTTTTAATAAAGCCTCTAACAGCAGTAGGGTTATCGTGGTTTGCACAACAGGAAAAGCATACATTACACTTCGTTTTTACAATGTTTTCAAAGTAATATATATATATATATATATATATATATATATATACACACACACACACACACACACACATTTTTTTATTAAACACAATAGTTTGAGATATCTAACTTTGTCTATTTTCAGCTTATGTTAATTAGACAATAGTGTCTGGCATGCCAGTCAGATATTAACATTCCACACTGCACTC
The DNA here is from genome assembly GCA_037306005.1 of Rhinophrynus dorsalis. Lineage (NCBI taxonomy): Eukaryota > Metazoa > Chordata > Amphibia > Anura > Rhinophrynidae > Rhinophrynus > Rhinophrynus dorsalis. Next base: position 26,675,739 of record CM074727.1, on the reverse strand, counting down.
CCTCCCAGTCAGATACTAACAATCCACACTGCTCTCCCTTCCAGACAGATACTTACATTCCATGCTGCTTTCACTGTCTCAGTCAGATACTAAAATTCCACACTACTCTCCCTTCCAGACAGATACTAACATTCCACACTACTCTGCATACCAGACAGATACTAACATTCCACACTGCACTCCCTCCCAGTACTAACATTCCACACTGCATTCCCTCCCAGTCAGATACTAACATTCTACACTGCACTCCCTCTCAGTACTAACATTCCACACTGCATTCTCTCCCAGTCAGATACTAACATTCCACACTGCACTCCCTCCCAGTCAGATACTAATATTGGACACTGCTCTCCCTTCCAGACAGATACCAACATTCCATGCTGCTCCCACTGTCCCAGATTAAAATTCCACACTGCTCTCTCAGTCAGATACTAATATTCAACACTACTTTCCCTCCCAGTCAGATACTAATGTTCCACAATGCTTTCCCATCCAATCAGATACTAAAATTCTACACTACTCTTCATCCCAGTCAGATACTAATATTCCATACTACTCTTCCTCCCAGTCAGATACTAACAATCCACACTATTCTTCTTCCCAGTCAGATACTAATATTCCATTCTGCTATCCCTTCTACTCCCTGCAGTCCAGATACAAACATTCCACATTGAACTCCCTCCCAGTCAGATACTAACATTCCACACTGAACTCCCTCCCAGTCAGATACTAACATTCCACATTGCTCTCCCTACCAGTCATATACTAAGATTCTGCACATCTTTCCCTCCTACTCCCTGCAGTCCAGATACTAACATTCCAAACCAATCCCTGCTGTCCAGTACTCACTTATTTGCATAAACGGACACTTACTTGTTCCTATAGGTTTAGTTCCTATTTAGTTTGGATACGTTTGCATAGTTTGACAAATATACAGTATAATGAACGGATATTTTCCCACAAGGCCTAATTCCAACCAGTGCTGCATATTATTGAGTATATTCTCAAGAGACGTCATTTAAAGGGATAGTAATTGTTCGTTTTAAGAAAGGCTAATATTGTAGAAATACAATAACATACTTCCCATCGCTCAAAGGTTTATATTTCACGAGATATAATCTTCTAAAGTTCCCTCCTCCCGTCCCTTTTAGAGACATCAGCGCTTTAGCTGACAGAGATTCTGGTCATTTGACCGACCGGTGGCTCTTCAGCAGAACTGAAATATCGATATGTAGAAAGAAATATTTAATTGGAACAGTCTACAAAGTGTGCTGGTTTGCAAGCACAATTTGTAGACTGTTCCAGTTAAAGGCATAGTAATACTTCATTATTACTATCCCCCATGTTGTAGCCCTTGAAATTCTGAATTCAATGATAGCAGTGGCATCTCTCAAACCTTTATGGTTTGAGAGATATCCGCTTTCAAAGTTCCCTCTTTTTGGCTTTTCCTTGACGTCCGAATTCTAGCTGAGAGCAGGGGAATCCAGTCAATGAGCAAGCGGCGGCTCTGCAGGAGTCCTAAGATCGCGTTATAGAAACAGAAATCCTTCACTAAAATGGTCTTCTATGTGTGCTTGGTCTGCAAGCACACGTAGAAGACCATTTTAGTGATGGATTTCTGTTTCTATAATGAGATCTCAGCACTGCTGCAGAGCCGCTGCCAGTCCTGGGACCGGATTCCCCTGCTGTCAGATACAATGCTGACTTCAGGGGGGAGTTAAGGTTGAAAGCGGATATCTCTCAAACCATAAAGGTTTGAGAGATGCCTCTGGTATCGTTGAATTCAGAATTTTAAGGGCTACAACATGAAGTATTACTATTCCTTTAAGTATTTCTTTTTAGATAGTGCTATTTCGGCTCTGCTGAAGAGCCATCAACCAGTCAAATAACCAGAATATCTGTCAGCTAGAACGTGGACGTTTCTAAAAGGGGCGGGAGGCGGAAACTTTAGAAGATTATATCTTGTGAAATATACATTTTTAAGAGACAGGAGGTATGTTATTGTATTTCTATTTTCAATATCTACAATATTAGCCTTTCTTAAAAGAACAATTACTATCCATTTAATCCAAATTGCTTCACATCTGTATCTGTTTTCTAATCCTAAACCCCCTTCATTTCACCATATTAATTTGATACGAATCACAACAACGTTGTTCCGATATAATAAAGCAGACACGATACATAACAGACAGAACGGGTATTATGAACAAAAGAAAACTGGAGATATTTTGGAGCCAACCCATTTCACCACTGGGGAAAAAAAAATTCTCAACATTTCCATGGATTTAAATGGGGTTTTTAACCCCCTTCATGCTTAAGAGGTCTCCAATGCACTCTCAAGCATTCGAGGGGTCATAAAACCCATTTAAATCAACCTGAATTTTTATTTTACCCCTATAATGCAATTGGTTTGCTCTACTCACTCTTGAACGTAAGACTCATAATTTACATAGAACACAGACAAACCTTGATAGCGCAAATTCATATGACTGAAGTATCCACGGGTTTGTTAACCCTTACCTAGGACGGGCAACTACAATTATATTCCTTTTTGTGTATTTATGATCTGTCCTAGTGCACAGTCTTACATCTGTTGTCAAATAGCTGATGTATTACAGATATATCCATAAGGGTAGAGATATCCCCCAGGTCTCGATCATTTTTGGCAATCTTTCTCAACACCCGTCTCATGATTTTACCTGCAATGAGGAAAAGGAAAACATAATTGGCCCTATGTATTAACCCTTTCAGGGCCAGCGTACCCCTCTGGCACTGAATGGGTTAAAGCAATTGATATTGGCATGTATTAAAAGGGGTATTGACTCAAGGGAGGAAGATATAATTATGCCTCTTTACAGGTCCATGGTAAGACCCCACCTAGAATATGCTGTTCAATTCTGGGCGCCCTTTCTGAAGAAGGACATTATGGAACTAGAGAGAGTGCAGAGGAGGGCTACAAAACTAGTAAGGGGAATGGAAAGTTTTAGTTATGAAGAGAGGCTAGAAAAGTTACACTTGTACACACTAGAGAAACGGCGTCTTAGAGGGGATATGATAACACTATATAAATATGTTCAAGGCCCATATAAAGGGCTTTCAAAAGACCTGTTCATTAACAGAACGGTACACAGGACAAGGGGCCACCCGCTTAGACTTGAGGAAAGGAAATTTAATCTACAACAGCGGAAGGGTTTCTTTACAGTAAGGACAATAAAGGTATGGAATGCACTTCCGGAGGAGGTGGTGCTATCAAATACATTAGATGCCTTTAAAAGGGGCCTGGATACTTATTTAAAAGAGTATAATATAGAGGGCTATGCACGTTAGTATTGGGATTAATATTTAGTTAGGGCTTGTTGATCCAGGGAGAAATCTGATTGCCATTTGGAGTCAGATGCCTTCTTTTGGGTCAGCGATGGTAAACAGGAATAGGAAAAGGGTTGAACTGGATGGACGCAAGTCTTTTTTCAACCTAAATTACTATGTAACTATGTAATTGCTTTACTTTTGCTTCTTGAATACAGCTTTTTTTTGCTCACTTAATAGATCAAAATAGTTTCTGACCTGAGCGTGTTTTCGGAAGCCCGGGCGCGTTCTGAATATAATCCGGAGTGGCGATTGGTCCAATCTTTTCCCTAACTGAAGAAGTCGGAAAGAATAAACAGAATGAACAAGAGTGGAATACAGTTATATATATATTTACATTACAGTCATTTTAGTCACTGTCGATATATATATTTATATATATATATATATATCTATATCTATAGAGCATAGAAAGTTAACCCTCTGAGTGCCACAGGGGTACCTCTCTGGCACTCAAAAGCTTAATTGTACTATTTTACACTTACTAAATTGAACACCAAAGAGACATGTCTTAAAGGGATAGTAATATCTACAATAAAGTTTAGCTCCGACTCTTCTTTATTGTTTTCATAACATGCAACGCTAAGTTTAAAGGGATAGTAATACTTCGTTTTATCTTTATTTTATTTTGTAGGCATTAAAAAAAACATGAAGAAGGATACAAGTCTTATCTCTCAAACCTTTATGGTTTGAGAGATATTCACAAGCAAAGTTTCCCCTCCTGCCCCTTTTACCTAGTGTAAGCCATCTCTTCTCAGATGTGGAATGCAGTCCATAGACCAGACAGATAACAGAAGGGGACAATCTTCTTCCTATGAGAACAATGAAAGCCCTGCCCCCCTTGACAGGTTTTTAAGGTTTTTCCCTTATCTTAATTGAAGATTGTCCCTCTCTGCAATCTACCTGGGCACCTCCCTTCTGATCTGGCTGAGCAGTGTTACATCAGTAAAAGGGGAGGGAGGGGGATACTTTGTCATTGAATTACTCTTGAACTACAACTCTGACAGTATTGAAATAACACTCTCCAAAGTCCAAATACTATGATGATTAATTAGAGCTGTTTTTATTATGAAACATTACTATCCCTTTAAAAAGAAAAATGTAAATATAATAAACTTACATACAAATATTTATTCACGGTCACGGAACTCTAGATTTTTTAATTTACTGTTTTTCTTAGCAGTCTCTTTGCCTTCCTCCATCACTCTTGGTGCTGCCACATCGCCCCCCCATATACACATATACAAACACACAAACCCCAAGGACCTTATGCGCAAAGGAGGCTAACAGCAATTCTGGGGCAAACCAGATGCACAATTACGCAGGCAAATCCCCCAAATTTCCACTGGTTTAAATTTGGGATTTTTTTTTTTTTGTAGCAAGGCTGGGGATATTTGGATAGCATTCAAAGTGATAAACACCCTATTTACATAAATAGGAATTTATATTTTTCCCCTATAATGTAGTTGATTTACTTCAGAGTGTCATCTCATTTCTTTTGTGAGTGTAGCCCCAGATGGCCTAATCATCATACTCAGTGGACTGAGCACAATCCTACTTTATTTAAACGATGGTCGGGTCGCTGACACATAAGGTTAACCCTTTAAGTGCCAGAGGGGTATGGAACGCATTGCTTTGCAATGCGTTCTGTACCCCTCTGGCACTCAAATTGTTAATGTGTAAAATCTCTATGTCACTGATCATAAATCTGAAAAAAAACAACAACCAAAAAACAAACAAACTCCACATTGGAGATGGTCCTGGCAGGTCAACGGTCCTTAAGGGACCTGTGCCGATACCGGCATTTGCACGAGTACTAGTACTCGCGCAAATGCAGCCGATGCCGGCACCGATACCCTGTGTCAGGGGGTATCCATTTGAAATATCGCGCTCCATTGGAGTGTGCGACATGAACCTGGCTGCTTTTAAATCTGGCCGCTATTACACTTAATATATATACCCCTTTAACATTACAACTGACCTGCAGGAGGAGCGGGAGGTTAATTCAACTCCCGCACTGCCGCATACCACGTCTGTATGAAGTATGAACGAGGTTGGAGGGGTGACAGTACAGATGAACGCAAAGCGTGCACCTCCCGTTACATCATAGTGGTATGCGGCAGTGCAGGAGCTGAATTAACCTCCCGCTCCTCCTGCAGGTCAGTTGTAATGTTAAAGGGATAGTAATACTTCGTTTTAACTTTATTTTATTTTGTAGGCATTAAAAAAACATGAAGAATGATATCGTCTTCTCTCTCAAACCTTTATGGTTTGAGAGATATTCAAAAGCAACGTTTCCCCTCCCGCCCCTTTTTCCTAGTGTAAGCCATCTCTTCTCAGATGTGAATCTGGTTGTATGACAGGACAGATAACAGAAGGGGACAATTTTCTTTGTATGAAAACAATGAAAGCCCTTCCCCCCCTTGACAAGTTTTTCAGCTTTTTCCCTTATCTTAATTGAAGATTGTCCCTCTCTGCAGTCTACCTGGGCACCTCCCTTCTGATCTGGTTGAACGGGGGGGGGGGATATTTTGTTTGTGAATATCTCTTAAACCATAAAGGATTGAGAGATAAGACTTATATCATTCTTCATGTTTTTTTAATGCCTACAAAATAAAATAAAGATAAAACGAAGTATTACTATCCCTTTAAAGGGGTATATATATTAAGTGTAATAGCGGCCAGATTTAAAAGCAGCCAGTTTCAAAAGTGAACCGAATCAGAACAGAATCAACTAAAAAAATTTATTTGCATTAAGTGCATGCGGTAACTTTTTAACCCTTTAAGTTATAGGGGCACACAGTGAGTTGGTGAGCAATGCGTCGCACATCCCGTTGACACTCACAGGAATAATGCCCATTAATCTTCCCTGTGTCTGTGGAAGGCGAGTAATGTACTGTGCATATAGATAGAGTTATATTTCAATTTTATTTTATTATTTATTACAATAAAAAAAAAAAGTCACAAAAAAGTATCGGTAATTGGTATCGGCGAGTACTTTAAGAAAGTATCGGTACTCGTAATTGGTCCTAAAAAATTGGTATCGGTGCATCTCTAAGTTTTACATTTTACAAGCTGAAATAGCTTTGAATACAGTCGTGATTCGTGGTGACCTCTTTCCTGTATTTGTTTCATATCCACTGATGGCTGGCGATAACGGAAGGTATAGTCCCCAACAGCTGAAGGTCCGACAACTGACTACTAAAGTTTTAGGCTTTACTTGATGACTGTAATAGCCCCTGCTCTCAGGCTTCTGACTACGGAAAGCCATCACAAGAAAATAAAGAGTTACCCAGTTTCTTGAGTTGATCGGTCAGCGTGCTGGTGAACTCGTGTCCATCCCGTAGCGTTACGAAGCAGTACAGACACTCCCCTTTTACTGGATGAGGGTGGCTCACGGCAGCAGCCTCAGCCACAGATGAGTGTTCAACTAGAGCAGACTCAACCTCTGCCGTGCTCAACAGGTGGCCTGATGTTGGAGACAGAGAAGAAACTCATTGCACAAGACAATACTACGAGAAGAACCAGCAAACGGAGAGTAGTTTCCGTTACTACTAACATAGATGAGAAGTGAAGTTTTCTCTCTGCCTGGCTGTACATTAAATGCACGTAACAAAGCTGAGTGCTTTGGAAAAAGCAATATCCACACAGAACTCATTCATCTCAGCAACTCATTACCTATACTTTTTATTACATTTTTTTAATCTTCTTTTTACATACGGCCCTGACAGTGACCTCACTGGATTTCTGTTTCCAGAGAGCTTTCTGTTAAGGACAATGATACAATGTTACAATATTCTAAGATCTCTATACGATGTAGTGGAGGCAGGCTTCTAGACAAGTAATAATGCTCACATTGTCAAAAAAAGAGTCCAGTCTCATTCATTATATTAACAAGGAATTACAAGCAATTACCAGAATTGCTTAGAGTGCTTTAAAGGGATAGTAATACTTCGTTTTAACTTTATTTTATTTTGTAGGCATTAAAAAAACATGAAGAATGATATAAGTCTTATCTCTCAAACCTTTATGGTTTGAGAGATATTCACAAGTGAAGTTTCCCCTCCCGCTCCTTTTACCTAGTGTAAGCCATCTCTTCTCAGATGTGGAATGCAGTCCATAGACCAGACAGATAACAGCAGGGGACAATCTTCTTCCTATGAGAACAATGAAAGCCCTTCCCCCCTTGACAAGTTTTTCAGCTTTTTCCCTTATCTTAATTGAAGATTGTCCCTCTCTGCAGTCTACCTGGGCATCTCCCTTCTGATCTGGCTGAACGGGGGGGGGGATACTTTGCTTGTGAATATCTCTTAAACCATAAAGGTCTGAGAGATAAGACTTATATCGTTCTTCATGTTTTTTTAATGCCTACAAAATAAAATAAAGATAAAACGAAGTATTACTATCCCTTTAAGTCATTAGAGGCTTCATATCGATTCTCAAGGGCAAATTCACCTATTAGAACTAGCTGCCTTAACAATAAGCCCCCCAAAAACTTATTATTGAAGCACATAGTGAATATAGGCAAGGATCATCACCAAGGGCATCAGATAAAAAAAAATACTAAACACACGAACGTGCATTTTGCTTTTCCTTCTACACAGGCATGAATAAGCTAAAGTGAAATGCGCGTCAGTGTGCTTAGTAATTTTTTTGTTGCTCTGATGCCCTCGGGGATGCGCCTTACCTTTATCCACTAAATACTCTGATCATAAGTGTTTTTAGGCTTATTGTTAAGGCAGCCCTGCTAGATCTAACAGATTAATTTATCTTTGAGAATCCAGGAAGCCTGAAATGTCTGAAAGCCCATTAAGCAATTTTGGTAATTGTTTGTTATGCCTTGTTAATACAATGAAAATATAAAACAGGATTAGCTGTTGGCAGCAGTCTAATTTTAAATCCTGTTTTGTATTTCTGTTTGCATTTTTGTGGCAAGCCGGATATGTCTGTGTAACGCTTCCCCAATTTTTAATATTTATTAATAAAAGTTTTGTTTTCAGTGATTTAGCTTTAGTCAATAAAATCTCTATTTAAGTGTGGCAAGCCAGATATGCCCCATTGCTTTTCTATATTCATCATATTGGTGGGTTCCTTTTCTGTGTGTGTGTGTGTATATATATATATATATATATATATATATATATACACACACACACACTAGTTGAATAGCCCATTACACAGGCCACAGTGCCACTGCCAGTCACGGGGCAGTCATGCGCAGTAGAGACTGCCTGCGCCGCGGCTGATACAGCAGTCTCTACTGTGCATGACTGCGTCGTTACACAGGTTTTGGCTAATTATTATATAGGATATATACTGCACATTGAATAATCAGCCTCTTCCATTATTCCAGCCCACATTGTGACAGCTGATTAGGAGTGCTAATGTTTGAATGTTCATCTTTTCTCTCTCTGCTATAACATTGTATCACTATCACTGCTTTCACAGACCTTGAAAGAAAGCTCTCTGTAAACAAATTCAGGCAGCTTGCGGTCAGGGACATAAAAGTGTAACGAATCGGGGAAGATGAAAATACATTTTATGGATACCTCTCTGGTACCCAGAGGATTCTATTAAAGTGATAGTAATATCTATTTAAAATTAGGTGCCCAAGTCTTCTGTATATTAAAAGGAACAGATTGCGCTATGTCTAAGCGCTTACTTCTTTGTAGTTCAAAAGTTATGAAGCACTGAAGATCCACCGTACGCCCCTTCTCCCCACGTCACTCAGAAGATGCAGGCTGGTTGGGACGGCTACAGTGAGGGACAGTCTTCAGTAAGCAAAGGGAAATCCTGCCCTCCTATGTCAAGGGGGGTAGGATTTCCCTTATAGTTACTGAAGTTTGTCCCATGCTGCAGCCGTCAAGACGCATGACCTGATCTCAGATTCCGTGGGAGGCAGCCAGAAAGGGGCGGGCGGTGGATCTTCAGTGCTTCATAACTTTTGATCTGAAAAAAAAAGTAAGCACTTAGACATAGCGCTATCTATCCCTTTTAATATACAGAAGCAACTAATTTTACATAGACATTACTATCACTTCAAAGCAGCCCTAACCCTCTAAACATAAGTAAATATTCAGTTCTAGGGCATACTGTACCCTACAGAGTAATACATGGCCCTACTGATTCAAATGAGCATTTTAGCCTCTTGACTGTTAAGAGAGATCATCAACGTGTTACAAAGCCATCAATACAAATTTGGAGACTTTCCATTTGACCAGTACGGCTAGGATGACCACACGTCCCAGAATGCCCGGGACTGTCCCTTATTGTAGGTCTGTGTCCCACATCCCGGGTCACCCCCCACTGGGACAACAAAGAGTCCCGGAATGGACCAACAAAGCCTGCACCCACAGCCTACCTACACAGCGCAGCACGCACCAGTCCAGACAGCCAATGAAATGTATTTGCTATATGGTCCTCATTGGCTGGCTCAGCCAGCCAATGAGGACCATATAGCAAATACATTTCATTGGCTGGCTGGACTGGTGCATGCGAGACAGCTGGGATGGCGCAAGTATGCTGGCACTGTGAGTGAGTCTTGCAGCCGAGGCTCCCGTCAGCACTGACCATCATTCTGAGGCTGATAAAGAGTAAGAGTTCCCACTGGGGACATTTTACTCTGTGTCAGCCTCAGAAAGATGGTCAGCGCCAGACGGAGCCTCAGCCGCGGGACTCACTAGGGTAACCACATGTCCTGGAATGGCTGATTGGAAATGTGGTCACCCTACGTACTGCGCAGTTGTTCTGCCCTAGATTTTCTTATCTTTAAAGTTCTGAAAGCAGCATACAGTTTAGTTTATGCATTTTGGGACTGAACAAAATGCAACACAAGGACCGTCACATCTTACCTGAAACATTAAGCATGTCATCAATGCGTCCAGTGATCCAGTAATAGCCATCTTTGTCCCTCTTGCAACCTGAAAATTAAAGTGTTTTGGGAAATGTGACATCATCATAACCCTAGACACACAAAAATGCACTACACGAAAAATGTATGTTTTATTTTAAATTGTATTACTTATGTAGCATATATTGTTATTTTTTTATACCCTGAATTAGCAATTTCAGCTCTTTTTCTTTTATTTTCAGTCATGTGAGTGTCCTCTATCGAAGTCTGTAAGAGAGTCTGTTCCACACCTCCCAATATTTCAAATGGCTAAAGAGGGACACTTGTGTTTTAGGTGTTGTTTCTGGGGTGTGGCTGTGGGCGGGGCATTAATGGACACATTTTAGGTTACTTCATGAACTACGGACATCTTTTTTGTTTAACTGAATAAATGATTTAGAACAAGACCAAAGTATTTTATTGACACAGACTAATTTATTAACACAGATACTGACGTTTAAACAGACATTAATGTAAGTTTTATTGCTGTGGACCACACAGTCTGATCTCCTAAACACAGGGACACCAGGGTGATACACTTCTATACACACCACACAGTCTGATCTCCTAAACACAGGGACACCAGGGTGATACACTTATATACACACCACACAGTCTGATCTCCTAAACACAGGGACACCAGGGTGATACACTTATATACACACCACACAGTCTGATCTCCTAGACACAGGGACACCAGGGTGATACACTTCTATACACACCACACAGTCCGATCTCCTAAACACAGGGACACCAGGGTGATACACTTCTATACACACCACACAGTCTGATCTCCTAAACACAGGGACACCAGGATGGGAAAGAGGGACTGAGGGATTTGGGTCTCAAAGTGAGAAACTTGGAAGTTATGCTGTTAATCAACAAGTTTCTACAAGGGATCATAAAAATTCTGTCTCCCTTTCTTTTCTGTATCCAGCTTAACCCTTTGAGTGCCAGAGATGTACAGAACGCATTACAATGTGTTCTGTACCCTGCACTCAAAGGGTTAACAGCCAGAGCATGTGGATAAAGTGAAATACACAAGATAGATCTCCAATGATCTTCAGCAAGTACAGATGAGTCACAGACAGATTTTACCGACTGCTGATAAGGGGTGTTTTTATACCACTACAGTGGACAGAAGAGAACTGTAATGGATTATTTAAAGGGATAGTAATGTTTCATAATAAAAGCAGCTCTAATTAATCATCATAGTATTTGGTCTTTGGAGAGTGTTATTTCAATTCTGTCAGAGTTGTATTTCAAGAGTAATTCAATGACAAAGTATCCCCCTCCCGCCCCTTTTACTGATGTAACACTGTTCAGCCAGATCAGAAGGGAGGTGCCCAGGAAGACTGCAGAGAGGGACAATCTTCAATTAAGATAAGGGAAAAACCTGAAAAACTTGTCAAGGGGGCAGGGCTTTCATTGTTCTCATAGTTAGAAGATTGTCCCCTGCTGTTATCTGTCTGGTCTATGAACTGCATTCCACATGTGAGAAGAGATGGCTTACACTAGGTAAAAGGGGCGGGAGGGGGAAACTTTGCTTGTGAATATCTCTCAAACCATAAAGGTTTGAGAGATAAGACTTACATCATTCTTCATGTTTTTTTAATGCCTACAAAATAAAATAAAGATAAAAAGAAGTATTACTATCCCTTTAAGGTAAAACACAGAACTAAAGACATTGAAAGCCAACTGCTAGAGTGACTGATTTAATAAAAAGGAATTTTCCGTCACCCTGAGCACTGTCTCAGGACAAGTTTTCGGAGACACTTACCGTCTCCTGTTACATAGTACCCAGGGAACTTCTTAAAGTACGTGGATTCAAACCTCTCGTGGTTTCCGTACACTGTGCGCATTAGTGCAGGCCAGGGCTGTTTGAAGACCTGAAATAATAATAATATATAATAATATCTTTATTCTTATAAAGTACTACCAATTTGGATGCAGTGATGTAATGGACGAAGGAATGGGAGGGGGAACTGATTATATATTCTGAAGGAGCTGGTCTCCGTTCTCCCTCCCACCGACTTCCAGTTGTTAGAAATGAGAAGTAGAAGTCTGCCTCTTATTGATCTTTAGATGGCAATCAGCTGCATCTTGCACTGCTCGAAGCGGCCTCTAAGTCAGAGCTTCCCAAACTTTTCATGTTGGTGACACACTTTTTTTTAGACATGCATCACTTCGTGACACAGTAATTCAATTAAACTAATAATCCCTTGTAAGAGATACGGACACATACATAAATTGTAATAAGATGATGTATGGGGACACAACATATCTCATGAAAACCTTTCATTCATACTGCGGAGGCATTAAGCATGTCGTGTGGTTTTTAAAGGGATAGTAATACTTAAAATGTAAAAAAAAAATATGTTGTAGGGCTTATCCCCCTGAGTAAAACAAGAGTACTCCCACTGCTGAAAGGTGTTTCATTCAAAAGTTATTAATTTTCAAAGTTGAATTTTTTAGGTGCAATATCACAGTGGCCTGAAATTGTACAGTGGCGCTGTTGCTACACCATCCTATGGAGATTTATGGTCCCGGGACCAAAGCTGTCCATAGGATCATGTAGCAACAGCTCCACTGTACAATTTCAGGCCACTGTGATATTGCACCTAAAGAATTCAACTTTAAAAAAATAAACCCTGCAACATATTTTTTTTTACATTTTAAGTATTACTGTCCCTTTAAGATGATTTTACAGTCTCCTGTACACACCCAGCACAACAGAACATAAACTTGTAAACGCATGGATGACTCACCAAATAACCTTCTGCCTCTCCTTCCAGCTCCTCCCCAGACTCATCTAAAATAGCAGGAACAACCCCAAAAAATGGGAATGTCTTTACAGAAAGAGAAAAAAGATTGAGATTGTAAGGTTTGTATGTATCAAGTCAATAGTATAAAGATTTAATATAAATATTATACATTATTAGATCCCCGATCCCAAGATGGGGACCTACCACACATAGTGCAGACCCTTTGTCCGAGGGGTAGTCATGGGATGATGGGAGTTGCAGTTCCCAACAGGTGAAGGTGCAGCAACTCACTACCAATGCTTTAACTTACTGAATGCTAGAGATGTCGGGGGAATTCATAAAGCTTTGGAAAATTACTTTAAACAACAGATTACAATACATGAAAACGCAATTAACCCTTTGAGCTCCAGGTAGGTATCCAACACATCTCTTTGTGTTGGATACCTCTCTCTGGCACTCAGTGAGTTAAAGGGATATTAAACGGATGGTAACGCTTCACAATAAAATCAGCTCTGATTAACTGTCATAGTGTTTGGGCCATGGAGAGTGTTATTTCACTACTGTCAGAGTTGTAGTTCAAGAGTAATTGAATGATAAATGATCCCCCTCCCGCCTATTTTACTGATGTAACACTGCTCATCTCAGAGCAGCAAGACTGTCCAGATGGATCGCAGAAAGGGACAATCTTCTGTGAGCATAATGAAAACCCTGAAAAACCTGTCAAGGGGGTCAGGGTTTTCCTTATGCTCACAGTAAGAAGATTGTCCCTTGCTGTGACCTGTCCGGTCAAGAGAGCAGATTCCAAATCTGAGGGGAGGCGGCTTACACTAGGAAAAAGGGACGGGAGGGGATATTTTATCATTCAGTTGCTCTTGAACTAACACTCTCCATGGCTCAAATACTATGAAGATTAATTGGAGCTGCTTTTTTGTGAAACATTATTATCCCTTTAAAAATAGTGCCAGATTATATTTAAATGGCCAGTACCTCCTATGGGGAAAAAAACAACAACAAAACTTTTCTTTAAAAAATACGGCATTGGTGATCTAATCCCTGAAATTCAACAAGTGGCCGCAAAAAAACCTTAAAAATGTATTGTTAGTTTTTATTATTTTCATCCCTCTTATCCTCCTCTTTGATGATAAAAGACAGGCCCACTGAAAGAAATGTCAAGGGGCAGAATGAACTGAGTGGGAACTTAGTAACATAGTAAATTAGGTTGAATAAAGACACAAGTCCATCAAGTTCAACCTTTGCCTCATACCCTAGTGACATGAAAATTGTATAGCTATCCTGCTGCCAAATAAGTTATTCTTTATCAAACCTTCCTGATTTGCTTACTAATGTACATTATAACCCTGTATGTTCCCTTTTGACAGAAATGTATCTAATCATCTCTTAAATATATCCATTGTATCTGCCATAACCACCTCCTTGGGCAAGGAATTCCACAATTTAACAGACCTTACTGTAAAAAACCCCTTCCTCTGCTAAAGTCTAAACCTTCTTTCCTCTAATCTCAAGGGGTGTCCCCTGGTCACCTGCTCAGGCCTTGGAATAAATAGCTCACCACAGAGATCCTTGTATTGATCTCTCATATATTTGTACAATGTGATAAGACCTCCTCTTAGTCGTCTTTTCTCTAGAGTAAATAAACCAAGTTTGTCTAGTCGTTCCTCATACGTCAAGTCCTCCATTCCCTTGATTAATTTTGTTCCTCTTCTCTGTACCCTCTCTAGTTCTAGTATATCCTTTTCCCGAACTGGTGCCCAAAACTGCACTGCATACTCAAGGTGAGGTCTTACCAATGATTTGTACAATGGCAAAATAATGTTATCCACTCTTGCTTCGATACCTCTTTTTATGCAAGACAGGATTTTGTTTGCTTTTGCTACTGCTGTTTGACACTGGTCACTGTTTGCAAGTTTGTATTTTACAAGGATACCCAGGTCTTTCTCTAGCAACAAGTTCCCTAAAATTGTTAACCCTTTGAGTGCCAGAGGGGTACGCAATGCATTGCAAAGCAATACATTGCGTAACCCTCTGGCACTCAAAGGGTTAAGTTAAAGCTGTGAAGACTAAAATAAAATTGCAGATCTATTTTGTTGCCTTCTCTTAAGCCTTTGCGTGCCAGAGGGGTGTGTGACGCATTTGCGTAGCACCCCACTGGCACGCAAAGAGTTACCATGCTACTCTACTGCTCTCGGTTACTGTCCCCAGAGGAATGGCTGCACCTTTAACTGCAAAACAACAGTCCCACATATTTAGATATTGCTGTTGGGTTAGACAGCAGGCACAATTAAATGCTGGATCTCCAGCTGTTAGGGACTACAGTTCCAAACATGGCTTGCTGAGGATGACAGGAGTTGTACTCCACAACAGCGGGATGGTCTATGGTTGCCCTGTAGAGCCTTAGAACTCATGCAAGGGTTAAATTAAGACATTATAGGAGCTTACAGCGGATCCGGGCTTGGTGGCCGTGGCTCCTGGAAGGGGGGTGAGGACGTGGCCTCCCTGTAAATAAACACAGTGAACAAAACATGACTTTACAGTTGTGTCTGCAACGGATCACTCTACCGCTATTCTGTAATACAACACAGCGTTCTGTGCTTCTGTTCTATCTGCAGCTCATCGCTCTACCTCCTCTCTAGAGTACAACATAGCACCCTACCGTTCTTGTTCTGCCTGCAGCTCATCGCTCTACCTCCTGTCTAGAGTACAACATAGCACCCCACTCCTTCTGTTCTGCCTGCAGCTCATTGCTCTACCTCCTCTCTATAGTACAACATAGCACCCTACCCTTCTGTTCTGCCTGCAGGTCATCGGTCTACCTCCTCTCTATAGTACAACATAGCACCCTACCCTTCTGTTCTGCCTGCAGCTCATCGCACTACCTCCTCTCTATAGTACAACATAGCACCCTACCCTTCTGTTCTGCCTGCAGCTCATCGCTCTACCTCCTCTCTATAGTACAGCAACCTTTCTAGTGCCGCGACCCTTAGATAAAATTTTCCAAGTTGTGGCGACCCCAAACAGTAAAATTATTTTCGTTGCTCCTTCATCGCTGTAATTTTGCTACTGTTATGAATCAAAATATAAATATCTGATGGTTTTAGGTGACCCCTGGCAAATCGTCATTCGACCCCCGAAGGGGTCCCGACCCACAGGTTGAGAACCACTGCTATAGTACAACATAGCACCCTACCCTTCTGTTCTGCCTGCAGGTCATCGGTCTACCTCCTCTCTATAGTACAACATAGCACCCTACCCTTCTGTTCTGCCTGCAGCTCATCGCTCTACCTCCTCTCTATAGTACAACATAGCACCCTACCCTTCTGTTCTGCCTGCAGCTCATCGCTCTACCTCCTCTCTATAGTACAACATAGCACCCCACCCTGTCTGTTCTGCCTGCAGGTCATTGGTCTACCTCCTCTCTATAGTACAACATAGCACCCTCCCCTTCTGTTCTGCCTGCAGCTCATCGCACTACCTCCTCTCTATAGTACAACATCGCACCCTACCCTTCTGTTCTGCCTGCAGCTCATCGCTCTACCTCCTCTCTATAGTACAACATAGCACCCTACCCTTCTGTTCTGCCTGCAGCTCATCGCTCTACCTCCTCTCTATAGTACAACATAGCACCCCACCCTGTCTGTTCTGCCTGCAGGTCATTGGTCTACCTCCTCTCTATAGTACAACATAGCACCCTCCCCTTCTGTTCTGCCTGCAGCTCATCGCACTACCTCCTCTCTATAGTACAACATCGCACCCTACCCTTCTGTTCTGCCTGTAGCTCATCGCTCTACCTCCTCTCTATAGTACAACATAGCACCCTACCCTTCTGTTCTGCCTGCAGCTCATCGCTCTACCTCCTCTCTATAGTACAACATCGCACCCTACCCTTCTGTTCTGCCTGTAGCTCATCGCTCTACCTCCTCTATACAATCACATCATATAGCACAACCCCCACCCTGCCTGCAGCACACTGCTCTGTCCCTCTGCCCTTCATGCAGCACACTGCTCTGTCCCTCTGCCCTTCCTGCAGCATACTGCTCTGCCCACCTCTCCTGCCTACAGCACATATCTTTGCACCTCTTTCCGGCTGCAGAATATCGAATCTGCCCCTCCTTCCTGCCTGCAGTACCTTGCTCCCTCCCTCTGCCCTGCCCGCAGCATGTCACTCTCTTGCCTGCAGCACATTACTCTTCTCCTCTGGTCTGCCTGCAGCACAATGTCTTCGCCTCTTCCCCCTGTCTGTAGCACCTTGCTCCCTCCCTCTGCCCTGCCTGCAGCATGTCTCTCTCTTGTCTGCAGCACATTACCCCTCTCCTCTGGCCTGCCTGCAGCACAATGCTTTTCCTCTTCCCCCTGTCTGCAGCACATTGCTCCAGCTCTGTCCTACCCACAGTGCATTCTGCCTGCAGACTCACAGTCTCTGTCTGCCAAAACGTATCCACAATTGGGCATCGCTTCTCTCCCACCACATCGTAATACCACAGCCAGGCCTCTGGATTAATCGGCTCTCCGACTGTTCCTAAAACCTTCAGGGAGCGCCTGCTGTATCTGCAGAGAGAATGGGAAAAGGTAGTGTTGCCTTCATTAGGACACTGCTCCCCAGTGGGACTGATTTTTTTAACCCACTAGTGGAGAACTATATTCTAGGACAGCAATGGGCAACCTGAGGCCCTCCAGCCATGGATAACTACAACTGCCACGATCCTCAGCCAGCCAACAAGGGAATTGTAGTCCTCCACAGCTGGAGGGCCCCCGGTTGTCCACCCCAACCTAGGAATAACAGCCTATAATGGTAATTTAACCCTCCAATCCAATGCATTGCACCCCTCTGGCACTCAAAGGGTTAACAGAAGAATTTACGTTGGTGCCCATCGCACAGAAATCACATATATCTTTATATTTAGGCCGAGGCACAAAGACAAACCGGTAAAAACCAAGCTCCCCACAGGGAATAAATACAAATCTCAAAAACTGCCTTTGTTACTAAACAAGAACTATCCCTCCAAATAAAGTGACCCCCAAATAATTATTGATATAGCAATAAGCATAGAAATAATAGTATTAAACAGAATATGTACATCTTTATAAAGAAATCCTACTTGATTCGAGACCAACAGGCAGGCATCAGCACAGACATCTTGCCTATGAGACATCTGTGCGCCGGCGCTGTCTGTCCCGGTCTCCTCTAGGAGGCGCTGCATTGTACCTTAAGGTAACAGGAAGTGACTGACAGCGCAGGAGCACAGATGCAATTAAAGCAAGAAGACTGCCTGTCAGTAGGATTTCTTAATAGTTCTGGATAATACTAGTATTTCTATGCTTATCGCTATATCAATAATTATTTGGGGGGCACTTTATTTGTAGGGATAGTTCTGCTTTAAATGGTGCTTTTAACCCTTCAAGTGCTACAGACCTCTCTGGCACTCAAGGAGTTAAAACCTCTATTTAAACCAATGGGAAGATTTAGTTGTTCCCCATGATGCAACTGGTTTGTTACAGAACTGCACCTCTTTTTCTTTGTGCATAGGCCCGTAGTGCATGTGGGTTACCTTTTGACCGGTTCGTCTCCATACTTCATCAGGAGGCGGATGGCCGTCGGTGCGGTGTACACCTTGGTCACTTCATACTTGTCGATGATCTGCCACATTCGGGAGACATCTGGGTATATTGGGAGACCTTCAAACTGAGAAAAAACAGAGCGGAGTTACTGAATTCGATATTTTGCAGGCCCCATACACAATGAGCAATTGTGGAGCAAACCAGCGTCAGGCACAAATAAAAAAAAAAATCAGAACTTACTGACTGAATTCAATGGGGCTTTTTACCACTTTAATGAAATCTCCAGTGGATCGCTGGACCATGTAATGGAGACCTCTAAGCATTCAGTGGTTACCCATTTAACCCTTTGAGTCCTAGAGAAGTATGCAACGCATTGCTTTGCAATGCGTTGCATACCCCTCTGGCACTCAAAGGGTTAAAACAGAACTATCAGTCATACAAAAGTGATCCCCAATTCATTTTTACTATAGCGAAATGCATATAAAATCTTTGAAAATCCTTATTAAGTCCAGAATTATTTAGAAAGTTAAAAAGATACTAATGTTTCATAAAAACAGCATCTCCAATTAATCTTCATAGTGTTTGGGCCATGGAGAGTGTTATTTCAATACGGTCAGAGTTGTAGTTCAAGAGTAATTGAATTATAAAGTTTCCCCCTCCCGCCCCTTTTACCTAGTGTAAGCCACCTCCCCTCAGATGTGGAATTTGGTCACTTGACCGGACAGATCACAGCAAGGGACAATCTTCTTACTGTGATCATAAGGAAAAACCTGACCCCCTTTTCCTTGTGATCACTGAAGATTGTCCCTCACTGTGATCCATCCGGACAGTCTTGCTGCTCTGAGGCGAGCAGTGTTACATCAGTAAAAGGGGTGGGAGGGGGATACTTTATCATTCAATTACTCTTGAACTACAACTCTAACAGTATTGAAATGGCCCAAATACTACGAAGACTAATTGGAGCTGACTTTAGAGTGAAACTATAAGTTATTCAGAGACTCACTGGCAGACGACAGCGCAGTCACTTTGCTGAAGAGGCATCTGCGTGCCTGCGCTGTCTGACCCTGTCTCCTCACTGACTGGCTAGGGGGAGTTGACTTGGACCTTAAGGCACAGACAAGGAAGGACAGAGCAAGCGCGCAGATGTCTCTTCAGCAAGATGCCTGCCGGTGAGTCTCCATATAACTTAAATTTCTAAATAATGTCAGACCTAATAAGGATTATCAAAGGATTTATATGCATTTCACTATAGTAAAAGTGAATTGGGGGGCACTTTTGTATGTCCATGAAGCCCCATAAATTGGAGCAGTAATCTTTATTATGGAAAGATATATATACGTTATATGGCTTTTCCTGGGGAGTAAAATACTGTTACTTCCCTGCTTGGAAAGTATTTAATTCAAAGTTATTGCAGCTCAAACTTACTATGTTTTAACCAAACTGTTAGCAAGATCTCCCCCAATTGTGTCATAAGGTGTTTATTTTATACTGCTCTCTATGGAAGAACTTGAGTCATAGACAATGGTTCTCCCTAGTAAGTGAACGGAACAGCATATTGTATCTATTGTAAGGCACTGTGTACACTGTGTTGCACCATATAAATAAAGATATACATACAAGAGAAAATTACAGTTTGAGAAAAATAAATTTACTGCAATAACTTTTGACTGAAAAATCTCCCAACAGTGGAAATATATGGAAGGATTGAAGGGGTAGAGAGAAGGGTGGACAGGAGAAAGAAAAGAGGGAGGTAACTTACTAATACACTGGTAGCCCCATTGGCAAGTGGTCCATAGGTGACGTAGGAGTGTCCTGTGATCCATCCAATGTCAGCGGTGCACCAGAACACGTCGCCTTCATGGTAATCAAAGACGTATTTGAAGGTAGTGGCAGTGAATATCATATACCCACCTGCTGTATGCACTACTCCCTGTAGAGGGCAGCAAAGAATAAGAGTTAGGGGCTGGGGCCATGTAATGAAAATAATTTATAAATGATCAAAAAGACACGATCCATTTTGTGTTAGGAGGAGAGAGACTGCTTAATACATGTTGGGGGTGAGATTTTGGTGGTGATGAGAGAGGGCATTTGGCACTACCACTCTCTTGGTTAGGGTAAAGGAACTACTGTTCTTGTGGCAGTAGTCTGAGGGAAAGCTACACCTATGGTTAGCTGGAGGGTAGAGGTGGAAGGGAGAGAGACAGCTGCTCCTTTAGTGGGGAAGAGTGAGACTGTTGCTCTCAAGGCAGGGAAGGGTGAAGGAACACTGCTGCTGGAAGGGGGCAGGACTATTCCTATGGCTAGATAGGGCACTCTTGCTCCTCCAGTGGCAGGATGGAGTATGACTGCTGCTTCCATGGTACAGGTGGTGGGGAGATGGACTGCTGATCCTCTGGTGGTGGTGAGGAGATGGATTGCTGATCCTATGGTGGTGGTGGGGAGATGGATTGCTGATCCTATGGTGGTGGTGGGGAGATGGATTGCTGATCCTGTGGTGGTGGTGGTGGTGGTGGGGAGATGGATTGCTGCTCCTGTGGTGGTGGTGGTGGTGGGGAGATGGATTGCTGATCCTATGGTGGTGGTGGGGAGATGGATTGCTGATCCTATGGTGGTGGTGGGGAGATGGATTTCTGATCCTATGGTGGTGGTGGGGAGATGGATTGCTGCTCCTGTGGTGGTGGTGGGGAGATGGACTGCTGCTCCTGTGGTGGTGGGGAGATGGATTGCTGCTCCTGTGGTGGTGGTGGTGGGGAGATGGATTGCTGATCCTATGGTGGTAGTGGTGGGGAGATGGATTGCTGATCCTGTGGTGGTGGTGGGGGGATGGATTGCTGCTCCTGTTGTGGTGGTGGGGAGATGGATTGCTGCTCCTGTGGTGGTGGTGGGGAGATGGATTGCTGCTCCTGTGGTGGTGGTGGGGAGATAGACTGGTGCTCTTATGGTGGTGGGGAGATAGACTGCTGCTCCTGTGGTGGTGGTGGGGGGATAGACTGGTGCTCTTATGGTGGTGGGGAGATAGACTGCTGCTCCTGTGGTGGTGGTGGGGGGATAGACTGCTGCTCCTGTGGTGGTGGGGGGATAGACTGCTACTCCTGTGGTGGGGAGATAGACTGCTGCTCTTATGGTGGTGGGAAGATGAACTGATGCTCCTATGGTGATGGTGTTAGTGAGATAGACTGCTGTTCCCACGGTAGTGGTGGTACTATAGACTGCTGCTCTCTTGGTGGTGGGGCGATAGCCTGCTACTCTTATGGTGGTGGGAAGATGAACTGATGCTCCTATGGTGATGGTGTTGGTGAGACAGACTGCTGTTCCCATGGTGGTGGTGGTACTACAGACTGCTGCTCTTTTGGTGGTAGCAAGAGAGACTGCTGTTCCATTAGTGGTGGTGGTAAGAAAGACTGCTGCTATTATGGTGGTGGGAAGATGGACTGCTGCTACAATGACACATTCAAAGAGTAATGTCCTTGGTGTCAGCACATACTCACCTTGGGCTTTCCTGTAGAGCCGCTGGTATACAGAACAAATAGGTTATCCTCTGCATCACACCACTCCGGCTCACACTCCGGACTGGCATCTTTCATCAGGTCATGCCACCACAAGTCCAAGGATGGGTTCCACGTGGTCTGCAAAGAGGGACAGAATTACAAGAGTGAATATACCCTCGTCCCACCAGCTCTTCCCCTTTCTAACCTGCTGTAAACCTCACACCCTATTTGACCACGGCCCACTTCTTAAACTGAGGAAAGCCATATGTCAATCGCAAGCAGAAATACTCTAATCAGGTGTCCACTTTACAGTTAGGCAGAGTAGACAACTGCATAGAGTATCAAGTTTGGAGGGGTGGTTCCTCAGCTGTTCTGGCCACACCCACATTCTCAGTTATGGGTGAGGCGACAGCAAACCCCAATGCCCCTCATAACAGACATCGACTCATTATTTATGGAGGTCAGTTAAATTATCAGTTTGTATAACTGTTTCTTGTCTTGAAATTTAGAGATGCCTAATTGTGAAGCAATGTCTTGGGGAACTTTCCTATATTAAAGGGGTTAGGAACATTGTGTTTTTTATTTTATAGCCTTAAAGGAGCAGTAAACTATTTTTATGAAAAAATATATATTGTAGGGATTTTCCTGTTGAGTAAAATAAGGGTACTCCCACTGCTGAGAGATTTATATTTCCAGAGTTATTACAGTTTAAACCCATGTTTTTTACATTAGCAGTGCCCTCTAGTGGTCAAATTCTAATTAGTTTTCCTGTTAGATTCTAATGGAGAGGAAAGTCAGAAAAGTCAGAGACATACAGTTCTCCATAGAATGTGATAGAAACTGCTGAGTCACTTCCTGTCAGAACTATCAGGAAGTAAACACAGTAAATTCACTTCCTGGTTATTTAAACTGCTATAATTTTTGAATAAAACATCTGACAGGGATGGGAGTGACCTTGTTTTATTCAGCAGGAAAAGCTCTATAAAATATGTGTTTTCATAAAAAAAGTTTACTGCTCCTTTAAGCACTTTTTGTGACACAGAGGGTGATATTGGGGGCAGGTTGATGTGAGGAGCAGAGAGTGGTCATGGGTAGGACTACAATCACTTAGAGTGCCTCACCTAGGTGAACTTTCTCTACCCTCCAAAGGTAATGTTTTCATCAGTTAATGTAATTAAAGGGATAGTAATGGTTAATTTTAAGTTGATTTAATGTTGTAAACATTAAAAAACCATTAACATTGATGTAAGTCTTATCTCTCAAACCTTTATGGTTTGAGAGATATAACTTGCTAAAGGTCCCTTTTCCTGGCTGTTTTACTCAAGTCTGCCATCTAGCTGACAGCTGCAGATTCCAGTCATTTGATCAGACAGAGGCTTTTCAGCAGAGCTGAAATCACGCTATTTAGAAATAAATACTTCATTGAAATGGTCTACAAAGTCTGCTTGCAAGCCAGGCACACTTTGTAGAACATTCCAAATTAAGTATGTATCTTTAAATATCATTATATCAGTGCTGCTGAAGAACCACATTTGGTCAAGCAACCAGAATCTGCTTCTGACAGCTTTACAGCTCGTCAAGCAGAAAGGGGAGGGAGCTGAGAACTTTTATTTCCTATATCTCTCAAACCATAACTGTTTGAGAGATACAAATAAGTGCAATTACTCTCTTTTAATTGTATATACCATATAGTTAATAGTTTTTTCTGACATTACTATCCCTTTAAACATTTCTATCATAACCTCCATTCATTTCTCAGTAGATAAATAGTTGTATTAGATGGGTCAGCTGGTTCTTGCCTGCAGCCAAATACTATGTTTTTATGTATTTTTAGAACCATGGGCAGAAAGCAAGAAACGTGCACATGCGCTGAAGGCATTTTCCATGCGCAGATGGATACTGCGCATGATCTAATGCAGAAAGCCGTCTACCGAACGCTTCTTGAACTGTGCGTGAAAAATTAGCTTTTACGACAAAACTACACAGACGTATAAAATTGTTCGTAAAATCACTTCCTGCATTAGGCTCATTCTCTATTCCACTCAGACAGATTGGTTAATCCTGACCACGCCCATATAAAAAAAATATGCTCATGCGTATTTCAAGAAAATCATGTGCAAACCTATTTGTTAGTGGTTTTCACAGTGGAAATAGCATTTGTGAACAGGGCCGGATTTGTCATAAGGCAGAGTAGGCATCTGCCTACAGGTGCACCCCACAGAGGGGCAACTGTCATTGGAACAGATTTTTTTTTTTTTTTTTGTGGCGAAACCCGCTGCCCGCATGCTAAGATCTGGCCTGCTGAGCTCCTCCGACTCTTTAGTAATGCAGAGCGCTGGGAGATTACATCATCTCCCAGCGCTCCTGAAGAGAAGACCGCGCGGGAGCTCCAGAAGCTACAGGTCTGTGCAAAATTCTCCTGCCGCTGGACCACCAGGGAGGTAGGAAACGGGTACGGGGGGGGGGCAAAGTGGGGGCAATGTGAGGGAAAGTTGGAGCTGATGGAGGCAAGTTTGAGCTGATGGAGGCAAGTTTGAGCTGTTGGGGCAAGTTGGAGATGATGGGGGCAATCTTGATACAATGGGGGCAGGCTGGAGCTGATGGGGGCAAGTTGGAGCTGATGGGGGCAATGTGAAGGCAAGCTGGAGCTGATGGGGCAAGTTGGAGCTGATGGGGGAAAGTTGGAGCTGATGGGGGAAAGTTGGAGCTGATGGGGGAAAGTTGGAGCTGATGGGGGCAGGCTGGAGCTGATGGGGGCAGTGTGAGGGCAATATGAAGATGGGGGTAATGTGGAGGCTAGGAGTATTGTGGAGGTGTCCAGCGGAGATGGCCAACAGGGGGCGCTTCAGATTTCTGTACCTACAAGCTCCTGAGATGTAAATCCGGCCCTGTTTGTGAACGTTTCCTGCATTTCACCCATGTGTCTCCCAGATCAATTAGCCCTCTGAGTGCTTGAGATGTATCCAATGTGATATCTCTCCGGCACTCAAAGGGTTAAACATTGGTGCATGGGGACAGAGAAGAAGTGGAGAAGGTGACAAATATTCCTAAAATCCCCACTGATTTAAAGGGGTTAAAAGCCCCTTTGCATATCAATTAGAATTTGAAATGACCCCTTGTGGCACTAATGTTATCTAAAATTGCTCATTTTTTGCTTTGTGCCTATGGTACACAGTTTCTCAAAATCTTAACCAACCAAGACTTGACGTTAATATTATTATATTTCATTTATAAAGAACCAACACATATTGCAGAATGATACACAAGCAAACAGACACACCAAGACTTTGGACAGTACAAAGGGACAATCCGATGCACAACGGATCAGACAGGGTCCTTCTCCCAAGAGCTTACAGCAAGGGTAGTCAACAATCAGACCTACAGCTGTTGAGGACTACAATGTCCATCATCATGATGGGAGTTGTAGTCCACAACAGCTGGTGGAACACCAAGAGATTACCCCTTGCTCAAAGTGTAGGTTGGCTGGGACATAGCGGAGATGCAAGTTCAGTGAACATAGGACAGAGGTGCTCTGTGTATGACTCCAAACTATGGGCCTCTTGAAGATCCAACGGGTTAAAATCCCAATTTAAATTAGTAGTTCTCCCTTACAGTACAGTTGGTTTGTCCAGAAATTCCTCCCCTGTGTATCTTAGAGAAGGTGAAAGGGCTTTCTCTTGCAGCATGATCCAGCTGTGCAGTGTTCCCAATAGGAGATTGGCTGGGCATAGTATGAGATGTGTGAAGAGGTCAAAGAGAGCATTAAAGTGCAGTATGGGCAAGCTGCATATCTGGCCTCGCTAAGAATTTTTTACAATAGAAATGTCGCCACCTACATGACAACCCTCAAATGGACTACATCAGAATGTTCCACGCCTCAAAAGGGCGACATCTCAATGTCAGCAATGTACAGTTTGCCCCCGTCCGGAAGCAGTTTGGAGGAATAATCAGGGGAAACTGCCAGAGAATTGCACAGCAATGCTGGTGCATTATTCACCCAATAAAAAGCATAGTCTGCATCTGTCTGGGTTGCCTGCAGCCACACTGTCAGTGACGCACCTCTCCCATAGAATACAACAGAATAACTGTTGAAATCAGGTCACTAGAGGGAAATGTTAATGTAATGTGGATCTGAGAATTAAATAAGTTTGTCTCCTGTCCAGACCCCATATTAGAAGCTGCCGATCAAGCCAGGAGAAGAGGAATTGAGTGAGAAACTCAGTATATACGAACCCCTGAGCTATTGTATCAGCATAGCTGTAGTCATGGACACATGGTCTCTCTTGTTAGGCAGTTGAGGTTTAAAGTCTACTGTACATTTAAAGGGATAGTAATACTTGAATTTAAGAATGTTTAATATTGTTCATATTAAAAAATAAATTAACTGATGTTAATCCCGTTGCTCAAACTTGTATATTTTAAAAGTTATAAGTTTGCACAGTTCCCCCCCTCCTGCCCCTTTTACAGACGTCAATGCTCTAGCTGACAGACTGAGATCTTAGTCCTGGGACCGGACGGCTCTTCAGGAGAGACGAAATAACATTGCCTACTTCATTAGAACGGTCTACAAAATGTGCCTGGTAATCAGATCTCAGTCTGTCAGCTATCACGCTGACATCTGTAAAAGTGACCGGAGGGGGGAACTTTACAAACTTATATCTTTTAAAATATACAAGTTTGAGCAAAGGGATTAACATCAGTTAATTTATTTTTTTTTAATATGAACAAAATTAAATGTTCTTAAATGCAAGTATTACTATCCCTTTAAGAAAACACCTGTGTCCAAGTGACATACCTTTTAACCAGTAAAATATTGTATTTTCAGCTTTACAAAATGTTTATCTCTCTTAACCCAAATCAGTCTTTCACAATGAACTAAAATCCTTTCTAGTTTACACCGGGTTAAATATGAATATGTCCCATTATTTTTACCGCTTTAAACACACTAGTGTTTCTGATCAGTTTGGTGGGGCTGTGCATGTTAGTTAGTAAGACAGTAGCTGATGCAGGCAGACGTACACAGAGATGCTGTGCTGTTAGTGAAGGCACACTGGAGATTATTAATACACACATAGAGGTGACTCCAGATAGGGGGCAGTGTTTACATATGAAATACCTGCGGATGAGGCCTCTTTGGCTTTTCATATTTTCTTCCCTGTTAAAAACCCAGACACACGTGTAGGTTCAGTTGCCCAGGAAAAACTGCAACTCTGCATACAAATATGAGCAATGTGTGGCTCTCCAGCTCCTGCCAGACTACAATTCCCATCCTACCCCGCCAGCCAAAGCTGTAGACCGGCAACTATTGAAGGGCCTCACATTGCCCGCCCCTTCTGTTTCACATACAATTAAATGATTAAAAAAAAAAAAAAAAAAAAAACACAAAGCGGCAAATTCTGTTTATTTAAAGTGATAGAAAAGTTGTTTTTTTGGTAAAAATGTATACTGTAGGGCTTTCCTGGACAGCAGAACAGGGGTACACAAATTGCTGCACTTAAAAACTATTAACTTTTTTTTTTTTTTTTTTAATTGGCTTATGAGCAGTGGCCACTAGGTGGCACTGCGGTCATAGGTCTTCTTTTAAGAGCCACTGTGGCTGACAGAAAAAGAAAACCTGCATTTTGTTTCCTGGTTTGAGCTGGAATAACATTTGAATTAATCATCTCCCAACATTCTCAACTGATTTAAGTGGGGCTTTTAACCTCAAGAGAGGTCTCCAGTTCATTGCAAAGTAACGTGTAAGTAACGAGATCCCGGCACTTCTCAAGCGCCACAGTGTCGACCGACACGAATCTCCTGCTGACAGCTTTACAGCTGTCAGTAGGAAAAATCAAACGCCCGTATCTCTTAAACCATAGCAGTTTGAGAGATACGGTTTTTTGCATCTAGATCAGCTTTTTGAGCTCTTCTAAATGCAAAAAAGTTTTTTTTAGACATTACTATCACTTTAAAGGGATAGTAATGTTTCACAATAAAAGCAGCTCCAATTAATCTTCATAGTATTTGGGCCATGGAGAGTGTTGTTTCAATAATGTCAGAGTTGTAATTCAAGAGTAATTGAATGATAAAGTAGCTCCCTCCCACCCCTTTTACTGATGTAACACTGCTCTCCTCAGAGCAACAAGACAGTCCGGATGGATCACAGAGAGGGACAATCTTCAGTTAACATAAGGGAAAAACCTGAAAAACCTGTCAAGGGGGGCAGGGTTTTCCTTATGATCACAGTAAGAAGATTGTCTCTTGCTGTGACCTGTCCGGCCAAGAGACCAGATTCCACTCTGAGGGGAGGTGGCTTACACTAGGTAATAGGGGCGGGAGGGGGATACTTTATCATTCAATTTCTCTTGAAGTACAACTCTGACAGTATTGAAATAACACTCTCCACGGCCCAAATACTATGAAGATTAACCGGAACTGCTGTTTTTGTGAAACATTACTATCCCTTTAAGACAAAGTGGAGCAATTTTAGGGCAAACTAACTACACTAATACAAATTCCCCCAAGTTTCCATTGATTGAAATGGTTTTTTTAACCCCTTGAATGCATTGGAGACTGCTATAGCATTCAGAGGTTAAAGGGCCATTTCAGTCAATGGGAATTGCTATTTTCCACTATATTGTCATTTGTTTGACCCAGAATGTTGCCTTTATAAAAACTGGTCACGAAAATGAAGAGAATAAGGGAATACTGCATATTGCCTCTACACTGACCTGCACGTCTGGGCACGACCTCTTGCACGGAGGAGACGTTTTGTTATTTCCATCACACATAACTTCATCTCTTCCCAAGTGTTTCAGAACAATGCACTTCCTAATGGAATAGTTCCTGGAAGGATAAAATACGGTCCCATCAATACTGGTATTTTCACATTACCTTATAGCTTTCCTTTAACCCTTGAGCTGCCAATTAAAGAGGCAGTTAAAAGGCCATAGGAATGCGCTTAAAGGAATAGTAATGTTTCCAAATAAAAGCAGCTCCAATTAATCTTCATAGTATTTGGGCCATAGAGAGTGTTATTTCAGTACTGTCAGAGTTGTAGTACAAGAGTAATTGAATGATAAAGGATCCCCCTCCCGCCCCTTTTACCTAGTGTAAGACACTCCCCTCTGATGTGGAATCTGGTCTCTTGACCGGACAGATAACGGAAAGGGACAATCTTCTTACTGTGATCATAAGGAAAACCCTGCTCCCCCCTGACAGGTTTTTCAGGTTTTCCCTTATTCTCACTGAAGATTGTCCCTCTCTGTGATCCATCCGGACAGTCTTGCTGCTCTGAGGTGAGCAGTGTTACATCAGTAAAAGGGGCGGGAGGGGGATACTTTATCATTCAATTACTCTTGAACTACAACTCTGACAGTACTGAAATAACACTCTCCATGGCCCAAATACTATGATGATTAATTGGAGATGCTTTTATTGTGAAACATTACTATCCCTTTAATAACTATAGGTAGTTATCCGAGACAGCTATGGGAAACTAGTTCCCATATCTTAAAGAAATGTCATTGCCTCCCCAATCTCCCTGGAGATCTGTGTGATCTGCAGGGCTGGGTGAAATAAGTGCTTCTGGCAGAGGAAATAACATAGCTGTCCTTTCCACAGACGTTCCATGTCAATGAATTTGCTGATTATGGGCTTCGATGGAGAGGACAGAAATCTCCCAGAAGTGCTGAAGTTACCCAGCCCTGCAGGGAATAGAATGTTCACGTAGCAGTCAGATAACTACCTGCAATGAGAAAGCCCCTTCCCTGCCTCTTAAAGGGATAGTATTACTTCAAAATTACTATTCCTCATATTGTAGCCCTTAATAAACTGAGTTAAATGACACCAGCGGCATCTCTCAGACCTTTATGGTTAAAGAGATAGCCACTTTCAAAGTTTCCTCTCCCCTGCTGTCAGCGTTCTGCTGCCAGCAGGGGAATCTGGTCCCGGGACAGGAGGAGGCTCTTAAACAGAGCCAATATCTCGATATGGAAGGGAAAATGATTCATTGAAACAGTCTTCTACGTGTGCTTGGTTACCAAGCACACGTAGAAGACTGTTTCAATTAATCATTTTTCCTTCCATAATGAGATATCGGCTCTGTTGAAGAGCCTCCGCTTGATTCAGAGACCGGATTCCTCTGCTGGCAGCAGAACGCTGACAGCAGGGGAGAGGAAACTTTGAAAGCGGCTATCTCTTTAACCATAAAGGTTTGAGAGATGCCGCTGGTGTCATTTAACTCAGTTTAAGGGCTACAATATGAGGGATAGTAATTTTGAAGTAATACTATCCCTTTAACTGTTACTTTACACAACTCAAACTGCAGTATAGTAAATGCAAGAAAGAGAGTGTATTGTGTGCGAGTATTATGTGTATGAGTGTGTGTATGTATATTTACAAGAGTGTGTGCGTATATGTGTGTGTGTGTGTGTGTGTGTGTGTGTGTGTGTGTGTGTGTATATATATACATATATTACCTACTTTAGTCTATGTATATACGTATGTGTGTGTGTGTGTGTATGAATGTGTATGTGTGAGTAAAGACTGCAACTTACCCATACCTCCCAACATTTCAAATGGCCAAAGAGGGACACTTGTGTTTTAGGTGGTGTTTTTAGGGGCGTGGCAGGTGGGCGGGGAATTTTTAGGTTACTTTGTCACCTACTGACACCTCTTTGTGTAATTGAATAAATGATTTAGAGCAAGACCCAATTATTTTATTTACACAGATTCATTTACAAACACATATACTGAAGATTAACTAAACATTTATGTGAGTTTCATCGCTGTGGAGCAATGTGATAGACTAATATATACACCACTCACTCTGATGTCCTAAAAAGAGGGACATCAGGGTAGAAAAGAGGGACAGGGGGATTTGGGTCTCAAAGAGGGACTGTCCCTCCTAAAGAGGGACACTTGGGAGGTATGATTTACCATTGACTGATCAAAGAACCTGGTTCTGGACTGAGCTGTCTTATCTGATTTCCATTCTAAACAATGCAGTGTATACTTGTATATAAGAGAGAGGTTTTCATATTTATCTGTATATAATGCCTGAGAAAGAGACCTAAAAATTGAAAGCGTGATTCCTAAATCTGCTTAGTTAGCCAATAAAGGTATCAACAACTATATTTGCCTCCTGTATTTCTACGAGTAACACTGTACCAACTCTCATCTGTTATGTGTGAGTATCCTATATAATAATTGCCTAAGGATGTGTGTCAGAAGCCGTCATGCGCAGTAGAGACTGCCAGTGCCATGGCTGATACAGAGCGGGGTGCTCCGAATTCAGACCAGAGTCCGCTCTGCGCACCTTCCTGGGACCAAGTGGTCCCTGGTCCCAGGAAGGTGCGCAGAGAGCACTCCGGTCTGAATTCGGAGCACCCCTCTACGTATCAGCCGCTGCGCGGGCAGTCTCTACTGCGCATGACTGTAGTGGTGGCACTGTGGCCTGTGTAAACAGGATTTTCAACTAGTACATATATAAACACATACTTGAATATGCATTTGTATGCAAGTGTATACAGTATATACGTACTTGAATGTGTACGTGTATTTATGTGTGTGCAGGGCTTAAAAGTTGAAGTCCTTTGCTACTAGGCAGACCTGAAAAGTTACTCACCACTGCAAGTCATAACATACCCACCAGAGCTGAATTTTCACTCGCCTTTGGCTAGTGGCGAGTGGAAATTTTGAGCCCTGGTGTGAGTATGTGTGTGTATATACATACTTGAATGTGCATGTGTGTGCGCAAGTGTATACAGTATATATGTACTTGAATGTGTACATGTGCATATATGTGTGTTTGTATGTGTGTGTGTTTGTGTATATACAGGGCTCAAAATTTCCAGTCACCACTAGCCAATGGCGAGTGAAAATTTAGTCCTGGCGAGTAGAAATTCAGCCCTGATGGGTATGTTATGGCTTGCAGTGGCGAGTAACTTTTCAGGTCTGGCTAGTAGCAAACAACTTCAAATTATAAGCCATGTGTGTGTATATATGTGTGTGTGTATATATATATATATATATATATATATATATATATATACACACACACACACACTTGAATGTGTATGCGTGTGTACAAGTGTATATAGTATATATGTACATGCGTGTGTGTGAATGTGTGTATGTACATGTGAGAGCGTGTGAATGTGGGCAGGGCCGCATGTGAGCCAGAAATTTAATTCACTTACTTCTCTGCACACTTTTTTAGAGCCTCGTCTGCAATCAGCTTCAAGTTAATTAACTTGTCCCCACGGAAGAATCCATCTGTAAACAGAGACCGTTTTAGTGTATTTCAATACACAAATGTGTATTCAACAATTCTTTTTTCCAGGTTATATTTTTAAGTTCCCCGATCAATGGATTCCCAGTGACAATAATTAATCCCTTCAGCTTCTGTCTTTCTTGTTTGGTTGCTGGTTTGCCAGACACAAAATGGCTTCAAAGTCTACTTCACTCCAGACAAAAAGGGGAAGCATATCTGGAACAAACCAATTGCACCATAGGGAGTAAATACAAAATTTGAACTGATTTAGATCACTTTCCCAACTATCTACTGCCCATGAGAGTAAAATGATTCAGACACCATTTTATTCTGTTGGTTTTCTATAAACCAAGTGTGGATGGAAATGAGCGTACCTGGGTTTTGCCCCGGAGACTCCAGATTTCAAAGTGAATTACCGGGTCTCCGGGGCAATGTGTGAATCACCGGGTGGGCAAAGTTTAAGTAGAAACTCTGCCCACTTGTGCTCCATCCCGCCCAGTTCCTCCCACTGTCCGCCCTCTTACATCCATTCATCCATTTAGCAGGGGGGTTTTGTGGGGGTTTTTTTGTCCCGCCCCCCGTGACTAAGCCCCGTCCCCTTTATGACGCGATTCGCATAATTTTCCTCCCCCTGGGCACTGATAGGGTAACCCTCCGGGTAGCCCTGTTTCAGAAGTTCCCAGGTATGGAAATGAGCTCATACAAATATCCTTTTAACAGAGCCCTTATATTCCAAGAAATATAAACTCCACTAGCATATACAACAAATATTACCCCCTACCCAAGGGTCAAACTTCTAGGAATAATATATAAAAAAGACATATTTGCAGCTCCAAATGAATTTCTTGTTAATTAAATTGGGAGAGAGACTGGTAATGGGATAAATATACAAGGGGAAGTTTATTCAATAATAATAAACTATCTAAAACAATCTGATTGTGGCAAAAATATATATTTGAGTCCCTCAAGGCGAATCCGCTCCCACCTCTCTCCGGACTCCACCCGATGAAACACCTGATAGAACTCAAAGACAGGCGCAGACCTGAATAGACCCTCAAGGGAAATAAATCAGTTGAATATCAAATAAATAAAAATAATGGACCTCAGAACTATACATTCTATTAAAGGGATAGTAACACTTAATATGTAAAAAAAATAATTATATATATATATATATATATATATATATAAATAATCAGCATGGGCTTACCAAGATGAGACAGCACACACAATAGAAAGTTCAATCTATTAATGTGTAGACGGTACTTCACGTTTTCGGTCCTTCAATGGACCTTCATTAGGGCAACAAGTGAATGTGAAAATACAGTGGTTTAAATACCTTTGGCACAAACAACTCTCCAGCTTTTTTTTTTTTTTATTACAAAATAATCTTTATTTACAAAAACAAAACATACACATTACAAATCAAAACATTACTTTCTGTTTTTCATACAACAGTGCCTGTTTAACCCCTTAAGGACCAGTGGTCCTGGGACGTTTCCATCCGATAAGGACCGCTTTGATCCTTGCCGATCCGCCGGTACATGTGACCTGTTGCGTGTATCGGCGCGCCGCTTTGTGGCCTGAAAGAGATCGCTCCAGTCTTAGAACGGTCAATTTTAGGCCCTATTTTTGCTTACAGCGCTCCCAGTGGAGCGATGTAAGTACAAAGTACGTAACGTACTATGACCAGCATCGGTCCTTAAGTATTTAAGGACCATGACGGTCATAGTACGTCATGTAGTCCTTAAGGGGTTAAAAATAAGTTCTCCATTCTATGATCTTCCAAAAATGGTTTGCAGCTTCCACTCCGACATGTTTTCTGTCTATCAGAACATAAAAAAACTGTTTTGCAAAAACAACCCAAGTGCTTCCTCTACTGTGATCATCTCTCTCTTAAAAACATAAACATTTCTAATGTCCCATAAAGTTTCTTTCATTGAATTAACAATTTGCCATACTGCTCTATCCCCATCTCTAAATCCTAATCCGGATCCATAAATGACCATTTCATAAGAAAGGACTTTACCTGATACAAAACATTTTACAAGCTTTATAATTTTAGACCACATATCTCAGGCATATGGACAATTCCATAGCAAGTGCATAATTGTCTCAGCCTGTCTACAAGAATCTCTAGGACATTTGGCGATTGATGCCATTCGTCTACTCTCCAGCTTCCAGATTGCCCGCCAGATGCGTCCCAAACTTCTGTGACGTGAGCTGGAGAACCAGTAGAATGACATCACAGCCTGGAGGTGGATCATAGGGCAACAAGGAAAGCTGAACCAACAAAACCGGACTCACGATGTGATGTCCTACTAACTAATAAATATTTGAAAAGAAAATGATACATCAGACATAAAAGCAAAAGTGTCTTATAGTACATCCCCCTAAGCCAAAAGGGGGGTTCAGCTTTTCTTGTTGCCCTATGATCCACCTCCAGGCTGTGACGTCTTCCTACCGGTTCTCCGGTTCACGTCGCAGACGTTGGGACACATCTGGCAGGCAGTCTAGACGCTGGGGAGTTGTTTGCACCAAAGGTATTTAAACCACTGTTTCTTCATATTCACTTGTTGCCCTGATGAAGGTCCATTGAAGGACCGAAAACGTTTGGTTGTGTGAAGCATCGTCTACACATTAAAAGTCTGAACTTTCCGTTGTGTGTGCTGTCTCGTCTTGGTAAGCCCAGGCTAACTATATATGTTGATTATTTATGGGACGTGCACCAATTTTTCAATATTTATAAGATTAGAGTGCCACTGCCTTTGTTTTGTCATATATATTTATATATATATATATATATATATATATATATATATATATATATATATATATAGTATGGATTATCCTCCTGAGTAAAACAAGGGTACTCTCACTGCTGAGACGTCATTTATTCAAACTTTATTGCAGCTCAAACTTGAATTTTTTTAGGTGCAATATCTCAGCGGCCTGAAATTGTACAGTGGCGCTGTTGCTACACCATCCTATGGAGATTCATAGTCAGCTGACCAGAGCTGTCCATAGGATGGTGTAGCAACAGTACCACTCTACAATTTCAGGCCGCTGAGATA
Organism: Rhinophrynus dorsalis; assembly: GCA_037306005.1. NCBI lineage: Eukaryota > Metazoa > Chordata > Amphibia > Anura > Rhinophrynidae > Rhinophrynus > Rhinophrynus dorsalis. The sequence goes on along the minus strand of CM074727.1, from coordinate 26,640,325 downwards.
TTGCACCTAAAAAATTCAGGATTGAGCTGCAATAACTTTTGATTAAGACACCTCTCAGCAGTGGGAGTTCCCTTGCTTTACTCAGGTGGATAAACTCTACAGTATGTATTTTTGTACATATTAAGTGTTACTGTTCCTTTAATGAAATGAACTTTCCGAGGCTGAAGTATCAATCATGACCTGTGATCAGACTCAGGTATAAAGAACACTAAGTTCTAGAACAAAGATGAGAAACATGTGGCCCTCCAGTTGCTAAGTGCTACAATTCCAATCATTACGATTTGCACTGTAGTTGTCAACAGCCTATTACCATACCTGGGGAACGTTCTCTTCTGCCTCTGGTGCCGGTGGGGGACATAACTGATGCAAATCAAGGCAAAAAGGGTGGGGCTTACTTGAGAGTGGTGGGCGGGGTGTAACTGGTGCATCACAAAAGTGGGTGGGAAGTGGGAGGAACAGGGTGGGGAAGGAGGAGAAGTGGGAGGAACAGTGTGGGAAGGAGGAGATGTGGGAGGAATAGGGTGTTGAAGGAGGAGAAATGGGAGGAACAGGGTGGGAAGGAGGAGATGTGGGAGGAACAGGGTGGGAAGGAGGAGAAGTGGGAGGAACAGGGTGGGAAGGAGGAGATGTGGGGAAGGAGGAGAAGTGGGAGGAACAGGGTGGGAAGGAGGAGATGTGGGAGGAACAGGGTGGGAAGGAGGAGAAGTGGGAGGAACAGGGTGGGAAGGAGGAGATGTGGGAGGAATAGGGTGTTGAAGGAGGAGAAATGGAAGGAACAGGGTGGGAAGGAGGAGATGTGGGAGGAACAGGGTGGGAAGGAGGAGAAGTGGGAGGAACAGGGTGGGAAGGAGGAGATGTGGGAAGAACAGGGTGGGAAGGAGGAGAAGTGGGAGGAACAGGGTGGGAAGGAGAAGATGTGGGAGGAACAGGGTGGGAAGGAGGAGAAGTGGGGAAGGAGGAGAAGTGGGAGGAACAGGGTGGGAAGGAGGAGATGTGGGAGGAACAGGGTGGGAAGGAGGAGAAGTGGGAGGAACAGGGTGGGAAGGAGGAGATGTGGGAGGAATAGGGTGTTGAAGGAGGAGAAATGGAAGGAACAGGGTGGGAAGGAGGAGATGTGGGAGGAACAGGGTGGGAAGGAGGAGAAGTGGGAGGAACAGGGTGGGAAGGAGGAGATGTGGGAAGAACAGGGTGGGAAGGAGAAGATGTGGGAGGAACAGGGTGGGAAGGAGGAGAAGTGGGAGGAACAGGGTGGGAAGGAGGAGATGTGGGAGGAACAGGGTGGGAAGGAGGAGAAGTGGGAGGAACAGGGTGGGAAGGAGGAGATGTGGGAAGAACAGGGTGGGAAGGAGGAGATGTGGGAGGAACAGGGTGGGAAGGAGGAGATGTGGGAGGAACAGGGTGGGAAGGAGGAAAAGTAGGCAGAATTTCAGAGGAAACTCCCCACATCCAGAGAATTAACTACTGTCCCCGAAGACCCAGTAATGAACTGTCAAAACCAGAGTCTCCGGGGTAAATCCAGAGAGTTCCCAGAAGAAGACATTGTTGAAGTGGAAAAGGTACAGTGACGTGCAACAAAACTGATAAAGCGATTGGAAGATCTGAGTTATAAAGAGAGACTATCCAAACTGGGTTTGTTTACATTAGAGAAGAGACGTCTAAGGGGTGATATGATTACCATCTACAAATACACTTCAGGTCAATACAAAGAACTATCCAATGAATTATTTACACGAAGAGCTGAGCTAAGAACAAGAGGTCATCCATTAAGACTTGAGGAATGGCGCTTTTGACTAAAACAAATGCAGGGATTCTTTACAGTAAGGTCGGTAAAACTATGGAATTCTTTGCTTCGGGATGTTGTACTTGCAGATAATGCAACTGCTTTCAAAAAAAGCAGTGGACGCCTATCAAGCACAGAACAATATTGACAATTATGACAGATGGCTTCAATACAGCACTGCGGAATTAGATGGCAACTATATAAATAAAGAAGAATAATAATATTGTTGATCCAGGGAAATATCTGACTGCCATTTGGAGTCAGGAAGGAATTTTTTTTACCCACTTAGGGCTGAATTGGAAATGGCTTCAGTGGGCTTTTTTTTTTCCTTCCTCTGGATCAACAGGGGTGTTTTTGGCATGGGCTGGACTTGATGGACGCATGTCTTTTTTCAGCCTCATCAACTATGTTACTATATGCGGTTACCCAACCCTGTCTTTGAAAACATTTCTTACCTGCTGTTATGAGGAGGGAACACTGGGAATCCAGAATCCGCTCACACAGGGACTCAGCGGAGAATCCTGCAAACTGACAGACAGAAGGAGATTTAAAAATGTATTGCACTTTGGGTCTTAAAGGGATAGTAATGTTTCATAATAAAAGCAGCTCTAATTAATCATCATAGTATTTGGACTTTGGAGAGTGTTATTTCAATACTGTCAGAGTTGTAGTTCAAGAGTAATTCAATGACAAAGTATCCCTCTCCCGCCCCTTTTACTGATGTAACACTGCTCAGCCAGATCAGAAGGGAGGTGCCCAGGTAGACTGCAGAGAGGGATAATCTTCAATTAAGATAAGGGAAAAACCTGAAAAACTTGTCAAGGGGGGCAGGGATTTCATTGTTCTCATAGGAAGAAGATTGTCCCCTGCTGTTGTTTGTCTAGTCTATGGACTGCATTCCACATCTGAGGGGAGATGGATCACACTAGGTAAAAGGGGCGGGAGGGGGAACTTTATCATTCAATTAGTCTTGAACCACAACAGTAATGCAATAACACTCTCTATGGCCCAAATACTATGAAGATAAATTGGAGCTGCTGTTTTTGTGAAACATTACTATCCCTTTAAGTATAAAAGCATAAATGCAGCAATTCTAATGCGTAAGAAAGAGAACACAGAATTCTCGCTCTCCACACTGCTACCCCTCCTTACATCTCTTCCCTCATCTCCTCTTATGTGCCTGTCCGCCTCCTTCGCTCAGCACACAAAGCACTTCTTGTTACACCATCCACACCCCCTGCCCTCTCCCGTCTCAAACCTTTCTCGCTTTCTGCTCCCTACTTATGGAACTCCATACCCCTCTCCCTATGTCTTGAACAATCCCCCTCTGCCTTTAATTGTACCCTGAAGTCTTATCTTCTGGAGCACTAGGACCATGCACTGCCTTTGGCCAAACTCAGCACTTGTAATCTCAGCATTTAACACCCTCTTACCCCATTGTCTGTCTCCTATTACCCATTTAGACTGTAAGCTCCTTGGGTCAGGGACCTCTCTCCCATTGTTTCTATGAATGTCTCACTTATTTCATCCCCTCTTATTTATTGTAACATATGTCTACTGTAAGGCGCTGCTTACACTGTGTGGCGCCATATAAATAAAGATATACATACATACATTTAAATGTCATTTGTGTTTTAACCCCTTGAATGCTAGAGTAGTCTCTGATGGATTATGAAAAAACGCACTGCAGACATTTCTAGAATTAGAGGGGTTAAAAGCCCATTTTTGGGGCAAAAAAAAAAATCAGAATTTGTAATTTCTTCCCATCTTGCCCCAAATCTACTTATATGTCTCGATACATATGGTCTGATAAGTGTGCGTTTGTACATATACTATGTGTGTAGTCTTATTATTTTATATTATACTAGTTTTAAAGCCCGTGTACACAGGCCAGCACCGGCGGCGCTGCAGTCATGCACAGTACTGACTGCCCGCGCCGCGGCTGATACAGAGCGGGACACTCCGAATTCAGACCGTAGTCCTCAAGACTACGGTCTGAATTCGGACAGCCCGCTTCATATCAGCCGCGGCTCGGGCAGTCTCTACTGCGGATGACTACAGCGAGAGCAGCCATCTCTACTGCGCATGACGGCTTCTGACAAACATCTTTAGCGAATTATAATATAGGACATACATACATTAGCAAATTTTGGAAGAAACCAACTAAATCACAGGAGGCAATTAACATTTCTATCAATTTAAATGGGTTAAAATAACTGTTTAAATCAGTGGAAATTTGTAGATGTTTAATTCCCTCCCTGTGGTGCAGTTGGTTTGCTCCAGAATTGCACATGTTTTGCCTTCGGCATGCAGGGCTGGTATATGGGGAAAAAAGGGGAAGAAAAAAAAAAAAAAAAAAAATTAGGGAGAGGGGGAGACGGATCTTTAACCCTTTACAAGGGTTTCTATGATAGGTTAATAAGCTGTTGAGCTCAATATGCACCAAATCAGTCCTCATAACAAATCTCACCACTATGGAATGGATGGCACCGATCCTGGCACATGCCAACATCGCCACCACCAGTTCAATCACCATGGGCATGTAGATGGACACCCGGTCGCCTTTTTTGACCCCTGGAGAGACATGGGATTACCCCATTATTCCGTGACCTGAAACATCAGCTCGATTCCTACAGCTTTCAAGCAGCAATCTTCCCTGTCAAGAAGACCTTATCTGGACCATTTAACCCTTTGGGTGCCAGAGAGGTATGCAATGCGTTGGCTACCTCTCTAGCGCTCACATGGTTAATGACCCTTAAAAACATTTTTGTGTTAATCAAATATGAAAAGTCACCACAGGTTGGTGCTGCTGTGGGAAAAAGACAGTGAATGTTCTCCAAAGACTGCAAAAGAAAAGGGCAGTTTGTGTTCTGGTTTGAGTTATAATAACTTTTGAATAAAAGCACTGGACATGCCTTTGTTTTATCTGGCAGCAGGAAAAGCCCTGCTATGTGTGTGCCCCGCCATTGATTGGATATTGCAACATTTCATTTGACAGTGAGAAAGGGTTAAACACATTTTTGACCTCTACTTGTTGAAGACTACAACTCCTGCCACTAGTTAGCTGGGGGTGATGGGAGTTGTAGTTGTGGTCCAGACATTAAAGGAGCAGTAAACTTTTTTTTATGAAAAAATATATATTGTAGGGATTTTCCTATTGAGTAAAATAAGGGTACTCCCATTGCCGAGAGATTTATATTTTCAGAGTTATTACAGTTTAAACCCATGTTTTTTTACAATAGCAGTGCCCTCTAGTGGTCAAATTCTAATTAGATTTCCTGTTAGATTCTAATGGTGAGGAAAGTCAGAAAAGCCAGAGACATACAGTTCTCCATAGAATGTGATAGAAACTGCCTGTCACTTCCTGTCAGTTAGAACTAACAGGAAGTAAACACAGTAAATTCACTTCCTGTCAGTTAGATCTATCAGGAAGTAAACACAGTAAATTTACTTCCTGATTATTTGAACTGCTATAAATTTTGAATAAAACATCTGACAGCGATGGGAGTGACCTTGTTTTATTCAGCAGGAAAAGATCCATAACATATGTGTTTTCATAAAAAAAGTTTACTGCTCCTTTAACCACTACTGATCTACATAGTGGACCCTAAGGCTACTGTACATATGTTCATTGCTGCATAATTGCCACATTCTGCTTTCAATACGGTAACATTTCAGTATGTTGCATTAAAGGACAATAAACCCGCTTCAACTTGACTAACTAAAAAGTTGCTTTTGTGCCTGACTACCACTAATGTGCTCTAGTAGCTCTGGGGTAATACTTGACAAGTCATGTGATCGATTCTGCTCTGTATTCTTTTGAATAGGGAGAAGAACGCATGGGTGGGTTATGCACTAAGTAGGGTGACCACATGTCCCGGATTACCTGGGACAGTCCTGGATTTTAAATGTAAGTCCCTTGTCCCGGGTAGCCCCATTCTGAGACAACACAGAGTCCCGGAATGAAGACTTCCGGGCACAGAGTTTTAAACACTAGAAGCAGAATGGTCCCTTGATACAGAAAGTTATGTCTTTGCTGGGCTACAACAAAATGGCTTCCAGACAGACCTCTACATACTAGAGAGAAAACTGAGCCTTGATTCTCTCATCACTTGGGAGCTGCAGTACAATTCTGTTGTGGTGTAGTCTAAGACGTTGGGGTTGATGTACATTATCTTGTAGCTCACCAAAGCGTCACTTTTTGTAACAACAGACAAAGGGCAATTCTCCCTTCAGTGTTTAGACCTCTGTGGTGTGCTCTTCTCTCCGCAGTGTCCCTGAATGGCAGAACTGAAATGTGGTCACCCTAGCACTAAGGAGTGATAAAGTGGAGGTCACTTCTCCAGTGATATCACTTCTCCAGTTCCTATGTTATTCTATAGAGCCTATGCACTAAGAATGTCCTCTTAAAACATAACGCAATATTGTAACTATTAAAAAACTATTATGGTTTGAGAGACAGAATGTTTTAAAGTTCTCCCGACACTGATGTCAGCTGTAAAGATGACAGCAGGAGAGTCGTGTCAGACGACTCGAGGAGGCTCTTCAGCAGAGCCGAGATACCGAAATCTAAAAAGAACTACTACATTGGAACAGTCTACAAAGTGTGCCTGGTTTGCAAGCACACTTTGTAGGCCATTCTAGACTGTTCCAATGAAGTATTTCTTTTTAGATTTTGGTACCTCGGCTCTGCTGAAGAGCCCCAGACCAGGATTTCCTGCTGTCAGCTTAGAGCTAATGTCAGGGAAAGAGGAGGTAGGGGGGAACCTTAAAATGTTCTATCTCTCAAACCATAAATGTTTGACAGATAGGACTGGGGTAATTTAGTTTATTTTTTTAATAGTTACAATATTGTGTTATGTTTTAAGAGGACATTACTTACCCTTTAATGCATCTCCCCCTTGGGATTCGCTCGTCAAGGAACGCAAGTACCCCTCTGGCACTCGAAGGGTAAATGCAAATTAATAAAAAGTCTCTTAGGTTGTCAGAGATCTTTTCTCACTGAGTTTAATCATAACATACTGATTTAAGCAAAAACTAATTTGAACTGAAACTATAAAGCTTTCAAAATCCCTTGTTTTAGATTTTTTTTTTAACCCTTTGAGTGCCAGAGGGGCATGCAATGCATTGAGTACCCCTCTGGCACTCAAAGGGTTAAATATGTAGTTTATGAAGTATTTAGCGCTATTTATTTGTCAGTTCGTGCAAATTGGCCAGTACGTCTTGTTGGAAATGGGACTTGGGAAGGAGAGTGGAATGTTAGTGCCGATCTAACTAGTAGGAAGTGGAAGTTGGGATGGAGAGTGGAATGTTAGTATCGGATACATCAGGCTGTAGCAGCCAGTACTGCCTTATATGCATAATCTAACACGTAAATAAATCTAAATATCTCTTAAAAATAAAGAACCGCTTTTGAAAGCTTTCAAAATCAGATACATTGCTATAAGTTGTTTGTTGCACTGTATTTTTTTTTTTTATATCAATGAGCTTTATGTATAAAGACAAAGTGAGATCTTACTGTACATAGAGGACAGATACAAATGTGCCTTGATTTAAATGGGGGTTTTAAAAGCCCCTGGATGATAGAGAGCTCTCCAGTGCACAGCAGACAGTACACTGTGGAACTCTATAGGAGGGCTGTCCAAGTTCAGTCCTGAAGGGCCACCAACAGGCCAGGATGTCAGAATTTCCCTGATTAAGCACAGGTGAGTTAATCAGTGGATCATTTATTGTGATTGACTCACCTGTATTTAATCAGGGAAATCCTTCCATCCTGACCTGTTTGTGGCTCTTGAGGACTGAATCTGGACAGCCATGCACTATAGCATTAAAGGGATAGTAATAGTTAAAATGTAAAAAAAAAATATGTTGTAGGGTTTATCCCCCTGAGTAAAACAAGAGTACTCCCACTGCTGAGAAGTGTTTTATTCAAAAGTTATTAATTTTCAAAGTTGAATTTTTTAGTTGCAATATCACAGTGGCCTGAAATTGTACAGTGGCGCTGTTACTACACGATCCTATGGACAGCTCTGGTCCCGGGACCATAAATCTCCATAGGATGGTGTAGCAACAGCGCCACTGTACAATTTCAGGCCACTGTGATATTGCACCTAAAAAATTCAACTTTGAAAATTAATAACTTTTGAATGAAACACCTTTCAGCAGTGGGAGTACTCTTGTTTTACTCAGGGGGATAAACCCTAAAACATATTTTTTTTTACATTTTAAGTATTACTATCCCTTTAAAGGGACACTAATGTTCCATAAAAAATTATTCTCGTTTTTTAGATGGAAAAAAAAAATATTTGAAGCAACTCCCATCTCTAAAAACCGCTATGGTCTGAGAGATATAGGCATTGAAAGCTCCACCCCCCTCCCCTTCTCCTAACGTCAGAGCACTGTGCTGACAGCAGGAGATCCCGGTCCGGGGACCAGCTGGCGGCTCTGCAGTAGAGCTGAAATCTCGCAATTTAAAAAGAATTACTTCATTGGAAAGGTCTACAAAGTGTTCCTGGTTTGCAAGCACACTTTGTAGACCGTTTCAATGAAGTAATTCTTTTTAAATAAAGTGATTTCGGCTCTGCTGCAGAGCCTCCTCGAGTCGGCTGACTCGAATTTCCTGCTGTCAGCTTTACAGCTGCCATCAGGAGAAGGGGAGTGAGGAGGGATCTTTCAATGTGAATATCTCTCAATCCACAGCGGTTTGAGAGATGGGTGTTGCTTCAAATTATTATTATTATTTTTTTTTTTCATCTACAAAACAAGCATATTTTTTTAATGGGACATTACTGTCCCTTTAAAGAAGTGAAATTCCCCTATTTAAATCAACAGGAATTTAGGGATTTTTTGTGCCCCCTATGAAACAGTTGGTTTGATCCATAATTGCTCCATTTCTCTTTCTGCATAAGGACCTTAGTCTATGGATATCTCAACAAAAAATCCGTTAACCCTTTGAGTGCCAGAGGGGTGCGCAACGCATTGCAAAGCAATGCGTTGCATACCCCTCAGGCAATCAAAGGGTTAATCAACAAATATAATTTGAGTAAAAAAAAAATAAATCTGATTTTTTTTTTAATCTACTTTTTAAATCATTGTGCTTTATGTATAAAGACAAAGTGGATTATGGGTCAAACCAATGGGAGCGTATGAGACAAAAAAATGAACATTCAAATTCAACCTTTAACCCATTAAAGGGATAGTAATACTTTATTATTACTATCCCCCATATTGTAGATATTTGTAAAATAATGTAATAGCCCCCAGGTTCATCTCTCAAACCTTTATGGTTTGAGAGATAACCAAAGGCAAAGTTCCCCCCTCCCTCCCTCTTCCTGGAAGTCAGCATTGTGCTGACTGCAGGGATATCCGGTCTGACATTCATTGTGCAGCTCTGCAGCTGAGCCGAGATCCCGTTAGTGAAAAATAATTATTTCACTGAAACGGTCTTCTACATGTGCTTGGTTTGTGCTTGGCTTGCAAGCACATGTAGAAGACCGTTTCAGTGAAATAATTCTTTGTCACTAACATGATTGCAGCTCTGCTGCAGAGCCGCATGATGAAAGTCAGACTGGATATCCCTGCAGTCAGTACAACGCTGACTTCAGGGAAGGGGGAGGAAGGGGGGAACTTTGCCTTCGGTTATCTCTCAAACTATAAAGGTTTGAGAGATGAACCTGGAGGCTATTAAATTATTTTACAAATATGTACAATATGGGGGATAGTAATAATAAAGTATTACTATCCCTTTAAATGCTAAAGAGGTGTCCAACACATTGCAAAGCACTTTAAAGCACAGGAGGGATTAAAGCTGCACTTAAGTCAGTGGGAATCTGGATAATTCTCGTCTGTCCCCTACTGTGACTCTCATCCAATCTGTGTATTTCTCCCAGAGGATCCATTAAAATCCGCTCCTTTACCTTGATCGCGTAGGACATTGGCGAACTGACAGACCTTCCTCAGGAGTTCACTGTATGTGATGGACGTCGCGTCTCCAGGCTCATTCCCTTCCCTGCAAATAAATAAATACATACAAACTGGACAGCCACTACATGAAAGGTTTAATTCCCACAGATCCAGTCAACAACAAAAAGACAGAGACACCAGTGGGAGAACATTTTTGCCAAAATCGACACAGTCTCAGGGACATTAAATTGACTGTACTAATGGGACGGTTTCACACTCAGAGGGACAGAAAAATATAGGAGGTTAAAGGGATAGTAATACTTGAAAATAAGTTAATTTTATATTGTAGCCCTTAAAAAACATGAAAAATGATATAAGTCTTATCTCCGAAACCTTTATGGTTTGGGAGATATTCAGAAGTAAAGTTTCCCCTGGAGTGACATCATTGCTCCACCCTTCAGATTTGGAATCTGGTCCCGGTACCGGCTGTGCCTCTCCAGAAGTGCTGAGATCACCATCTTTAAAAAGAATCTCTTAATTGGAATGGTCTACAAAGTGTGCTTTCAAGCCAGGCACACTTTGTACACAGTTCCAATGAAGTAGTTCTTTTCAAAGATCGTGATCTCAGCACTGCTGAAGAGCTGCAGGTTGCTCTGTGGACCGAATTCCAAATCTGTCCACTAGATGGCAGGCTTGGCTGAAACAGCCAGGAAAAGAGAACTTTACTATATTTAACATGTAAAAGACTTATATCATTTTTCGTGTTTTTTTAAGGGCTACAATATTAAATAAAATTATTTTCAAGTATTACTATCCCTTTAAAGCGGAACTACCACCCAATAATAAGATAGCATCACATCATTGCCCATCTGGCGACAAGCGCTACTGTCGTTCCCAGCCGAAGCCAAATGGCTCCTAGCAACGCCTCCTAGACCCAGCTGGGACTGACAGCGCAGGCGCGTGGACATCACTAAGGCAAGATGTCCGCGCTCCGTCTTGCTGTCAGTCCATGAAGAATAGAGATTTCTCGTTAATCCGGTAAGAATTCTGGCGACTAGCGCTACTGAGCAGCGAGTCGCCAGACGGGCAATGATGTGATGCTATCTTATTATTGGGTGGTAGTTCCGCTTTAAATTAATGGTGCAGTTTAATACTTTAAATAATGGTCTGAACAGAAACAGAAAATTCCTAAAACATTGTCACATCGTGGATTAATCTTCACAACAGTCCCACTGGGATCGTAAATAACTTTGACTCCTCAGAGAAAGACTGCAATTTACATCACACTCCTCTACCACTGACTGCTCAAAGAACCTGCTTCTGGACTGAGCTTTCTTATCTGATTTCCATTCTAAACAATGCAATGTTTACTTGTATATAAGAGTTGTTTTCAAATTTATCTGTATAACACGCCTGAGGAAGAAACCTAAGAGGTATTGAAAGCTTGCATTGTAAATCTGCTTAGTTAGCCAATAAAGGTATCAACTTGACTATATATACCTCCTATAAAAACAGTACATTACCATCCACAGACCTGTACAAAGTCTGACAACGATCAACACTCAGGGAAAGGCACGGCTCTGGTTCTGTGCATATTGACACTCAAAGAGCTGTATGCAGGCGCCAAGCAAAACTTTACACATGTACAGTTCTAGGATTACCATATTTGAACTAGTGGACACTTTTGGTGTAGTAAAGCATAACTATCACCCCAAATAAAGTCACCCCCCCCCCAATAATTATTCATATAGCGATAAGCATAGAAATAGCACTATTATCCAGCATAAGTACCGCTTTATTAAGAAATCCTACTTTTATCTGAGACTGACGGCCAGACATCAGCACAGACATCTTGCCTTAGAGATGTCTGAGCGCCTGTGCTGTCCGTCCCGGTCTCCTCTAGGAGGAGCTGCATTGTACCTTAAGGTAACAGGAAGTGACTGATGGTGAAGACGCACAGATACCTCTAAAGCAAGAAGCCTGCCCGTCAGTCTCAGAAGCTTATCACTATATGACTAACTAGTGTAAAAGCCAGTGTACACGGGCCAAGGTCTGGGTAATGTTAACCCTTTGAGTGACAGAGGGGTACGCAACACGTTGCTTTGCAATGCGTTGCGTCCCCCCTCTGGCACTCAAAGGGTTAAGAGGCCGCTACCTCACTGCTCCACGCGATGCAGTCTTGCGTCACCTCACTCACGTAATGCAATCATGCTCAGTAGACACTGCCTGAATGCGGGCGGTCTCTACTGTGCATGACTGCATCGTGACAAACATCCTAGAGAATTATTACATAGGATTACTGGGGGGGGACTTTATTTGGGGTGATAGTTCCTATTTAAGTGGATTTAACCATCTGGATACTGAAGGAGTTACCAGTGCATTGCAAAACAATTGTCTATAAATAAGTTGCTAATTTTACCCTTTGCATGCCAAAGAGATATCTAATGCATTTGTATGTATGTGTACGTGTGTGCATAAATATATGTCTGCGTGTATGTGTATACATGTATGTATGTGTACGCGCGTGTGTGTTACTGTGTGTGTACTGGTTGTGAACACACACACAGTCCCATTTCTCAGCGGCCGGTGCCAGGACACGCACAATACAGGCAGGCGAGGCGCGAGCTGCTACCGCTGTCACACAGACAGACAGGAATAAACTCGCTGGATAGGCAGCTGTTGTGTAAACATGGGATTTATCTATGGAGAGGCCAAGACACACACACAGCCTGATGTAATAAGGGGAACTGGCGCTGTCCTGGGATGAACCAACTGCATCATACAGGACAAATAAACATGCACTAAATTTCAGTCAATTTCAAATAATCTATTAACCCCTTGATTAATAACAGCCAGGTCTCCAAGGCATTACCAACCTCTCTAGCAATTAAAATTCACATTTATTTGCCCCCTACTGTTCAGTTGGTTTGCCCCCAAAATGTTCCATTTCTATCTAGTGTGCCAGCCTTATTGTAATGTCAAGGTGTATGAAATAAAGCTTTAAAATACAAAATGGTGTTGTACCCTACACCCACATGGCCGGAGCAAGCTACTAGGCACCTTAACCCTTTCAACACCCCTCTGGTACCCAAGGGTTAAAAGCTCCATATAATTCAAGGGGGATTTAACCCTGTGAGCACCAGAGGGGTATGCAACGCACTGCGAAGAAATTGAGTTGCGAAGGCCTCTGGCACTCAAAGGGTTAATCGCTCCCCTCCTCTGGGTTGATTTGACCCAGAATTTCTCCACATTTTTTCCTTTAGAAAAAAAGGCGAGAGAATTGTCTCCTGGGAGGAGCGCTTCGAACACAAACAGTCAGAGTCTCAACCAGAACCAATTCCAAAAATGTATCCTATATAATAATTCGCTAGGATGTTTGTCAGAAGCCGTCATGCACAGTAGAGACTCCCGAACGCACAGAATGCTGGGAGCACGGAATGCTGGGAGTTCCGTGCTGGGAGTATTCTGTGCTTTCGAGCAGTCTCTACAGTGCATGACTGCGTCGGCGGCAGGACAGAGAGGAGGACCGGCCTCTTAACATCACCCGGACCCTTGGCCCGTGTATACGGGCTTTTATACTAGTAAGTCTATAATATATATAAATCATAGTTAGTTGAACAAATACAAAACAGTCAGTGGATAAAAATCTTTACAGTTGGTTGGAATAAACCTAACAATGTTGAGGCAATATCAATACCAATATAAGTGAAATGAAATATGTATAAAAAAAGAAAATATACATAAAAGAAGGGAATCTAAGTCCACACTGATAATAAATGGTTAATTCCAAGATCACAATATTATAGTGGACCAGTGTGGATATACAATCAATCGGCAAACTAGAAAGAATTACCCAAAGATGAATAATGAGGGTGAGATGAATGGAAAGTTCCGGAATGGAATGACAGGATTGATGAATCAATGGAGATGGAATGGATTGAAGATGGTTCACTTGAAAGTGACACATGAAGACATTTTTAGTGGCCTTGTCCACTAGCAACAAAAACTGGATCTGGCAGTACTCAAAAACACAGAGCACATAGCAAGTGAAGGTATATCTAAGGGCAAGATGTTCAAAAAGTCATCATAATGATAAAAATGTCGGATCGTGAGTTGGTGGTAAAAAAAAAAAAAAAAAAAAGCAATATTTTCAGAAGTAAATCCATCACGTTTGAAAATATATCATAAAGACTTAAAAATGACGGTAAGAAGATCTTGATGAACATTGCCCTTAAAAAGTCTGATGTTAAAATGTCTTTGATTTTGTCTTTGAAACAAAAATTTTCAAAGAAACAAAGACATTTTTTGTCTTTGAAATAACATTGCTTCTCACTCCTGCTAACAGCACTTTAAAGGAGCAGTAAACTTTCTTTATGAAAAAATATATATTGTAGGGATTTTCCTACTGAGTAAAATAAGGGTACTCCCACTGCCGAGAGATTTATAGTGTTTCCTGTTACATTCTAATGGAGAGGAAAGTCAGAAAAGTCAGTGACATACAGTTCTCCATAGAATGTGATAGAAACTGCCTGTCACTTCCTGTCAGTTAGAACTATCAGGAAGTAAACACAGTAAATTCACTTCCTGTCAGTTAGAACTATCAGGAAGTAAACACAGTAAATTCACTTTCTGTCAGTTAGAACTATCAGGAAGTAAACACAGTAAATTCACTTTCTGTCAGTTAGAACTATCAGGAAGTAAACACAGTAAATTCACTTCCTGTCAGTTAGAACTATCAGGAAGTAAACACAGTAAATTCACTTTCTGTCAGTTAGAACTATCAGGAAGTAAACACAGTAAATTCACTTCCTGATTATTTAAACTGCTATCAATTTTGAATAAAACATCTGACAGCGATGGGAGCGACCTTGTTTTATTCAGCAGGAAAAGCTTTATAAACTATGTGTTTTCATAAAAAAAAGTTTACTGCTCCTTTAATTTATCTTCTCCAAGTTTAGACCATTTTTAATCAGACAAAAAAGTGTCAGTTAAAGGAATATTTTTTCTGAAAATACCTTACAATATGACAGTAGAGTACACCACGCCCATTTTTAAGAAGCCTTTTCCCTTTGACGGAGATGGCGGAATCGGATGCAAAAAATGACGGTAACGTGTCTGAGAATTGACGGACCACGGAGTAAGAACTTTTTTGTTCTGATTACAGACAATTTCAGTTACCACCACTTTTTGAACATCTCGCCCTAAGCGTAGTAAACAGGACAGGAGTGTCGGAGGATACAGATCGTAGACTATAAGGGAGAGAGTACCCATTTGATGTGGCTAAAGCCCAAGAAGGGCTATTGTGAGTGCAATTTTATCTATTTTTTTAATCATTGTGTTATTAAATTTACTACACTTAGATATAACTTCTCTTGTTATGTGCGCTGTGTTTTTTAGTACTTTCAGATCCATTTTTTCCTTTAGGCTTATCGCCCTGTCTGTGTCTGTGTTCCTAAGAAATCAGATGCCTTGTTCGGAGTTATCTGGTTATTCCTACCCATAAATCTGAGATCATCCAGTTTAATCTGCAGTTTGTGTTATTGGCACAACACAGACACACAAGGTATGACTGTCAGGCCTCTATTACACAGGTGACAGAAGTGATGCAGCACCATACCTCCCAACATTTCAAATGGCCAAAGAGGGACACTTGTGTTTTTGGTGGTATTTCTAGGGGCGTGGCTAGTGGGCGGGGAATTTTTAGGTTACTTTGTCCCCTATTGACACCTCTTTTTGTAAATTAATAAATGATTTAGAGCAAGACCAAATAATTTTATTTACACAGATTCAATTACAAACACATTTACTGAAGATTAACTGAACATTTATGTGAATTTCATTGCTGTGGAGCAATGTGATAGACTAATATATACACCATTCACTCTGATGTCCTAAAAAGAGGGACAACAGGGTAGAAAAGAGGGACAGGGGGATTTGGGTCTCAAAGACGGACTGTCCCTCCTAAAGAGGGACACTTGGGAGGTATGCAGCACCCCCCCACACACACACACGCTACAGTTCTGTGGCCTAAGTTGCTTCGTTCACCTTGGTCTTATTTCAGTCCCTGACCTGAACACAGGAGAGGCGTGTCTGAGAAAGTAATTACAGTGGAACTTTCATTATGTAACACCAAGGTGATTTTGAAAGCGCTTTCGAAAACAAACTATATTTATGTTAGGCTTTTTTTATTTAAAGCAACAGTGTATAAAGTTTTTAACTCTATGTATTTGTCAGTTAGCATAAGTCTTCCAGACATGCCTTGAAGACTCAAACATTTCACGTAGCTCTGCATCACCAACTGTCACTTCCTGCCAGGAAGTACCAGCTCAGCTGCATAAAGTGACAAATAAATAAAACTAATTAACTTGGGAACTGTTGTTTGAAATCAAATATGGCTAACAAATATGGGTTATTCTGGACGCTCTTTTCAAAATACCATATTTGTTACAAAGTGCCAGTTCTACTTTAAGTATACGAAATGCATTGGTTGGTTGACTGTCTCAGAAGGGCTGTATGGCTCAATAATCTGCTATGCCGCTTCTCTGTGGAATCCCAATAATGAAACCCTTTAACATACGTGATATGAAATGTATTTTCAATGCTGAAAGGTGCTGATAACTTGCGGGTAAATTATTAAGTTGAGAAGTATAAGGTAAATGTCACTAGGTAACTTTATTGTTCCACTGTCCACCATTACTGAAATATGTTCCATGGAACCCAGTGATTACACAGAATATGGTTTGAGAACAACTGCACTGTATTACTATTACTTACTAGCAGGTGTGTGACTCTGTTTTGTCTGTGCGGTGAACCATGTTAACCCTTTGGGTGCCAGAGAGGTGTCCAACGCAATTTGGCACGCAAATGGTTGAACTGTATTAAAAGTCAGATGTCATGGTGGGGCATCAGGACCCCTCCTGATCCCCCCCCAGCTACATCGGCTGGAAGATCAATAGAGGCGATGCAGGGAAGCAAGAGAGCTCCCCCTGCTTCTATCGTACCCCTAATGTCGGGTACAAATGGGTGGGATTGGGAAGCCCATGGACATCCTTGAGGGAGGATTTCCCTCACTGACATGACAGAGTTTTTGAATCCCGCCCACTTGCACCCAGGTGCTCCGGGTAGACTAGAAGTAGGGGAGCTCTCTTGCTCCCCCGAGTCACCTCTATTGGTCTCCTAGCAGAATTAGCTGGGAGATCAGTAGCTGGGTGGCATCAGGAGGGGTTCTGATGCCCCTCCATGAGATCTGACTTTTTTTGTAATCCGTTGGTTGAGGAGGCAGTGGGTAATGGTTGTTACTCCTCCTCAACCAATCAGCATTTTCTAGCCATGCCCCCCAAAAGAGACCCAGAATCACTTAGAATTCTACATATATGACTATGAAGCCTATTCACAGAAATTGCAATACAGAAGCAAATCCAAGATAGTGAGTGTTAAAAGGCACATTTAACCCCTTAAGGACCCATTACGGCCCTGGACCGCCATGGGTTGTCATACCCTTAAAGGGATAGTAATACTTCATTTTAACTTTATTTTATTTTGTAGGCATTAAAAAAACATGAAGAATGATATAAGTCTTATCTCTCAAACCTTTATGGTTTATGAGATATTCACAAGCAAAGTTCCCCTCCCCGCCCCTTTTACCTAGTGTAAACAATCTCTTCTCAGATGTGAGTCTGGTTGTATGACAGTACAGATAACAGAAGGGGACAATTTTCTTTGTATGAAAACAATGAAAGCCCTTCCCCCCTTGACAAGTTTTTCAGCTTTTTCCATTATCTTAATTGAAGATTGTCCCTCTCTGCAGTCTACCTGGGCACCTCCCTTCTGATCTGGTTGAACGGTGGGGGGATACTTTGTTTGTGAATATCTCTTAAACCATAAAGGTTTGAGAGATAAGACTTATATCATTCTTCATGTTTTTTTAATGCCTACAAAATAAAATAAAGTTAAAACGAAGTATTACTATACCTTTAAGGACCCATGACGATCCTGGACAGTCATGGAATTCCATGTTCCCCGCGTGGCTGCAGGCTATTTGGGGAGTCCGGAACTGGATTTGAGAGGGAAAAAAAAGGTCCCTGGTCCTTAAGTGACTGCCGCATGTGTGCGCGGCCGGTCCTTAAGGGGTTAAATCAGAAGGAATGTTTAGTGTGCCGCAGCTGGTTTGCCCTAGGCTTGATGTAGCTCCTATTACATCAGAGTCTAAAATCACTAGAAATTTAAAGGGACAGTAATAGCACAATAAAAGTTGATCTCCGTTATCACATAAAATTTTTGGAACATTTTGCACTATATACAGTTACTCTCTTCTGTGGTTCAACTGCTATCTTAGCTGTAATGATCCCCCTATCTCCCCTCCTGGTCGCGTCAATGTTTTGCTCTTGCAAGTCTGGATGGAGCGCGGCGAGGGACAGACTTCATTAAGCATAAGGAAAATCCAGTCGTCCTTCGTCAAGGAGACAGGGTTTTCCTTATACTTAATGACTGATGTTTGATCCTCGCTGCGTCCGCCCAGTCCCACAATCAATGGAAGGCGGCCAGAATGGGCGGGAGGGGCATCTTTTCAGCTAAGATAGCGGATGAACAACAGAAAAAAAGAGTACCTATATATAGTGCCAAATGTTATGTAATAATCGGAGATCAACTTTTATTGTGCCATTACTATCCCTTTAAAGAAGCAGTATAACATAGGTCAAGAGTAGTGAATCTTTGGAACTTCAGCTGTAGCAGACTTTAAAGGGATAGTAATATTTAAGTATTACTAATCCCTATAGTAAAGTCCTATTAAAAATAAATGTATTGCCCCCAGTATCATCTCTCAAACCATTATGGTTTGAGAGATGATCGCTCCTAAAGTTGCCCTCTCCCTCCCCCGTCCCCGAAGTCAGTGTTGTAGCTGACTGAAGGGAAATCCGGTCATATATCATCAGAGCCGCAATTGCGTTAATAAAAAAAATCTTTCACTAAAACGGTCCTCTACGTGTGCTTGCAAGCCAAGCACACGTAGAAGACCATTTTAGTGAAAGTTTTCACTTTTATTAACGCGATCGCGGCTGTGCTGCAGAGCCGCCTGAAAGTCGTACGACTGGCTTCCCTGTAGTCAGCTAGAATGCTGACTACGGGGAAGGGGGAGGGAGAGGGCAACTTTAGGAGCGATCATCTCTCATTATGGTTTGAGAGATGACAATGGGGGCAATAAATTTCTTTTTAATAGGACTTTAATATAGGGATTAGTAATACTTAAGTATTACTATCCCTTTAAGTCCCTTCAATGGTTGGTTGGGGATGATGGCAGTTGTAGTTTCCTACAGCTGGAGAGCCAAAGATTGACAACACCAGACGTAAGAGAAGCGTATCAAAACGGAACACAAGCAGCAGGTATCTGCCTTTGAGATTTCGTTTTCATGTCTACTCTGATACAATTATACATTGCTCTACTGGAACGTGAGGTGCAAACCCAATTAGCTGACCATCGCCTACGAGCTGATGTAATTAAATCATGGTCTGGCGTCATTGCCTGGACAAGCCATCGCTGATTGAGTCTGACAAATGGATTGAGTCACAGGCATAACAGATTGTAGCAGCAGTCAGGCCTATTAGGAAGATTAATATACTGCGTGCACTAGATTGGAAACATGCACAAAGGAAGAAGGGAGAGATTCTGGAGAAAACCAACTCCTTTCTAGGGGAGACAGGCAGACTGCCAAAACTTTTAACCTCTTGAGTGCATTGGATACAGGGGTTAAAAAACTTATACAGTTGGGGGTAGGCATGCAATAGTTTGCAAAACAATGGGCGTCACAGCACTCTGGGTTAAAGAACATCTAGAAACTCGTTAGAATAACGTCCCCACTTTCTTTTTTTTTTTTTGCTATAAAACACTAATGACCATTACGTATCAATTCTGTGTATGCTAGTTCCCCATAATTCATTTTTTTTAAAGGGATAGTAATACTTGAAATGTAAAAAAAAATATGTTGTAGGGTTTACCCCCCTGAGTAAAACAAGAGTACTCCCACTGCTGAAAGGTGTTTCATTCAAAAGTTATTAATTTTCAAAGTTTAATTTTTTAGGTGCAATATCACAGTGGCCTGAAATTGTACAGTGGCGCTGTTGCTACACAATCCTATGGACAGCTCTGGTCCCGGGACCATAAATCTCCATAGGATGGTGTAGCAACAGCGCCACTGTACAATTTCAGGCCACTGTGATATTGCACCTAAAAAATTAATAACTTTTGAATGAAACACCTTTCAGCAGTGGGAGTACTCTTGTTTTACTCAGGGGGATAAACCCTACAACATATTTTTTTTTACATTTTAAGTATTACTATCTCTTTAACTTGTATTGGATATCCGGTCCATGGAGGCAGACATTATTCTTTCTGATGGACTCCAAGACCTCAAACCCCACCCACTGAAACGTTCATAAGAAAAGTAAAACTTCAGTCGGATGAATTTTGGGTTGTGAAGCTCCGCAACCAAGAACCATGTACTCCTTCACAGAAATGATATCCTGCACTAATTAAAGTTTAACCATTTGAGTGCCATTGCAAAGCAATGCGTAGGGCACCCCTCTGGCACTCAAAGGGTTAATTCTGGGGAAACAATGCACATTGATTCATAGTGGCCATTGGTATTTTCTGCCCAGATTAAGCTAAGAGGAGGTTTATTATTAGAATGTGTTAGTGTCCCTTTAATACGTGCTTCATCCCCATGATGAGATCCTTACAAACATTTTCCATAGACAAATTACAACTTATATGTTAGGGAATCAAACAATATCCCCCCCCCCCAACGTGTACAACATTGCCATTCTGCTTACTGATCATTTAACATACCCTTTAAAGGGATAGTAATATTTAAAGCGGAATTTTCCTGTCTAAGTGATGTTGTATAGACTGTTCATGCCCAAGTAATTTCAATTGGTGTAATAAAATATGTAATTTTGCCTACTAATCGGTGTAATAAAATATGCAATGTTGCCTATTTAAAGGGATAGTAATACTTCGTTTTAACTTTATTTTATTTTGTAGGCATTAAAAAAACATGAAGAATGATATGTCTTATCTCTGAAACCTTTATGGTTTAAGAGATATTCACAAACAAAGTATCCCCCCCCTGTTCAACCAGATCAGAAGGGAGGTGCCCAGGTAGACTGCAGAGAGGGACAATCTTCAGTTAAGATAAGGGAAAAAGCTGAAAAACTTGTCAAGGGGGGAAGGGCTTTCATTGTTTTCATACAAAGAAGATTGTCCCCTGCTGTTATCTGTCTGGTCTTACAACCAGATTCACATCAGAGAAGAGATGGCTTACACTAGGAAAAAGGGACAGGAGGGGAACTTTGCTTGTGAATATCTCATAAACCATAAAGGTTTGAGAGATAAGACTTATATCATTCTTCATGTTTTTTTAATGCCTACAAAATAAAATAAAGTTAAAACGAAGTATTACTATCCCTTTAAACATGCCTTAGTAAGTGTGTAATTTCAAGCAGTAGAGCGTTGCCATCTTGCCAACGTCCACCGTGAAAGGCAGCGCCTGTCAGTCATCTGATCTTGTGCCTCGCTACACGCTCCACACACTGAGCGCAGCACATATGGAAATTAGTGGGGCGGACTTGGGGAAGTCACTCCAGTGCTGAGGAGGGATTGTACACTGCTTTGTGTGGCAAGCCTATTGCCGCACAGAGTGAACAGAAGACGTTTCAGCCAAACTTATAGACTTAATATCTTCTATATTACAAATGTTTGAAAAAAATAAAAAATATCACAACGCACCTCTAAATACTACTAATACGTTGAGATTGAGTCTCTAAAAGGTGAAAGTTCCCCTTTAAATTTTAGAAAAAAAAAAAAATGTTGTAGGGTTGATCTCCTGAGTAAAACAAGGGTACAGTATCACATTGTCCTGAAATTGTACAGTGGTGCGGTTGCTAAACCATCCTATGGAGATTTATGGTCAACTGACCAGAGCTGCCCATAGGATGGTGTACTAACAGCGCCACTGTACAATTTCAGGCCACTGTGATACTGCATCTACAAAAATTAAAGTTTGAGCTGCAATAACTTTTGAATAAAACACCTTTCAGCAGTGGGAGTACCTTGTTTTACTCAGGGGGATAAACACTACAATATATATTTTTTACATATTAAGTATTACCATCCCTTTAAGGACTAGAGAGAGGTGAGAAACACATTGCAGACCCCTCTTAAAGGGATAGTAATACTTTGTTTTATCTTTATTTTATTTTGCAGGCATTAAAAAACATGAAGAATGATATAAGTCTTATCTCTCAGACCTTTATGGTTTGAGAGATATTCACAAGCAAAGTTTCCCACTCCCGCCCCTTTTACCTAGTGTAAGCCATCTCTTCTCAGATGTGGAATGCAGTCCATAGACCAGACAAATAACAGCAGGGGACATTCTTCTTCCTATGAGAACAATGAAAGCCGTGCCCCCCTCCTTGACAAGTTTTTCAGGTTTTTCCCTTATCTTAATTGAAGATTGTCCCTCTCTGCAGTCTACCTGGGCACCTCCCTTCTGATCTGGCTGAGCAGTGTTACATCAGTAAAAGGGGCGGGAGGGGGACAATTTGTCACTGAATTACTCTTGAACTATAACTCTGACAGAATTGAAATAACACTCTCCAAAGTCCAAATACTATGATGATTAACTAGAGCCGCTTTTATTATGAAACATTACTATCCCTTTAAAGGGTTAATAGTGTCATTAGATCCGTGTGTTGAGTACAATCTGGAATCAGTTAATGGGATACCCACCAGAAAAATGCCACCTTCTCTCCTAATTTCTTCTCGTGGACGTTCCTGTCTAGGATGTTATAGCAGATATTGGTCAGCGCTCCTTTCATCCACTCAATGAAAATCTTCCCTTTCGTGATATCAAAGTTATACCGGAGGAAGGGCTGGGAAGGTGGGACTCTCCAGTGGAACTCATTGGCAATTTCTCCCCAAAACTCTGCACAAGAAAGTGGAAAGAAAAAAATGTCAATTTTTCTAAGAAGATTAAATCCAAGAATAGAAATGAACAGAGACGCCTCAGGTTTTTTTTTTACTTTGGCTAGATATAGCTTGTCTTAATTAACTCTTTGAGTGCCAGAGGGGTTTGTCGCGTACCCCTCTGGCGCTCAAATTGTTAAATATTTATTCATAAAGAATGCACTGTAATGCTTTGCCTGCTCAGTTTACCTGTTGGGGAGACGCTTCATTCAAAAGTTACTAGAACTCAAATTTATTTTCTTTTTTTTTTTTTTTTTAAAACCATCACAGTTCAGTTTAACCCTTTCCCTCTGGCAATCAAAGGGCTAAAACTTTTCATTAGTTGGTGCTGCTATTGCTTTCTACATAGAACTACAGACAGGGACCTGACATTCTCCAAAGAAAGCAAAAAATAAATAAATATAGCATGTGTCTGTCTGAGTGTGTGTGTGTCTGTCTGTCTTTTATGTATGTGTGTGTGTGTGTGTGTGTGTGTGTGTGTGTGTAAGTCTTTGTGTATGATTAATGTAATATTTTTTTTTTCATAATGAAACGAACAGTGGTGTCCGTAGAAATTTTTCTAGGGGGACAAAGCCATAATATGACCCCCAGGCCAGTCCATTCAAGCCCTCTGTTTATATGGAGGGGCAATTGTGGGAGGGGGGGGAATTCCCCCCCCTTGCCCACCCCCTCCGAACACCCATCGAAACAAACCTTGGAGATGTGTCTAGTATCCAAACTATAATACTCGCCAATTATGGACTTTGTCCTATCTATCTATGAAACCTTCTTTGGTGTCTTACTTCTCCATAAAGCAGAACTTGTAATGAGAGTAACAGGGGATATAGGTACCCAGTGGAATAGAACTCAGAACAACCATAAATCTAAGAAACGTTCTGATTGGTTCTCCTTCCAATACCACCAATTCTGCAGTGTGTGAATGAACGCCTACAACATAAATGTAAGGTCTAGGTGACATGGGTAGCATTGTTGCAATAACAAGTCTCAGAAGAGATATCATTGTGTTCTGTGGCTAATTCACATGGCCAAGTTTAACCCTTTTAGTGCCAGGAAGGTTGCAATGCATTAGATAAAAGGTTAACAGGTGCTATTATTTTCAGCCTCATGTTGCCCATGTGAACTATTTATGATTCTGTCCCTGTATTATCTTTCATTATAAACTGGTCTAATCCTGACTTACATAACTGTGTCTGGAATCGGCCGGCCTCCAGCTGCTGTTAAAGAGACAGTCAGACTCTCTAACTTTACAAATTCTGCAAGTGCATAATAAATAAAGTCCAACTGGCTATATATTTTTATTTTTTTTCACATCCCTGACAGGAAGCTCACTAAATTTGTCTTACCGGGAAGCTTTCTGCCAGGGATTGTAAAAGCAGCATCTGTAACTCAGCATCCCGTAGCATAAATTCTGTAACTTTACTGCCCTTACTGTAAAAATGCCCTGCACAAAGTACACCCACACAAAACTGGATTTCATATGAATTATTATTATATACACTACATAGCAGCTACTTTATAATCTGCTACATAATTTTAAGTACTAAGCACTCAAAACCCATATTCAATAGTACATAAAAGCAACTTTGGGTCAAACCAATAGCACCATTGCTTTGCAATGCATTGCATACCCCTCTGGCATTCAAAGGGTTAAGGACCTAATGCAGGAACTGGCAACCTGTGGAACCTTGGCAGTTGCTGGAATGCAGCTTCACAGTGTCCCGAAGAGGATGATGGGAGTTGCAGTCCAACAATATCCAGTGGGCAGCAGATCTCACATTGCTGCATTATTTTGATTATTAACCCTTTTGAGTGCCAAAGGGGTATCCAATGCATTACACAGAAATGCGTAGGCTACCTCTCTGGCACTCAAAGGGTTAGTAATACTTGTAATAAACTTGAGGTCCAATGGGTTGCATACCCCTCTGGCACTGAAAGGGTTAAGGTAAACTGCTTATATTTTATCTTTTTTTTTCCTCACCAAATACACTTTTATATTCCTCAGAGTAACTCCATGTGAGGAAGGAGGTTGTGGCCTTGGGCGGCGCAAAGGGCACCTAGTAGGGTTGCCACCTTTTCTTCCAAAAAATACCAGCCATGGCATTTCGTCCATAGACTTAACATTGGACAGAAGCCAATTTTTTACCGGCTGGGTGGTAACCCTAGCACCTAGAGTGCCTTGCCTAGAGTCACCTAGGATGTAAATCCTGCCCAAGATCAACAACAGGAACTGTGATGTATTGTAGATTCAGTTCTACTACCCCAGAAGTAGGAGACCCTTAGCTCTTCAGTTATTGGAAACTTCACATCCCATCATTTCCAACCTCATACATGGGAACTTTCAAAATGGGCTGACCAGGAGATCTTTGAAATATTAGCCCATAGTGCTCCCCTTAACCTCTTAAGGACCCATGATGGGCATACCTGGGACCTTGTAGACCTGGGCTCCATGGAGTGAAGCCTGTTGTGCAGATGAGGGAAGAGAAATGACGTGATTCACTTCATAAAGGGGCGGGGCTTAATTGTGATGGGGTGGACAAAAAACCCCACAAAAACAAATAGGTAGGATAGTCTGGTGAGGAAGTAGGAGAATAGGGCGGGAGTGGGAGGAACTGGGCGGGATGGAGCACAAGCGGGCAGAGTTTCAACAAAAACTCCCCACATCCGGCAGATCAAACTCTGCCCCGGAGACCTGGTAATACAGTGTTAAATCCGGAGTCTCCGGGGCAAAACCGGAGAGTTCCCAGCTATGACGATGTGCCAGGACCTTCATGGAAAAACTTGTGTTAAAGGGTTTGAGAGATATTCACAAGCAAAGTTTCCCCTCCCGCCCCTTTTACCTAGTGTAAGCCATCTCTTCTCAGATGTGGAATCCAGTCCATAGACCAGACAGATAACAGCAGGGGACAATCTTCTTCCTATGAGAACAATGAAAGCCCTGCCCCCCCCTTGACAAGTTTTTCAGGTTTTTCCCTTATCTTAATTGAAGATTGTCCCTCTCTGCAGTCTACCTGGGCACCTCCCTGCTGATCTGGCTGAGCAGTGTTACATCAGTAAAAGGGGCGGGAGGGGGATACTTTGTCATTGAATTACTATTGAACTACAACTCTGACAGAATTAAAATAACACTCTCCAAAGTCCAAATACTATGATGATTAATTAGAGCTGCTTTTATTATGAAACATTACTATCCCTTTAAGGACCCATGATGGTCCTGGCATGGCATGGAAATCGGGAATCCCTGCGCTGCTGTACGCCATTCGGGGACAGCTGAATCCACTAGCCCACAAATTTAAAAAAAAAAATGCCCTGCTGTCCTTAACTGCCGGCCGCGCTGCCAGTCACTAACGAGTTAATGTAGATTACAAGTGATATATCCCTGCGTGCTGTAACTCAGAGCTTCTCCTATTAGTCCTCAGTTAATCTTTAACAAGCTATAATTTTGAGACCTCACTGCTCCAACACAAACAAAACAAGAAAGACATCTCCCTCTGCCTTTCTGGTACAAACAGCTTAAATTTAGACATTAAAAAGAAGTTAAAGGGATAGTAATACTTAAAATGTAAAAAGACATATGTTGTAGGGTTTATCCCCCTGAGTAAAACAAGAGTACTCCCACTGCTGAAAGGTGTTTCATTCAAAAGTTATTAATTTTCAAAGTTGAATTTTTTTAGGTGCAATATCACAGTGGCCTGAAATTGTACAGTGGCGCTGTTGCTACACCATCCTATGGAGATTTATGGTCCCGGGACCAGAGCTGTCCATAGGATCGTGTAGTAACAGCGCCACTGTACAATTTCAGGCCACAGTTATATTGCACCTAAAAAATTCAACTTTGAAAATTAATAACTTTTGAATGAAACACCTCTCAGCAGTGGGAGTACTCTTGTTTTACTCAGGGGCATAAACCCTACAACATATCTTTTTTTTACATTTTAACTATTACTATCCCTTTAATGCTATAGTGCATGGCTGTCCAGATTCAGTCCTCAAGAGCCACAAACAGGTCAGGATGGAAGGATTTCCCTGATTAAATACAGGTGAGTCAATCACAATAAATGATCCACTGATTAACTCACCTGTGCTTAATCAGGGAAATTCTTACATCCTGGCCTGTTGGTGGCCCTTGAGGACTGAACTTGGACAGCCCTCCTATAGAGTTCCACAGTGTACTGTCTGCTGTGCACTGGAGAGCTCTCTATCATCCAGGGGCTTTTAAAACCCCCATTTAAATCAAGGCACATTTGTATCTGTCCTCTATGTACAGTAAGATCTCACTTTGTCTTTATACATAAAGCTGTTTGTTTCTAATAATTTCCTATCTGAATAGGAATTAGGCTGACAGGCAGGACAGAGCACGGACATCTTGTCCTAGTGACATCCGCGCGCCTGCGCTGTCAGTCCCTTCCGGAGCCGAATGGCTCCTGGCAATGCCTCCTACAGTCGTCAGGGACTGACAGCGCAGGCGCGCGGATGTCACTAGGACAAGATGTCCGTGCTCTGTCCTGCCTGTCAGCCGAGGATGAATGCATATTTCTCCATAACCAGGTAATAATTCTGGTGACTAGCGCTACTAAACAGCTAGTCGCCAGATAGGGAATTATTAGAAACAAAGTTGCTTAGCGGTGGTAGTTCCACTTTAAATGCAATGTTTTAAAAGGATACCGTACTGGCCGAATACCAATGAAGAATGGAAAAGACAATGAACCAGAATACTTGAATGTGCCTAGACCTCAACAACCCAGTAACAGCTGCCCACTGTCTATAGGATCTTTGGGACAGGTAGCGTGAGTGGTTGTAATTTGAGTCTGGAGCAGAAGCTTCTGAGTCAGCTTCTAAGTAACTTCTTTTAGAACAGAGGAAATTATGCAACAATTGGCATCTGCTGTAAATTTTAACCAATTGTCTTAAGGCGCCCTGTCACATTCATAACAGGCTTGAAACCCATAAATGAAAATTGATTTCAGATAAAAGATGACGTTTTTTTTTGTTTTTTTTTTAACCCTTTGGATTCTAGTAAGGTTGGAGACCTGTCTAGCTTTCAAGGGGCTAAAATCCCCATTTAAATTAAATTCATGGAGATTTCAGGTTGTCAGCTATGGTGAAGTTACTTTGCACTAGAAACACTACACTTTCTTTTTGAATACAAGGTTTTATATATGTAGATATTTGAATGTACCAGTTAACGAGGCTGAAAAAAAAGACATGCGTCCATCAAGTCCAGCCCATGTCATATCACCCCTCTTGATCCAGAGAAAGGCAAAATAAAAAAAAGTAAAAAAGCACTGAAGATATTTCCAATTTAGTCCCAAGTGGGTAAAAAAATTCCTTCCTGAATCCAAATGGCAGTCAGATATTTCCCTGGATCAACATACTGTCTGCATTGAAGACAACTGTCATAATTCTCCATATTGTTCTGTACTAGATAGGTATCCATTGCTTTTTGAATGCAGTTACAGTATCTGCAAGTACAGCATCCCGAGGCAAAGAATTCCATAGCTTTACCGTCCTTACTGTAAAGAATTCCTGCCTTTGTTTTAGCCGAAAGTACCTTTCCTCTAGTCTTAATGGATGACCTCTTGTTCTTAGCTCAGCTCTTTGTGTAAATAATACATTGGATAGTTCTTTGTATTGAATGCAGTTACAGTATCTGCAAGTACAGCATCCCGAGGCAAAGAATTCCATAGCTTTACCGTCCTTACTGTAAAGAATTCCTGCCTTTGTTTTAGCCGAAAGTACCTTTCCTCTAGTCTTAATGGATGACCTCTTGTTCTTAGCTCAGCTCTTTGTGTAAATAATACATTGGATAGTTCTTTGTATTGACCTTGAAAATATATATATATATATATATATATATATATATATATATATATATATATATATATATATATATATATATAAATAAATGGTAATCATTTCACCCCTTAGATGTCTCTTCTCTGATGTAAACAAACCCATTTTGGCTAGTCTCTCTTTATAACTCAGATCCTCCAATCCCTTTATCAGTTTTGTTGCACTTTTTCTAGTTCAATAATATATTTTTTAAACTGTACTCCATATTCTAGATGAGGCCTTACCAAGGACCTCTGGCATGCAAGGGTTCAATTTATGTCTAGAGAGAGAGGGAGAGAGCGAGAGAGACAGACAGACAGACAGACAGCGAGAGACCTGTTGTTTCTCCCCAGTTTTGACTTTTACAGGTAACTCCCATAGACACCTCACTGCACACAAAAATTGATTTACCTTCCACACGGATATCTATGTTCTCCTCCCAAAAACAGACTCCTATCTCCACTCTTCAGGACCCCTGCATGGGTTTCATTGGATCATCTCTTGAGCACATGTGACTCTATCCTTATAACAGGTAGAACCATACCTCCCAAGTGTCCCTCTCTAGGAGGGACAGTCCCTCTTTTAGACTGAAATCCCTCTGTCCCTCTTTCCCACCCTGATGTCCCTCTTTTTAGGACACCAGATTGCATGGTGTGTATATAAGTGTATCAAATTGCTCTACAGCAATAAAACTCAAATTATTGTTTGTTTAACCCCTTAACGGTCATAGTACGTCAAGGGTCGATTTGACTTAACGACCGATGACGTACTATGACCGTCATCGAGTTCTGGGCTCCCCCCGCGGCTGTGCGCCGTTCGGGGAGTCCGGAACCCAACAGAGCAATAAAAAAAAATTGCTCCGTGGTCGTTAAGTCACTTCCCCTTCCGGATTCCCCGGTCGTTAAGGGGTTAAATATCAGTATACGTGTATATAAATTAGCTTGTGTAAATAAAATACTTTGGTCTTGTTATAAATCATGTATTAGGTTACACAAAGAGGTGTCAATAGGTCGTGAAATACCCTAAAAATTCTTGGTAATGCCCCGCCCACCAGTCACACCCCCAGCAACACCCCCTAAAAGACAAGTGTCCCTCTTTGACAATTTGAAATGTTGGGAGGTATGGGTGGAGCTATCAAAATGACCAATCACTTACTGGCATATCACTGATCGTGTAAGGAGACCCTGACAACCTGTCACATTGGCGTGGATTGAAGACCAAGTTCAGGAAACAGTGACCCAATGTGTTGGGGAGTAGACACAGACAAACATGGTTCCCAAGAATCCGGAGCAGGGGACTTGCTTTGGACTGAGGCAGCCAAGATAATTTGGGGTCCTTTCTGAGGCACCCAAAAAAATGTACTTGCACAGCCCTTCTATTACAAACACTTCCCCAGGTAATTATTCACTTTTCTGCAAGCCGTTACTCCTTTTAGCAGACAACACTAACTATAGTACTTGATAAGCAGCAATATACTACGGTACAAAAACTTAACTGCTTGAACGCCAGAAAGGTTGCCAACGCATTGCAAAGCCATACCTACCAACATTTCAAATTGTCAAAGAGGGACAAGGAGTGTTGCTGTGGGGCGTGGCTGGTGGGCAGGGCATTAGCGAGAAGTTTTAGGCTATTTCATGACTTGTTGCCACCTCCTTGTGTAACCTAATAAATGACTTATAACAAGATCAAAGCATTTTATTTACACAGACCAATTTATAAACACATATACTGATGTTTAAAGGGATAGTATTGCCCCCAGCGTCATCTCTCACACCTTTATGATTTGAGAGATAATCACTCCTAAAGTTGTCCTCTCCCATCCCCCCTTCCCCGTAGCCAGCATTCTAGCTGACTGCAGGGAAGCCAGTTATATGACTTTCAGGCGGCTCTGCAGCACAGCCAAGATCGCGTTAATAAAAAATAAATCTTTCACTGAAATGGTCTTCTACATGTGCTTGGTTTGTGCTTGGTTTGCAAGCACACGTAGAAGACCGTTTTAGTGAAATATTTTTTTTTATTAACACAATTGCGGCTCTGCTGCAGGGCCGCCTGATGATCGTAAAACCGGATTTCCCTTCAGTCAGCTACAATGCTGACTTCGGGGAAGGGGGAGGGAGAGGGCAACTTTAGGAGAGATTATCTCTCAAATCATAAAGGTTTGAGAGATGAGACTGGGGGCAATACGTTTATTTTTAATATGACTTTAATATAGGGATTAGTAATAATTAAGTATTACTATCCCTTTAAACATACATCATTGTGAGTTTTATTGCTGTAGAGCAATGTGATACACTTACATACACACCACACAGTCTGATCTGCTAAAAAGAGGGACATCAGGGTGGGAAAGAGGGACAGGGGGATTTGGGTCTAAAAGAGGGACACTTGGGAGGTATGCAAAGCAATGTGTTGGAGACCTTTCCTGCATCTAAGCCGTTAAAGGGACACTAATGCCAAGGTATTATATCTGATAAACCAAAAGATGCATGACAAAAATTCAATAATGATAGGTGTCTGTGGGGTGGTGGTGGGGGGTCGACAAGATGGAGTGCTTGCCCCCCCCCACCTAGCACTTATCCACCCGGGATAAACATAGGTGCTGGTCAGGCTGGCCTGGGGGCATACTATATCTTTGACCCCCCCCCCCCCCCGAAACATTTCTGTGGACCCCCATTAAAACTTAAGATATAGGATTTTGACTGTGCTTTTTGGGGAATCAATTTTGCTCTGCACTTCCTGCTGAGTCATACACAGCATAGAACATCCTCCGGACCAGGAAGTAAGTGGTGCCAATTAAAACTGCTTCCCCCAGCAAAACAGCATATACACACATACTATCATTTGTCTTCAGTTCTACCAAGGGCTCTCGACTGCCTTTTCATTACATAGAATTTTAGCAGCAGTATTCCTTTAAATAAATTAAAAACCTAATCTCTGTTTATGAAGCAAAATCAAGGACATTCAGAGATGGTGTTTCCAGGTGCACAGAGCCCCGCTTTGTAGTCTGTTCCTCCTACCAGATAAAACCGACACACCATTTTAGTAACCTGATAATGACATTTGTGTATGCTATTTTGCATCATATTTGGTGGGAATCCTGCAGCCTTCCAGCTGTTGTAACACTGCAACTCCCATCATCCTCGGCTAATCAATGGAACTGTAGTCCAACAACAGCTGGAAGAGAGCCACATGTTCCCGCTTCTGGTCTATAATCACTTTGCAGTAATACCGTTTTGATGCAAAATCCCAGAGAATGAATTCTAGTTAACTGCAAACGGATGTTATGTTTTGGAAAACCCCTGGTCTGGAGTTGATGATGCAGTAACTCACCACTGGGTTCCTGAACCGATTTTTCATACAATTCCAGGTATTTCTGATGAGATGAGATGTGAGCGGCGGCAGACACCTCTGCGGAAGGAGGGAACACACCCGGGACCGACATCATGGACACAAGTTGTCTGCAAAATTCACAAAATGGAAATGAGGTTAACCCTTTGAGTGCCAGAGGGGTATGTAACGCATAGCTTTGCTGGCACTCATGGGGTAAATGACCACGCCACCTGCACCTGCATCCCAAAATTTCACGACTTGCCAGGACCATCACCGGTCCTTAAAGGGATAGTAATGTCAGAAAAAAAGTATTAACTATATGGTAGATATAATTAAAAGAGAGTACTTGCACTGAATCGTATCTCTCAAACCATTATGGTTTGAGAGATATATGAAAATAAAGTTCTCTTGTCCCTCCCCTTTCTGACTTATGAGCTGTAAACCTGTCAGAAGCAGATTCTGGTAGCGTGACAAGATGCGGCTCTTCAGCAGCGCCAATATAATGATATCCAAAGACAAATACTTCATTTAGAATGGTCTACAAAGTGTGCCTGGTTTGCAAGCACACTTTGTAGACCGTTCCAATGAAGTATTTATTTCTAAATAGGCTCTTCAGCAGAGCTGAAATCACGCTATGTCTGGTCAAATGACTGGAATCTGCAGTTGTCAGCTAGATGGCAGACTTGAGTAAAACAGCCAGGAAAAGGTAACTTTAGCAAGTTATTGCTCTCAAACCATAAAGGTCTGAGAGATAAGACTTATACTGATGTTAACCTTTTTTTAATGTCTACAATATTAAATCAACTTAAAATTAACCATTACTATCCCTTTAACGTCCGCACAGACGTGATGTTCCTGACACGTCAAAAGTTGTTAAGGTTTTAAAAAGCTAATACACAGATGAAAAATAATAATAATTAAAGAGATAGAAGGCTTTTATTTTTATATTTTGAAACTGCATTATTTTCCTTTTTCATCTCCTATTTTCTTTGTTATACTGTTATGACGCTGACGGTAAGGTTCACGGATCTCTGTTTACAAAGAGATTTCTGGTCAGTGGCCATAAAAGCAGGATAGAGATACAATGTAACACTATCCATGCAGCACTGAGTGGTCTGTATGCTGTCTATTTTACATGCATCCTTTTAAAGCAAAACTACGACACTAGGTAAAGTCGCCCTGCAAGAGTTAGGTAGGTGGTGACTAGCTTAATAATAGTTATATTACCTCTCAAATGTAGCCGATTGTAAAGTAATCCTCAATATTCCGAGACCAGAAGCCAGGCATCAGAACAGACATCTTGTTTGTGCACCTGCGCTGTCAGTCCCGGCCTCCATTAAATAGCATTGCACTGACCCTAAAGGCACCGGAAGGGACTGACGGCACAGGCGCACAGACTGCACTAACCTGGCCATCAGTCTCCGGAAATTAACCCCTTCGCGTCCGGTGACGTACCCGGACCATCACGCTGGCCCGGCACTTAAGGACCAGTGACGGTCCTGGTATGTCACGTACTATTACTCATCGCGCTCCTGCAGGAGCACGGTGAGTAATACCGGGGACTGAATTTGATCGCTCCAAGACCGGAGCGATCTCTTTCAGTCCTTCCATTCGGCGTGCCGCCCCATGTGATCAGTCATGTGGGGCGGCTCGCCAAAATTCCATATATGGTCCTTAAAGAACCACACACCGCGGGACCGCTGGTCGTTAAGGGGTCAAGGATTACTTTACAATTGGCTACTTTTGAGAGGTAAAATAACTATTATTAAGCTAGTCACCACCTGCCTAATTATCACAGAGCAACTTTACTTAGCATGGTAGTTCCGCTTTAACACTGTACCACTTTCCCAGCCGCACTGAGTGCTCTGTATGATGTCTATTTTACATTGCATCCTTTTTACGTTGTATTGCTATCCCAGCTGCACTGAGTGCTGCGTATGCTGTCTATTTTACATTGTATCCTTTTTACGTTGTATCACTATCCCAGCAGCACTGAGTGCTCTGTATGCTGTCTATTTTACATTGTATCCTTTTTACGTTGTATCACTATCCCAGCAGCACTGAGTGCTCTGTATGCTGTCTATTTTACATTGCATCCTTTTTACATTGTATCACTATCCCAGCCGCACTAAGTGCTGCGTATGATGTCTATTTTACATTGCATCCTTTTTACATTGTATCACTATCCCAGCTGCACTGAGTGCTGTGTATGATGTCTATTTTACATTGCATCCTTTTTACATTGTATCGCTATCCCAGCCGCACTGAGTGCTCTGTATGATGTCTGTTTTACATTGCACCCTTTTTGCATTGTATCACTATCCCAGCCGCACTGAGTGCTGTGTATGATGTCTATTATACATTGCATCCTTTTTACGTTGTATCACTATCCCAGCAGCACTGAGTGCTCTGTATGATGTCTATTATACATTGCATCCTTTTTACATTGTATCACTATCCCAGCAGCACTGAGTGCTCTGTATGATGTCTATTATACATTGCATCTGTTTTACATTGTATCACTATCCCAGCAGCACTGAGTGCTCTGTATGATGTCTATTATACATTGCATCTGTTTTACATTGTATCACTATCCCAGCCGTACTGAGTGCTGTGTAAGCTGTCTATTTTACATTGCATCCTTTTTACATTGTATCACTATCCCAGCAGCACTGAGTGCTCTGTATGATGTCTATTATACATTGCATCTGTTTTACATTGTATCACTATCCCACCAGCACTGAGTGCTCTGTATGATGTCTATTATACATTGCATCTGTTTTACATTGTATCACTATCCCAGCCGTACTGAGTGCTGTGTAAGCTGTCTATTTTACATTGCATCCTTTTTACAGTGTATCACTATCCCAGCAGCACTGAGTGCTCTGCATTGTACCATTATCTCTTCTAACATAGTCCCCAACAGAAAGCTCTCTGGAAATAAAAGTGTAAAAATAATTAGGTAGAGATGAAAATTAAATAAAATAGTAAAAAGTTTGGTCAGTTTGCACTTTCAGCATATGTAAAGTCAAAATAAAATGTACTGTCCCTTTAAAATAAACAAACTAAACGTACAATCAGGGGAGTCGTTCATCTCCTAAAAGAACCCCTGAATAACAGATCACCAGAGAGTTCATTTGCAACATGCTGGATTCCTCTCTGGCATTCAAGGGGTTAACCCTTTGAGTGCCAGAGGGGTACGCAATGCAATGCAAAGCAATTCGTTGCGTACCCCTATGGCACTTAAAGGGTTAAACATTTCCATTTAAATCAATGGGGATTTTCATCTGATATCTATGGAGCGGCTGGGCTGCTGCAGAATTACGGCCCAACATGCACAAACATAAGTGGACCAATTCTGGGGCAAATCAACATTCCCCCAAATTCCCCATTACTTAAATGACCCTTTTAACCCTTTGAGTGCCCGAGGGGGTGTCCAAAGTTAGACAGCCATCTGGCATTCGAAGGGTTAACCTCTTGAATATAAAGATCCCCCTGTGGCGCAGTTGGTTTGCACCAGAATTGCACTGCCGAACTGCTCTGCTGACATCAGGGAGAGTGGCAGAGTATTACACCATTGCATGCCCTATGCAGGCAAAATAATTTGCGGCCTTAACCCTTTGGATGCCAGCAGATTATCAATGCATTGCAAAGCAATTCATTGCACGCTGCTCTGGTGCTCAGTGGTTTAACCCTCAGTGTGCCAGAGGGAGTGTGAAATATGTTGCACACCCCCTCAAGGCACACAGAGGGATAATCATGCACTCATTCAGCCAGTACCTTGCCATGCCCCTGCATGAAACTCTTCAATGTGCTACCTGCTTCTAGATGCTTTGTGCAGTAATGCACTGGGAAAATCTCTAACATCCAAGAGGATAAAATACTTAAAGGGACACTAATGTGCCATAAAAAATGCTTATAGTTTTGTAGAGGTTAAAAAAATAAACTATATGACACAAATCCCATGGCAGTTTGAGAGATATCCTCCACTAAAGTTCCTCTTCTCCTGATGTCGGCTGTATCCGTGTCGGCCGACACGAGGAGGCTCTTCAGCAAACCGCTATGCTTTGAGAGATATTCCCATTGAAAGTTCCTCCCCTTCTCCTGACGTCAGCGATGTGCTGACAGCAGGAAATCCCAGTCCGGGGACCAGCCAGTAGCTCTGCAGAATAGAGCCAAAATTGCGTTATTTCAAAAGAATTAATTAATCAGAACGGTCTACAAAGTGTGCCTGGCTTGCAGGCGCACTTTTATAGACCATTCCAGTGAAGTAATTCTTTTTAAAGGGATAGTAATACTTAAAATGTAAAAAAAAATATGTTGTAAGGTTTATCACACTGAGTAAAACAAGAGTACTCCCACTGCTGAAAGGTGTTTCATTCAAAAGTTATTAATTTTCAAAGTTGAATTTTTTAGGTGCAATATCACTGTGGCCTGAAATTGTACAGTGGCGCTGTTGCTACACCATCCTATGGAGATTTATGGTCCCAGGACCAGAGCTGTCCATAGGATCATGTAGCAACAGCGCCACTGTACAATTTCAGGCCACAGTGATATTGCACATAAAAAATTCAACTTTGAAAATTAATAACTTTTGAATGAAACACCTTTCAGCAGTGGGAGTACTCTTGTTTTACTCAGGGGGATAAACCCTACAATGTATTTTTTTTTACATTTTAAGTGTTACTATCCTTTTAAATAACACTATTTCGGCTCTGGTGCAGAGCCTCCTGAATCTCTTGCTGTCAGCTTTACAGCTGACATCAGGGGAACTTTCAGTGTGAATATCTCTCAAACCATAGCGGTTTGAGAGATAGGATTTTTGTGGCACATAGTTTATTTTTTTAACTTCTACAAAACTAGAAGAATTTTTATGGGACATTACTGTCCCTTTAATATTTTGGACCAAATCCCTTCCCCATCAATAGAATATCTGAGAAAATAAAAAACACACAGTAATGAAAAAATAAACCTACTGCCAAGGAAGGAAACAGCACAGGGTGGATTATCCAAGTCCTTTTGAGTGCTTCTCAATGAATTATTCACCCTTCTGGCATTTAAAGAGTTATCTAGATAAGCTTGCTTAATATGGAAAAAAATATATATTGCAGGGTTTATCCTGATGAGTAAAACGGGTAACCTCTCTGCTGACTGGTGCTTTATTCAAAGGTCATTGCAGCTCAAACTTACATTCTTTCTTCCAATGCAGTACCTCCATGATCTGAAATTTTACAGTGGTGCTGTTTGTTGCTGCAGCATCTTATGGATGGTTAGTGTCACCAACAATAACCTTCTATGAGCTGATGTGGCAACAGCTCCAGTGTAAAAATGAAGGCCCTCAAAGTACTGCAACCAAAAAATGTACATTTGAACAGCAATAACTTTTGAATAGAACATATTTCAGTACTTGGAGTTAGCCTTGTTTAACTCGTCAGAATAAAATCTGCAATTAAAAAATATATTTTATATATTACACAATGTTATCCCTTTAGTGCTTTGGATAACATTACCCTCGGCAACTGTGCAAAGCACCCAGGCAGAAATTACTACTAATGTGCTACCCAAGAAAAGTGACAGGGTGGACATTAATACTTAATACTACTTAAGTATTACTAATCCCTATAGTAAAGTCCTTTTAAAAATACATGTATTGCCCCCAGTTTCATCTCTCAAACCTTTATGGTTTCATCTCTCAAACCTTTATGGTTTGAGAGATGATCGCTCCTAAAGTTGCCCTCCCTCTTCCGAAAAGTCAGTGTTGTAGCTGAC
Source organism: Rhinophrynus dorsalis (assembly GCA_037306005.1). Lineage (NCBI taxonomy): Eukaryota > Metazoa > Chordata > Amphibia > Anura > Rhinophrynidae > Rhinophrynus > Rhinophrynus dorsalis. The sequence goes on along the minus strand of CM074727.1, from coordinate 26,602,694 downwards.
TGAAGGGAAATAGGGTCATAGATCATCAGGCGGCTCTGCAGCAGAGCCGCGATCGCGTTATATGTCTATATGTAAGTGCAGGATCCATAGGGGCATATGGGGGGAGATTCACTAAGTGGTGATAATGAGGTATTAAAGAGGAGATGACTTCTCCAGTGATATTACGTCCCCAGTTCCTATGTCATTCTATAGATCCTATGCACTAAGATCTCCAAAGCTGAAGAAATCATAGTGCACAGGCTCCATAGAATAACGTAGGAATTGGGGAAGCGATATCACTGGATAAGTCACTTTATCACCTCCTCGTCACCGCGTGGAGAATCTCCCCCATGGACTACATAAAGTGGAACAATTCTGGATTAAGCACCTGCATGTTAAATAATAAAAACCTCCAGAATTCACACAAAGAAAAGATGAGTTTTTTTTGGGGGGCAAACAGCAAATTAGAAAATAAAAATTCCCCAAATTCCCACAAATCTAACAGGTGCAAATTTGGAGCAAATCAAATGATTCACAGACTTGAAAATAAATAAATGCGGCAATTATTTAAATGGGGTTCTAACCCCATGAAAGCTAGAAAGGTCCCCACTGACTTATCCAGCAAAGATGGGGTTAAAATACATAATTACGCAGCAGCAACACACAAGAATTCAACTGAACAGATGTGCACAACACAGTCATTGATATCCAATAACATACAAGAAAGTTAACACAAATAGATTATCACACTTACGTGAAATCCAGACAACCAACAGAGAAACAAGACCCAACAGAAATAAAAAAGAATCGTATTCCAATTCAGTTAGAGAAAAAATAATCTGATTTCCTGGTTTGTTTGCAACAATGTAACAAAAAGTCCAACTCAGTAAATTTACAAAAAAAAAAAAGCAGAACAATCCAAAAGAAAAGCTAAAAATCCAGTTGTTTAGACAAATCCTGTTAAAAAGATATATATAATATACTGCAATAGTCAGATGCAGTAACACGTTGATCTATAGTGCTAAAAGCATGGTGAGGAATGAGAGCCATCCACCTTGAAAATAAAGCTAAAATCTAGTTTAATTTTCCTGATCACTCAGTGCTGCGAAAAGGAGTTTAAAATGAAGAGTGTTAGAAGGATGGAGTGCAGGGTGTAAGGGGGGATGGGAAGCCCTTCTCCTGTAAGGTGTCTGTGTGTCCTCTGTTGTGACACGCACAGGAGAAGTATTCTGTCCCTGGTCATGCAAAATCTGACCCTGCTACAGAGGAGGGACCTGCCTGACTGCAGCCTGTCACACAGGAAGAACATGGGCTGGGTACACTAGTACTGCTCTAAGGCGACATCTGCTGTACGGAGGAGCGCATAACAATGAGATCTGCATCATGTTTCATGTATTTCCTATATAGCAAAAAAACCCTAAGAAACCTAGATTTTGACAACGGAAAAGAACCCTCTACTCCATATATTCTGCCCGTTTCCCTATCTAATAAAATATGCCTTCTTACATGTCTCTCAGAATAAATCTATGTCTGTCACAGGCAAGTTTGAATTCCCTAACAATATTTGTTCCAACCACCTCTGCTGGGAGACTGTTCCATGAGTCTATTACACTTTCTGTAAAGCCATAAATTACTTCTTGAATTTTCCATCCACTAACTTAAGATCATAACCTAGTTCTAGTATTCCTGTTTTTGTTTTGTTTTGTTTTAAGCGGAGCTGCTATCCCTGTTAAACTTTGGCCCAAATAATTAACCATCTGGAGTATAGCTGCACAGTAGTGCTAGTCACCAGAATTATTACCTGGTTATTGGCACTGTTGCTACACCACTGTATGAAGATTTATGGTCAACTGTCCAGAGCTGTCAATAGGGTGATGTAACAACAGCGCCACTGTACAATTTCAGGCCACTCTGATACTGCACCTAAAAAAAATCAATTTTGAGCTGTAATAACTTTTGAATTAAACACCTCTCTGCAATGAGAGTATCCTTGTTTTACTCAGGGGGATAAATGCTACAACGTTTTTTGTTTTACATTTTAAGCATTACTATCCCTTTAAAGCAGAGTTTAAGTGCTTTTTTCTTTACCAAAAAAATGGTAATTGAAGTCTCGTTATCAGTACAAACAGCACAAAATACACACGCCTTAGTTTTCTGTTCTGCAAGTGACTCATGTCATAATATTCGTAAAATCAACTTGTTATATCCTGGAACATAATACAATTCTATTAGTCCTTGTGACAGTCTTTTGTACAGCGTCCAATTTCACACATAATGCTAGGTCTGTAGACTTTCTCTGTAAAGGAAGAGTGATACATTTTATCACTAAGCTCAACAGTGATACAATATACCACTCTTCCTGGACAGAGGAACAGAACTAATACATTTGCTGTGCCACAAAGTATCAATTCACTGTGTGATCAGACTGCCATCATTAAAGGGATAGTAAAATATACACTGTAGTCTTTATCCCCCTGAGTAAAACAAAGATACCTCCACTACTGAGAAGTGTTTTATTCAAAAGATACTGCAGCTCAAACTTTAATTTTAGGCGCAATATTTCAATGGCCTGAAATTTTACAGTGGCACTGTTGCTACGCCACCCTATGGACAACTCTGGTTGACCACAAACCTCCAGAGAATGATGTAGCAACAGCGCCACTGTACAGTTTCAGGCTACTGAGATATTGCTGCAATAACTTTTGAATAAAATACCTGCCAGCGGGTATTGTTTTAACCCTGCAGTATATATTTTTTACATTTTAAAGGGAAACTCTCATGTCCTTTAAAGCTGAACTATCACCCTATAGAAAGTCATTTCCCAATAATTAAGCATGTGGCGATTAGGTTCTTAACAGCCCTGTTATGCGGCACAAGTACCGAGTTCTGAAATAATCCTCCTTCTTATTCTGAGACTGGCGGCCAGGCATGCATGCAGACATCCAGTGGCATAACTAAAAGCCACTGGGCCCTGGGGAAGAAATTGCCATGGCCCACCCCCCGACCACATTGTCTCCACATTGCCCCCCACAAAACCATCACATTGCCCTATGTTCATCTCCTACCTCCATCACCTTCCACGGTCCCACGTGGTTCTCATTAATGCAGAGCTCTGGGAGATGATGTCATCTCCCAGCGTTCTGCATTACCAGACCGCCGGGAGATCAGCTGAGTTGCTGCGGGCACGTGGCAATGGGGTCATAGGGGGCGTCCGGGCCCCTGGAGTGACAGGCCCGGTCGCAAGTGCGACCCCTGCGATCCCTATAGAGACGTCTGCTTGTCCGCACTGTCCTTCCTGGTCTCCTCTAGGAGGCATTGCACTGTGCCTTAAAGGGATAGTAATACTTCATTTTAACTTTATTTTATTTTGTAGGCATTAAAAAAACATGAAGAACTATATAAGTCTTATCTCTGAAACCTTTATGGTTTAAGAGATATTCACAAACAAAGTATCCCCCCCCCCTGTTCAGCCAGATAAGAAGGGAGGTGCCCAGGTAGACTGCAGAGAGGGACAATCTTCAAATAAGATAAGGAAAAAAGCTGAAAAACTTGTCAAGGGGGGCAGGGATTTCATTGTTTTCATACAAAGAAAATTGTCCCCTTCTGTTATCTGTCCTGTCATACAACCAGACTCACATCTGAGAAGAGATGGCTTACACTAGGTAAAAGGGGCGGGAGGGGAACTTTGCTTGTGAATATCTCATAAACCATAAAGGTTTGAGAGATGAGACTTATATCATTCTTCATGTTTTTTTAATGCCTACAAAATAAAATAAAGTTAAAACGAAGTGTTACTATCCCTTTAAGGTACCAGAAGGGACTGACGGTGCAGGCGTGCAGATGGCTGTAAAGCAAGCCTGGCTGTCAGTCTCAGAAAAAGGAGATTACTTCAGAACTTGGTACTTGTGTCTGATAATAGCGCTGTTAAGAAGCTAGTCACCATATGCCTATTTATTGGGGAATGAGTTTTAAAGCCCGTATACACGGGCCAATGCCGGCGGCACTGCAGTCATGCGCAGTACTGACTGCCGGAATGCGCCGTGGCTGATACAGAGCAGGGCGCTCTGAATTCAGAGCATAGTCCTCTTGGTGCGCAGAGGGGACTCCGGTCTGACTTCAAGTGCCCCGCACTGTAACAGCCACTGCTCGTTCCGGCAGTCTGTACTGAACATGACTGCAGCGCGCACAACCATCTCTATTGCTTATGACGGCTTCTGACAAACATACTTAGCGAATCATAATATAGGATGACTTTCTATAGGGTGATAGTTCCACATTAAAGTCCTTCTTATTCCATTCTTGCGTCTCAATACATGTTAAATCTCTATTTTTTTACGTTTTTTTTAAACAATCTTTTCACAGAGAAATAGGCTGTAAAATGTAAACACACTCATTGGTAAAAGAGAGCACCAGGTCACATGCTAGATTCCATCATTAGAGGAGTAGGTGGTAACGGAGATCAACTGGGGAGAGGGAGAGGCGAAGATTGATCTGTACCGCAGCCTGTCCCTAAGTGACGTCACGTGGTTACATTTTAACCCCTTAACCAGGGCTTAAAAGTTGAAGTCTTTTGCTACTAGACAGACCTGAAAAGTTACTCGCCACTGCAAGCCATAACATACCCACCAGGGCTGAAGTTCTACTCGCCAGGGCTGAATTTTCACTTACCAATGGCTAGTGGCGAGTGGAAATTTTGAGCCCTGCCTTAAGGACCGGCCGCTTGGCACGTCACGGTCACTTAAGGACCATGGAGCTTTTTTTTTTTTTTTTTGCTATTTCCGGTTCCGGACTCCCCGAATGGCGTGCAGCCATAGGGGGAGCCCGAAATTCCATGACGGTCATAGTACGTTATGGGTCATTAACTCAGATCTACCCAAGATGTACTATGACTGTCAAGGGTCGTTAAGGGGTTAAAGCCTATTTCTCAGTGAAAAAATTGTTTAAAAACAAAACAAACAAACAAACAAAAAAAAACAAACAGATTTAATATTTATTGGGAATAATAATGGAATAAGAAGGACTTTAAATGAGGTGGCAGATCCCCGTTAAAGGGATAGTAATACTTCGTTTTAACTTTATTTTATTTTGTAGGCATTAAAAAAACATGAAGAATGATATAAGTCTTATCTCTGAAACCTTTATGGTTTAAGAGATATTCACAAACAAAATATCCCCCCCTGTTCAACCAGATCAGAAGGGAGGTGCCCAGGTAGACTGCAGAGAGGGACAATCTTCAATTAAGATAAGGGAAAAAGCTGAAAAACTTGTCAAGGGGGGAAGGGATTTCATTGTTTTCATACAAAGAAAATTGTCCCCTTCTGTTATCTGTCTGGTCTTACAACCAGATTCACATCTGAGAAGAGATGTCTTACACTAGGTAAAAGGGACAGGAGGGGAACTTTGCTTGTGAATATCTCATAAACCATAAAGGATTGAGAGATAAGACTTATATCATTCTTCATGTTTTTTTAATGCCTACAAAATAAAATAAAGTTAAAACGAAGTATTACTATCCCTTTAAGGATCGGAGAGGTGAGCAGAGCTTTCTAAATATCACAGGCCAGTTCTTGTCAAGGTGCGAGATTTCTAAATCACACAGGTCCCATTTCCTAGGATGTCGAGCTTTCCAAACCATGGGGGAGATTCACTAAGCGTGATGAAGAGGTGAAAAAGTGGAGATGACTTCTCCAGTGATATCACTTCTCCAGTTCCTATGTTATTCTATAGAGCCTATGCACTATGATTTCTCCCATTTTTGAGATCTTAGTGCATAGGCTCCATAAAATAACATAGGCAGTGGCGTAACTATAGGGGTTGCACCTGCGACCAGGCCCGTGCACTCCAGGGGCCCGACCACCCCCTGCGACCCCTCCGCCTGGTGCCCTCAATCTCCCTCCGGCGCTCTAGTAATGCAGAGCGCTGAGAGATTACATCATCTCCCAGCGCTTTGCATTACTAAGAGGACAATGTGGGAGCTCCAGCAGTGGCGTAACAATAGGGGTCGCAGCAGTCGCACCTGCGACCGGGCCTGTCACTCCAGGGGCCCGGCTGCCCCCTGAGACCCCTTCGCTCGCAGCAGTCGCTCAGCTGATCTCCCACTTGGCGCGCCGCTCTAGTAATACAGAGCGCTGGGAGATGACATCATCTCCCAGCCTCTGCACTACTAGAGCGGCGCGCGGGAGCTTCAGTTCTCGAGATCTGTGCAGAAGGAGACACAGATCTGTCAAGCCACACCGCTAGACCACCAGGGACTGGAGGTAGGGCCAGGGGTATTGCGGAAGGGGCAATGTGGAGATGAAGGGGAAATGTAGAGATGAAGGGGCAATGTGGAAGGGGCAATGTGGAGATGAAGGGGGCATTGTGGAAGGGCCATTGTGGAAATGAAGGGGGCATTGTGGAAGGGGCATTGTGGAAATGAAGGGGGCATTGTGGAAGGGCCATTGTGGAAATGAAGGGGGCATTGTGGAAGGGCCATTGTGGAGATGAACGGAGCATTGTGGAAGGGGCATTGTGGAAATGAAGGGGGCATTGTGGAAGGGGCAATGTGGAGATGCAGGGGGGGCATTGTGGAGATGAAGGGGCATTGTGGAGATGAAGGGGGGACATTGTGGAGATGAAGGGGGCATTGTGGAAGGGGCAGTGTGGAGATGAAGGGGGCATTGTGGAAGGGGCAATGTGGAGATGCAGGGGGGGCATTGTGGAGATGAAGGGGCATTGTGGAGATGAAGGGGGGACATTGTGGAGATGAAGGGGGCATTGTGGAAGGGGCAGTGTGGAGATGAAGGGGGCATTGTGGAAGGGGCAATGTGGAGATGAAGGGGGCCTATGTGGTCGGGGGGGAGCACATGGCAATTCTTGCACCATGGCCTGGTGGCTTCTAGTTACGCCTCTGAGCTCCAGGTAGGAGATGGGGGCATTGTGTAGATTGAGGGGCATTGTGGAGGGGATCGATGTGGTCGATGGGGGCCAATGTGGTGGGGGGGCCCGTGGCACTTCTTGTACCAGGGCCCATAGGATTCTAGTTACGCCTCTGAACATAGGAACTGGAGAAGTGACATCACTGGAGAAATCATCTCCACTTTATCGCTGCTTAGTGAATCTCCCCCTTTGGTTCTGTTCTGCACATAATCGTGACCACTCAAATTCAATTTACTTTATAAAATAACACCGCTTATGCAGAATATGAATTAATGAATTAGCTTGAAGTCCCCACAGGATCATTTCCTTAATGTGAAATCAATAGGACAGAAGAAAGAATTTAGCCAACACAGAGGATAAAGGTTTAACCCATTAGGAGCATCTTCCGGTTCCTCTTGTCTATCGGTAACACGCAGTAACCAATGGGTGCATTTTAGTCATGCTCACAAGTGAATTTGCATGGCATCTTAGGGAACGAATAAAAGTTTCCCCGATTCTTATTGATTTGAATGGGACTTTTAACCCCCTGAATGCTAGAGATGTCTCTTGCAATGCGTTGCAGACCTTTCTAGAATTCAAATGGTTAAAAGCCCCATTTAAATCAGTGGGAATGTTTATGATTCCCATACAGTATAGATGGTTCGCCCCAGGATCACTCCAGATATTGGGCAGCACAGTGGCTCAGTGGTTAGCACTGTTGCCTTGCAGCACTGGGGTCCTGGGTTCAAATCCCACCAAGGACAACATCTGCAATGAGTTTGTATGTTCTCACTGTGTTTGCGTGGGTTTCCTTCCACACTCCAAAAACATACTGATAGGTGAATTTAGATTGTGAGCCCCAATGGGGACAGGAACCAATATGAGTGTACAGCGCTGCAGAATCTGTGTGCGCTATATAAATAAAGGGTTATTATTCTTAGGAAATCAGCCTTAGCATTTGCTATAGTAGTAATAAAACTAATCTTTGAAGTGGGAGGTCATAAAATCAATTTGTTGTGACCTTGAAAAGGCAACAATTTGTCTTCTTTCCTTTTAGACACGGTTTATTTGATGAAATGACAGATGCAGATATACAACAGGTCAAGGAATAAATCTATTCTAGTTAAAGGGATAGTATTGCCTTGTTTTAACAAACATTAATCTTGTAGACATTAAAAACTAAAATTAAATGCCCCCAGTCCCATCTCTCAAACCTTTATGGTTTGAGAGATATTTGGGACCAAAGTTCCCCCCTCCCTCCCCTTTCCCTGACGTCAGCGCTCTAGTGGACTGCAGGGGAGTCCGGTCCCAGGACCGTCGGAGGCTCTTCAGCAGAGCCGAGATCACGTTATTGAAAGAGAAATCCTTCACTGGAACGGTCTACAAAGTGTGCTTGCAAATCAAGCACACATTGTAGACCATTCCAGTGAGGGATTTCTTTTTCAGTAACGAGATCTCGGCTCTGCTGAAGAGCCTCCTATTGTCCAGGGACCAGATTCCCCTGCAGGACCAGATTCCCCTGCAGAAAGTGCCGATTGTTCCCACAGGTGATTGTTTCATGGGAATCGTCCAATCATGTTTGGCGGATGTCGATGTCCTGCCAGACAGTCACAACAATCAGGCCCGGATTTACATCTCAGGTGTCCCTCTTTAGGAGATATTAGGGGTACATACTCCCAAGTGTCACTCTTTAGGAGATATTAGACATCTGTACCTCCAAGTGTCCCTCTTTAGGAGATATTAGGGGTCCATACCTCCCAAGTGTCCCTCTTTAGAAGATATTAGGGTCCATACTTCCCAAGCTTCCCTCTTTAGAAGATATTAGGGGTACATACCTCTCAAGTGTCCCTCTTTAGGAGATATTAGGGGTCCATACCTCCCAAGTGTCCCTTTTTAGGAGATATTAGGGGTCCATACCTCCCAAGTGTCCCTCTTTAGGAGATATTAGGGGTACATACCTCCCAAGTGTCCCTCTTTATGAGTTATTATGGGTACATACCTCCCAAGTGTCCTTCTTTAGGAGATATTAGGGGTCTGTACCTCCCAGGTGTCCCTCTTTAGGAGATATTAGGGGTACATACCTCCCAAGTGTCCCTCTTTAGGAGATATTAGGGGTCTGTACCTCCCAGGTGTCCCTCTTTAGGAGATATTAGGGGTCCGTACCTCCCAAGTGTCCCTCTTTAGGAGATATTAGGGGTCCATACCTCCCAAGTGTCCCTCTTTAGGAGATATTAGGGGTCCATACCTCTCAAGTGTCCCTCTTTAGGAGATATAAGGGGTCCATACCTCCCAAGTGTCCCTCTTTAGGAGATATTAGGGTCCATACTTCCCAAGTGTCCCTCTTTAGGAGATATTAGGGGTCCATACCTCTCAAGTGTCCCTCTTTAGGAGATATTAGGGTCCATACTTCCCAAGCGTCCCTCTTTAGGAGATATTAGGGTCCATACTTCCCAAGTGTCCCTCTTTAGAAGATATTAGGGGTCCATACCTCTCAAGTGTCCCTCTTTAGCAGATATTAGGGGTCCATACTTCCCAAGTGTCCCTCTTTAGGAGATATTAGGGGTCTGTACCTCCCAGGTGTCCCTCTTTAGGAGATATTAGGGGTCCGTACCTCCCAAGTGTCCCTCTTTAGGAGATATTAGGGGTCCATACCTCCCAAGTGTCCCTCTTTAGAAGATATTAGGAGTCCATACCTCCCAAGTGTCCCTCTTTAGGAGATATTAGGGGTCCGTACCTCCCAAGTGTCCCTATTTAGGAGATATTAGGGGTCCATACCTCCCAAGTGTCCCTCTTTAGGAGATATAAGGGGTCCATACCTCCCAAGTGTCCCTCTTTAGGAGATATTAGGGTCCATACTTCCCAAGTGTCCCTCTTTAGAAGATATTAGGGGTCCATACCTCTCAAGTGTCCCTCTTTAGCAGATATTAGGGGTCCATACTTCCCAAGTGTCCCTCTTTAGGAGATATTAGGGGTCTGTACCTCCCAGGTGTCCCTCTTTAGGAGATATTAGGGGTCCGTACCTCCCAAGTGTCCCTCTTTAGGAGATATTAGGGGTCCATACCTCCCAAGTGTCCCTCTTTAGAAGATATTAGGAGTCCATACCTCCCAAGTGTCCCTCTTTAGGAGATATTAGGGGTCTGTACCTCCCAAGTGTCCCTATTTAGGAGATATTAGGGGTCCATACCTCCCAAGTGTCCCTCTTTAGGAGATATTAGGGGTCCATACCTCCCAAGTGTCCCTCTTTAGGAGATATTAGGGGTACATACCTCCCAAGTGTCCCTCTTTAGGAGATATTAGGGGTACATACCTCCCAAGTGTCCCTCTTTAGGAGATATTAGGGGTCCATACCTCCCAAGTGTCCCTCTTTAGGAGATATAAGGGGTCCATACATCCCGAGTGTCCCTCTTTAGAAGATATTAGGGTCCATACTTCCCAAGCTCCCCTCTTTAGAAGATATTAGGGGTACATACCTCTCAAGTGTCCCTCTTTAGCAGATATTAGGGTTAGGTGATTCCCTGCAACAAAAGTATTGCTAATAAGAAACTGCCTGTCTGAAATTGCGGTTGAACAAACGAGATGATTACCTGATAATCCTGTTACTGAACAGGATGCGGAAGGCTCCTGGCTGTTTTCCAGAAGGGAACCATTAATCATCCTTAGTTGCCTATAGGTTTCCCAGTCATCTGAAGGATATCTGAATATTTACTGCTCCGAACCATTAGCAAAATGAAGATCTTGGTATAGAGAGGTCTGTGCATTGATTTAATCAATTTAAGTGCTCTGAATAAAAATCATAAAAATTACCATAAGAATTACAGAGAGAGAAGGAGGAAGAGAAGGAAGAGGGGCGAAATGGGGAGAAAGAGGGAACGAGGGGGAGAAAGAGAGAGGGGAAGGTGGTAAGAGAAATAGAAGGTGAGAAAAAGAGGTGAGAGAGAGAGAGAGAGAGAGGGAGAGGAGAGAAAGAGGGAGAGAGGGAGAGAGAGAGAGAGAGAGAGAGAGAGAGAGAGAGAGAGGGAGAGGAGAGAAAGAGGGAGAGAGAGAGAGGGAGAGAGAGAGAGAGAGAGGGAGAGAGCAGGGGCGGACTCACAGGACCTAGGGCTCCTGGTCCAAAAAGAGGTCTGGGCCCCCTGCAGAAATCTCCACATTGCCCCCTTCATCTCCACAATGCCCCTTCATCTCCACAATGCCCCCTTCATCTCCACATTGCCCCTATCTCCACATTGCCCCCTTAATCTCCACAATGCCCCCATCTCCACAATTCCCCCTTCATCTCCACATTGCCCCCTTCATCTCCACATTGCCCCTATCTCCACATTGCCCCCTTAATCTCCACAATGCCCCTATCTCCACAATGCCCCCTTCATCTCCACATTGCCCCTATCTCCACATTGCCCCTATCTCCACATTGCCCCCTTAATCTCCACAATGCCCCTTCATCTCCACAATGCCCCCTTCATCTCCACATTGCCCCTATCTCCACATTGCCCCCTTAATCTCCACAATGCCCCTATCTCCACAATGCCCCCTTCATCTCCACATTGCCCCTATCTCCACATTGCCCCTATCTCCACATTGCCCCCTTCATCTCCACAATGCCCCTTCATCTCCACAATGCCCCCTTCATCTCCACATTGCCCCTATCTCCACATTGCCCCCTTAATCTCCACAATGCCCCCATCTCCACAATTCCCCCTTCATCTCCACATTGCCCCCTTCATCTCCACATTGCCCCTATCTCCACATTGCCCCCTTCATCTCCACATTGCCCCTATCTCCACATTGCCCCCTTCATCTCCACATTGCCCCTATCTCCACATTGCCCCCTTAATCTCCACAATGCCCCTATCTCCACAATGCCCCCTTCATCTCCACATTGCCCCCTTCATCTCCACATTGCCCCTATCTCCACATTGCCCCCTTAATCTCCACAATGCCCCCTTCATCTCCACAATGCCCCTATCTCCACAATGCCCCATCTCCACAATGCCCCCATCTCCACAATGCCCCCTTCATCTCCACACTGCCCCTACCTGCAGTCCCTGGTGGTCTAGCGGCGTGGCTTAACACTGCCCAAAGTCCCGCGCGCCTCTAGTAATGCAGAGGCTGGGAGATAATGTCATCTCTAAGCGCTCTGTATTACCAGAACGGCGCGTCGGCGGCCGTTGTTAAAGAGCTGCTGAGCAGCGCTGGAAGCGGCGGCAGGCCCCCTTCAGTCACGGGCCCTCGGTTTGTGACCGAATACCCGTATGGTCAGTCCGCCCCTGGGAGAGAGATGGAGAGACTGAAAGGGAAGGCAGAGAAAAAGGGTGAAAGGATGATTGTTAGGGAGAGAGGGAGAATAGGTGAGAGAGAGAGAGAGATGAAGAAAGAAAGGGGAGAGGGGGAGAGAGAGAAGAGAGGGGGAAGAGGGAGAAAGAAAGAGAGTAGTGGGAGAAAGGGGGAGAGAGAGGGGGCAGAGGGAGAGGGGAAGAAATAAAGGGAGAAAGGTCGAGAGAGATAAAGAGGGTGGGAGAGATAGAAGGGGAAGAGAGAGGGAGGGAGATGGGGAGAGGGAGAAATGCTGAGAGAGAGGGAGAGAGAGAGGCAGTGGCATACCTCCCAAGTGTCCCTCTTTAGGAGGGACAGTCCCTCTTTCTGAACCAAATCCCTCTGTCCCTCTTTCCCACCCTGGTGTCCCTCTTTTTAGGAGATCAGACTGTGTGATGTGTATATTAGTGTATTAAATTGCTCCACAGCAATAAAACTCATATATATATGTTTGTATATACTTCAGTATATATGTATAGAAATTAGTCTGTGTGATTAAAACACTTTGGTCTTGTTCTAAATCATTTATTCAGTTACACAAAGAGGTGTCAATAGTTCACAAAATAACCTAAAAATACTCGGTAATGCCCTGCCTACTAGCCACACCCCCAGCTACACCCCCTAAAACACAAGTGTCCCTCTTTGGCCATTTGAAATGTTGGGAGGTATGCATTGAAAAGGGAGAAAGGCTAAGACAGAGGGGGAGAGAGAGAGAGAGAGTGAGAGATACAGGGCAGAGGGAGAAAGGGTGAGATAGACATAGAAAGAGAGAGAGAGAGAAAGAGGGGGCAGCAGGAGAGAGAAGAGGGCTGTGTGTGATTAGGACAGAGTTGTGCAGGGCCTTACTAACAAAGGGGCTAGCAGGGCTGGTAGCTTCAGGCACCAGTGTAAACTGTCACTCTCGCTCACTCACTTGGTAGCTGAACACGTGCACAACCCCACATGTATACCTGCATGCTTTCAAAATGAGCTGGCCCTGAGCTATTAACCCTTAAAGGGATAGTAATGTTTCACAAAAACAGCGCCTCCAATTAATCTTCATAGCATTTGGGCCATGGAGAGTTTTATTTCAGTACTGTCAGAGTTGTAGTTCAAGAGTAATTGAATGATAAAGTATCCCCCTCCCGCCACTTTTACCTAGTGTAAACCACCTCCCCTCAGATGTGGAATCTGGTCTCTTGGGTGGACAGGTCGCAGCAAGGGACACTCTTCTTACTGTGATCATAAGGAAAACCCTGCCTCACTGGAGAGGTTTTCCCTTATGCTCAGTGAAGATTAAGAAAGGAATATTGTGACCAGCACCCATCGAGAACAAACAAGATAAAGAGTCTAGTCCTTAGGCATAATGGCCCCTTAGTAGTGCTACAAGTCATGTTTTTCACTCCCCTGTGCCAATGCAGAGAGGAAATTTCCATATTCACATCAGACTGACCCCACCCTCAGACAGTCCAGCCTCAAAATGTCAGGCAAATCCTCTCTGCACAAGAGAATCAGCAAAACCACAGACGTACATGTCAGCCTATGTGGGCCTTGTCAGTGTGCAGCTAATTCCCTCTAGGCACATGGAGAACAAAGGCCAATGCCTGGGATCGCCTTCCACTTAGGGAGACTAAGAAACAAATATTGTGAAGAACAACCATCGAGAACAACAAGATAAAGTGTCTTGTCCTTAGGCATAAGGGCCTCTTAATGGAGCTACAAGTCACGTTTTTCACTCCCATGTGCAATTCCATAGAGAAAATTTCCATATTCACAATTAACTGGTCCCATCCTCAAACAGTCCAACTCCAAATTTTCAGGCAAATCCTCTCTACACGAGAGAATCAGCAAAACCACAGAAGTATGTTTAGGCCTATAAAGGCAATTTCCATATTCACAGTTAACTGGTCCCGCCCTCAGACAGTCCACCCCCAAAATGTCAGGCAAATCCTCTCTACACGAGAGAATCAGCTAGGGTTGCCACCCAGCCAGTATTTTACCAGCAGGCCGGTAAAAAATTGGCTTCTTTCCAATGTTAAGTCTATGGAGGGAGTGCCATGGCCGGTATTTTTTTTTTTTTTTTTTAAAGAAAGGGTGGTAACTAGTGTTGAGCGAGCACCCCGATGCTCGGGTGCTCTGACCGAGCACCCCCTGAGGCTCGAGTGCTCGGCCGAGCACCCGAGCCCCATTGACTTCAATGGGGCGACACGAGCATTACACCAGGCACCCCCTGCTCTGATGAGGGGAGGGTGCCTGGTCAATGCCCCCCTTCATCTCCGCTATGCCCCTCTTCCACAATGTCCCCCTTCATCTCCGCTATGCCCCTCTTCCACAATGTCCCCCTTCATCTCCGCTATGCCCCTCTTCCACAATGTCCCCCTTCATCTCCTCTATGGCATAGAGGAGATGAAGGGGGACATTGTGGAAGAGGGGCATAGCGGAGATGAAGGGGGACATTGTGGAAGAGGGGCATAGCGGAGATGAAGGGGGACATTGTGGAAGAGGGGCATAGCGGAGATGAAGGGGAACATTGTGGAAGAGGGGCATAGAGTCTATGCCCCTCTTCCACAATGTCCCCCTTCATCTCCGCAATGCCCCCGTACCTCCAGTCCCTGGTGGTCCAGCGGAGCGTCTTCTGATCTGTGCCTCTTCCGGCACAGATCCCCGCCACCCGAACATGGCGGGAGAGCACATGGCGGTACTCGACGAGTACCGCCATGTGCCGAGCAGAGCGATGCTCGAGCCGATCCGAGCATCGGCCGAGCACGCTCGCTCAACACTAGTGGTAACCCTAGAATCAGCAAAACCACAGAAGTATGTTTAGGCCTATATGGGTCTCGTCAGCATGGTGCAGCTGATTCCATCTAGGCACATGGAGAGCAAGGGCCCATGCCTGGGTTCCTCTTCCACTTAGGGAGACAAAGTAACAAATATTGTGAAAAGCATCCATCAAGAACAAACAAGCTATAGTGTTTAGTTCTTAGGCATAGTGGTCCCTCAGTGGTGCTACAAGTCATGTTTTTCACTCCCATGTGCCAGTGCAGAGAAAAATTTTCCTTATTCACATCAAACTGGTCCCACCCTCAGACAGTCCAGCTCTGAAATATCAAAGGAATCCTCTCAGCGCAAGCATTTCAGCATATGTGGGCCTCATCAGTGTGATGCCGCCTTTTCCCTCTAGGCACATAGAGAGCCCCTTCTACTTAGTGAGGCTTAGAAACAAATATTGTGACAAGCATCCATTGAGAACGAACAAGATAAAGAGTCTTTGTACTTGGGCATAATGCCCCCTCAATGCTGCTACAAGTCACGCTTTTCGGTCCCATGTGTCATTGCAGAGAGAAAATTTCCATATTCACGTCAGACTGGTCCCGGCCTCAGACAATCCAGCTCTGAATTGTACTTGTAGCACAATTGAGGGGCCACTATGTCTAAGAACTAGACACTTTCTCTTGTTTGTTCTTGATGGGTGCTCATCACAATATTTATTTCTTAGTCTCTCTAAGTGGAAGGGGATCCTAGGCATGGGCCCTTGCTCTCCATGTGTCTAGAGGGAACAAGCCGCACCACACCAATGAGGTACACACAGGTTAAAATGTATGTCTGTGGTTTTGCTGATTCTCTTGTGCAGAGAGACTTTACCTGACATTTTAGAGCTGGCCAGTCTGGGCTCGCTGAAGATTCTCTCTCTCTCTCTGCAATCCATCCAGACAGTCTTGCTGCTCTGAGGTGAGCAGTGTTACATCAGTAAAAGGGGTGGGTGAGGGATACTTTATCATTCAATTACTCTTAAATTACAAATCTGACAGTATTAAAATAAAACTCTCCATGGCCCAAATACTATGAATATTAATAGAGCTGCTTTTATTGTGAAACATTACTGTCCCTTTATTGCTGCCCATAATGTAGATTTTATTCAGTAAGGCTATGGGAAACAATTTTTGGGGCAAGGAACAAGCCAAAAGACGTGAGAGGCTCTGAGCACTAACAAAAGCACAATGACTTGTTCTCCAGCTAGTCACCACTTAAGAGCATCACATTTTAGCTCTCTAGTGCCATTACAGAGGAGAAATTTCCACATACATTTTAGACTAATCCCACCCATAAAGGCAAGCCAATACCAAAATGATGGACAAGTCCCCTCTTCACAGAAAAATCAGCTAACCCCCAATGGATGTTCTGGACTTATATGGGCCTCATCAGAGAGGTGTAGGTAGCCTGCATAGGCACTGAGAGAAAGGGGTCCACATCTGAATTACCCTTTACACTTAGGGAGAGACCCTAAGGGTTTCGCAGAAACAAGCCAAAAGATGTGAGAGGCTCTGAGCACAAACAAAAGCACAATGGCCTGTTGTCTGGCTAGTCATCGGGATTAGTCTAATATGTATGTGGAAATTTCTCCTCTGTAATGGCACTAGAGAGCTAAAATGTGATGCTCTTGAGCGGTGACTAGCCGGAGAACAGGCCATTGTACTTTTGTTCATGCTCAGAGCCTCTCACATCTTTTTGGCTTGTTTCTGCGAAACACTTAGGGTCTCTCCCCAAGTGTAAAGGGTAATCCAGACGTGGACCTCTTGCTCTCAGTGCCTAGGGAAGCTAGCGGCACATAGCTGATGAGGTCCATAAAGCTTAAAAAGTATATCTGGGGGTTAGCTGTGGGGTTTCCCATGCAGAGGGGACTTGTCCATCATTTTGGTACTGGACAGCTCTTATGGGTCAGATTAGTCAAATATGTATGTAGAAGTTTCTCACCTGTTATGGTCATACCTGGGAACTTTCAGTTGAGGGCTACCCGGAGGGTAGTCCTCTGTTCAGCAGGGGGTAACAAAAATGACGCTAATTGTGTCAAAAAGGGGCGGGGCTTAACTCAAGTGTTGGGGGGATTTAACCCTTTGAGTGCCAGAGTGGTACGGAATGCATTGCAAAGTAATGCATTGCGTACCACTCTGGTACTCAGAGGGCTAAATGTGTCACACAGAAGGCTGGGGACGGAGGCACAACGGGAGAAAAAGCAGATGTGGCAGAGTTTCAATAGAAACTGTCCACATCCGGAGGAATCTGCCTCTGCCCCGGAGACCCGGTAAAGCTCTGTCAGAACCGGAGTCTCCGGGGCAAATCCGGAGAGTTCACTGGTGTGCTAATGGCACTAGAGAGCTAAAATGTGATGTGCTTGAGCAGTGACTAGCTAGAGAACAGGCCATTGTGCTTTTGTTCTTGCTGAGAGCCTCTCACATCTTTTGGCTAATTTTTTGGGGCAAACCACAGAGCCATAGTGCCAGAATAAAACATGGCAAAAATGTACCATTGATTTAAATGGGACTTTTAACCCCTTGAATGCCAGGGGGTGTCAAATGCATTGCAACACCCCTCTGACACTCAAAAAGTTAAGATAGCCAGGTGGGAGACTGAAATATATTGATCTGGCAGAGACACAGATATAAGGAAAAAGGTGTCAAGCAAGGAAGGGCAGAGTAGAGAGAATAGGACAGAATAATTAATTATTGTACTGGAGATTTAAATGAAACAATGATGCAATGCTGCTCCCTAGTGGAAAGGAACAGTAGTGCAATGTGCAGCTTTTGCTGAAAAATCAATGTTCTCTCTCTGTAGCTGTAGACAACCTACATTTTTATTTTTACTGGGTGAGAAATTATTTAGTGAAAAATACAAATTCCCATTATTTTAAAGAAGGATTTTAACCTCTTGAATGCTAAAGAGGCCTCTCTAGCATTCAAGGTGTTAAAAAAATAATTTGATTGAATAAAATTTAATTCAATTCAGTTGAATTCAGTTCATATGTTGCTGTTGGTTTGCTTCAGAATCGCTCTTAGACGTTCACGTAGACAATAAGACAGCCATTCATTTTGAAAAAGCTTTAAAACTTATTAAAAAAATGTTATTCGCAAGTCAGTCAGTGGGTTTTAGTAAGGGCTCAGTGTTTGAAATAAAGTTAAGAAATTTTGGGGCAAATCAACTGTTTTAAAAGGAACAAGTAAAAATTTCCCAAATTTCCATTGACTTAATGTTGACCTCTCACCCTAAGATATGTCTAGCTAGTGTTATGGAGAAATGAAAAAACTGCCTATATGTTTCTCTAGCCATTTGATTGTAATATAAATCATCTTTGAGAAATTAATCTTTGTCTGAAGGAAGCACAGTGCGGCACTTTCTGAGCTGGGCCAGAATTACCACACACTGGGGTTTATACACTAAGGCAGGGCTGCCCAAGTTCAGTCCCCAAGGGCCACCAGCAGACCAGGATGTTAGAATTTCCCTGATTAAGCACAGGAGAGTTAATCAGCGGATCATTTGTTTTGACTGACACCTGTGCTTAATCAGGGAAATCCTTAAAGGGATAGTAATACTTAAGTATTACTAATCCCTATAGTAAATTCCTTTTTTTTAAAAAAAGGAATGTATTGCCCCCAGTATCATCTCTCAAACCTTTATGGTTTGAGAGATGATTGCCCCTAAAGTTGCCCTCCCCCTCCCCCTTCCCCAAAGTCAGTGCTGTAGCTAACTGAAGGGAAATCAGGTCATAGATCATCAGGCAGCTCTACAGCAGAGCCGTGATCGCATGGATTTAAAAAAAAAAAAAAAAAAAAAAAAAAAAATTCACTATAACGGTCTTCTACATGTGCTTGAAAACCAAACACACATAAGAAACCATTTCAGTGAAAGTTTTCTTTATTATTAACGCAATCGCGGCTGTGCTGGAGAGCCACCTGAAAGTTGTACGACTTGCTTCCCTGCAGTCAGCTAGAACACTGACTACAGGGAAGGGGGAGGGAGAGGGCAACTTTAGGACCGATCATTTCTCAAACCATAAAGGTTTGAGAGATGAAACTGGTGTCAATACATTTATTTTTAAAATGACTTTAATATAGGGATTAGTAATACTTAAGTATTACTATCCCTTTAAATCCAGATCTTTCGATGTCCCTTGAGGAATGAACTTCGCCTTTTGGTGGGATCAGTATGATGTGCCTCAGGATATTTCCTCTCTGTGAAAGGCACTAGTGAGCTAAAAGAGATTGCACCCTGGGTAGAATACTTATCCTATAGAGCCTCATCAATTTGAGGGCAGGCTTGTTCCTGGTTGAGCGTCTCTGACTAGCTCTTTGCATATGCAACTTGCCCTTGGGACTAGTCACCCTAAGGGTAACAAGGTAATCCAGACGTGGACCCCTTGCTCACAGTGCTCAGAGAGATCAGCTGCACCTCACTGATGAGGCCCAACAAGGCCAAAATGTATGTATGGGGTTGCTGCTTCTCTTGTTCAGAGATGAATTGCCTGGCATTTCATGGATGGACTGCCTTTTGGTGTGATCAGTATGATATGCTTCAGGATATTTTTTCTAGTTGAGTGTCTCTGCCTAGCTCTTTGCATATGCAAATTGCCATTTGGACTAGTCACCCTAAGGGTAACAGGGTAATCCAGACGTGGACCCCTTGCTCACAGTGCTTAGTGAGATCAACTGCACCTCAATGACGAGGCCCAACAAGGCCAAAACAGACATCTGGGGTTGACTGCTTCTCTTGTTCAGAGAGGATTTGCCTGGCACTTTGTGGCTGGACTGCCTTCTGGTGGGATCAGTATGATGTGCTTCAGGATATTTCCTCTCTGTAAAAGGCACTAGTGAGCTACAAGAGATTGCACTCTGGGTAGGATACTTATCCTATAGAGCCTCATGAATTCGAGGGCAGGCTCGTTCCTAGTTGAGCGTCTCTGACTAACTCTTTGCATATGCAAATTGCCCTTGGGACTAGTCACTCTAAGGGTAACAGGGTAATCCAGATGTGGACCCCTTGCTCACAGTGCCTAGAGAGATCAGCTGCATTTCACTGATGAGGCCCAACAAGGCTGAAACATATGTCTGGGGTTGGCTGCTTCTCTTGTTCAGAGAGGAATTGCCTGGCACTTCGTAGTTAGACTGCCTTTTGGTAGGATCAGTATGATGTGCTTCAGGATATTTCCTTTCTGTGAAAGGCACTAGTGAGCTACAAGAGATTGCACCCTGGGTAGGATACTTATCCTTTAGAGCCTCATCTATTCGAGGGCAGGCTTTTTCCTAGTTGAGCATCTCTGGCTAACTCTTTGCATATGCAAATTGCCCTTGGGACTAGTCACCCTAAGGGTAATCCAAACGTGGACCCCTTGCTCACAGTGCTTAGAGAGAGCAGCTGCACCTCACTGATAAGGCCCAACAAGGCCAAAACGTATGTCTGGGGTTGCTGCTTCTCTTGTTCAGAGAGGAATTGCCTGGCATTTCATGGCTGGACTGCCTTCTGGTGGGATCAGTATGATGTGTTTTAGGATATTTCCTCTCTGTGAAAGGCACTAGTGAGCTACAAGAGATTGCACCCTGGGTAGAATATTTATCCTACAGAGCCTCATCAGTTCGAGAGCAGGCTTGTTCCTAGTTGAACGTCACTGACTAGCTCTTTGCATATGCAAATTGCCCTTGGGACTAGTAACCCTAAGGCTAACAGGGTAATCCAGACGTGGACCCCTTGCTCACAGTGCTTAGAGAGATCAGCTGCATCTCACTGACAAGGCCCAACAAGGCCGAAACATATGTCTGGGGTTACTGCTTCTCTTGTTCAGAGAGGAATTGCCTGGCACTTCATGGCTGGACTGCCCTTTGGTGGGATCAGTATGATGTGCTTCAGGATATTTTCTCTCTGTGAAAGGCACTAGTGAGCTAAAAGAGACTGCACCCTGGGTAGGATACTTATCCTATAGAGCCTCATCAATTCGAGGGCAGGCTTGTCCCTAGTTGAGCATCTCTGATTAGCTCTTTGCATATGCAAATTGTCCTTGGGACTAGTCACTCTAAGGGTAACGGTAATCCAGACGTGAACCCCTTGCTCACAGTGCTTAGCTAGATCAGCTGCACCTCAATGACCAGGCCTAACAAGTCCAAAACATATGTCTGGGGTTGACTGCTTCTCTTGTTCAGAGAGGAATTGCCTGGCATGTTGTGGCTGGACTGCCTTTTGGTGGGATCAGTATGATGTGCTTCAGGATATTTCCTCTCTGTGAAAGGCACTAGCGAGCTAAAAGAGATTGCACCATGGGTAGGATACTTATCCTATAGAGCCTCATCAAATCGAGAGCAGGCTCGTTCCTAGTTGAGCGTCTCTGACTAGCTCTTTGCATATGTAAATTGCCCTTGGCACTAGTCACCCTAAGGGTAACAGGGTAATCCAGACATGGACCCCTTGCTCACAGTGCTTAGAGAGATCAGTAGCACCTCACTGACGAGGTCCAATAAGGCCGAAACATATGTCTGGGGTTGGCTGCTTCTCTTGTTCAGAGAGGCATTGTCTGGGACTTCGTGGCTGGACTGCCTTTTGGTAGGATCAGTATGATGTGTTTCTAGATATTTTCTTTCTGTGAAAGGCACTAGTGAGTTAAAAGAGATTGCACCCTGGGTAGGATACTTATCCTATAGAGCCTCATGATTTTGAGGGTAGGTTCGTTCCTAGTTGAGCGTCTCTATGAATGTTCTATGAATAGGACGATTTACACATGCATTAAAAACAAGTTTGGGATTATATTTTAGGGATGTAACATATGAATAATTAACTCTTACAAATGTTAGCCATATGATATTTAAAGTCACTAATCAGCCCATTAGTTGTTTTGGTGGTAGCATTCCAGAACCTATTTTTTTTTCTCAGATTTACCACTTGGTGGCAGTATATCCCCTTTTAAACAATAATCAGTTGCAATGCTTTTAATTGGAAAATCAAATGCAGTGAATTTTATAGCAGATTTTAACAAGTGCTTGAGTATTTTTATCTGATTCAGCATCATTTCTTAAATATATTTTATGATGTAAAATGGATCTTGTGAGTAATGAAAGTGACCTTTAAAATTATAAACAAATATTGTAAGAATATCTCCTGGACCTCTGTAGGTTGTGTATCTCAAGTGGTAGTTTTTAGGTGATCATCATGCAATGCATTGAAGACTTCTCGACCATCCATGGAGGTGGAAGTGTTTTGTGGAATGTGAATGTATTTTCAGTGCCAGACAAAGATGGATAGCCTGTGGACGAGGTCATGTACGGAGTGGGGGCATGGCCAGGGGTAGGGATAAGGGAGTCTAAGGAATATATATTTTGTTGTTTATACAAGTGTCTATATTTTTATATTGACTCAAACGCTTTGCTAGTTTGGACCTTTCTGAGCTGGAAATATGGTGGCCAGCTGCTCCTAGACAAGGGTAGTTGGAGACTGAACATTGTGTAGAGCTTCGTAATGGACCTTTGTCTGCTGTTCCTGGGGAACAGATATAGGGATCGATAGACAACCCAGCGAATTAATCAGTGTCAAAAGCCAAATTCCAACAATGGACAAAGTGCCACAAGCCTTGATGAAGTCAACTCCAACAGCTTCATCCTGAGTGAAGTCTCAGGCTAGAATCACACTCTATAAGATGAGTTTTGGTCTTCAGAAAGTCTTGAAACTGTGGGTGGGAATCGTTATGACATCACTACAAAGCCTCAGGGACGGATTTACCGTTAGACAGAGTAGGCATCTGCCTACAGGCGCACCCCACAGAGGGGCGTCTGTCATAGGGACCCTTTTAAAAAAAAAAAAAGTTGCCTAGCCGCCCTCACAAACCCCCCCCCCCCACCACCACCTTCCAGTCAGGTCTGTGCCTCCTTCAGGACAGATCTGTAGATGATGCGCTCCCTCGTCGGCTCTTTAGTATTACAGAGCGCTGGGAGATGACATAATCTCCCAGCGCTCTGCATGAAGAGAAGACCGCGCGGGAGCTCCAGCAGCTACAGGTCTGTGCCAAAGGAGGCACATACAGACCTCTCCTGCCGCTGGACCACCAGGGAAAAGGTAGGAAATGGACACTGTGGGGCAATGTGGAAATGATGGGGCAATATGGATCTGATGGGGGGCAATATGGAGATGATGGGGGCAATGTGAGGGTAATTTGGAGCAGATGGGGCAATATGGAGCAGATGGGGCAATATGGAGCTGACTGGGAGCAATATGGAGATGATGGGGGCAATGTGCGGGTAAGTTGGAGCTGATAGGGCAATATGGAGCTGATGGGGGCAATATGGAGCTGATGGGGGCAATGTGGGGGTAAGTTGGAGCTGATGGGGCAATATGGAGCTGATGGGGCAATGTGAGGGTAAGTTGGAGCTGATTGGGGCAATATGGAGATGATGGGGGCAATGTGGAGCTGATGGGGACAATATGGAGCTGACGGGGGACAATGTAAGGGCAATATGAAGATGATGGGGGGCAATGTGGAGATTAGGAGCATTGTGGAGGTGTCCAGTGGAGATGGCCAATGGGTGTGTGTGTGTGTGGGGGGGCGCTTCAGATTTTTGTGCCTACAGGCTCCTGAAATGTAAATCGGGCCTTTGAAAGCCTGGTTAAAAACAAATCACATAAACTTAAATATTTAGCATGTTCAGTGTCTGTAATGGTAATGTGGTCTAGGATTGATTGAGTCTTGGCAGACAATTTAAAACAATTTTGGATAGACTGACTATGCATTTATGCTTGATGAGAAGTAAAGTTTGATACTGATACTAGATCTTTTGATCCTTTCTGAAGTGTTGTTTAACTTTTCTAGGACAAAAACGTCACGCTGTTTTAGGATGCTTTTCCAGATAAGCCTCCCGTTTGTGTGGTAAACTTCTTACAAGCCCATAAGGCTAAAACTGAGGATTTTAGGCCCACAGACTGTTCTCAATGCCTCATTTCATTTCATAAGCCTCATTGAATGGCCTCTTCTACAACTTTGGCTGGATGGTTGCTTTGGGTGATATTTGCCGCTGGTATTCATACCATCTTTCGGTGCACATTTGTTTCCTAGGGGCTATGACTTTTAACGGTCACAGGGCGTGGGGGTCACTTAGAAGAGAGAGTCAAGATAGCAGATTGGTGTAGTGTATCTACTTTTAAGAACTTTTATTTTAAACCCATTTCTTGTGTTTCTATGTGTGTTATCGATCAGCTTTAAACCAATAATATAACTGGATGACCTAACTTCCATGATAGAAAGTCAGGATTTTATTAACCCCTTAATGACCGGCCGTGTGGCCGGCAGTTAAGGACCACGGGGCAGTTTTTTTTTTTTCCTCTCAATGGATTCAGGGGTCCCCGATCGGCATGCAGCCGTGGGGGACCCCTGAATTCCATGACGTGCCAGGACTCTCACTGGCCCTTAAGGGAAGTCTACCAATGACAGTACTGGCACGTCATGGGTCCTTAAGGGGTTAATGTGTACAGTTATAAATTAATTTATTTTAAACGTATGTTTTAGAATAGCTCAGTATGCTTCATCGATTGAAAGTAGCTCCCATTAAAGGAATAGTATGGTCAAAGTTTTACTAAAATGCATCTTGTAGCCATTAAAAAAAATAAACTTAATGTCCCCAGTCCCATCATTCAAACCTTTATGGTTTGAGAGATAATCGTAGTTAAAGTTCCCAAAAATCTAAAAAAAATGGAGCGCAACAACAAGAAGAAAAAAGGGAGGACAAAAGAATCCTCTAAGTGTAGTATTTTAATAAAACAATGAATAATTTAATAATTAAGAATTAAAATCACATTAGAATAAGAAACAAATCCTCCCCTCTCCCATTGCACTTACGATACGCCCATCTTGGGCTTAGAGCATCTCAGGGGTCCCAACCCCTATACAGCCACGTAACTGTGTTCCTTGGTTTGGCCGATTGGTCTCAACTCCGTTAACAATCCTCAAGATGCTCCAACAGTTCTGTGCTGCCTAGTCTGTAGTAATTGGTCTGCTGCAATAGGCTGATCGTTCAATCAGGGCTCAGAATTTCCACTCGCCACTAGCCAATGGCGAGTGAAAGTTTAGCCCTGGCGAGTAGAAATTCAGCCCTGGTGGGTATGTTATGGCTTGCAGTGGCGAGTAACTTTTCAGGTCTGGCTAGTAGCAAAGGACTTCAAATTATAAGCCCTGGTTCAATGATAATGGGCAAACTCCGAATGCAGTTGGAAATAGCTGACACGCGTGGAGCGAAGGACGCTGAATATGGCATTCAACCGGGAGACCTGTGTTAGAAACCGCAGCCCGGGAAAACTCACAGGGGTTGGGGAGGGACCCGGCACCAAATGAGCAATAGAGGGGGAGGAGATAAACCCAATGCGTATCGTGGACGTCTCAGGTCCACTTCTTAAGGGGAATCAAATCCCTCCTCCCTGCCCTTTCCCTGATGTCAGCGCTCTAGCTGACTGCAGGGGAATCCGGTCCCGGGACTGGCAGAGGCTTTTCAGCAGAGCTGAGATCTCCAGATAGAAAAACAACTACTTCACTGGAACGGTCTACAAAATGTGCTTCCAATGAAGGATTTATTTTTCTATCTGGCAATCTCGGCTCTGCTGAAGATTCATCCGCCTGACCCTTGGCCAGATTCCCCTGCAGTCAGCTAGAGCACTGACATCAGGGAAAGGGGAGGGAGGGGGGAAATTTAGTGCCGAACATCTCTCAAACCATAAAGGTTTGAGAGATGGGACTGGGGGCATTAAGCTTATTTTTTTAATGGCTACAAG
Organism: Rhinophrynus dorsalis; assembly: GCA_037306005.1. Lineage (NCBI taxonomy): Eukaryota > Metazoa > Chordata > Amphibia > Anura > Rhinophrynidae > Rhinophrynus > Rhinophrynus dorsalis. The sequence continues at coordinate 26,576,966 of CM074727.1, read as the reverse complement.
ACACATTTTGATCAAACTATCCGTTTAAAGAAAAGGTTTGCAGTTTCTTTCACATTCTATGGAGAACTGTATGTCTCTGACTTTCCTCTCCATTAGAATCTAACAGAAAAACTAATTAGAATCTGACCACTAGAGGGCACTGCTAATGTAAAAAAAATATAGGTTTAAACTGTAGTAAGTCTGAAATATAAATCTCTCCGCAGTGGGAGAACCCTTATTTTATTCAATAGGAAAAGCCCTACAATATATATTTTTCATAAAAAAGTTTACCGCTCCTTTAAAATGTATATATATATATATATATGTGTGTTGTAGGGTTTACCCCCTTGAAATAAAACAAGAGAACTCCCACTTCTGAAACTTATTTCATTTGAAAGTTACTACAACTCAAACTTGATTTTTTTAGGTGCTGTATCTCAGTGACCTGAAATTGTACAGTGGCGCTGTTGCTACACCATCCTATAGAGATTTATGATCAACTGACCAGAGCTGTCCATCGGATAGTGTAATAACGACTACACTGTACAATTTCAGGCCACTGTGATACTGCACCTAAAAAATCAAGTTTGAGCTGTAAAAATATTTGATTAAAACACCTTTTAGCAGTGGGTGTACCCTTGTTTTACTCAGGGAAATAAACCTTCCAATATATATATTTTTCACATATAAGTATTACTATCCCTTTAAAGTGTTGTACATTACAAATGCATGAAAATTAACTTTTCCTACATGCAATCTGATTAAAAGAAAATGAACACCTCCTAATAAAAACACTCCACTTACCTCACAACCTTACTATGGACAGGAAATCCTAATGACCCTTATGAAGTACGCCCTTGTGCCTTTGTTCAAGAGATATCATCTACAATCAGTCCTGATTTTCATGTCCATGGAGGCAGACATGACAGTAGCTGGCAGTTAATTCTAAATGGAATCAGGCAGATTCCATGAACCTACTTAACCCTTTAAGTACCAGAGTGGTGTGCAGCTGTGCAACACATAGCAAAGCAATCTTTGAGCACCCACCTGGTCTTTAACTAGTTAAGATAACATGTGTAGTGAGCAGACTTTGAAGTTCTGTGGTCCTACTAGCAACTGTCATGTCCGCCTCCATAGATATGACATTCCGGACTAATTGAAGACGTTATCTCTCAAATCGAGGAGCCAGGGAAAAATTCATAGGGGACATTAAGATTTTCTGGCTATAGTAAGATAACTTAAGGGTTATAATTAGGAAGTGTTAGTTCCCCTTTAAATGAATCAATGTAACCTTTCCTCACATCATAACTATTGTATATGTATATGTTTAATTTCCTCTGCTGGTGGATTTTGCCTTATTTCAGTAAAACGCTTCTGTATAAGACCCCAGCTGCGTTTCATTTATTTGCATATTGCAGCTCTTCTATCAAGAGTATATAATCTCACAATATATCCAGCAGCACCCAGCCAGGAAAGCATAATATACGTATTATCCAATCCATAACAACACTGTAAATTCTTTCCTTTATCCTGTGGTGTGTGATGTATGGCTCCTGTCTGCTGTCTCCATGGCAGCCACTTCATCTGTTTCTATAGCAACAGGAGAGCTCTCTGGGTACTGCAGTGATGTGTGAGGATGCTCAGTGAATCCTTTCACTTTTGTAGATTTAATATTGCACCTTATTTTACCCCTTTTCAGTCACTGGTGAGCAATAGATTGTATATCATTAAAGTCAATTTAATCTACGGTTATAGGTAATAAGCAATGTAGATTATATTAATGATAGTGTGGAACTCATGACCAGTTAATGTATATTGCAGACATTTAAGAAGTCAAACATCTGTCTAATAAACAGTTATTTCTTATAGATTAACCCCTTGAGTGCTAGAGATGTCTGCAGATCAATGCAGTGTAACGTATTGGAGTCCTCTTTAGGTCTACAACACCTTAAAATAAATTGCCTTCCATATATTTTATGTTACCTATATTGTTAGATAATTTTATAAGTACAAAATACATAAACTAACATAATTTGTTTTTTATAATTACGTTTAAGTCTTTGAGGAGTAGACGGGTGTGGTTGTGTTTCGAAATGCATTGCAATTCGTTGCACACACCTCTGGTCTTCAAGAGGTTAAAAGCATCAATATTGCACACAGATAGAATTATATATATATATATATATATATATAGTCAAAATAATGGGCAGCACCCGTGGGACTTGACTAATACGTTTATTGCAAAGATAAAGTGGCAAAATAACTGGTCAACGTTTCGGTCCCAGAAGGACCTTTCTCAATATACCTTATACAATAGAAGGCTGGCACTCACAACATCCAATATACCATGCCCGGGTGCATTAGCAAAACAAATATTCAATTAAATGGGGTTAGCACTCACAGGTCTTAAAAATTAATACAAATTTATTATTGTCCCACAGTTTCGGTCTCCTTAATAAAAGTCCCTACTGGACCGAAACGTCAGACAATAATAAATTTGTATTAATTTTAAAGACCTGTGAGTGGTAGCCCCATTTAATTATATATATATATACATATATGGAAGTTGGGCTCATGCAGCAAATCAAGGACGGAGAACTTCATAGGAGTGGGCGAGGGTGAAGCCCCCCCCACTTCTATAAAGATTGCTGCATCGAGACTTGCCGCTGCAGAAGTCTACTGGGTTCCCAGCATGCACAGTGTACTCAATTGCACAGATAATGCTACGCACCATTCACTGTTATATATATATATTAGGGCAGCTCTCTTGCTCCTCTGCGTTGTTTTTATTGACCTCCCAGCAGAATCAGCTTGGAGATTAGTAGCTGGAGGGCATTGGGAGGGGTCCTGATAGCCCACCACGAGGTCTGACTTTCATTACAATTAAGCCTTTCATTACCATAGAGGTATCTAACCCCTGCCTACTCCTAAGCCACATACTAACTTTAAACAAACAAACAAACAAACAAACAAACAAACAAACAGTGTCAGCGGTGGTTGGTTGACTCCACCTCAACCAATCAGAGCTTTCCAGTCATGCCCCCTGACAGCAAACCAGATTCACACACACATATATATATATATATATATATATAGAGAGAGAGAGAGAGAGAGAGATAGAGAGAGAGAGAGAGAGAGATAGATAGATAGATAGATAGATAGATAGATAGATAGATAGATAGATAGATAGATAGATATTAGTAATCAACATGATAAAATATGTAAGGAATGCTCTCTAGATTCCAATAGGTAAAAGCTGGGGTCTCCAACAAGTAGCTTGTGAGCTACTGGTAGCCCTTGCCTCTCCAATCAGGTATCAAACTATCTGGCCAGCCAGAGACAGGTCCAGTGGTTGAAAAATGATGTCTTCTAGCATAATTTTATCACCTTGAGCTGTTAATAAGGTCACTTGTTTTCTGAGCAACACTTTGTTATTGGAACATACGGGGAAGAAAGAAGATGCAGATGGTTTAATATTTACAGTTATAAATTAATTTATTTTCAACATGTGCTTTAGAGTAGCTTATTACGTTTCATAAAAAATAGATCACGTCAAAGAAAACCTAGGAGACCCCTGGGTTAAACGAACATTAATGACTAAAAATTGAATTGGGTTATATAATTTTTAAAATCAGCTGATTCCAGTTAGCGTGTGTAGAAATTATTTTATCTTAGATTTGTAAAATCTGGCCCTAAACTTGCACTTGAAATGCATAAGTATACTTTCCTATACAGACACTATTTAATTATCTGTGGTTGTGCTCTTTCCAAAAAGAGATAAGCACTAAAGCAGTTCATTTATTGAGATTAATACCTACTGCCCTTCTATTCATAAAGGTTGTGTTACCTTATCCATCCCATTTACAAACAATAAAACACTAGAACTTCTCAGGCACCTTTATTTTGCTGTCTTAATGGAATCCCTGAAAAAGGCAACAATGGGAGTCCCCAGAAAACACATGTAAAACTAGATTTTAGACCTATTGGGCACCAGATCTGAAAAAAGATATTCTAGAACTGGAGAGAGTAGAACGAAGCGCAACAAAATTAATTAAGGGAATGGAGGACTTGACGTATGAGGAACGACTAGACAAACTTGGTTTATTTACTCTAGAGCAAAGACCACTAAGAGGAGATCTTATCACAATGTACAAGTATATGAGAGGTGAATACAGGGATCTCTGCGGTGAGCTATTCATTCCAAGGCCAGATCAAATAACCAGGGGGCACCCCTTGAGATTAAAGGAAAGGAGCTTTCAACTTCAGCAAAGGAAAGAGGTTTTTACAGTAAGGGCTGTTAAATTATGGAATTTCTTGCCCAAGGATGTGGTTATGGCAGATACAATGGATACATTTAAGAGAAGATTAGATACATTTCTTTCAAAAGGGAACATACAGAGTTATACTGCGTATTAGTAAACAAATCAGGAAGGTCTGATAAAGACTAACTTATTTGGCAGCAGGAAAGCTATATAATTCTCACGTCTCTGGGTTATGAGTGAAAGGTTGAATTTGATGGACTCAGAGCAGGATCACCAGCAAGACAACCAAGGTGTGTGCCTAGTGCCCGGTCAAGTTGAGTGGGCCCAACGCAGACCACCTCCACCCTCCACTCTTCCTCCCTGGTGCCAACAAAAGAACCGATCGGATGCCAAGTAATATGCCCAGCACATACCTACCAACATTTCAAATTGCCACAGAGGGACACTTGTGTTTTAGGGGTTGTGGCTGGTGGACGGGCATTACCAAGCATTTTTTGTCTATTTCCTGACCTATTGACACCTTCTTGTGTAACCTAATAAATGAGTTACAACAAGACCAAAGTATTTTATTTACTCAGACTAATTTATAAACACATATACTGATGTTTAAACAAACAATAATGTGAGTTTTATTGCTGTAGAGCAGTGTGATACACACCACACAGTCTGATCGCCTAAAAAGAGGGACATCTGAGTGGGAAAGAGGGACAGAGGGATTTAGGACTAAAAGGGGGACTGTCCCTCCTAAAGAGGGACACTTGGGAGGTATGCCAGCAGTTGCCCATGCTTAACCATTTGAGTGCCAGAGAGGCATGGAACTCACTGTAAAGCAATGCATTCCATATTCCTCTGGCACTCAAAGGGTTAACGCTCATCCCACCTCTTAGTGCGCATGTGTCAGGACTTCCTGTTATCGGATCCTGGGACATGCGCACATACGGGATGGAGGGATGAGTTTGGTCATGCGGCGGCAGAGCTATAAGTTTGAAGAGGTCCCGCCCGCTCCTTTTTGCAGTAGAAATTGTCCTGGTTGGAACCTGACACTGGCAGAGGGCGAAATAGCACGTGGTAAGGGCTAAAGTGGGCCCAGCATTGTACCAGTTAAACGCTAAATAAAATAGTGTTCTTGCTTGCATGTCTGGTACCGAGAAGAACAAATTGATTATATTAATTATTTTATTGTCTGAAACAGGTTGTTTTGGTTGTACACGTATATAAATAAAAATATCTTTCACTTTTAGACATCATTGTCATGTTCCAATCCAGAGGACTCGCTAGACCAAGATAGAAAACGTCTCCATCTCTCTTTCCCTCCTTTGGGATTCATTGGATAATGCTGTGAGAGCCTTTGTCCCTATGCCCACAAAACCGGCTCGTAACGAACTGTACACTGTGTAGGGAGGGAGTCCAGGTACACTACTAGGGAGGGAGTCATAGAAACATAGAAACATAGAAACATAGAAACATAGAAGATTGACGGCAGAAAAAGACCACCTGGTCCATCTAGTCTGCCCTTTAGTATTCCTTTATTGTTATCTTAGGATAGATACATGTTTATCCCAGGCATGTTTAAACTGTGTTACTGTGGATTTATCAACCACCTCTGCTGGAAGTTTGTTCCAAGTTTCTACTACTCTTTCAGTGAAATAATATTTTCTAATGTTTTTCTTGATTTTTCCTCCAACTAGCCTCAGATTGTGCCCCCTTGTTCTTGTATTCAGATTCTTATTAATCACACTTCCCTCCTGAACCTTGTTCAGTCCTTTAACATACTTAAAGGTTTCAATCATGTCCCCCCTTTCTCTTCTTTCCTCCAGACTATACATATTTAGATCTCTGAGTCGTTCTTGATAAGTTCTATGCTTTAGACCTTCCACCATTTTTGTAGCTCTTCTTTGAACCCGCTCAATTTTAGTTATATCCTTTTGCAGATGAGGCCTCCAGAACTGTACACAGTATTCCAGATGTGGTCTCACTAGAGCTCTATACAGAGGGATCACAATCTCCCTCTTCCTGCTTGTTATACCTCTAGCTATGCAGCCAAGCATACGATTTGCTTTCCCCACCGCCTGGTTGCATTGGTTACTCATCTTGAGGCTGTCAGAGATGACCACCCCCAAATCCTTCTCTTCTGAAGTCTTTGCTACCACAGAACTGCCAATACGATAGTCAGATTGAGGGTTTCTTGTCCCCAAGTGCATTATTTTACATTTGGAAACATTGAACTGAAGTTTCCATTGTTTTGACCACTTATCTAATAGTGCCAAATCATTCTCCATATTACAGACACCTCCTGGAACATCAACCCTATTACACACTTTTGTGTCATCAGCAAACAAGCAAACCTTCCCTGCCAAGCCTTCCCTTATGTCACTTACAAACATGTTGAACAGAACAGGGCCCAGAACAGATCCTTGTGGCACTCCACTTGTAACCAGTCTCTGCTCAGAATACACTCCATTAACAACAACCCTCTGGTTTCTGTCCTTCAGCCAACTGCAGATCCACTGAACTATCCAGGTACACTGCCCCTGGCCTGGAGATGCCTGTAAAAAAAAAAAAAAACCTAATTTCCTAAACTGAAAATTAACCCTTTAAATACCAGCGAAAGGTACGTATTGCTTTACAATGCATTGCAAAAAAAATGTATTGCGTACCTCTCTCTGGAATTCAAAGGGGTGATTCTCAGTTTATGCACAGTTATTTAATTTACAGGTGTCTCCAGGGGGCAGTGAGAGGACAAAAATAAATTAAAGGGATAGTAAAACTTAAGATGTAAAAAAATATATGTTGTAGGGTTTATGTCCCTGAATAAAACAAGGGTACTCCCACCGTTGAGAGATATTTTATTAAAAAGTTGTAACAGCTCAAACTTGAATTCTTTAGGTGCAATATCACAGTGGCCTGAAGATTTACAACATCCTAAGGAGATTTATGATCTACAGACCAGAGCTGTCCATAGGATGGTGTAGCAACAGCGCCACTGTAAATTTTCAGACCACTGTGATATTGCACCTATATCTCAGCAGTGGGAGTACCCTTGTTTTACTCAGGGGGATAAACCCTACAACATATATTTTTTTACATTTTAAAGGGATAGTAATACTTAAAATGTAAAAAATATATGTTGTAGAGTTTATCCCCCTGATTAAAACAAGGGCACTCCCACTGCTGAAAGGTGTTTCATTCACAAGTTATTAATTTTCAAAGTTGAATTTTTTAGGTGCAATATCACAGTGGCCTGAAATTGTACAGTGGCGCTGTTGCTACACCATCCTATGGAGATTTATGGTCAACTGACCAGAGCTGTCCATAGGATCGTGTAGCAACAGCGCCACTGTACAATTTCAGGCCACTGTGATATTGCACCTAAAAAAATTCAACTTTTAAAATTAATAACTTGTGAATGAAACACATTTCAGCAGTGGGAGTACTCTTGTTTTACTCAGGGGGATAAACCCTACAACATATTTTTTTTTACATTTTAAGTATTACTATCCCTTTAATTATTACTGTCCCTTTAAGTAACGTATCCTGCATTCCATCCCTAACCTTGGTTACCTACACAGTGATTAGTTTACACTACAGTTTTGTAGGCACAGGCACTCAAAGGATTATCCATTCATTTGATAACCCTTTGAGTACCTGTGCCAACAAAACTGTAGTGTAAACCAGAGGTTCTCAACCCGTGCCCTCAGTGGCCACTAACAGGCCAGGACTTAAGAATTTCCCTGCTAGAACACAAGTGTATTGATCAGAGGCTCATTCATATTGATTAACTCACCTGTGCTCTTAACCCTTTGAGTGCCAAGGCACTCAAAGGGTTAAGAGGAAATTCTAAAATCCTGGCATGTTAATAGCCACTGAGGGCACAGGTTGAGAACCACTGGTGTAAACTAAACACTGTGTATGTAGCCATGGTTAGGGAACTATGGGGAGGCCCAAACTGGTACCTTGCCTAGGGCCCTGTGGAGTGCTAATCCGACTCTGGATGGACTTGTGTGTTTTTTCAACCTATTTTACCTCAGAAAATAAATAAAGAATTTCTACAGATGCAGAGTTATTAAGTGTGAATTAACCCAGAGCTGTTAGGTGTTACTGTTCCTTTCAACAACTTTTTCAATCGATATGTACAGTCCATGAGATGGTGTTACAGCGCTGCTGTTCGATTATTACTGTTTACTGAAGCTTGTAATGAGAGACAACAATGTCAATATTCAAAGCAGATAATCGATTAGCATTAGCAGTTTAGCTGCTTTCCACACCAGGGAGGCAAAGAAAGATTTATGTTATCCCTTCAAACACTGCAGCATTCTACCTGTCACCACCTATTACAAATCATTACAAAGAAACAATTGGGGAGATCGTATAAAAAGCCTTTTAATGTATGCTTAACAATTGTCTCTAAAATTCGCAATGACGGGTGTTATTTATAATGTAGTAAAATCAAGTTTATAAATATGTGTGAGAATAGTCTGAGACGATTCGCAGAAAAATTGACAAATGAGAACATAGGCGTGCGCAGCCAATTGCATTAGGGGGTGCACCCAAAAGCACAAACACACGTGCGCGCATGTGTATATATCATACCTCCCAAGTGTCCCTCTTTAGGAGGGACAGTCCCTCTTTGAGACCCAAATTCCCCTGTCCCTCTTTTCTACCCTGTTGTCCCTCTTTTTAGGACATCAGAGTGAGTGGTGTGTATATTAGTCTATCACATTGCTCCACAGCAATGAAATTCACATAAATGTTTAGATCATCTTCAGTATATGTGTTTGTAAATGAATCTGTGTAAATAAAATACTTTGGTTTTGTGCTAAATCATTTATTCATTTACACAAAGAGATGTCAGTAGGTGACAAAGTAACCTAAAAATTCCCCACCCACCAGCCACGCCCTTAGAAACACCACCTAAAACACAAGTGTCCCTCTTTGGACATTTTAAATGTTCGGAGGTATGATATATATATATATATATATATATATATATATATGTAAGTAGCATTATTGTGACGGCGCATCTGTTGCATGCGGCACAAGGGACACATGGGAGTCAATGCCAGAGGCGTAACTAGAACGGTCTGTGCCCTGGTACAAGAAGTGCCATGGGCCCCCCCCAACTCCCGAACACATTGGCCCCCGGGCCCTCCACAATGCCTCGATTTCCTACCTCTCGATCCCTGGTGGTCCAGTGGAGTGGCAGGAGAGGCGGGCTGGCGCGACGTGCTCCCGCGCGGTCCTCTTCTGTAATGCAGAGCGCTGGGAGATGATGTCATCTCCCAGCGCTCTGCTTTACTAGAGCTCGGGAGGGAGCCTGCGGCGCACAGAGGAGGGGGTCGCAGGGGGCAGCTGGGCCCCTGGAGTGACGGGCCCAGTCGCGGTTGCGATCCCTATAGTTACGCCACTGGTCAATGCAGTTCCGGCTGTGCTGCATACTTTACTTTTTCTGGCCCTGTGTAGCCCCCTGCCCACCTCCTCCATCTCAGGAGCGGACACATGCAAGCAGTATTAGGGACACTGACCCCGGCAAGACACCAAGCAGCAGCACAGTAATAGCGCTGCTCTCACGGGAATCCCCATTAACAGTATATTATACTTGGCATTACGATTTAATCACTAAAATTGCCTTTATTTGTGGAGCAATTAGCGAATCTCTTTATACATACGTTGCAACACAATTCTTATTTGGACAGACCATTTCTACTCCCCTTTTAATAAAAGTTGACTAACTGGAGTTACTACTTAGAGAACGTGTCACAAAACAACATAGGTTTAAAATGTAATAACTCTGGAAAAGTGCATCTCTCAACATTAAGAGTACCCTTAATTTACTCAACAGTAAAAGCCCTAAAATATACAGTATGAAAATGTTCCCACTGCTTTCAGTTGTTTTATTGAAATGTTTCAACAGTTCAAATAAACAGGAAGTGAATCACAGAGCATTTACTTCCTGATAGTTCTAACTGACAGGAAGTGACTTAGCAGTTTCTATCACATTATATGGAGAACTGTATGTCACTGACTTTCCTCTCCATTCGAATGTAACAGAATAACTTAATGAAATTTGACCACTAGAGTAGACTGTTAATGTAAAAAAAACATAGGTTTAAACTGTAATAACTCTGGAAATATGCATCTCTCAACATTGAGAGTACCCTTAATTTACTCAACAGTAAAAGCCCTAAAATATATAGTATTAATTTATTCATAACAAACGTTTAATGCTTCTTTAAGTGGTACTGAATATCCTGGTTGTATAGAGGCAGACAAATCCTATCTCTCAAACCGTTATGGTTTGAGAGATATATGCATTCAAAGTTCCCCCTCCCTCCCCTTCTGCTGACGTCAGCGCTGTGTTGGCAGCGGGACATCCCGGTCTGGGGACCAGTCTGTGGCTCTGCAGCAGAGCTGAAATTGCGTTATTGGAAAAGGATTACTTCATTGGAAAGGTCTACAAAGTGTGCCTTGTTTGCAAGCACACTTTGTAGACCGTTCCAATGAAGTAGTTTGTTTTAAATAACGCGATTTCGGCTCTGCTGAAGAACCTCCTCGTGTGTTGGCCGATATGGATCTCCTGCTGTCAGCTTTACCGCTGACATCAGGAGAAGGGGAGGGAGGAACTTTGAATATGAATATATCTCAAACCATAGCGGTTTGAGAGATAGAATTTGTGCCATAGAGTTTATTTTTTTATTCTCTACAAAACTAAAAGCATTTTCTACTGGACATTACTGTCGCTTTAAAGGGACAATAATACTTCGTTTTAACTTTATTTTATTTTGTAGGCATTAAAAAAACATGAAGAACGATATAAGTCTCATCTCTCAAACCTTTATGGTTTGAGAGATATTCACAAGCAAAGTTTCCCCTCCCGCCCCTTTTACCTAGTGTAAGCTATCTCTTCTCAGATGTGGAATGCAGTCCATAGACCAGACAGATAACAGCAGGGGACAATCTTCTTCCTATGAGAACAATGAAAGCCCTGCCCACCTTGACAAGTTTTTCAGGTTTTTCCCTTATCTTAATTGAAGATTGTCCCTCTCTGCAGTCTACCTGGGCACCTCCCTTCTGATCTGGCTGAGCAGTGTTACATCAGTAAAAGGGGCAGGAGGGGGATACTTTGTCACTGAATTACTCTTGAACTACAACTCTGATAGAATTGAAATAACACTCTCCAAAGTCCAAATACTATGATGATTAATTAGAGCTGCTTTTATTATGAAACATTGCTATCCCTTTAAGTGGTTATATAAACAATCTAAGTATGTGCAATGCACTGCTCTGACAGTTGGCATGGGGTGCAAAAGGAAGTACGGACATAGCCAGACTCTCTGTTCACACCTAGTACAGCTGCCAATTTTCTCAAACAAACAGAACCATAATTGGATAAATGCTCAATAACAAACCCTGCTATTTTGCCTCCTTCTGACGTCCTGTATCACCTAACTCAATGAATAAATCCAATTATATAGTAGCTGCAAGGCACTTGGAAAGGCTGCACTGGAAGCATGATTAATCTCTGTCAGTATTAGACACAAAGCGCCTAACAGGTCGTGTCATAAGAAGTCCCTGCTTGTGCGCAGGGGAGTTAATTAACTCTCTGAGTGCCACTGAGGTATCCAGCGAATTGTGTTGCAATGCATTGGACAACTCTCTGGCATTTAAACTGTTAACCCTTTGAGTGCCAGAGGGGTACGCAACGCATTGCTTTGCAATGCGTTGCGTACCCCACTGGCACTCAAAGGGTTAAACGAGTGAGTCACTGGATAAAATCCTAAAAACACGGGCCTGTTATACGCGGGTGCTGGGAACCACTGGTATAAAGAATTGGTGGACAACCAGAGGAATTGTAGTCCTGGACAGCTGGAGGGCCTCAGGTTGCCCATTCCTGGTATAGAGCAGCAGTTCTCAGCCCTATCTATACCTAACAGGACGTCTGTAGGGTTTCCCTGTGAGGGTGTGGACATGGATGAAGCTACTGAGTGCATTGCCTATGGGAGACCGAGATAGTCCTGCCTACTATTAGTTTAATAAAAAAAGACTGAGCTGTGATAACATTTGAATGAGGCAGCGCCCAGTCGGAGGTGTGACATTGTTTTTCTCTCCAGGATTTTGATAATTAAACCTTATCGCTCCTACATGCTATTTATCATAAAAAAAAAACTCCCAAGTGTTGCATTGTTTTCTAATGTTTTCTTTGATCAGTTTGGTTCTTTCTCACCCCGGTTTTGCTGTTGAGACTTTGACCTATCTCCCTTATCCCTGAAGAATACAATTGACTTTCACTTGGTCATGTTGTCACTTTTCTTACACTTTATGCTAGCTGTGAAATCCAGGGGACATATTTATCTGCAGTAATTGGAGACTTGCATAATCAGGAAGTCTCCTCCTTTCCTACTGAGGACGCCTGGAGTATGGACTGAAAGGAACTGAGCAGATGATGGAACTGGAACCAAAACATTATGTTTCCTGCAAGACTCAAGATAAGTGGATGGTAGCGATGCCTTTCAGGGGTCAGGCTCTGTGTCACGGGTGTTTGCAGGCACGTGCACACATAGACCCAAAGGGGGGCTTGAGTACCTGCCCTTTTTGTCCAAAGTGCCCTCCTGCCCTTTTAACAAAAAAAAAATAATAATAATTATGAGAAGTGCCCTTTTTTTCATTTGAGCCCCTGCCCCCCAAAATGTCTGTGCACGTCCCTGGGTGTTTGTATAAATGTATATCGATATATCTTAAACTTCACAGCATTAAAGGGATAATAATACTTAAGTATTACTAATCCCTATATTAATGTCCTATTAAAAATAAATGTATTGTCCCCAGTGTCATCTCTCAAACCTTTATGGTTCGAGAGATGATCGCTCCTAAAGTTGCCCTCTCCCTCTCCCTTCCCCATAGTCAGCGTTCTAGCTGACTGCAGGGAAGTCAGTTGTACGACTTTAAGGCGGCTCTGCAGCTGAGCCGCGATCGCGTTAATAAAAGAGAAAACTTTCACTGAAATGGTCTTCTACGTCTGCTTGGTATGTGCTTGGTTTGCAAGCACACGCAGAAGACCGTTTTAGTGAAAGATTTTTTTTTAATGAAAGCGATCGCGGCTCTGCTGCAGAGCCGCCTGATGATCTATGACCGGATTTCCTTTCAGTCAGCTACAACGCTGACTTCGGGGAAGGGGGAGGGAGAGGGCAACTTTAGGAGCATTCATCTCTCAAAAACCATAAAGGTTTGAGAGATGACACTGAGGGCAATACATTTATTTTTAATAGGACTTTACTATAGGGATTAGTAATACTTAAAGGGATAGTAATACTTAAAATGTAAAAAAATATATGTTGTAGGGTTTATCCCCCTGAGTAAAACAAGAGTACTCCCACTGCTGAAAGGTGTTTCATTCAAAAGTTATTAATTTTCAAAGCTGAATTTTTTAGGTGCAATATCACAGTGGCCTGAAATTGTACAGTGGCGCTGTTGCTACACGATCCTATGGACAGCTCTGGTCAATTGACCATAAATCTCCATAGGATGGTGTAGCAACAGCGCCACTGTACAATTTCAGGCCACTGTGATATTGCACCTAAAAAATTCAGCTTTGAAAATTAATAACTTTTGAATGAAACACCTTTCAGCAGTGGGAGTACTCTTGTTTTACTCAGGGGGATAAGCCCTACAACATATTTTTTTTTACATTTTAAGTATTACTATCCCTTTAAGTATTACTATCCCTTTAACCCCGGAAACAATTGTATACATTATATTACACACACACGGGTGTGTGTGTGTGTGTGAGCAAAGAAGGACCTTTTTGTTTAAGGGGGTGTTACTGGTGGGTGTGGCTGGTGTGCGGGGGCATTACCAAGTATATTATAGGTGATTTCATAACCTACTGACACCTCTTTGTGTAACTTAACACTTTGAGTGGCAGAAGGGTACGTAACGCACTGCAGAGCAATGCATTGCGTAACTCTCTGCACTCAAAGGGTTAATAAATGATTTAGAGCAAGACCATAGTATTTTATTTACACAGAATAATTTACAAACACATGTAATGACGATTAGACAATCATTAACCCCTTAAGGATCGGGAAAATCTGGGGTGGATTGCACTTAACCCCTTTACTGCCCGAGGACGTACATGTATGTCCCGAGCGGATGTCCCAGGTGGACAAAGGACATACATGTATGTCCCGGAAATCATTTAAAAAAAAATGAAAAAAAATGTTCGGTGGGCGTTAAATGCCGGCCGCGTACGCTCGCGGCCGGTCACTAAGGGGTTAAGGACCATTTTTTTTTCACACACAATTAGGACTTTCTTTTGATACCACAGTTATATGGATAACCCACTTATTTATTTTATTAAAATTAAAGAAAAATTAAAATTAAAGAAAACGGTAAAAGAAAGTAAGAAAAACACCATTTTTATTTTTTCTCTTGGGATCATTTGGGCACAATGGGTTAAATTCTTATGGAGACTGCATGAAAGGTATGACCAGGCAGTTGTAAGCGGGCACTGTCCACCCAAGGTTAAAACTAGGCTGACCAGATGTCACCTTTAACCGGGGATGCATAGGAAATAGCCATTTTTCAGTGCTTCATTGAAATCAAAGCAGTCCTGCAGTATGCATTTTTCCTATGCGTCCCCGGTTAAAGGTGAGGTCTGGTCAGCCTAGTTAAAATCCCCACGTCCCTGTTTCCCTCTGTATTTTGCCACTTTTTTGTCGATGAGATTTAGCGGTGTGTATAAATGTACTACATGGCTCCACAACAATAAAACTCCCGTTCTTGTTTGTTGAAACTTAGTATGTTTAAATAAAAGCTGCTATGTATAAAACAAATGTGTGATCTGTTTTACATTTATAAAAAATAAAAGTTGCTCTTAGCAGATCAGAAATGGACCTGCATCCAGTCTGCCCCCAGCACCAGCACTGAAGGGGTTAATACCCCCAACTATTGATAGATTTTGTTTGACTAAGTGTCTGCTTTCTGATTCTTACTTTAATACTAAGGAAGTGAGAGGCACAGAGCAGACACAAAGGCAGTGTGTCAAGCACACTGCCTTTTTGAATGAAAATGCCGTAACATGTGATCGCGCCTGGATCCATCACATGTACCGGCAGAACAGACAAGGACTGAAGCTGAGCGCTCTGGTCCCGGAGCACTCGGTTTCAGCCTGAACAGCAGAATAGCAGCATGCACCGAAGTGCACTGCTATCTTTAACCCATTACATGCCAGGACCGTCATAGGTCCTTATGGGAAGTATACCCATGACAGTCCTGGCACGTCATAGGTCTTTAAGAGGTTAATGTGAGTTTTATTGCTGTGGAGCATACACTTACATACACACCACATAGTTTGATCTCCTACAAAAAGGGACACCAGGGTGATACACTTCTATACACATCGCACAGTCTGATCTCCTAAACACAGGGACACCAGGGTGATACACTTATATACACTCCTCACAGTCTGATCTCCTAAACACAGGAACACCAGGGTGATACACTTCTATACACACCACACAGTCTGATCTCCTAAACACAGGGACACCAGGGTGATACACTTATATACACACCACACAGTCTGATCTCCTAAACACAGGGACACCAGAGTGATACACTTCTATACACACCACACAGTCTGATCTCCTAAACACAAGGACATCGGGGTGATACACTTATATACACATCACACAGTCTGATCTCCTAAACACAGGGACACCAGGGTGATACACTTCTATACACACCACACAGTTTGATCTCCTAAACACAGGGACACCAGGGTGATACACTTCTATACACACCACACAGTCCGATCTCCTAAACACAGGGACACCAGGGTGATACACTTCTATACACACCACACAGTCTGATCTCCTAAACACAGGGACACCAGGGTGATACACTTCTATACACATCGCACAGTCTGATCTCCGAAACACAGGGACACCAGGGTGATACACTTCTATACACACCACACAGTTTGATCTCCTAAACACAGGGACACCAGGGTAATACACTTCTATACACACCGCACAGGCTGATCTCCTAAACACAGGGACACCAGGGTGATGCACTTATATACACACCACACAGTCTGATCTCCTAAACACAGGGACACCAGGGTGATACACTTCTATACACACCGCACAGTCTGATCTCCTAAACACAAGGACATCGGGGTGATACACTTATATACACACCACACAGTCTGATCTCCTAAACACAGGGACACCAGGGTGATACACTTATATACACACCACACAGTCTGATCTCCTAAACAAAGGGACACCAGGGTGATACACTTCTATACACACCGCACAGTCTGATCTCCTAAACACAGGGACACCAGGGTGATACACTTATATACACACCACACTGTCTGATCTCCTAAACACAGAGACATCAGGGTGATACACTTATATACACACCACACAGTCTGATCTCCTAAACACAGGGACACCAGGGTGATACACTTATATACACACCACACAGTCTGATCTCCTAAACACAGGGACACCAGAGTGATACACTTACATACACACCACACAGTCTAATCACCTAAAAAGAGGGACACCAGGGTGGGAAAGAGGGAGAGAAGGATTTGGGTCTCAAATAGGGACTATCACTCCTATGATAAAGCCATGATAAAGAGTTGATAAAGCGGAGATGACTTCTCCAGTGAAATCACTTCTCCAGTTCCTATGTTATTCTATGTAGTCTATGCACTAAGATCTTAGTGCTTTGGCTCTATAGAATAACATAGGAAGTGGAGAAGTGATATCACTGGAGAAATCATCTCCACTTTATCCCCACTTTATCACACCTTAGTGCATCTCCCCCGCAGTGTTACATGACAGTTATTATATTGCATTCTAAGGGAAATCTAATCTCTGTGTCCATTCATCCATCCAATAATCCGCATATTCCTAATTACATTTGATACAGTCCTTAAAGTGGAGCTAACATCGAAAGCAGGGATGCTCAATAATTTTTTTTCGGGGCACCCCTAACAGGTAATCTTGAACAGTCGAGGCACCCCTACCTTATTTAATGTACTTTATCAAGGGCATAATTAAGGGTACAATACATAAATATACAGAATTATTAGGTCACATAATCATCATACCATAACTAAACATATTGTACATAACAATTTCTATAAATCTTTATTTAAAAATCCATTTTTGTTAGTCTTTATAGAAAACACAGGGCACCCTAAGTTGATGTCCGTGTCACACCAAAGTGCCACGGCACCCTGGTTGAGAATCACTGACCTAAAGACAAATTAGCTTTAGTTGAAAGAGCTTTAAAAATCATATATATATATTACTAGTGCAAAAGCCTGTGTGCATGGGTCATGGTGCAGTGAGGTAACGGCAGTATGCAGAGCAGGACCGGCCTCTTAACCCTTTGAGTGCCAGAGGGGTACGCAACGCATTGCAAAGCAATGCGTTGCGTACCCCTCTGGCACTCAAAGGGTTAACCATACCTCCCAACATTTCAAATTGCCAAAGAGGGACACTTGTGTTTTAGGGGGTGTTTTGGGGGTGCGGCTGGTGGGAGGGGTTTTACTAATTAATTTTTAGGCTATTTGACATCCTTGTGCAATCTAATAAGTGACTTATAACAAGACCAAAGTATTTTATTTACACAGACTAATTTATAAACACATATCCCAATGTTTAAACAAAAAATAATGTGAGTTTTATTGCTGTGGAGCAATGTGATACACTTATATACACACCACACAATCTGGTCTCTTAAAAAGAGGGACATCAGGGTGGGAAAGAGGGACAGAGGGATTTGGGTCTTAAAGAGGGACTGTCCCTCCTAAAGAAGGACACTTGGGAGGTATGGGTTAACATTACCCGGACCTGCTCTGCGTACTGCCGTTACCTCACTGCCTCACTCACACGATGCAATCATGTGCAGTAGAGACCAGGGCCGGATTTAGAATTAGTCAGGGTAGGCATCTGCCTACAGGTGTACCCAACAGAGGAGCGCCTGTCACTGGGATCATTTGTGTGGTGTTTTGTTTTGTTTTTTTAATTATTATTAAATTTGCCTGAGTCACCTCCCCGCCCAGCGCCATGAAGACAGGTCAGTGCCTCTCCTTCGGCACAGACCTGTAGCTGCTGCGCTTCCTCGTCAGGTGTTTAGTAATACAGTGCGCTGGGATATGACATCATCTCCCAGCGCTCTGCATTACTGAAGACCGCACGGGAGCTCCAGCAGCTATAGCTCTGTCAGAAGGAGAAGGCACAGACCTCTCTTGCCGCTGGACCACCAGGGAAGAGGTAGGAAACGGACACTGGGGCAATGTTCAAGTAATATGGAGATGATGGGGCAATGTGAGGGCAATATGGAGCTGATGGGGGGGCAATGTGAGGGCAATGTGGAGCTGATGGGGGGGCAATATGGAGCTGATGGGGGTATTGTGAGGGCACTATGGAGCTGATGGGGGCAATGTGGAGCTGATGGGGGGCATTGTGAGGGCAATGGGGAGCTGATGGGGTCAATATGGAGCTGATGGGGGGAAATGTGAAGGC
Organism: Rhinophrynus dorsalis; assembly: GCA_037306005.1. Taxonomy (NCBI): domain Eukaryota; kingdom Metazoa; phylum Chordata; class Amphibia; order Anura; family Rhinophrynidae; genus Rhinophrynus; species Rhinophrynus dorsalis. The sequence continues at coordinate 26,558,182 of CM074727.1, read as the reverse complement.
AATATGGTATATGGAGATGATGGGGGCACTATGGAGCTGATGGGGGCAATGTGAGGGCAATATAGTATATGGAGATGATGGGGGCAATGTGAGGGCAATATGGAGATGATGGTGGCAAGTTGGAGCTAATGGGGGGCAATGTGGTGATGATGGGGACAATGTGAGGGCAATATAGATATGGTGGGGGGCAACGTGGAGATTAGGAGCATTGTGGAGGTGTCCAATGCAGATGGCCCACGGGGGTGCCTCAGATTTCTGTACCTACAGGCTCCTGAGATGTAAATCCGGCCCTGGTGGAGACTGGCCGAACGCGGGCAGTCTCTACTGCACATGACTGCATCAAGACAAACTTTCTAGCCTTTTATTATATAGGATGTTAGCCATTTATTTTTATTAAAAACAATAGTTTATGAGATATTTGTCACACTGTACTTGCTGGCATGGGTGGAGCTAAAAACGCGTAAAGCTCCATTGCCTAGTGGGTCTGGGATGTAAACTGCATCCATCCATCATAATAAGAATGCATATCATTTAACAGTTTCCAGCTGGTAAACCTCTAGCACGAATGCCCTTTAGAATATGTATCATGAAAGTAGAAAATATTAAATTGCACGCTGTAGAGGCCAACTGTGATAATCATTCCATCTTCTACATACTGCAAGGTGACACTACAGCAGCGATTCCTCCCCCGCTGATTTATAAGTGAATGCTGGATATTTTTTTATGAAGGCCTCTGCAGTGAATCCTGATTAGGAAGGACTTTGCAATGGATTTTAGACATAGCTTACTTACCCTGGCATCCTTTTAGCTCAACGGGGGCATTCTACACACAGCTCAATATTAGTACGAGTGGTAGTCACGCAACACTATCGTCTTAAAGTAACAGTCAACCTTCTTATTGATCTTATATATTCTACAAGAACATGCTATTTAAAGCCAGATTGTCCATGCTTATATTTAATGCTTTTTGTCATCTTCAGCTATTGCGTTTTTATATATATATATATATATATACATATATATTCATTGTCTCTATGAATGTCGCACTTATTTCATCCCCTCTTATTTATTGTAACATATGTCTGTTGTAAGGTGCTGCGTACACTGTGTGGCGCCATATAAATAAAGATATATATATATATATATATATATATATATTTATTTATTTATATATGAGACCCTGAATTTCCTGAATGTTTGTTTTCAGTGAGCTTTCTGTTGGGGACTGTGATAACAATGTAACATTCTCCCTGCAGAACTGAGTGTTCTGTATGCTGCAGAGTGCTGTTTCACAACTTTAGTCCTTTGGTGGTGGTGGTGTGGGGGAGGGGGGCAACACACTAACAGGTCAGGCTTTCAAGATGTCCCTGGGAATTCTCTGGGTTTTGACCCAAATCTCAGGGTGAAGGGCTAAATTCTCAGGGTGATAGAGTCCAATGCTACTTACTACATATTCTGCTCCAGTTAATTGCTTTTTTGTCTTTAAAGGGGAACATACACCTGTTAAAAGTTTTTACCATATGTTTAGTTATTAAAGGACAGTAATGTCCCATACAAAATGTTTAGAGTTTTGTAGAGATTTAAAAAAGTAAGCTAAATGCCACAAAACCTATCTCTCAAACCGCTATGGTTTGAGACATATCCTCCGCTAAAGTTCCTCTTCTCCTGATGTCAGCTGTATCCGTGTCGGCCTACACGAGGAGGCTCTTCAGCAGAGCCGCAATAGCGCGATTTAAAAAGAATTACTTCTTTGGAACGGTCTATAAAATGTGCTTGGAAACCAGGCACACTTTGTAGGCCGTTCCAAAGAAGTATTTCTTTTCAAATCGTGCTATTGTGGCTCTGCTGAAGAGCTGCTTGTTGGTCCCCGGACCAGGTACTCTTGCTGTCAGGAGGGAGAGGGGAACTTTAATGGAGGATATCTCTCAAACCATAGCGGTTTGAGAGATCGGATTTGTGGCATTTAGCTTTTTAATCTCTACAAAACTCTAAACATTTTTTATGGGACATTACTGTCCCTTTAAAGTAGTATTAGGAAACGTGTTGTTTTTTTTAAATTTACATTTTTTTAAAGATATTTCATTTTCAAGCTGTGCGCTTCCACATTATGCGGCACGCTGAATCTTCGGCACAGCTCTTCATGACTTCCCAGTGCTACTTAATTCTCCTCCCACCTCCCTCCCAGCTGCTCCAGGGAGCGTGTTCGCTCTTCCCTTTGGTGTGGTGTGCATCTCTTCTACCGTTACAGCAAGCTCTGGTTATCATTATACTGAGGTTGCAGATTCAGCGCACAGCTTGAAGATTAAATATCTTTAAAAGTACGTAAATTAAAAAAAAAAAAAAAAAATTCCTAATAGTACTTTAATAACTAAACATATGGTAAAAACTTTTAAGAGGTGAATGTTCCCCTTTAAACTGGTGGTGCTTGTACCAGGAAAGCAGATGGAGAAGACCTGCTTGTCTTGTGTGTGTTCATACAGTGATATCTGTAAGTTGTTGTATATTAATGGCTCCTTGAGGTTGGATTGGATCACCTCTCGATTACAGCGATCAGGGACATATCACAGATAACCTATATTATAGGAACGTTATGTTTAGTAATGTATAGTAATGTATAGTAATGTTTCATAAAAAAAGCAGCTCTAATTAATCATCATAGTATTTGGACTTTGTAGAGTATAATTTCAATTCTGTCAGAGTTGTAGTTCAAGAGTAATTCAATGACAAAGTGTCCCCCTCCCGCCCCTTTTACTGATGTAACACTGTTTAGCCAGATCAGAAGGGAGGTGCCCAGGTAGACTGCAGAGAGGGACAATCTTCAATTAAGATAAGGGAAAAAGCTGAAAAGCTTGTCAAGGGGGGCAGGGCTTTCATTGTTCTCATAGGAAGAAGATTGTCCCCCTCTGTTATCTGTCTGGTCTATGGACTGCATTCCACATCTGAGAAGAGATAGGTTACACTAGGTAAAAGGGGCAGGAGGGGAAACTTTGCTTGTGAATATCTCTCAAATCATAAAGGTATGAGAGATAAGACATATCGTTCTTCATGTTTTTTTAACGCCTACAAAATAAAATAAAGATAAAACGAATTATTACTATCCCTTTAATGAGTCAGCTCATACTGAAAGTTCTCTGGTATGGTAATTAGTGCCTCGGTCAGTGTGATTGAATGGAGTGTATGTAATGAGCATACCTAGGAATTCTCAGGGTTTTGACCCAAATCTCAGGGTGAAGGGCCAAATTCTCAGGGTGAATAGAGTCCAGTGGTATCTACTACATGAGCTATTCTACACTATTTATCTGCTTAGGTAGAAGTCTGTGTTCAAGCAGTGAGTCCTTTAAATCTTACTAGGTTATAGATTAACCCATTAATGATTGGTGATGCATCTAGACCGTCACTGGTGTCCTTGCCTAAAGGACCGATGACGGTAATGGCACTTCAAATATTTTATGCTCATAGCGCTCCTACGGGATCGCCGTGAGCGATAATGGGGTCTAAAATTAACCTCTCCAAGACCAGAGCAGTCACTATCAGACCCCTCCATTCGGTGCGCCGGCACACGTGATCAGTCGAATGCACCAGCTCGCCGACCAAGACCAAAGCAGTCCTTAAGGGGAGTCCACTTCCAAGACTTTAAAGGGTCTTTAAAGGAATAGTAATGTTTCACAAAAACAGCAGCTCCAATTAATCTTCATAGTATTTGGGCCATGGAGAGTGTTATTTCAATACTGTCAGAGTTGTAGTTCAAGAGTAATTGAATGCTAATATATCTCCTGCCCCTTTTACTGATGTAACACTGCTCACCTCAGAGCAGCAAGACTGTCCGGATGGATCACAGAGAGGGACAATCTTCAGTGATCATAAGGGAAAACCTGAAAAACCTGTCAAGGGGGGCAGGGTTTTCCTTATGATCACAGTAAGAAGATTGTCCCTTGCTGTGACTTGTCTGGTCAAGAGACCAGATTCCACATCTGAGGGGAGGTGTCTTACACTAAGTAAAAGGGGCGGGAGGGGAATACTTTACCATTCAATTACTCTTCAACTACAACTCTGACAGTAATGAAATAACACTCTCCATGGCCCAAGTACTATGAAGATTATTTGGAGCTGCTGTTTTTGTGAAACATTACTATCCCTTTAAGGAGTTAATTGAGGACTAATTCGAGCACCTTTAAGTTACAGCAGGCAGGGAATCTATATTACGGGAAGCACTCTCTGTTAACCCTTTTAATGCCAGAGGGGTACGCAAGGCATTGCAAAGCATACCCCTCTGGCACTGAAAGGGTTAATATTTCAACGATCCCAGGGCCAGCTCATTTTGATAGCTCCCAGGTATGGTAGTAAGGGATATCCTGAAAATCTGAAGTGTTGGATTGACTTGATGACTGGAGTGGAGAATCACTGCTGAAGTGGAAGGTTTATCTACATTGTATCTTTGTCTTTTTTCTTTTTTTACATTGTATCACTATCTTTGCTTTCAAAATCCTTAAAGGGATAGTAATACTTCAAATTTAAATCTCTGTATCTTGTAGGAATTACAAAAAAACCCCGAAATGCCCCTGGTGCCATCTCTCAAACCTTTATGGTTTGAGAGATAATCGTATTTAAAGTTCCCCCCGCCCTCCCCTTTCCCTGACGTCAGTGCTCAGGGGAATCCGGTCCCGGGACCAGCCAGTGTGGCTCTGCAGCAGAGCTGAGATTGTGTTATTGGAAAAGAAATCCTTCACTGGAACCATCTTCTAAGAGTGCTTGCAAACCAAGCACACTTTGTAGACCGTTTCAGTGAAGGATTTCTTTTCCAATAACACAATCTCATCTTTGCTGAAGAGCCTCCACTGGTCCCGGGACCGGATTCCCTCTGCAGTCAGCTACGACGTCACGGAAAGGGGAGGGAGATGTCCTTGGGGCATTTCATTTATTTTTTTAATGCCTACAAGATGCAGATCTTAAATCTGAAGTATTACTATCCCTTTAACAGAAAGCGATCTGTAAACATCCAGAGAGCTTAGTGTGAGGAATGTGAAAGTGTAAAACAAAGTAGATGAAAAAAAGGAAAAAAAAAACAAAAAAATATTGGCGATCTGATTTTACATATTCTGTTCTTGCAGAATATTTAACCCCTTGAATGCCAGAGAGGTCTCCAATGCATTGCTTCTAGTATTCGAAGGGTTAAAGTAAAAAAAAAAAAAAAGTTTGAATGCCACTTTGACCCCTTGGATGCCAGAGCGTTGCAGACCTCTCTAGCATCCAAGGGGTTAATCTTAAAGGGATAGCGATTATGGGGTCTAAAATTAACCTCTCCAAGACCAGAGCGGTCACTATCAGACCCCTCCATTCGGTGCGCTGGCACACGTGATCAGTCGAATGCGCCAGCTCGCCGACCAAGATCAAAGCAGTCCTTAAGGGGAGTCCACTTCCAAGACCACTGTGTTTAAAGGGATAGTAATGTTTCACAATAAAAGCAGCTCCAATTAATCTTCATAGTATTTGGGCCATGGAGAGTGTTATTTAAATACTGTTAGAGTTGAAGTTCAGGAGTAATTGAATGATAAAGTATCCCCCTCCCGCCCCTTTTACTGATGTATCACTGCTCACCTCAGAGCAGCAAGACTGTCTGGATGGATCGCAGAGAGGGACAATCTTCAGTGAGCATAAGGGAAAAACCTGAAAAAAACTGTCAAGGTGGCAGGGTTTTCCTTATGATCACAGTAAGAAGATTGTCCCTCGCTGTGATCTCAAGAGACCAGATTCCACATCTGAGGGGATGTGGCTTACACTAGGTAAAAGGGGTAGGAGGGGGGATACTTTATCATTCAGTTACTCTCCAGCTACAACTCTGACAGTATTGAAATAACAGTCTCTATGGCCCAAAAATTATGAAGATTAATTGGAGCTGCTGTTTTTATGAAACATTACTATCCCTTTAAGGCGGAGAAGCAGCTGTCTGGATTAAGGGAACAATCTCGCACTCTCCGATGTGGAAACAGGATACAGGAGTTCCCATGAAACCAGACACTTTCCTATTCCAGCACACAAAGTGCTCCTCTCCCATCGTTTAATGCTTGAAGGAATATTTCAAATAAGCAAAGTGATCAGGTATTCCAAACTGAAAATCCCCTATGTCAAATGAATATCCAGCCCATATATGTAAAGTTCATATAAGAGGCACTCACTGTTAACCCTCTGTGTGCCAGAGGGGTACGCAACGCATTGCTTTGCAATCCATTGCCTACCCCTCTGGCACTCAAAAGGTTAAAGGCTGTCCAAGTTCAGGCCGCAAGGGCCACCAACAGGCCAGAATGTAAGGATTTCCATGATTAAACACAGGTGAGTCAATCAGTGGATCGTTCATTTTGATTGGTCCACCTGTGCTTGATCAGGGAAATCCCTAAATCCTGGCCTGTTGGTGGCACTTGAGGACTGAAGTCGGGCAGCCCTGGTTTAAAGGAGCAGTACACTTTTTTTTTAATGAAAACCTATATATTCTAGAGCTTTTCCTGCTGAGTAAAACAAGGTCACTCCCACTGCTGTCAGTTGTTGTATTCAAATTTTATAACAGTTCAAATAACCAGGAAGTGAATTTACTGTGTTTACTTCCTGATAGAAACTATTGAGTCACTTCCTGTCAGAACTATCACATTCTGTAGAGAACTGTATGTCATTGACTTTCCTCTCAAATAGAATGTAACAGAAAAACTAAATGAAATTTGACCACTAGATGGCACTGCTAATGTAAAAAACACAGGTTTAAACAGTAATAACTCTTGAAATATGCATCTATCGGCAGTGTGAGTACACTTATTTTACTCAACAGGAAACTCTACAATATATATTTTTTCATAAAAAGGTTTACTGATCCTTTAAAAGACCACTAACTCCTAAAAATGAAGTAGGGCTATATGAACTTCACATTAGCATTAGTGTATATAAGCTCTTGGTTTGTCCTCTGAGGCCTAAAATCTAGTCTTACATATGTCAAGAGCCATCCCTGCCTTTTCCAGGGCTCACATTGATTTGCCAGGATTATCTGTGAATGGGCCAAAGCAAGATTAGAGCCTCTATGAATGCAAGAGCAGTGGGCACCAATCGCAATTAACTAACTGACTTAGTGATGTGTGATGTCAGCGGTTGCCAGCCAAACTAAGAAACAGGTCTGATTGTAGGTTAGTGGAGAACTGAGGGCTCCTCTAACAAATACAGCCTCTGCAGCTCCTGTAGTTACCCCCCTGCCCAACCATAGTTTGGAGGTGGGAGGGGAAGAAGAAGAAGGAAAAATAAATAAATAATTATGAAAAAAAAATAGAGGGCAGAAGAGGGACACTTTTGTTTTAGGGTGTGTTGCTGGCATAGTGGCTGGTGGTTGAGGCATTATTGAGAATTTTTAGTTTATTTTTTGACCTATTGACACCTTTTTTTTGTAACTGAATAAACGATTTAGAGCAAAACCAAAGTAATTTACACAGACTAATGTATAAACACATATAGTGAAGTTTAAACAAACATTAATGTGAGTTTTATTGCTGTAGAGCAATGTGACACATGTATATACACACCACACAGACCGATCTCCTAAGAAGAGGGACACCAGGGTGGGAAAGCGGGACAGAGGGATTTGGTCTCAAAGAGGGATTGTCCCTCCTAAAGCGGGACACTTGGGAGGTATGGACCCCTAATATCTCCTAAAAAGAGACGTTTGGGAGGTAGGACCCCTGTTATCTCCTAAATTTATAATGCCGAAAGTCGTGCAAATCAGGGGAAAACCAACTGCACCACAAGCAGTAAATAAATATTCCTCCTGAAATATATTGCACTTAAAGCGGAACTGTCACCCCATATAAAGTGCCCCCCAAATAATTATTCATATAATGATAAACATAGAAATACTAGTATTATTAAGAAACCCTACTTGATCCGAGACGAACAGGCAGGCATCAGCGCAGACATTCTGTGCGCCTGCACTGTCCGTCCCTGGTCTCCTCCAGGATTGGTGAGGGGGCGTTGCATTGTACCTTAAGGTACAGCAAGATGCCTGCCCATCAGTCTTGGATCAAGTAGGATTTCATAATAACGCTGGACTTCTTTTGGATAATACTGGTATTTCTATGCTTATGAATAATTATTTGGGGGCACTTTATTTGTGGCGATAGTTCTGCTTTAACTCCTTGAATGCCAGATAGGCTTCAGTTTGTCTTGCTAATTTAAATGGTGCATGATTTACAGGATAAAAAATATCAGGACAGACTAAAGGATCTGAACATATATAGCATGGAGGAGAGAAGAGAGAGAGGGGATATGATAGAAACATTCAAATAAATGAAGGGATTCAACTAAGTGCAGGAGGGAAGTACATTTCAAAGGAGTAGAAAATGTTAGAGATCATAGTTTAAAACTAGAGGGACAGAGGATTAGATGTAATGTAAGAAGGTTTTAGGTCACTGGAGAGGGTAGTAGATAAGTGGAATATCCTAACAGCAGAAGTGGTAGAGGTTAACCCTTTGAGTGCCAGAGGGGTACGCAACCCATTGCTTTGCAATGCGTTGCGTACCCCTCTGGCACTCAAAGGGTTAATACAGTGATGGAATGTAAGCATGCATGAGATAGACACAAGGCTGTCCTGAACATAAGACAAAACCAATGACAAATAAGGTTCGTGGTTTTTACAGTAGGAAAACGGACAGACTAGATGGTCCGAATGGTTTTATCTGCCATCAAATTCTATAACAGATGAGAGTTGGTACCGTGTTAGCCGTAGAAATACAGGAGGCAAATATAGTTTTTGATACAAAAACTATATTTGATGGCAAAAACTGTATTTGCTATCAAATTCTATGTTTCTATGTTAACACTCATGAGGTTAACAAACCTAAATTAAATCAACAATAATTTATTTTTCCCGATGGCACAGTTGGTTCACGCCATTTTGATCTGGTATATCAACCTCATTGAGACGTACCTATTGGTCAGTGGAGGGCAAATTTGAATACTGTAAACAGAAGCTTATAGAACATGGAAATTTCCCAGAAGCCACCAGGAATTAAAATGTGGTATATACATGCAATTTCAGAATTAAGGTTTTATAGCAAATAATAATAATACAAACTCCCCTTAAATTATTAATCCTTTCAGTGCCAGAGGATTGTTCAATGAATTACTTATAACAGTAATTTGTTATTTTTCCCGATGGCACAGTTGGTTCACACCAGTTTGATCTGGTATATCAACCTCATTGAGACGTACCTATTGGTCAGTGGTCAGGGAAATTTCCCAGAAGCCACCAGGAATTACAATTTGGTATATACATGTAATTTCAGAATTAAGGTTTTATAGCAAATAATAATACAAACCCCCCTTAAATTATGAATCCTTTCAGTGCCAGCGGAGTGTTCAATGAATTATCTCTTTGAAAGCTAGAAGCAATTCATTGTATATCAAAAGTTAGAGATGCTCAACTAGGAACGAACCTGCAATACAAATTTGCAGGGTCTATAGGAATGGTATCCTACCCAGAGTGCAGTCTTTTTTAGCCCACTAGTACATTTCACAGAGAGAAAATATCCTAAAACATATCATATTGGTCCCACCCCTACAGCAGTCCAACCATGAAAGGCCGGGCAATTCCTCTCTGAACAAGAGAAGCAGCCAACCCCAGACGTACGTTTTGGCCTTGTTGGGCCTCGTCATTGAGGTACAGCTGATCTCTCTAAGCACTGTGAGCAAGGGGTCCAATGCTGGATTCCCCTATTACCCTTGGGGTGACTAATCCCAAGGATAATTTTCATATGTATATTAAAAGTCAGAGAGGAATTGCCTGGCATTTCGTGGTTGGACTGCTGTAGGGGTGGGACCCAATATGATATGCTTTAGAATATTTCCTCTCTGTGAAAGGCTCTAGTGGGCTAAAAGAGATTGCACGCTGGGTAGGACACCATTCTTATAGAGCCTACAAATTTATATTGCAGGTTCGTTCCTAGTTGAGCATCTCTGACTTTTGATATACAATGAATTGCTTCTAGCTTTCAAAGAGATAAAGATTTTATAAAAAGGATTTTGTTGAAAATTTGGCTGTAAAGTAACCACTAGTTGGTGATTTGAAATTCCAGTACAAGCGGCTCTGCAGGGACCCTCGGGAGAAGGGTCATTATTTGAGCTGCAGAGGGGAAAGAGAAGGTGACAGACCGTGAATAGCAGGCCGCGTTGCCAAGGTTACCAAATAAAGCGTCATTCATTATCTCTCCTCTTGTGCGGTTGGTTTGGAAGGAGTCCGATCTGGCACATCACTGTAACCCTGTGCTAATGGGCTCTCGGCCCTTCTAAGGGACGCTTGTATCAGTACAGGTGCAAATCAGTAGACTCTTTTTTTAATGGATTTGAAAATTATTGTGAATATTTATTAACTGTTTGAGGACCAAAGAGGTGCACAGCGTGTTGCAACCCCCTTTTGATCTTCAAGTTTATGAGACAGACCACATTAGAAGGCAGATTTACGTTTATTGGGGCCTGGGCTCTAAGACCCCTGGGATTTTAACCTCCTTGTTTAACCCCTTGAATGCTAAAGAGGTCTCCAAAGCATTGCTTCACAATGGTAATTCTCCACTGGTAGATAGCCATTAGGACCAGACCTTCTGACTAAGCCTGGGCAGCGCTGTGAGTTCCGGTGTGCCAACAGAGAAAAAGAACAGGGTCTGAAAGCAGTCTGGTGACACTCCCCCTGGTGTATCTACGCTGCATCGCACATGACAGTTTTCTATACTGCGCGATACAGGTCCTGTCTCAGATCCTCTATATCAGGCTTAAAGGAACAGGAACACTAAAAATGCAAATAAGTATACATGTTGAGCATCCCTAATCCAAAATGCTCCAAAATCCAAAACTTTTTCAGCGCCAACATGACACCAAAAGTGCAGTGGCTTAACAATAGGGGTCGTCCCTGTGACCAGGCCCGTCACTCCAGGGGCCCGGCCACCCCCTGTGACCCCCCCCACCCGGCACCACGGACCTCTAGCAGCTGAGCTCTCCCTCGTCAGCACTCTAGTAATGCAGAGCGCTGGGAGATGATGTCATCTCCCAGCGCTCTGCATTACTGGAGAGAGGACCGCGCTGGAGCTCCAGCTCTTAATAGAGGTCTGTACCAAAGGAGGAACAGACCTCTCCTGTCACGCTGCTGGACTACCAGTGAGGTAGGAGATGGGCACTGGGGGCAATGTGCAGAGTTGGGGGCAACGTGGAGAGTTGGATAGTGGGAGCAATGTGTAGCGTTGGGGACACAATGTGGAAATGTGGACATTGGGGACAGTGTGGAGAGTTGGGGACAATGTGGAAAGGTGGACACTGGGGGCAATGTGGAGAGGTGGGGACAATGTGGAAAGGTGGACATTGGGGGGCAATGTGCTCGGCAGGTGGGGGGGGGAGTGCAATTTTTGCACCAGGGCCCGGTGAGTTCTAGTTATGCTTCTGCACAAGTGAAAAATTCCACACCTGACCTTGTGTTTCATGCACAAAATTATTACAAATATTGTATAAAATTACCTTCAGACTATGTGTATAAGGTGTGCATGAAACATAAATGAACTTGGTGTTTAGACTTTGGTCCCATCCCCGAGATATCTCATTATGTATATGCAAATATTCCAAAAGCTACAAAAAAAAATCAGAAATCCGAAACACTTCTGTTCCCAAGCATTTCGGATAAGGGATTCTCAACTTGTATATCGCAGGATTTATCTTCCTGATTAAAACAGTTGAACTCCCGAAAAGGTGCAGTATCACAGTGGCCTGAAATTGTACAGTGGCGCTGTTTTACACCATCCTTTGGACAGCTCTGGTCAGTTGACCCTAAATCTCCCTAGGATAGTGTGGCAACAGCGCCACTGTAACATTTCAGGCCATCGAGATATTGCACCTAAAAAGAATTCAAGTTTGAGCCGCAATAACTTTTGAATAAAACACCGCTCAGTGGGAGTACCCTTGTTTTACTCGGGAGGGTAAACCCTACAATATATATTTTGTACATATTAAGTGTTACTATGCCTTTAAAGGGATAGTAATACTTCTTTTAATCTTTATTTTATTATGTAGGCATTAAAAAACATGAAGAATGATATAAGTCTTATCTCTCAAACCTTTATGGTTTGAGAGATATCCACAAGCAAAGTTCCCCCTCCCGCCCCTTTTACCTAGTGTAAGCCATCTCTTCTCAGATGTGGAATGCAGTCCATAGACCAGACAGATAACAGCAGGGGACAATCTTTTTCCTATGAGAACAATGAAAGCCCTGCCCCCCTTGACAAGTTTTTCAGGTTTTTCCCTTATCTTAATTGAAGATTGTCCCTCTCTGCAATCTACCTGGGCACCTCCCTTCTGCTCTGGCTGAGCAGTGTTACATCAGTAAAAGGGGTGGGAGGGGGATACTTTGTCATTGAATTACTCTTGAACTACAACTCTGATAGAATGAAATAACACTCTTCAAAGTCCAAATACTATGATGATTAATTAGAGCTGCTTTTATTATGAAACATTACTATCCGTTTAAAAGCCAGCCTCAGGGAAACTATGGACAATATGTGCTCAAACCTGGAGTCTGTGACCAATAGCAACAAACTTCCGATTTGCGTTCCAGCCGAGGGGGATCCGTTTTCTCACCCTCCCAAATGGCTGATAATAGCACCAGGTTTTTTTTTTTTTTTTTTTTTTTAACTAAATTTGCTCTCATCGGAGCAGACTCCATAAAATGTGATATTTGCCCTGGAAATATATATTTTTTTAAACATTTTTACAATTTTGAGAAAGGATGATACTTTAATCAGTGTCACGACTTTAACAGTTTGCTCCGTTTTAACCTTTTGAGTGCCAGAGGGGTACGCAACGCATTGCAGAGAAAATTAGCGTTTACAATGAGAGAGAGAGAAAAAAAAAACAAAAAAACTTGCTCATGTAATACAAAAGATGCCGGAATTACAACGGTACAAGGATCCCCCCCACCCATATTTTGCAAATGTTTATGTAACCCTTTGAGTGCCAGAGTGGTATTCAACACATTGCAATGCAATGCTTTGGATACCTCCCAGGCACTCAAAGGGTTAACTTCTTGGGCACCAGAAGGCTCTGCAATGCATTGCTTAGCAGTTCAGTTTGCTTTGCGCTATGGATTCATTTTCTGGTTTTCTGCGCGTCCCACGATATCCCTGCAGCGCTCGGCCCATCAGGCTGATTACAAGAGACAGATCATTTCCTACATAATCGGCTTAACAAGTAATCCGACAGAACGTTGCTGGCCTTTTGACGGAGAGTGCAGCTCCAAATCCATTTTGTTTTCCTTTGACATTTCTTTGTAAAGGAACAGTATATGAATTATTTTTTAACTCTGAGTTCCATCGATGCTCTGGATACCTCTAGTACACAAAGGGGTAATCACTGGAATGTGTTGCGTACCCCTCTGGCACTCAGAAGGTTAAAGGGGATCTATCACCCCAGTACAAATACGTGTTAAACGTTAGATTAGCTAGCGATGAGGAGGAATTCATTAATTTTTTTTTCTAATCCTAAATTGGTGAAAATTAACTTTTCTAGACTGCATTTCCGGATTGACTGCAGGTACAGTTTTATACCTGCAGTCTGTAACGCTACCTCTACTCCCCTCCCCCTATCCAGCCTCCTCCAATGACGGAGGCTGTCTGTCTGTAAGCTGGAAAAGTCTTATTGGCTAGATATTGATCTCTGCCAATGAGAGAGCTCCAGCTTACAGACAGAAGCCTGATGCTTCACACAATAGCAGAGGGGAGGGGCTCCATCTGGCTTATGGAGTCCCCCAGAGAACTTTAGGTGGCTCCAGCCTTCCTACGTTAATAGTAGTAAGTGGCAGTGCCCCATTAATGGGCAACTAAATGTTTTAATAAGTTTATGGAAGAAGACATGTTAAATAGAAACAAAATTTACTCGTCCAAATGTCTTTTTGAAAGACCAGCTAAAGCGATCTCTTCCCTAGACCCCACTAAATGAATGCAAAATAAAGAGAGAAAAAAACATTTTATTATAATCATTTAAATTTAAGAAAATTGAATTAAAAGTGACAACAGTTACAAGGACACATTATAATGAAAAGAGCATGAAAGGCTGAAAAGGTAAAATAAGCATTTTTACAAGTGATTAGAAAATGAAAAAGAACAAACACCAATTTTTTTTTAACCCCTTCATCACCATACATGTTTGTGATGCAGTGAGAAGGGGTTAAAACCTTTATCCCCTAATTTACTGCAAATTTTTTTTTTTTTTGCATTTCTCTAAAGGATTAAGGGCATTATAAAGTCTCTATATATTATTTTCTGAAGAAATTTTAAAATCACAAGCAGACATCTAAAAATTTACTACATCATTTTAAAATGTTTTCTGCTTGCCTTTCCATTTAACTAATTACATCGCTAGTTTAGAAATACATTTTTTTTAGTTATTTACAAATGCAAGTGAGCAATTGCCATTACAAATTGTTAAAATTCATTGGTATAAAGGACAGAATCTAAAAAGATGAGATTAGTTTTAAAAATGTTGAAAATTGATGAAAATGTTTTTTTAAGAAAAAAAATCACTATGTAAACAAGTATTTACATCAGAAACATTAAATCCACAACTTCTATATATATATGCGTAATAATGCATGCAACAAAAAGTACTAAACTTTTTTTTTTAAATTGCACTTATCAAAATTCAAATGAAGTTGCCATCTGGTCATTTAAGAAAACATGGACTATGTGCATAAAAAAAAAAAGACTGTGTTGCAACATTTTCCAATAGAAATAAATATTTTTAAATAAAATAGAAAAAAAATAATCTTAAAATATTATTCAGAATGACTCCAAATGTTTGTGTACATAAATGCATATAACGACTGCGTGTTTTCACTTACGTGGGATGGTAAACATTTAGAGGAACAGTGAACATTGTTCACACTTTGAATGCCAGAACGGTACGCAATGCATTGAAAAGCAATGAGTTGTGTACCCCTCTTGCACTCAAAGGTTTAAAAGCCTGGTCCCTGCTAAAATGGTGTCACAATTTAGTCTACAGTACGAGTAGTAAACTTACCAAAATAGTGGGGTAGTGTAATTTAAAGCGGAACTACCACCGCTAAACAAGTTTATGTGTAATAATTCCCCATCTGGTGACTAGCTGCTCCGTAGTGCTAGTCGCAAGAATTATTACCTTATTCAATAGAATTCTCCATTATTCTCGGGCTGACAGGCAGGACGGAGTGCTGACATCTTTCAATAGTGATGTCTGCACGCTTGCGCTGTCAGTCCCTTTTGGAGCCGGACAGCTCCTAGCAAACGCCTCCTAGAGCCGACGGGGACTGACAGTGCAGGCGTGCAGACATCAATGATGTCTGCACTCCATTCTGCCTGTCAGCTCGGGAAGAATGGAGAATTCTATTCAATAAGGTAATAATTCTGGCGACTAGCGCTACTGAGCAGTTAGTTGACAGATGGGGATTTATTACACATCACCTTGTTTAGCGGTGGTAGTTCAGCTTTAATGTTATAGTATCTGGATATTCAGATCACGTCCAATTCCCCTAATGGCATCATGGCGATTAATCCCATTGGTTGTGCTCTGCCAATAGTCACCTATTATGCTTATTTAAACCCCTTGGATGCTAGACAAATCTCCATTGCATTGTAAATAATGTGTTGGGGAACGATCTAGAGCAGAGATCCTCAAGATATAGTGCATGTTTTAAAACCTTAACAACCACCCGATGCAGTGTGTGGGTGCCCCTTATGGACCAACTCTTTTTTTTGCGAACTGAATTCTGTGATGGCGGAGCGGTGTGCTGCCATTCCAGAATTCCATGACATGCCAGGATCGTCACCGGTCCTTAACGTCCAGGACTGGCGTGACATCATGGCATGGCACAGGTTCTTAAGGGGTTAAAGATTTCTCTCTGCTAGATCACAGGTGAGTAATCAGTAGTTCAGTGATTGTAATTAAAGAAGGGATATCCTGACAATCTGTCCTGTTGGTGTCTTGAGGACCGGAGTTAACAATGAACACTCTAGAACAGTGGAGCTCAGCCCAAACCTTCCAGAGCCACTAACAGGCCACGATTTGAGGATTTCCTTACCGGAGCACAGGGGAGTGAGAGGCTCAGTCATTTCGATTGGCTCATCTGAACTCTAGCAGAGAATTCTTCAAATCCTGGCCTGTTTGTGGTCTCTGAAGGAACATTTTGAGAATCACTGCTCTAGACTACAAGGTGTTCAGTAAAGATTAAGGAATTCAGGTTTTATTTAATTAAAAATGGAACATTTTATGACTTGGGTGGTTAAGAAGCTTTAAAAAAAACCCAAAAACCTACATTTGCCATTCTTTACTTAAAACTATAGTTTAGGAATTTAGCTTTATTGCTCAGTTTATGTTAATTATCCAACATTTCATGGTAGGAAGTAGCAGTTGGGGGGGGTGGACTGTTAGTATCTGACACTCCAGGCTGCGCCAGCCAGTATTACCTAATCTCCATAAACTGACAAATAAAGCTAAATATCTTGTAATCATTACATTTAAATAAAGAATAGCCTATATATTTGTGTGTAATTTTGGGCATTCCTTTATAATCGATTAAGTAGTTATAAGGTGCTAGTTCCACATTAACCCTTTGACTGCCAAAGGGGTACGGAATGCATTGCAAAGCAAGATTTGTAGAATGCAATTTTAAGGTATTTAAATTACATCTTGTACTGTAAATGTCCCAAAATAACGGGACTGACGTAAAAGGACATTGTGAATTGAGTAAGAAGGACACAGAGTGTCATGGAAATACTAAATTCTGGATTGTCAAGTGGTAAGATATATAGAATATATATTTAAAAAAAAAACAAAAAAAAAGCAAAAAAAAAAAAAACACACAGTATTGAAAAAAGTGGAGGGTTTAAGGATTTCTTTACCAAGATGCTGCTATTTTTTTTTCAGTCGTCAAAAACACAAATATAATGGCCAGATGCACTAGGCAGACAATGTAAAGGAGAGGTAAACATATATTGTAGGTCTCTTTCCTTCCGAGTAAAATTTCTAATGCTGGGAGATGAACCATTACCAAAGTTATTACAGCGTAAACTGTTGCTCTCTCTGGTGTCCAGAACTTACAGTTCACCTAGTGTTTAGACCAGGGGTGGGCAAAATAAAGCATTCCAGCTGTTGTTAAACTACAACGCCCATCATTCAGCGCCAGGTGAATGATGGGAGTTGTAGTCCTGCAGCAGCTGTCAGACCTCATAGTGCCCATTACTGGTTTAGACGGTTATTCTATTTTATTCTGCATGGAGAGGTGAGTCACTGACTGCAGTTCTCCATAGACTGCAATAGTAATATAGCTTCATCACTTTGTAAGTTTGAACCCTTATTAATTTTGAATACAGCAACTCCCAGCATTGGGAGTAACTTTGATTTACACCATAGAAAAAGCCCAAAAATATATAGGTTTCAATAAAACATTTACGTCTCCTTTAACCCTTTGAGTGCCACCCCTCTGGCACTCAAAGGGTTAACCCAGGACATCACTCCTAAAGAGAATGTCATCTTAGACTATTTTTTTTCCATATTTTATGCAATTAATCATTACCATTAAAACATTATTTATAATAGATGTATATGGTACTTTTCAATTAAAAAAAAAATATAGTTTAAAAAAAAATGTTTATGCTTCGTTTTAATCTGCCATTTTGTGACTTCTGGACCCCAAAGCAATTTCATCTTTCTGTTCTTGTTTACTGCAGCCTCACAGCTGAGATGTTCACATTGAAACAATGGGATGGAGATCTCTGTAGCACTTAAGGGGTTTAAAATCCCCATTTAACCCTTTGAGTGTCAGCGAGGAATGCAATGCCCTCTGGCACTCAAGGGGTTAAATTGATTTTTTTTTTTTTTTTTTAATTATTATTTTTTCAAATGGTGCAGTTAGTTTGCACCGGATTGACTCCAATTTCTTTTGCCAGCAATTTTTGGGCTTAAAACTGGAATCAATAATGTCGTTTTTTGATTGATCCATTCCCACTTTTAACATGGCTTCTCTAAAACTTTCACTGCGCTAATGTTAAAAAAAAAAAAAATTAAATATCTGTTTGAAAATTCTGATACTAGAAATTTATTTTAACACCTTGTATGCTAAAGACGTCTCCAAGACATGGAAATGAAGGCACTGAAGATGGTTAAACATCATCCTGTATCAGTATGACACCTAGATGTTTATGCAGCGGAGGGATAAAACATGAATTACAAAAGCTGGTGACAATTTCCCTTGAAGTGCTACATATTTTAGGATAAAACTAAAAAATTATGGGAAACAAGAGAATTCTTAAAAGTGGTTAGAGACCTTGCTGGGAAGAAACACTAGCGATGGGGACTAGGTTTTAATTTTTAGGGCTCATTCAGATGGGTGACAGAACTATCACAACCCTCTGTCCAATCGCATCTCTCCTCCATTCCACTTCTGATACAGAATGTAGGAGGGGCCTATCTCCTGACTATCCCATGTGAGTTCCAGCTAATATTACTTCCTGGTACCCACATGGGTTGACCATTCATTGTAGGCTGCAGTGAGCATCTCAGCCTCCAGCTGCTGTTGTGTGCAAGGTCTGCACTTATGCCGCTATGCAACCTTGTTTACGGCAATGTTACTGCTTTCCTGGGGGAGTGTATGGAAGTTGCTGCATGCTGACTTTGGTGCGATTCCACCAGTAGATAGTTGCCCATATGAAAGGCCGAATAGTATAGCATGGTACCTTTTATCATGAACGACAGATAAACGCAGCATTGCTCTGTTTTGTCACCCGCATGAAAGAGGCCTTAGTGTCACTATGCAATTAAGCCAATGGATGCATGAGATAAATGTTTTCCGATACAATGGAGACTTTTCAAGCCTCCGGGGAGTTTAGTGAAATAATAAATGAATAAACAAAAAATATTCTTTAATGCAAGAGTGATTGATCTTTCTATAACTGCGGAATCGAGTTGCTTAGTCTTAATTGTTCTCTAATTATTAACCCAGGGGTAGTCAACATTTGGCCCTAGAGCTGTTGGGGAGTACAACTTTATTTATCCTCAAATCAGCCGTGGCTGGTTGGGTTGATGGGAATTGTAGTTTCCAACAGCTGGAGTGCGATGGACTATCCCAGTCTCATAGTATCTACAGCATGCTTGGCTACTTGAAGCCTTGCAGCTGTTAAGGATTACAGTTCCCATCATCCCTGGCCATTCCGGCCAAAGCTGATGGAAACTAATAGTCATCAGCAGGACAGCCTCGAGTTACCATGTCTTATCTGGTGTTTATATTAAACCTATGAAACACTGTATCAATTCACTTTGGTTTAATGGTAAGTGCAACATAAATTCTGACACTGTATCATACATGCCAACCACCTCTTTGTTTAGGGGACTATCTGGTTTAGGGTCAATATCCTACCTACTTAACCTTTCCCAGCAAAATCCATTTGTGCACAAGCAAGGAATTACTAAGGCATGTTAGATACCTCTGATAGGAGAGGGTTGGGAACCACTGAATTAGATTAATCTCAATTCAAATGCTCCAGGAGGATGCTAGAGAGGCAGTGTGTGCTGTATTGATGTGATGGGAGTTCTAGAGATGTGCACTGTATTGATGGGATGGGAGCCCTATAAAGGCAGTGTGTGTGTGCGCTGTATTGATGTGATGGGAGCCCTTATAGAAGCAGTGTGTGTGTGCTTGCTGTATTGATGGGATGGGAGCCCTATAGAGGCAGTGTGCGCACTGTATTGATGGGATCCCTAGAGAGGTAGTGTGTGTGCGCTGTATTGATGGGACGGGAGCCCTAGAGAGGCAGTGTGTGTGTGTGTGTGTGCGCACGCTGTACTGATGGGATGGGAGCCCTATAGAGGCAGTGTGTGTGTGCGCACACTGTACTGATGGGATGGGAGCCCTATAGAGGCAGTGTGTGTGTGTGTGTGTGTGTGTGTGTGTGTGCGCACGTTGTACCGATGGGATGGGAGCCCTATAGAGGCAGTGTGTGTGTGTGTGTGCGCACGCTGTACTGATGGGATGGGAGCCCTATAGAGGCAGTGTGTGTGAGTGTGCGCTGTATTGATGGGATGGGAGCCCTATAGAGGCTGTGTGTGTGTGTGTGTGTGCGCGCTGTACTGATGGGATGGGAGCCCTATAGAGGCTGTGTGTGTGTGTGTGTGTGTGTGTGTGCTGTATTGATGGGGTGGGAGCCCTATAGGCCATATTGATGTGTGTGCCATATTCATGATGTAGTGTATGATATAGTGAGGAGGATGCTGCAGAGCGGTATTGTGGGTGCTGTAGTGAGGGGACGGTGTTCCTGGGAGGCAGTATGCGCTGTAGTGAGGGTACGGTGTTCCTAGGAGGCAGTATGCTCTGTAGTGAGGGGACGGTGTTCCTGGGAGGCAGTATGCTCTGTAGTGAGGGGACGGTGTTCCTGGGAGGCAGTATGCGCTGTAGTGAGGGGACGGTGTTCCTGGGAGGCAGTATGCGCTGTAGTGAGAGGACGGTGTTCCTGGGAGGCAGTATGCACTGTAGTGAGGGTACGGTGTATCTGGGAGGCAGTATGCACTGTAGTGAGGGGACGGTGTTCCTGGGAGGCAGTATGCGCTGTAGTGAGAGGACGGTGTTCCTGGGAGGCAGTATGCACTGTAGTGAGGGTACGGTGTATCTGGGAGGCAGTATGCACTGTAGTGAGGGGACGGTGTTCCTGGGAGGCAGTATGCGCTGTAGCGAGGGGACGGTGTTCCTAGGAGGCAGTATGCTCTGTAGCGAGGGGACGGTGTTCCTGGGAGGCAGTATGCACTCTAGTGAGGCAATGGTGTTCCTGGGAGGCAGTGTGTGCTGTAGTGAGGGGACTGTGTTCCTGGGAGGCAGTATGCGCTGTAGTGAGGCAATGGTGTTCCTGGGAGGCAGTATGCGCTGTAGTGAGGCGATGGTGTTCCTGGGAGGCAGTATGCGCTGTAGTGAGGCGATGGTGTTCCTGGGAGGCAGTATGCGCTGTAGTGAGGCGATGGTGTTCCTGGGAGGCAGTATGAGCTGTAGTGAGGCGACAGTGTTCCTGGGAGGCAGTGTGTGCTGTAGTGAGGCGACAGTGTTCCTGGGAAAGAATGCTAGAGGAGAGGGATAAAACTGGGAGGAAGGAAAGAGCTTGAAAAAGAAATATGTAAGGCAAGAAACAGAACTGAAAAGAAGGGGGAACTGGGAGGAAGGAAAATGCACCCAGAGAGAGAGAACTGGGAGGAAGGAAAGTGCACTGACAGAGAGAGAACTGGGAGGAAGGAAAGGGCACTCAGTGAGAGAAAGAACTGGGAGGAAGGAAAGGACAATCAGAGAGAGAGTACTGGGAGGAAGGAAAGGGCAATCAGAGAGAGAGAGAACTGGGAGGAAGGAAAGGGTGAGAATTGGGAGTAAGGAAAGGGCACTCAGTGAGAGAAAGAACTGGGAGGAAGGAAAGGGCACTCAGAGAGAGAAAGAACTGGGAGGAAGGAAAGGGCAATCAGAGAGAAAGAACTGGGAGGAAGGAAAGGGCTCTCAGAGAGAGAAAGAACTGGGAGGAAGGAAAGGGCTCTCAGAGGGAGAAAGAACTGGGAGGAAGGAAAGGGCTCTCAGAGAGAGAAAGAACTGGGAGGAAGGAAAGGGCAATCAGAAAGAGAGAACTGGGAGGAAGGAAACTGCACTCAGAGAGAGAGAAAACTGGGAGGAAGGAAAGAGCATCCAGAGAGGGAACTGGGAGGAAGGAAAGAGCATCCAGAGAGGGAACTGGGAGGAAGGAAAGAGCACCCAGAGAGGGAACTGGGAAGAAAGAAAGAACACCCACTGACTGAACTGGGAAGAAGGAAAGAACACCCACAGAGGGAACTGGAAGGAAGGAAAGAGCACCCAGAGACATAACTCTGAGGATGGAAAGAGCACTGACAGAGACAGAAATGGGATGAAGGAAAGAGCACTGGCAGAGAGAGATTAACTAAGAGGAAGGGAACTAAGAGGAACAAATAAAGAGTGGAGAAAGAGAAAACTGAGGAATGAAAGAAATGAAAAGAAGGAAAACTCACTGAGGAGGTTGACTGGGTGGAATGTATAAGAACTGTGAGGAGAAAAAGGAGAACAGAGAACTGGGAAGAAGGAAAGAACCAGGAGGGAGTAAAAAACTGAGAGGGAGAGAACTGGAAGGAAGAAAAGAGCATTGAGGGAAAGAAACACAGAACTGGGAGGAAGGAAAGAGCAGAAAGGGGAGGTAAGCGCAGAGGGAGAGAACTAGGAGGAGGGAAAGGTAGCACTGAGAGGGAAAGAAATGAGCACTGAAAGAAGAGGGCACTGAGGAAGATAACTGGGGAGAGGGAGCATTAAGAGGGTGAGAACCAGGTGGAAGGAAAGAACACTATATTGGAGAAAGAGGGAAGAAGGAAAGAGAGCAGAAGGAAAGAGAGCACTAAGAGTACCATGAGGAAGTATTGGGAGAAGGGGAAAAGGATTGGGATCAAGGAAATAACGTGTAAAGGAAAGAGGGAATGAACTGGGAGCAGAGGGAGAGAGAAGGAAGGAGCACTCAAGATTGAGAGAATTGTAAGAATGGAAAAATACAGAGGGAAAGAACCGGGAGAAAAGAAGGAGCGCAGAGAAGGAGAGAACTGGCAGAAAGGAAATGGACACAGAGGGAAAGAAGTGGGAGGAAAGGAGGAGCACAGAGAAGAAGAGAACTGGGAGAAAGGCAATGGGCACAAAGGGAAAGAACTGGGACGAAAGAAGGAGACCAGAGGAGAGAACTGAGAGAAAGGAACTGGACACAGAGGGAAAGAACTGGGAGGAAAGAAGGAGCCCAGAGAAGGAGGGAACTGGGAGAAAGGAATTGGACACAGAGGGAAAGAAGTGGGAGGAAAGGAGGAGCACAGAGAAGAAGAGAACTGGGAGAAAGGCAATGGGCACAAAGGGAAAGAACTGGGACGAAAGGAGGAGACCAGAGGACAGAAATGAGAGAAAGGAATTGGACACAGAGGGAAAGAACTTGGAGGAAGCAAGGAGCCCAGAGAAGGAGGGAACTGGGAGAAAGGAATTGGACACAGAGGGAAAGAAGTGGGAGGAAAGGAGGAGCACAGAGAAGGAGGGAACTGGCAGAAAGGAATTGGACACAGATGGAAAGAACTGGGAGGAAAGAAGGAGCCCAGAGAAGGAGAGAACTGAGAGAAAGGAATTGGACACAGAGAGAAAGAACCGGGATGAAAGGAGGAGCCCAGAGAAGGAGGGAACTGGGAGAAAGGAATTGGACACAGAGGGAAAGAAGTGGGATGAAAGGAGGAGCCCAGAGAAGGAGGGAACTGGCAGAAAGGAATTGGACACAGAGGGAAAGAACTGGGAGGAAAGAAGGAACACAGCGAAGAAGAGAACTGGCAGAAAGGAAACATGAAAACAAGAACAGAGACACTGAGGTAGAAAAAGAGAACTTTGGAAGTTAGCCGGAGAGGAATTTCTGTGGAGAAGAACAGGGAGTATAAAAGAACTGGAAAGAAATCAAATGCAACTGGAAGTGAATTCAAGAGAACTTTACTATGACCGAGGGTACAAGGAAAGGGGGGGAGAGGACAAAAAGAGCAAGAAAGAGAATTATGGAGGTCTATGGAGAGCAAGGTGCAAAATGGAGAGTTAGGAGCTGGAAGATTACCACTTGCTGTTGGAGGGAATTCTTGACGTTGAGGTAGCCAAAGCTAATCCCTGGGGAAAGAGAAATGCTAAGAGTGAGAGAGCAAGAAAGAGCCATCTCCTGGAGACAGAGAAGAGACAGCTACTGAGTTTGACATCGAATGCATTGGATAGGGCTGCTGGAAGGGGAATTAAATGTTCAAGAGAGAGGAGCCAACTGCTGGTATTGAGTTAAGTTGTTGGGTTACAAAGACAAGCTGTCAAGACAGAAAGATGAAGGCACAGTTACAGTTTGGGGTACATAGAGCCAACTGCTGGGATACAAAGCGATAGAATACTATTCTGGGAGAGAAGAGAGAGCTGTTGGGGAAAAACTTGATCTACTTGGGTAAAAATAGCCAGTTATTAGGGAGAAAGTGCTTGTTGCTACAGAGTCAAGTTTTGAAGAGACTGATTCTGAAGACCAAACAAAAGCAAATGGTGCAGCATTTTCAGCTGGCTCCTTGGGGGAGGTACTACTATGGCTCACCAAATTTTTTTTTTTTTTAAAGGAGCAGTAAACTTTTTTTTTTATGAAAAAATATATATTGTAGGGATTTTCCTATTGAGTAAAATAAGGGTACTCCCACTGCAAGAGAATTATATTTCCAGAGTTATTACAGTTTAAAACACGTTTTTTTACATTAGCAATGCTCTCTAGTGGTCAAATTCTAATTAGATTTCCTGTTAGATTCTAATGGAGAGGAAAGTCAGAAAAGTCAGAGACATACAGTTCTCTATAGAATGTGATAGAAACTGCCTGTCACTTCCTGTCAGTTAGAACTATCAGGAAGTAAACACGGTAAATTCACTTCCTGATTATTTAAACTGCTATAAATTTTGAATAAAATATCTGACAGAGATGGGATTGACCTTGTTTTATTCAGCAGGAAATGCTCTATAAAATATGTGTTTTCATAAAAAAAAGTTTACTGTTCCTTTAAACTTTAAATGTGCGCTTAGTCAACTATGAGTCACATGTCTCTTGTCATGTACAGGGGGAAAGGAGGGGTATTAGTGATGCTAATTATGCTTTAGGTAAAAGTATTTGAGTGGAAGTATCTGCTGCTCTCCAGCTGTTCTTGGACTACAAATCCCATCGGCTGGCTGAAGATGATGAAAGCTGTAGTCCAACAGCAACTAAATTCAGTGATCTCGCAGGGAAGGGTTAAAAGCCCACAAAATGTACAGGTGAAATGTTGGCATGTATGCAATATATCCTTATATCTAGAGAGAATTTTTCAGCTTAAAAATCTGAATAAAGTTTGTAAAAACCTAGTCAATGGAAAAAAAGGCAAAATGGGTTTATTTCATACATTAAACAAAGGTAAGAAACAAACAGTGCATTTCAGAATGTGAAAACGTACTTTCTTCGCAAGAAAATGATACATGTATAATTACACTTTATACACACAGCAGATAAGTTTACCAGACTAAACAATCTTATGTACAGAATATTTTCTATAACTGTTTTGGGCAAACCGTGGCCCTCCAGCTATTACTAGACCGCAATTTCCATAATGTCCAATTGGCCAATGGCCTGCTAAAAATGAAGGGAATTGTAGTCCAATAGCTGGTGGGTGGCAGGTTGTCCACTCATGTTCCACAACTACTAGGACTGGCTCAAGGATTTTGTTTGGGGACACTTTCTCTAAGATGCCCACCACTCCAAAATGCTTTCAGAAATATGCCATGACATCATCAGAAAGTCAACCAATAGGAACACAGATTCTCATTCCACAGTCCTGTGAATGATTACGTCCATAGCCAATCCCATAACCAGCCCTACTAACAGATTAATAATATATTTTTTAAAGGGGAAGTAAACCCTTATGAAAATATTTATATTGGAGGCATTTTTTCTTTTGAAAGCAAGGGTACGTCCAATGCAGGAAGATACGTCAGTCACAAGCTATTATGGAGCAAGCTTGCATTTTTTTTTTTTTTTTAATAGTTTTAGTTCATTTAATATTTGCAGCAAGGTTCCGATGTTGCTGTTACTGCTTGTGAAAATCCAAGTGTCACAGATGGATGTTGAAGCAGTGCAACCTGGCAACATAACATCTTGAACTTAAGCCATCAGAAAAATACCAAGTTATCTCTGTAATAACGTTTGAAATGAGCATCTCCCAGCATTGAGAGTTTCCTTGTTTTTTTCATAAGGTTTACTGACCCTTGAAAGAAACACTAATGCTAAATTACAAGTTTGTACAATATTATCGCTCTTATATATTTTTTTTTTCACCCTTTGTGCACCCCAAGGGATTAAACTTTTCCAACCTTGCTAAAATTATAGCCATATGGATTTGCATCTACATGTTTGTTTTTTCATTCCTTTAACAGCATGGGGGAAGCAGTATTCCTTTGCACTGATCACTTCCAGATCATGAGGTTTAGCAGGAAGTGAGGAGTTCAAAGAAAAATGCTTCCCTCAACTATCTTGAGGGGATAGTAATACTTAATATGTAAAAAGATATATATATTGTAGTGTTTTTCCCCCTGAGTAATACAAGGGCACTCCCACAAGTTATTAGAGCTCAAACTAATTTTTTTTTTTAGGTGCCATATCACAGTGACCTGAAATTGTACAGTGGCGCTGTTGTTACACCATCCTATGGAGATTTATGGTCCACGGACCAGAGCTGTCCATAGGATGGTGTAACAACAGCACCACTGTACAATTTCAGGTCACTGTGATACTGCAGAATGTAAGTAAACAGGTTGCTACTATCTTCCAAATAAAGTAAACAATCAGTCGCCCGGCCATATTGCCTTGCGGATCCAGAGCAGTTCCCGTCAACCTCGTAAGGTTTCAGCTAACTTGAAGACACAGGATAGGAGCGCTCAGGGACCCACACGAAAGCATCAGCCAGTCATGATTTAAAAGCAAAAGTGTTTATTCAGCAACACATAAAAGCAGAATCCATACAGGAAGAGGAGAAAGATTCCAAAGACAGCCGCCAGAAACACATCGCCCAACGCGTTTCGTAACAGTGTTACTTAGTCATAGTAAGTAACTGTTACGAAACGCGTTAGGTGATGCATGTTTCTGGCGGCTGTCTTTTGAATCTTTCTCCTGTTCCTGTATGGATTCTGCTTTTATGTGTTGCTGAATAAACACTTTTGCTTTTAAATCATGACTGGCTGATGCTTTCCTGTGGGTCCCTGAGCGCTCCTATCCTGTGTCTTCACTGTGATACTGCATCTAAAAAATTCAGGTTTGAGCTGTAATATCTTTTGAATAAAACACCTTTCAGCAATGGGAGTACCCTTGTTTTACTCAAGGGGATAAACCCTACAGCATATTTTTTTTTTTACATTTTAAGTATTACTATCCCTTTAAGTTGGAAACCTCCATACTTCTCTGTGAATGTTATCATATTCCTGAATACAAGAACCTGTGTTTTCACATTAGTGTTCCGTTATAGGAAGCATTAATGACTTCTGAAGCCTCCACTCTAATAGAAGTTCTACACATTTGTATGTCTTCTAAATAAATGCCCTAGTTCTTTACATTGCTAAATAAATAAAGACCTACACGTTCTTTATATTACAGGCCAGTGTAATAGTGTCATTAGTGCTGGTAATAACACATTACATTTGCTATCATACACACTGACCACAAAGTCAGAAAGGTTTCAGGATGTCTGCAAGTGAGGGAAAACAAGGTTTTTAGTTTTAACCCTTTGAGAGCCAGAGGCGGGTGTCTATCGCATTGAGAAGTAACGTTTTTGACAACCCGCTGGTACTAAAAGGGATGACACATTAACTCTTTGCGTGGCAGTAATGAATCAAAGCATTGCGGAGCAATGCATTGGACACTCAAAGAGTTAAGAATTTATGGATGGCTCTCAAGCTGTTGGACTAGAAGTTACAGCATCCCGAACCAGCATTTTTTTTTCTTTTGGTATCTTCCTGTTAACCAGAACCATTGGCCTTTGGAATCTAAATTATAATTGTTATTGTGTAATTTACAGTCATATTATAATAAAGTTTTTGTTTAACAATGTTTGAAAAATATTATAATAAAGATTTTGTTTTGCAAATGGTTCCAGATAACAGCAAATACCCTTTTTTTTTTTTTTACATCATTTGACAACCCCTGAAGTAGGTTTTTTTTTTCCTGCTGAGCTAAAACAAGGGTAGTAAACACTACTGGTAGACTTCATTCGAAGGTTTTTGTGGCACAAATTTGTTGTGGGGATGGGTGTAGTGTTCCATTTTTTTGCTGGGGCTGTAGCTATAGCAGTCCATGGTCACTGATCAAAGTTCTCAATAGACAGCGTCTCATAAAGTGGAATGTTATACTTGTTTCACAAACATGTAATTTGGCCCCATATAACTTTTGAATCAAGGATCTATCAACAGTGAGAGTACTCTTGTTTTACATTACAGGAAAAGTTCATTATATATACACAGCTATCCTTTTTTACCGATGTGTAAAGTACATTATAAAAGTCTTTTCATGAAGGGAGGCATGAAGGAACATCAAAAAAATGTATGTCTCAATTTTAAGATTTGGTTTTACTAGGGATGCTGCTCCAATTAGGAAAGGTGTTAATACATATACACACAGTACCGGCCTTCCTGTAAACAAAATATAGAAGGGGTGATCTACTACGGTGGGGGTTAGAGTAACCACTGGCCCCTCTAACTGTTGTTCACTACAACTCCTATCATCCTCCACTGGACAACAGCTGGCTAAGGATAATGTGGATTGTAGTCCAACCACAGCAGGAGGGCCGTAGGTTGACTACACTTACTCTATTTATTTTTTCCTTTGTAGTACAACAACAGATAGCGGGCCATGGGTTGCCCACCCATCTAAAGTCTCCTGGATGTTAAACATGGGCAAAATAGCACCATGTTCATTATTACAAAATTAAACCCAATGGCATTTCCCCCTGATAAATCTATGGCACTAGTTTTGCCCAAAGGAGAGTTCAATTAATAACATCCCCTAAAGCGGCTCTGTAGTGCAGCACCTATGTAAATATTAAACGTACACACACCATGAAAAGGTTAAGTGCTTGGACACAGCAAGGGCAGTGATTACAAGTACGTTCTAAATTCAAGTGACCATGAATGGGTTAAACATGTAAATATGTACAAGAAGAACGAATGCTTATAAATACAGGCTGTATAGATCGACGTAAAAAATGATCTTTCTTCCCCTCATAATTTTAGGTAAGGTCCCCTGGATTTAAGCCTTTCTGTGCCAGAGGGATGACCGATGCAATGTGTTGGACACCTTCTGACACATAAAGGGTTAATGAAGATGCCTGACCATGTGCATCACCGGTTCATTCCCCGCAGTGTTGTGATATTAATAAGTGCTGTTCCTAAATCTGGGTGAATTTTGCATTAGATTTTTGAGGGTCAAATAATTATGACCTGCAGGTGTAACTCTCAGTGCCAGAATGTCAGGCAATGCAGGAGTTAAAGGAGTTTATCCTGTGCTTTGGACCCTTGCTCATCCTAATCAAAGAATTCTAAACGCAAAAAGAAGAAATTCCCAGTGACTGATGTGTCACATAGTGACATGTGCTGGGCTATGAGAAAACAGTCACTAAACCCAAAGACACACATCTGATCCATGGATGTTTACAGACAGATATAAAGATATAGAAATATATCTGTACATACAAGAAAAATTCCAGCATAGTGGCTTTCATGCAGCTGCTTTTGTCTCCAAGAAAATGGCTGCTGCAGCTCATGTTTTGGAGTCAGGAAGTAGGGCACATTGCTCACTCTATGGTTTAGAACTCTGTGGTCAGTGATGTGCAATGGCTGCTGGTAGCTGACCAGGGTGGAGGGGTAGGAGAAGGAAGGGACTATTGCTCTTCAGTTGCTGGCAGGAAAGGCTTTATCCTCGAGAAGCGCTGGGTCCAGGTGCAGCTGGCACTTGAACTGGGACTGGCGCGAGTGGGGCCGGGATGGTCTTGAGAAACAGGAAGTGAGCTGCTGTGAGGTGCAATCACAGGTGTAGTCCTACAGAGAGAAAACAGTAATCATTGAGAGAGTAATAGGAGAAAGTAATAGTTTTTTTTGAAAATATATATATACACACACACATACACACGCACACGCACACACAAACACGCACACACACGCACATCCCACTGACGTGAGATGTCTTATCAAGAGTTCAGTTCAGACATGCAGTTTTTTTGGGTGGACTGATCTGTTACAGTGGCGCTGTTGTCCTATAGAGATTTATGGTCAACTGACCAGAGCTCTCTAGAGACTGCTGCAGCGCCACTGTAAAATTTCAGGCCATGTGGAAGTCCTGCACCCACAACACACATTTAAGGTGCAATAACACTTGAAAAAAATAATCTCTCAGCAGTGAGATTACCAAGGTTTTCTACACAAGATAAACTCTTTAACCCCTTCGCGTCCACTGATGTGCCAGGACTGTCACGGTGGTCCAGCACTTAAGGACCGGTGACGGTCCTGGCACGTCATGGAGTTCAGGGCTCCCAGCATGCATGCCGCTCTGGGTGCCCTGAACTGGAAGTATTAAAAAAAAAAAAAAAAAAGTCCCGTTGTCATCAAGTGCCGTGTCCTTAAGGGGTCAAAAATAGTGTGTCATATATATCAAAACAAATGTCTAGTAAATGGGGTGCTAACCAACTGCACCATATAGGACACATGCGCAAAGTAATATAAGATTAATACT
The DNA here is from genome assembly GCA_037306005.1 of Rhinophrynus dorsalis. NCBI lineage: Eukaryota > Metazoa > Chordata > Amphibia > Anura > Rhinophrynidae > Rhinophrynus > Rhinophrynus dorsalis. Next base: position 26,527,805 of record CM074727.1, on the reverse strand, counting down.
GGAGTAAACCACCTGCACCATAAGGGATAAATTAAAATTTTTATTGAATTTAATGGGCCTTTTAATCTTTGAGTACCAGAGAGGTATCCGACATATTGTGTTTACTACTCTGGCACCCAAAGGGGTATGTGAGCTGTAATTTTTTTAAAATGAAAACATATATGCTATAGAGCTTTTCCTGCTGAGTAAAACAAGGGAACTCCCACCTCTATCAGTTGTTTTAGTCAAACGTGATAACAGTTCAAATAATCAGGAAGTGAATTACAGCACAATTACTTCCTGATAGTTCTAACTGACAGGAAGTGAATTTACTGTGTTTACTTCCAGGAAGTTCTAACTGACAGGAAGCGGCTCAGCAGTTTCTATCACATTCTATGAGGAACTGTTTGTCAGTGGGTGTTGTGAGGAGATCACTTAAAGTAGACCTATCACATTTAATTTTTTTTTTTTTTTTTTTTTTTTTTTTTTACATATTTGAAAACTTCATTAAAAACGGCTTATGTCTCATGTTAAACAAAAGTGCAGCACTGGTCTAGTTTAGAAGATATTCACAATTATTTCTTGGAAAAGTTTATGTCTTCTGATGGAGCACAGTGCCCAATTAGCATATTAAACATCACTGAAATCATTCATTAAAATATAAAAACCACTAAAAATGCTTAATTATCGTATGAGACATCACTAAAAAGTTCATTTAGCATTTGAAATGTTACTGGTACCACACGGGTACCACAATTAGTATAACTTAGCATACAGTACCATGAATATCTCCTTAAAGCGGAACTTTCACCTTCATAATATTGCCCCCCAATATTTTCCTAATGTAGCGATATGTAGAGCCATACTGTTATTATGATGCAAACGTCCGCGTTATTAAAGGGATAGTAATGTTTCATAATAAAAGCAGCTCCAAGTCATCATCATAGTATTTGGGCCATGAAGAGTGTTATTTCAATTCTGCCAGAGCTGTAGTTCAAGAGTAATTGAATGACAAAGTATCCCCCTCCCGCCCCTTTTACTGATGTAACACTGCTCAGCCAGAGCAGAAGGGAGGTGCCCAGGTAGACTGCAGAGAGGGACAATCTTCAATTAAGATAAGGGAAAAACCTGTCAAGGGGGGCAGGGCTTTCATTGTTCTCATAGGAAGAAGATTGTCCCCTGCCATTATCCATCTGGTCTATGGACTGCATTCCACATCTGAGAAGAGATGGCTTACACTAGGTAAAAGGGGCGGGACTGGAAACTCTGCTTGTGAATATCTCTCAAACCATAAAGGTTTGAGAGATAAGACTTATATCGTTCTTCATGTTTTTTTTTTAATGCCTACAAAATAAAATAAAGATAAAATGAATTATTACTATCCCTTTAAAGAAAATAAACTTCTTCTGCAGGTGTCTACTGCACAGAGCTTACAAGAGAAGGTCTGTGTGCCTGCACCTTCAGCAACTTTCGTTACCTTCTGGTAACCAACAGATGTCACCACCAATCCGGGCAGTGCACGGGACAGACAGTGCAGACTTGGAGGTAACTTTCCTTTAAGATGTCTGCTCTGTGTCCGCTGGATGCCTGCCGAAGAAGAGGCTTTACTTAATAACGCGGACGTTTGCATCATAAAAACAGTATGGCTTTACCTATCACTACATTAGGAAAGGATTGGGGGGCAATATTAACAAGGTGATAATTCTACTTTTGCTGTTTTTTTGGCCAACATGACACATAGGCAGTTTTTAAATGACCTTTTCTATTATGCAATCTTGAATTAAGGTGATAGGTCCACTTGAATCCAGGGGTGAGCACCATGAGACCCTTTAAGGACCAGAAGATTGTACACCACACTATTTATTTGCTCTTCATAATTGGGACACCTGTATTCTTTTCTTGTTTGCCACTGGTGGCTCTAGTGATATAATTCAGTAGAACCTCAACCAGGTACACACTGGTAAGGAAGGTTAAAGGGATAGTAATGTTTCACAATAAAAGCAGCTCCAGTTCATCTTCATAGTATTTGGACCATGACGAGTGTTATTCCAATACTGTCAGAGTTGTAGTTCAAGAGTAATTGAATGATAAAGTATCCCCCTCCCGCCCCTTTTACTGATGCAACACTGCTCAGCTCAGAGAAGCAAGGTGGTGTCCAGATAGCGTGAAGAGAGTATAAGCATAAGGGAAAAACCTGTCACGGGGACAGAGTTTTCACTGTTCTCACAGTAAGAAGATTGTTCCTTGCGGTGATCTGTCTGGTCTGTGGACCAGATTCCACATCTGAGGGGAGGTGCTTACACTAAGTAAAAGGGGCAGGAGGGGGATACTTTATCATTCAATTACTCTTGATCTACAACTCTGACAGTATTGAAATAACACTCTCTATAGCCATATACTATGAAGATTAATTGGAGCTGCTCTTCTTTCTGAAACATTACTATCCCTTTAATGAGAAAACTAGCCTTACCTCATTAGCGTTAGTAGAAATTATGTCAGTATCCTTAGGATTTCCATCTTTGCCCCCGGGGTTCAGAAGAGGTGGCTTCTGTTCATCGTTAGTGTTCTGCCTCGCAATCTTCTTACTTAGTAGTTTAGAGACATTGTAGGATGGATGACAAACAGTAGACGAACAGTGATCGTGGTTGTCAGGTCTTCTGCTAGTGTCTTCTCCCTCTTTCTTCTCAGCTGTTGTGCCAGAACTCTGGGATCCCCGACCACACACATTCCTGAAGAATTCCTGAACAATGCCATATTTCGGTGCATCTGCTTTGAGCCTGCTCTCTGGAAGACCTGTTTTGTACAGAGATTCTGTACTACCAGCATGATCTACTACATTGAACAGGCAGGATGCACCATCATTAATCCTGCTGAGCACAGGGCTGTCTCTGGTTGTGGTTGACCTTGCCCAGGCAGAACCGTTTTGTTTATTCTGGTGAAGGTTCCACAAGCTTCGGTCCTTGGAACCATCCAGTTTTGAGGATGATGATCTTCTCTGAAGCTTTGGGGAGCCAAACTTTGGAGAACAGCATGGACGTTCTGTCCTGGAGTGAACTTTATCCAAGGATGTTGAGATATGTTTGGTCCTTGTAGACAGCAGAGAAGATCCCCTCGGTGACCAGCTCTTTGCATGAAGGCTTGCTCTTGGGATATCAGTTTGAAGGCCAACACTGACCATCTGGACAGTCTGAACACCCACACTGGAAAGTCCAACGGTCTGGCTTGATGCATTCTTCGGTTTTCGTTCCAGAGAGCTGGAGCGAATGGCCTGCCTAACACAATTTGTTATTTCTTTCATGTCATCACTCATATTGCCAGAAATCTCAAAATCACCAAGTGAAGATGGAAACCCAGGAACTGGTGAAGAGGATTCCTTTACATCATCGCTATTTAACAGATCCCGCTGTTTCTTGGAGAAGTTACACAGCCACTGATTATATGCATTACCAGACAATCGGTCCGACTTCTCTGGTACCTTAGGCTTGGCCATGGTGAACAGAAATCCTGTTTCTACCATCAGTTTGTCTTTTTTATTTTGGACCAATGGAACATCAAGCCTTCGTACAACTGGTGGACTATAGTAAATCCGAATCCCTGTTTTGTCTGGGGCAGTGTAGCTTCTCTGTATATGCTTCTGGCCATGATCCATATTATTAACAGTCTTTGCCATTGTATAATCCCAAGAAGAGATAACCAGGTCATCCTTGGTGAGATGCTCAGACAAGGACTTCTCATTAGTACAGTGTTTCTGACTGAGGTCCGAGTCCATACATCCATTGGTTAGGAGCCGTGCAGCAAGATAACCTCTCCTCCCTTTGGTGTTCTCACTAATAACGGGGGATTTGTTATCAGGAAGGAAAGGTGAACAGTCGAGTAAGTTTTCAAACTCTGACATTGAAGATACAGATTTGGTCCTGGGAGAAAACACATACATGTAAATGTGTGAAATAAAATATTGAATCTGCACATTTTTGAGATATCTGGCATGTCCTACATCTATCCACCCACATAACATTTTATTTCTCTCTCTTGCACAGCCATTATCTCTATCAACCATCTCATCAAATACGCACACATGTATTCAGTTCTACACCAGATTACTCCCACCAGTCAATCCCAGTAGGATTAGACACTCCAAAAAGGTCTATATGAAGTTATTTATTGAACCTTAACACAAACCATCTATCGGACTTTTCAGAAGCTAAATCAACACATTCATAAGGGACAAAGATGCTTGCATGGCAAATCCCTCTGTTTAAAGCACATAGAAAGTGGCACATAAAGGTGAAATCACAGACCCACCACCAACGTGCAGGTAGCTTGACTGTAACCCATGTAAAAATGAAAAACAACGGTGTTCCTTTGTGCAATATCTTCAACTTGAATTTCTTCACTCCACCACCACCATAAGTAAAATACTCACAAACGTAATGGCTCTCAATGCAGTTCTGTGCAAAACAGCAATATAGATTCTGGGCAGTATTAAGTTGTACCCAGTCAGCTTCTTTTTTTTTTCGTTTGAAGAGGCTGCTGTCCCCAAATCTCCAACCATAAAGCCAATATACATGTAACAAAAAAGCAATGAAAGGAAAAGCCAATAGTGCCTCAACACACTAGTATTATAGATGAAATATAACCACAATAATATAGTTGCTGCAATATACATATGCATAGCTACAGCTAAACAGGCTTGCAGAGAACTTGCGTCTCTGCTCAGTGTTTCCAACAGACCACATATCTTGATAAAGCAGCAGACAACGCTGCGGAACCTGTTGAATTGTGGGACACATTCACTTTGTTTTTAATACTTTATTGTTTCAATAAAATAAAAGTTACAACTTGAATCTGGAGCGGTTCCTGTCGCTTCTTTCTTGAAGACACGGGTTGTCTATCGGAAACACTGTTTAGCTGTAGATATACCTATGTATATTGCAGCAACTGTATAATGTGAGTGTATATTATTGTGGTTATATTGAATCTATAATACTAGTGTGATAAGGCACTATTGGCGCCTCCTTTCTTTGCTTTGTTGCATTGACCATAACCCAGCAAACCATCTTATTTGCTGGGTTACTGTCAAGCCAGCTGCAAGTTGGTGGTGGGTCTGTGAGGTCATCATTATGTGCCGGTTTGTGTTTGTTTTAAACAGAAGGATTTGCGGTGTGAACATTTTTGTCCTGAAGAAAATGGGAGTTTAGCTGCTTTTAGGACTACTCCATTTTCTACATGGGATGGACTTGTGGGAAGAATCTGGTGACTAAGGGCACCGCTGGGGGCAACCATGTTCGGCTGACCAAGTAAGTAGATGTGCCTTTTTACACTGTTTCTCTGTTCTAAACCAGCTCATCTAATCCCCTCACACCAGTGTTTCAGATCCAGGGTGCCATGGCACTCAGGTGTGCCTTAAGAACAGGCTTAAGACGCCATTTTATTTCTATGAAGACTGACAAAAATATGAATGTTGAGTTTCAAATGTATTTATGGAAGTTGTTATGCATAATATACTTTTCTTGTCATCCTAACTGAGAGACTTAAGAACAACCATATTTGTATACACTTGTCTCCTTCATTCCACTCCTGACAGGGACCTATAAAATTTAGGCGTGCCCTGAAAATCCCAGACTGCGTATTAGGGGTGCCAACCAGGAAACGGAGAAGCAAAGTTCCATGCAAATGTTTCTATATCTCTCAGTTCCCCATCGTACACACCATAGGGAATGGTTATGTTGGTTTGCCCCAGAATTGCTTTTTCTTTTTAGCACATCAGCTGCCTTCTTCTCTCTGTCTGTCACTCAATCCCCATCGTATAGACAGGTAGACATACACTTTCTCTTTGCCTCCCAGTCCCCCATCCTGTATATACAATTAGCACTCTGTTAGCGCATGTGATGTACCTCACCCTCCTACTCTTTGTCTCTCAATCCCCCGTCCTTCACACACTTAGTTCTCGGTTAGTGCCCTTAGGGTACAGTCCAGATATGGGGATGGGTTAAAGGGATAGTAATACTTAAAATGTAAAAAAAAATATGTTGTAGGGTTTATCCCCCTGAGTAAAACAAGGGTACTCCCACTGCTGAAAGGTGTTTAATTCAAAAGTTATTAATTTTCAAAGTTGAATTTTTTAGGTGCAATATCACAGCGGCCTGAAATTGTACAGTGGCACTGTTGCTACACCATCCTATGGAGATTTATGGTCCCGGGACCAGAGCTGTCCATAGGATCGTGTAGCAACAGCGCCACTGTACAATTTCAGGCCACAGTGATATTGCACCTAAAAAATTCAACTTTGAATGAAATGCCTTTCGGCAGTGGGAGTACTCGTTTTACTCAGAGGGATAAACCCTACAGCATTTTTTTTTTTTTTACATTTTAAGTATTACTATCCCTTTAACAGGTAGAGACAGAACTAACGTAAACGTAATGGGCTGATGTGCTTGAAGCAGTGTAAAAGAGAAAGGGTTTACAACGTATAATCAAGTGTTGGGTAGTAAGACAGAACAGGTGATAATATAAAAGTCACCTTTTTAAGCTGGACACGCTGGCATCCATGTCACAGTCAATATCTTTGTCCTGCAGTTTGTCATTGAGAGCCTAGGATAAAACAATGGATAGCGTTAATTAACAGTGGCAGGATGCACATCCCCTGCTATGCAGAAAGTACTGTAGTGAACATTAACCTCTGATTGACTGAGTGGAGCCAAGTGAACTCCAAAGAGTTTTAGTAACGCTCTTTAGGGGACATTTGGTGTGGTGTGCAATGTTATTAACCACAGAGATCAGTGGTGTGCAATGTACGGCCCCCCTGATGTTGCCAGGCTACAACTCCTATCGTGGAGTGGGATGATGGGAGTTGTAGTTTGGTAGCCACTGAAGACCCACTACGGCCTTAGATGCTAAAGATGGCAATGCATTGCATACTTCTCTAAGCACATGTGAGTTAACTAAATTTGGCCAAAGAAAATATGTATGAGGTAAAAAAAAGTGTCCACTTTGGAGCATACCAAATGGTGATAAAGGACAAATACTTCCCAGAATTCATACGGATTTAAATTAAGCTTTTAAAGGGATAGTAATGTTTTATAATAAAAGCAGCTCCAATTAATCATCATAGTATTTGGACTTTGGAGAGTGTTATTTCAATTCTGTCAGAGTTGTAGTTCAAGAGTAATTCAATGACAAAGTATCCCCCTCCCGCCCCTTTTACTGATGTAACACTGTTCAGCCAGAGCAGAAGGGAGGTGCCCAGGTAGACTGCAGAGAGGGACAATCTTCAATTAAGATAAGGGAAAAACCTGAAAAACTTGTCAAGGGGGGCAGGGCTTTCGTTGTTCTCATAGGAAGAAGATTGTCCCCTTCTGTTATCTGTCTGGTCTATTGACTGCATTCCACATCTGAGAAGAGATGGCTTACACTAGGTAAAAGGGGCAGGAGGGGAACTTTGCTTGTGAATATCTCTCAAACCTTTATGGTTTGAGAGATAAGACATATCGTTCTTCGTGTTTTTTTAATTCCTTCAAAATAAAATAAAGATAAAACAAAGTATTACTATCCCTTTAACAATTCTTTTAAAAGTACTAAGAACATTTTTTTTTTTTAATAAATCTCCCCCTAAGTATCTGCATTCAGCAAACAATGCAACTTTTAATGTTATTATAAAATTGTATTTTTACAAAGCTGCAACTGTAACAAACTTACTACCTATTACAGGGATGCCGAAACCAAGGCCCGGGGGCCATTTGCAGCCCCTGGAAATGGTCATTCTAGCACCTCATGCAAGTTCAATGTGGTCTGCTGCAAAACATATGCTGAACTCATATTTAGTGAGGCAGACCTTTACATGGCAATTATTTTTTTACCAAGGCTGTGCCATCGGTAGAAGACTTCATTTAAAAAAAAAAAAAAAATCGAAGACCAGCTGTTGGCGGGGGTGAATGTCATTCGTCTGGAACTGGAAGGACATGTTTGAAAAATGAGAGCGAGATCTCAAGAAATTCTGGTAAAACACTTTTTAAATAAAATAAAGTCTGTGGCTCTTATCCACAAACTGCAGATTTGCATGTGAATTGCCACTAACCCTACGTGTTTGGATTCGAAGCCTGATAGAGCAGGTCTACGGGGAAATGCATCACGCAGGACAGTCCTGCACAACACAGCACAGATTTATCAGGGGGCTCAGTTCACACCCCCTTTCTGCTCCCTTGCTGGTATGCAGTAACTCACAATAAAGACCCAGATTAATCAGCAGGTGTGTTCCCAGGGAAGCAGATGTAACGATAAGACAACTGTCTGATGATAGATGATAGCTACCCATTAAAGGGATAGTAACACTTAATAGGTAAAAAAAAAAACAAAAAAAAAACAAAACACAAAACAATATATACATATATTTTATATAATATATAAAAATGCCTTAAAAAATTCTCTCTCTCTCATTATTCTGGCATTTGGCAAATATAAATAATTTTGGTAATCCTAATTTACCTAAAACGGGTAAGGTTTATTCTGATTTCATGTCAGATAGTGAGAAAAACATGCATATGTGTCTTTTTATATAGTGTATGTAAACTTCTGGTTTCAACTGTATATATATCTTGTAGGGTTTATCCTCCAGAGTAAAACAAGGGTATCACCACTGCTAAGAGGTGCTTTTTTTCCAAAAAATTATTGCAGCTCAAACTTGATTTTTTTAGGTGCAATATCTCAATGGCCTGAAATTGTATAGCGGCGCTGTTGCTACACCATCCTATGGACATAGAGCTGTCCATAGGATGGTGTAGCAACAGCGCCACTGTACAATTTCAGGCCATTGAGATACTACACCTAAAAAAAAAAATAAAATCAAGTTTGACTGCAATAACTTTTCAGTAGAACACATCCCAGCAGTAGGAGTACGCTTGTTTTGCTCAGGAGGATTAGCTCTACAATATAATATTCTACATATTAAGTGTTACAATCCCTTTAATGTTCAGCATGTTAGCTGATGTAGTAATATACAATGTAGCTTGTTAGTCTAGCTACAGTGATGTTGAATATAATAGATTTTTTGTGTCCAGATTAATAATGGTTTATTCTTTTATTAAGTATATTAAGTATATATGTGACCCTTGATTAATTTTCTTTTCTTAGCATGGCTCTGGCCCTTGAGGTTAAAGGTTTGGACAACCCTGACGTGTGGTACTGCAACATGCTGGAACTTCCTCTTTTTGGCAGTGACACAGTTAACAAGAGTTGGGTATAGATGTATCTGGTTGGAGCAGCTGAGTAGCTATAGAATTTCTTTCATCTTATTGTAGGCAGCAGCTGCTAGAGACATTGGTGGGGTCACGGTCACACTCCCCTGACAATTCTCTGTGGCTGTCCGCAAGCAGCCCTGAAGTTTTCCACAAGCCATCTGGAATATGCAGTAACCAAGAAAAACGAACTGCAGGGCTACAGATGGGCAACAACAACAGACTTCAAATTAACCCTTTGAGTGTCAGAGGGGTACCACATGCATTAGATACCCTGTGCCACACAAAGGGTTAAAGTTGGCCAGTGCAGGGATGAAAACTACGCTCCAATTGGCTGGTCCTGGATGATGTCATACTGTTTCACTCAAAGCATTCTGGGAATTAGTTCTCTCTCATTTGATTCGTCTCTAGAACTCACATGGTTGATGGGATGTTAGATTAAAATTTCAGCCTGTTAAAGCGGAACTATCTTGCATATAAAAGTGCACCCCAATTAATTATTACCGTATCGTTAAGCATATCTATTCTTTTATCCTTCTTATTAAGTCCGGCATTATTTAGAAATCTAATTTCTTTGGAGGCTCACCGGCAGAGGACAGTGCAGACATCTTGCCGATGAGGCATCTGTGCGCCTGCGCTGTCCATCCCTGTCTCTTCAATGATTGGCTAAGGGGAGTTGTATTGTACCTTAAAATATAGACAGCGACATACAGCACATGCACGCAGATACCATTACTGCAGAATGCCTGGCGGCGAATCTCCGAAGAATTTAGATTCCTAAATAATGCCGGACTTAATAAGGATAATAAAAGGATTGATATGCTTTACTCTATGGTAAGAATTAATTCAGGTGCACTTTTATATGCATGATCGCTCCGCTTTAATAGAACATAATCACCTCCTAACAATACCCCCATCTCCTACCTACCTAAACCTTTTAAAGGGATAGTAATGTTTCATAATAAAAGCAGCTCTAATTAATCATCATAGTATTTTAGAGAGTGTTATTTCAATTCTGTCAGAGCTGTAGTTCAAGAGTATTTAAATGACAAAGTATCCCCCTCCCTCCCCTTTTACTGATGTAACACTGCTCAGCCAGATCAGAAGGGAGGTGCCCAGGTAGACTGCAGAGAGGGAGAATCTTCAATTAAGATAAGGGAAAAACCTGAAAAACTTGTCAAGGGGGGCAGGGATTTCATTGTTCTCATAGGAAGAAGATTGTCCCCTGCTGTTATCTGTCTGGTCTTACAACCAGATTCCACATCTGAGAAGAGATGGCTTACAATAGGTAAAAGGGGCAGGAGGGGAAACTTTGCTTGTGAATATCTTTCAAACCATAAAGGTTTGAGAGATAAGACTTATATCGTTCTTCATGTTTTTATAATGCCTACAAAATAAAATAAAGATAAAACGAAGTATTACTATCCCTTTAAGGATCAGAGGGGTGCACAACGTATTTTGAAGCAATATGCTGCACTCCCCTCTTGTACTTAAAATCGTTTAAAGGGATATTAATGTCAAATAATAAATCGACATACGAGTGTTCCATTTAATTTTTTTTTATAATGCATAGTATATTTTTAAAATTATTTACTTGCAGATCCCCCCTACAAATACGGTTAAAAAAGTTTCCCCTCCCGCCCCTTTCGATCACGTCATGAAGAGTTCCCTCAGATCCGAAAGCCGGTTACTTGACCAGACAGATCGCAATGAGGTACAATATTTTGTGTCTGTATAAGGAAAACTCTGCCCCCTTTCACGAAAGGGAACAGTGTTTTTCTTATGCTGACACAAGATTGTCCCTCGCTGCGATCCATCCGGATCGGCTTTTGGATCTCAGGGAACTCTGCATGATGTGATGGAAAGGGGCGGAAGGGGGGAATCTTAACTGGATTTACAAGAAGAATATGCAGGTATATGATTTTAAAAATATACTATGCGTTATAAAAAATTTAATGGAACAATCGTATGTTGATTATTTGACATTACTATCCCTTTGATTTGGGAGGAAAATCCTAATGTCCACTATAATTCCTATGTGAAAATTAATAATTATTACTGGACTTTTATTTATTTTTTAAACAAGACTCCAGGACCTCAAATTCCTCTCATTGGATGTTTCCTAACAATAATACAATGGGAGGAGTTTGAGTCCTGCAATGAGATTCATGCCTACCTTCATTCATATGCGATCCAGTACTAATTACCCTTTCAGTGGCAAACAGCTATCAAACATATTGCAGTTCAATGTGCTGGATCCCTCTACAGTTTTAGCGGGTTAAAGAATAATTTTGGGGACTAATCTTCTCAGTACGGATTCACCAAGGCCAATTCATCAAAAGCATGTAATCACGGACAAATACCTTTGGGTACTCATCAAAAGATCAGCCACGTTTCCCCGCCTTGGCAGCAGCATATGTACGAGTTAGCCCCATAGAGATCAAATGGATCTGTCAGCCTGAACCTGGCAGATGCATACCTCCCAAGTGTCCCTCTTTAGGGGGAACAGTCCCTCTTTTAGACCCAAATCCCTCTGTCCCTCTTTCACACCCTGATATCTCTCTTTTTAGGAGATCAGATTGTGTGGTGTGTGTGTGTATAAGTGTATCCCATTGCTCCACAGCAATGTAACTTATACTAATGTTTAAACAAACATGAATGTATGTGTTTATATATTAGTCTGTGTAAATAAAATACTTTGGTCTTGTTATAAGTCATTTATTAGATTACACAAGGAGGTGTCAATAGGCCATGAAATAGCCTAAAAATTAATTGGTAATGCCCCTCCCACCAGCCACACCCCCAACAACACCCCCTAAAACACAAGTGTCCCTCTTCGGCAATCTGAAATGTTGGGAGGTATGCAGATAGGAATGGAGGATTTATATGGTACTCATTCATGAGCAAGTATCAGATACGATCCAGTAATTACTGAATTTGTGATTAGCAAGTGCAAAAGGAAATCAGAATATTTCTTTGCTCATTCAAATGTTTGCTGTAGTGGACATTAGGATACTTTTCCCAGAACAAGGTAAGTGGGGTTTACAGCCCCATTAGAATGAATGGGAATGTCTGTGTGTTCTTATGATGCAGCTGGTTTAGTCCAGTGGTAATATGCCTACAAATACCTACCTCTTTCCAGCAACTGCTCTTTCTTTCAGGCACCGTCCTAACCCAGGACTCTGTCTCCTTCTGGGGTAAAACAAGAAAGATTCTGTTACATAGCAAGCGAAAATAATGTACATGGAACAATGTCATTTTGTAGACTCATGCAAGACAGTGTTGCCCTCTAAATAGCTGGTAAGATATAGGATATTTCATATGCATACCCGGAAACTTTCAAAATGAGCCGACTGAGATCTTTAGAATATTAGCCCTTAGCACTGCCCATAAAATCAATTATAGGCGAAATGTCCCTGCTCTCTGTAACCTAGTGATGCTCAAATCATTCCTAAATAAAACTACTAGATGATATTAGATACATTACAGTGATTCTCAACCAGGGTGCCATGGCACTTTGGTGTGCCGCAGACATCAGATTAGGGTGCCCTATGTTTTCTATGAAGACTTACAAAAATGTCAATAATGTCTTTCAAAGGGATAGTAATACTTCGTTTTAACATTATTTTATTTTGTAGGCATTAAAAAAACATGAAGAACGATATAAGTCTTATCTCTCAAACCTTTATGGTTTGAGAGATAATCACAAGTAAAGTTTCCCCTCCACACCCCTTTTTCCTAGTGTAAGCCATCTCTTCTCAGATGTGGAATCCAGTCCATAGACCAGACAGATAACAGCAGGGGACAATCTTCTTCCTATGAGAACAATGAGAGCCCTGCCCCCCCTTGACAAGTTTTTCAGGTTTTTCCCTTATCTTAATTGAAGATTGTCCCTCTCTGCAGTCTACCTGGGCACCTCCCTTCTGATCTGGCTGAGCAGTGTTACATCAGTAAAAGGGGCGGGAGGGGGATACTTTGCCATTGAATTACTCTTGAACTACAACTCTGACAGAATTGAAATAACACTCTCAAAATTCCAAATACTATGATGATTAATTAGAGCTGCTTTTATTATGAAACATTACTATCCCTTTAAAGAGTTAGTAATGCCCAAAATAAAGTGTATTCTATATGGTAGATTTTACAAAAATAAAGTATTTGCAGAAAGTCCTATCTCTCAGACCTGGTTTGAGAGATAACCTCTGCTGAAGTTCCTCCCTCCCTCCCCTTCTCCTGAAATCAGCTCTCTACTGACACAGGAGATCCCGGTCTGGGGACCAGCCGGCGGCTCTGCAGCAGAGCTGAAATCGCTTTATTGGTAAAGAATTTCTTCAATGGAAAGGTCTACAAAGTGTGCATGGTTTGCAAGCACACTTTGTAGACTGTTCCAATGAAGTAATTCTTTTCCAGCATCGCTATTGAGGCTCTGCTGAAGAGCCTCCTCATGTCGGCCGACACGGATCTCCTTCTGTCAGCTTTACAGGAGGGGAACTTTGCGGAGGATATCTCTCAAACCATAAAGGTGTGAGAGATAGGACTTTCTGAAAATACTTTATTTTTGTAAAATCTACTATATAGAACACACTTTATTTTGGCCATTACTAATGCTTTAAACATAGAAATATGGAGCACAATATGTTTATTATTATGACTATGATTGTGAGACCTAATAATATATGTATATTTATTAAAGCGGAACTTTCACTGTGTATTATTAAAGCGGAACTTTCACTATATAGAAAGTCGCCCTGCAATAATTAAAGGAGCAGTAAACTTTTTATGAAAAAAATCTATATTGTAAGGATTTTCCTATTGAGTAAAATAAGGGAACTCCCACTGCCGAGAGATTTATATTTCCAGAGTTATTACAGTTTAAACCCATGTTTTTTTACATTAGCAGTGCCCTCTAGTGGACAAATTCTAATTATATTTCCTGGTAGATTCTAATGGAGAGGAAAGTCAGAGAAGTCAGAGACGTACAGTTCTCCATAGAATGTGATAGAAACTGCCTGTCACTTCCTGTCAGTTAGAACTATCAGGAAGTAAACACAGTAAATTCACTTCCTGGTTATTTGAACTGCCATAAATTTTGAACCCAACATCTGACAATGATGGGAGTGACCTTGTTTTATTCAGTAGGAAATGCTCTATAAAATAAGTGCTTTCATAAAAAAAGCTTACTGCTCCTTTAAGCATGTGGCGACTACCTGCATAATACTACTATTACCTCTCAGAAGTGGCAGATTGTAAAGTTAATCCTTAATCTTCGGAGACTGACGGCCAGGTTAGTGCCATCTGCGGGCCGTCAGTCCCTTACAGTTACCTTATGGCACAGTTCAATGCCTCTTAGAGGAGACCGGGACTCATAGCGCAGGCGTGCAGACAAGATGTCTGCGCTGATGTCTGGCTTCCGGTCTCCAAAGATTAAGGATTTCTTTAGAATCTTTCACTTCTGAGAGGTATTAAACGTATTATGCAGGTAGTCGCCATAGCTTAATTATTGCAGAGCGACATTCTACAAACTGGAAGTTCTGCTTTAACTGTAGCCTTTATTGCATCCTTGATAAATTACATTAAACATGTTAGGGGTGTCCCGGAAGTTCCAGATTGTGTGTTAGACCTAGGCTGACCATATTTCCTTGAGACAAAAACAGGACGGGGTGTGGGACAGACAGACAGTGGGACTCCGTCACTCCGGACCGGTTACTGTAAGCTTCAAGCAGCGAGAACGCATTTGCTCCATCTCTTACTAGCGGTGTTCTCTCTCTCACTGGCCAAAAAGCCTGCCCCTGAAGGAAATCAGAACTTCCTCTCTTCGTCACTCACACTAGTGGTTTTACTGTGTTTACTGTACGGATTGATTACCATAGAGTCTTATAACTCATCGTCATATCACTGTCTAAGAGACGCTGTGGTAATTTACCACAGACTCGAGAGTCTTAGACAGTTATGAGTCACTCGAGTCGCAAGACTCTATGGTAATCAGTGTGTACAGTAAAACCACTAGTGTGACAAAAGGAAGTTCTGATTTACTGTATCTTATGAGAAATAAACAAGCCGCGCTCAGTTTTTTACAAAATAATTAAAAACTATATATAAAAGTTATATGATGGGACGGTCTGGAAATATGAAAAAAATGGTCCTGTCCCTTTTAAAATGGTACGTATGGTCAGCCTAGTTAGAGGTGTCTTGAGCCAAAAAGTTTGAGAACCACTGCATTACATGTTCCACTGCTTGAGAGCGCACAAAGCAGGAGTTCTGCCTTTTTGGTAGAAAATACACCAATGTACAGAGAAAAGAAGCAATTTACCCTCTGAATACCAGAGGGGTACACAACACGTTGCAAAGAAATGCGTTGTGCACCATCTTGCACTGAAAGAGTTAGAGGGATAGTAATAATTCATTTTAACTTTATTTTATTTTGTAGGCATTAAAAAAATATGAAGAATGATATAAGTTCTCTCTCAAACCTTTATGGTTTAAGATATATTTACAAGCAAAGTTTCCCCTCCTGCCCCTTTTACCTAGTGTAAGCCATCTCTTCTCAGATGTGGAATCCAGTCCATAGACCAGACAGATAACAGCAGGGGACAATCTTCTTCCTATAAGAACAATGAAAGCCCTGCCCCCCTTGACAGGTTTTTCCCTTATCTTAATTGAAGATTGTCCCTCTCTGCAGTCTACCTGGGCACCTCCCTTCTGCTCTGGCTGAACAGTGTTACATCAGTAAAAGGGGCGGGAGGGGGATACTTTATCATTGAATTACTCTTGAACTACAACTCTGACAGAATTGAAATAACACTCTCCAAAGTCCAAACACTATGATGATTAATTAGAGCCGTTTTTATTATGAAACATTACTATCCCTTTAAATTGAGAAGATCATGTAGTGCTTAACACGGCCTCTCTCACTCGGATAAGCTATCCTTGCACCTGGAGATCTGAGTCAAAACTTAGAGTCTCATGGTCAAAGCCCCAGAGATCGTCTGTATGTACACATGCTGTTCATCAGCACATTTGGGGGAAGCAATTTTCCTTTACACGCCTCACTTCCTGCGGTCTTACATATTAGAATGCTGCTTGTAAAGTGAGAAGTGCAAAAGAAAACAGCGTCCTCCACAGTAAATTCAGTATAACCTAAAGGGATAGTAACAATTAATATGTACAAAAATATATAGTACGGTTTATCCTTCTGAGTAAAACAAGGGTACTCCCACTGCTCAGAGGAGTTTTACTGAAATGTTATTGAAGCGCACACACACACACACACACATATTTTTATTTTTTTTTTGTGCAGTATCACAGTGGCACTGTTCCTACACCATCCTATGGACAGCTCTGGTTATGGAACCATAAATCTCCAGAAGATGGTGTAGCAACAGCACCACCGTACAAGTTCAGGCCAGTGTGATACTGCACCTAAAAAAATTAAAGCTTGACCTGTTCCTACACCATCCTATGGACAGCTCTGGTCACGGGACCATAAATCTCCAGAGGATGGTGTAGCAACAGCACCACCTTACAAGTTCAGGCCACTGTGATACTGCACCTAAAAAAATTAAAGCTTGAGCTGAAATAACCTTTGACTAAAACACCTCTCTCTCTCTCTGGCACTCAAAGGGTTAACCTCTTGCTGCACACCCCTCTGGCTCTCAAAGAATTAAAGAAGAAAAACATTTTGTTTGAAAAAATAGATGTTGTAGTGATTTTTCTACAGTCTTTTTTTTTTTTTCTACACCGAACAGCAATTTTCTTATGTAGTCAACAGGTGGTGCTGTCCCTATCACTTGCTTTGGAAATCTGTCAAACTCAGTTTACAGCTCCTTTAAAAGTCCCATTTAAAACATCAGGAATTATGAGAATTTTAATTTGTTCCCTATAATGAAGATGGTCTCAGAATTGCTGCCCCTTTCATTAGTGCATCAACCTCAGTCTCTCTTTAAATAGTTTGGCACACTCCTTATAAAGAGGTGAAATCTCTTCCCATCAATAGTGTCATGCTTTTTTTCTATTTATAAACCACTATGATAATTAAGTAAAGACAACCATGGTCGGTCTTGCTTGCCAAAGTCCTCCAACAGATAAGAATATATATTTTAATAAGAGCATCACAAACCCTGCAATTCAAGGATCTATTTATACTCCGCTGGAGCCGCAAAGAATTTAATGTCTAGGAGGCTGGGGACTCAAATCACTTCTGCTGCCGTCGATCAAATAATTTATATAAATGTGGGCTTTTGGGAAACCACAAGCATGTTTGAGAACAGCAATTCAGACAAAATGAGGTTATTGCTAGGTAAGAAAACATCCAAACGCTCAACGGTTTAAAGGGATAGTAATGTTTCATAATAAAAGCAGCTCCAATTAATCATCATAGTATTTGAACTGTGGAGAGTGTTATTTCAATTCTGTCAGAGTTGTAGTTCAAGAGTAATTCATTGACAAAGTATCCCCCTCCCGCCCCTTTTACTGATGTAACACTGTTCAGCCAGAGCAGAAGGGAGGTGCCCCGGTAGACTACAGAGAGGGACAATCTTCAATTAAGATAAGGGAAAAAGCTGAAAAACTTGTCAAGGGGGGCAGGGCTTTCATTGTTCTCATAGGAAGAAGATTGTCCCCTTCTGTTATCTGTCTGGTGTATGGACTGGATTCCACATCTGAGAAGAGGTGGCTTACACTAGGTAAAAGGGCGGGAGGGGAAACTTTGCTTGTGAA
Source organism: Rhinophrynus dorsalis (assembly GCA_037306005.1). Taxonomy (NCBI): domain Eukaryota; kingdom Metazoa; phylum Chordata; class Amphibia; order Anura; family Rhinophrynidae; genus Rhinophrynus; species Rhinophrynus dorsalis. Next base: position 26,509,881 of record CM074727.1, on the reverse strand, counting down.
TATCTCTCAAACCATAAACGTTTGAGAGATAAGACTTATATCGTTCTTCATGTTTTTTTAATGCCTACAAAATAAAATAAAGATAAAACAAAGTATTACTATCCCTTTAAACCCTGTTACTAAGCAGGGATTAATCTGCTTTGAAGTGGAACTGCTTCTTTAGGGCATATATTTACAAGGGCATATATTTACAAGGGCAACTGTGCAACAGCTGCAGCATCACCATGCACAGTCTGCCAAAAACTGAGTGCATTGCACCCTATGGTACTGTTCACATGGCATCAACAACTCAGATATGACGGCGATGGGAAATTTGAAAGCAGATTGGGAGCACCCTTGTTTTACAATATAGATTTTATTTTTTTTTTCATCTTTAGTGTTCCTTTACACTTAAAGGTCAAATATTGTGCTTCAAGCTAGATCAGGGGTCGGCAGCCCATGTGGTTCTACAAATATTGTTTGTCTACAATTCCCATTATGTTCAGCCAGCTGTTGGAATAGGAGTTGTAGGTCAACAACAGGTATAAACACTACCGTTACCCATCTATGGTGTAAGAGTCTATAACGTGCGTATGTTCAGCAGATATCCTGTATATTTTACCCATAATCCTCTTGTGCAGCCATGTGCTTTCAATCATTGGCTTTGCCTTAAGTTTTCTCACCTGTTTGAGCTTATTCTGCAGTTTCTTTATCCGCTGTTCTGTCTTCTTCTGCTCTTCCTGGAACCGGTTCAGGAGCTCCTCCTTTTCCTGGGCCCAGTTCTTCTCGCTGACCTGCAGCTGCTTGGTTAGGTCCATGACCGCGCTGTAGGACTCAGCCAGGAGGTGCTGGTGCTCCTCCCTCTCACGCTTCAAAGCGGCTTTCAGATCTGGAGGCGCTCGATCCACACCATGCTTTCCAGTATCCAACTAGGAGAGAGCAAGGAATCCACAAGTGTTTTAAGAAAAACTGAATTCATAGATAAAGAAGCATCTTTAAAATGATTATTCTGAACAATCTTAGCATCTTTATTATATGCTTTACAGGTTCAGAAGAATAGGCTCTATGAGAGTAGGAACATACTAGACAGCTAAGGGAACACAGTTCCTATAGCTTAACTCTGCTATGCTCTGTCTTCGTCTGCAATGGAAGTCTATGATCTGTACATCTTGGCAACGTCAGTGATTCACTCTGCATTTCTGGGAGAGGAAGCAACATCGTTATCCTCTCCACTGAAGCCCCATGGTCGGCGAACACGCCAACAGTGTGCTTCAATGGAGAAGTATTTGAACCCCTATCAGTCAGCAAGATTTCTGGCTCCCAAGTGTCTTTTATACAGGTAACAAGCTGAGATTAGGATCACGCTCTTAAAGGTAGTGCTTCTAATATCAGCTTGTTACATGTATAAAAGACACCTGTCCACAGAAGCAATCAATCAGATTCCAAACTCTCCACCATGGCCAAGACCAAAGAGCTGCCCAAGCATGTCAGGGACAAGATTGTAGACATACACAAGGCTGGAATGGGCTACAGGACCATCACCAAGCAGCTTGGTGAGAAGGTGACAACAGTTGGTGCGATAATTCACAAATGGAAGAAACACAAAATAACTGTCAATCTCCCTCGGTCTGGGGCTCCATGCAAGATCTCATCTCGTGGAGTTTCAGTGATCATGAGAACGGTGAGGAATCAGCCCAGAACTAGACGGGAGGATCTTGTCAATGATCTCAAGGCAGCTGGGACCATAGTTACCAAAAAAACAATTGGTAACACACTACGCTGTGAAGGACTGAATTCCTGCAGCGCCCCCAAGGTCCCCTGCTCAAGAAAGCACATGTACAGGCCCGTCTGAAGTTTGCCAATGAATATATGAATGATTCAGAGGAGAACTGGGTGAAAGTGTTGTGGTCAGATGAGACCAAAATCGAGCTCTTTGGCATCAACTCAACTCGCCGTATTTGGAGGAGGAGGAATGCTGCATCACCACTGTCAAACATGGAGGTGAAAACATTATGCTTTGGGGGTGTTTTTCTGCTAAGGGGACAGGACAACTTCACCGCATCAAAGGAACAAAGGACGGGGCCATGTACCGTCAAATCTTGGGTGAGAACCTCCTTCCCTCAGCCAGGGCATTGAAAATGGGTTGTGGATGGGTATTCCAGCACGACAATGACTCAATACACATGGCCAAGGCAACAAAGGAGTGGCTCAAGAAGCACATTAAGGTCCTGGAGTGGCCTAGCTAGTCTCCAGACCTTAATCCCATAGAAAATCTGTGGAAGGAGCTGAAGGTTCGAGTTGCCAAATGTCAGCCTCGAAATCTTAATGACTTGGATAGGATCTGCAAAGAGGAGTGGGACAAAATCCCTCCTGAGATGTTTGCAAACCTGGTGGCCAACTACAAAGAAACGTCTGACCTCTGTGATTGCCAACAAGGGTTTTGCCACCAAGTACTAAGTCATGTTTTGCAAAGGGGTCAAATACTTATTTCACTCAGTAAAATACAAATCAATGTATAACTTTTTTGAAATGCGTTTTTCAGGATTTTTTTGTTGTTATTCTGCCTCTCACTGTTCAAATAAACCTACCATTATAGACTGATCATTTCTTTGTCAGTGGACAAATGCACAAAATCAGTAGGGGATCAAATAATTTTTTCCCTAACTCTAACGCTAACCCCCCCCCCCCTTAGAGCAGTAAGCTGGTCGTGAAGAGGGAAAATCTTCTGTCAGCAGAAGGAAAAACCTGCCCTCCTTCATCAAGGGGGGGGGGTGCAGGATTTTCCTTAAACTAACAGAAGATTGCCCACTCAAGCAACCAGATTTCAGATCTGAGGGGAGCTAGTATTACATATGAAAAAGGGGCGGGAGGGGGACAATTAAAATAAAATGAACACCACAACATTATGAGCAGTTAGAATGGTACATTTCGTTATAAAAAACTATTTTGAAGAACTGCACTTGATGTAATATTTAAACATTACTAAACCAAGCCCTTAATGCTCTGTATCCTATGAAAAAAATTGCCCCAGCAGGGGTTTCCCCACATGTCATTCCTGAAGTTTGGGTGATCCATCAATTCTACAGCACAACATCGAAGTCTCTAACAGATCTCAATGGGCTCCTTACTGCACACGAGAGTCTTCCACAAAGCCTTTGACAAAGAGTCTTGCCGCTTAAAGAGCTTCTCTAAATTCCTCCCAGAACCCTCCAGTTCAGAGAAGGCAAGTTATTCATTATTGCCAGTGGCAGATGTCTCATTTATATCTGTATTAATGACAAAACTTGTTTAATGCAACTAAAAGGGCCGTTAGTAAAAACATACATTATTAATGTACCTCTCTCTCTCTCAACTGCTGTTCACCACCACCAGCTCGCCTTATAAAATATTCAGAGGGGCTGGTGTCTGTAGTTACAAAATGACTGTGTGTGTGCTGAAATGGGTAAGTAGATCAGGGCGTCCGTTTCATAGTAGTGTAAGAACAGATAACGAAGCGCAACGGACCCAATGTATAAAAGCAATTCTGGGGCAAACCAACTGCACAAAATCCCCTTTGCTGTACATGGTGCTTTTAAAGAGATCGTAATGTCTACAATAAAGTAGGTATTCAAGTTTTCTCTATTGTAAACATAACACTTTGCGCTTTTCTGTAGATAAAAAGATATTAAATACAAAAAGATCCCCCTCCCGCCCCTTCGGGCTTCATCACGCTTCCTCTAACTGCGGTCCAGATGGAGAAAAGCGAGGGACAAACTTCAGTAAGCAAAAGGAAAATCCTGCCCTCCTATGTCAAGGGGCGGGGTTTTCCTTATACTAACTGACCTATGTTTGTCCCTCACTGCATCCATCCGGTCCCATGACCAGATTGCAGTTCTAAGGGTAGGCGCCTGGAAGGGGTGAGAGGGGGGATCATTTTACATTCAATATCTTTTGAACTACAGAAAAGTATGTTATTAAACTTAGGGTAAGGTGTTATGTTTACAATAGAGAAGACTTAGTAATATCTACAATAAAGTAGATTTCCATCACTTTAAAGGAATAGTAATGTGTCACAAAAACAGCAGCTCCAATTAATCTTCATCGTATTTGGGCCATGGAGAGTATTGTTTCAATACTGTCAGAATTGTAGTTCAAGAGTAATTGAATGATAAAGTATCCCCCTCCCACCCCTTTTACCTAGTGTAAGCCGCCTCCCCTCAGATGTGGAATCTGGTCACTTGACCAGACCGATAACAGCAAGGGACAATCTTCTTACTGTGAGAACAATGGAAAACCCTGCCCCCGTGACAGGTTTTTCAAGTTTTCCCTTATGCTCACTGAAGATTGTCCCTCTCTGCGATCCATCCGGACAGTCTTGCTGCTCTGAGGTGAGCAGCGTTACATCAGTAAAAGGGGCGGGAGAAGGATACTTCATCATTCAAATGCTGTTGAACTACAACTCTGACAGTACTGAAATAAAACGCTCCATGGCCCAAATACTATGAAGATTAATTGGAGCATTTTGAAACATTACTATCCTTTGAATACTAGAGGTCTCTGACACACTGAGAAAACAGCTAGCATTCAAGGGGTTAAAACAGCTAGTCTGAGCTGTAATAACTCTTGAATAATTAAAGGGAATTTTGTGAGTGTTTATTTATGCCGTAAGGTGAAGTTGGTTTGCTTCAGAATTGCTCTAGTTTGCTTTTATACATAAGGTCCACCAGGCCTTATTTTTTTTTAATCCTTTGAGTGCAAAAGGGGTGCATTATGCATCCCTCTAGCATTCAAAGGGTTAAAGGCAGAGTGAAGAGCTTCTGGGACATAACAACTGCACTTTAGGCGACGTATAAAAATTTCCCAAATGCTGATCGGTTTACATGGGTCTTTTAAAAGAGATCCCAAACATGCATCCATCTGGTCAGAAACCAAAAAAAAGTAAGGGCGACGCTCTCCGTATCTCACTAAATACAACATTTATTGTTAAAGGGGAACTACCACCCCACACAATCTTTACCTTCACTAAGCCCCCATCTGGTGACTAGCTGCTTAGTAGCGCTAGTCGCCAGAATAATTACCTTATTTAATAGATTCCTCCTCTCTTCCATGGGTGACAGGCAGGACGGAGCGCGGACATCTTCCCACTGTGACGTCCGCGCCTGCGCTGTCAGTCCCAGCCGGAGCCAAATGGCTCCTAGCAACGCCTCCTAGACCCGGCTGGGACGGACAGCGCAGGTGCGCGGACTTTGCAATGGGAAGATGTCCGCACTCCGTCCTGCCTGTCGCCCATGGAAGAGGGGAGAAATCTATTAACCCCTTAATGACAGTTTTTTTTTTTTTTTCCATTATAGTAAATGACTTCCTGGACTTACCAGGTAAGTTGTCTGTCATTAAGGGGTTAAATAAGGCAATTATTCTGGCTACTAGCGCTACTAAGCAACTAGTCGCCAGATGGGGACTTAGTAAAGGTAAAGATTGTGTGGGGTGGTAGTTCCCCTTTAAACATACATATAATGAAAGAATGTAACATAACGTCAAAAGACACCAATTTACAAAATGCAAAATACGTAAAATGTCTGGTACCAGAACAAATAGAATGATGTTTAAAAATATGTGTCAAGCATATAGGAGCATAAATCCTATAGATCTTAAGTGGAACCCCTGTAGATGATGTAATAAAGAGCTCTAATAGCGGGCAGGGACTTAAAGCTGAGGATATCTCTCCCGACCTGTGAGCAAAGTATATATCTACCTGCTTATATCCAGCAAATATACACTGGGAATATTCTCCCGTCCTGCTTCAATTCCGTCTCACCATATATGCAGTCAACCTCCCGGTTGGTAATACTCTGAGTTCATTCAGCTCTGTGCTAACGGGTATTGTTCTGCAACGCTGTATGCTCTGGCAACTGTGGTAATGAATAAAGTGGTGGAAGAGCGGGCAGAGAGCCTGTGCAAATGCTGACCTCCCAACTGTCATGAATGTAGCTCAGCTGGGTTCAATACAGATCCTTGCTCCATACAATGGTGTCAGTTAAAATCTATATATCTATATCAGTGGTTCTCAACCTGTGGGTCGGGACCCCTTTGGGGATCGAATGACGATTTGCCAGTGGTCGCCTAAAACCATCAGATATTTATATTTCGATTCATAACAGTAGCAAAATTACAGCGATGAAGAAGCAACTAAAAGAATTTCACTGTTAGGGGTCTCCACAACTTGGGAAATTTTATCAAAGGGTCGCGGCACTAGAAAGGTTGAGAACCGCTGATCTATATCTATATATCCCCCTGAGTAAAACAAGGGTACTCCCGCTGCTGAGAGGTGTTTTAGTCAAATGTTATTACAGCTCAAATCTGTTTAGGTGCAGTATCACAATAGCCTGAAATTGTACAGTGGCGCTGTTGCTACATCATCCTATAGACACCTCTGATCAGCTGACCATAAATATCCATAGGATGGTGTAGTAACAGCACCCCTGTACAATTTCAGGCCACTGTGATACTGCACCTAAAAGTTTGATCTGTAATAACTCTTGAATAAAACTCCTTTTAGCAGTGGGAGTACCCTTGTTTTACTCAAGGGGATAAGCCATACAATATATTGGTTTTTTTTACCCATTGAACCAATAGGGGTGTTTTGGCATGGGCTGGACTAGAGGGATGCATGTCTTTTTTTCACCCTCGTCAACTATGACACTACTCCAGTTTTCCTTTGTGTATGAGCCGCAAAGTTTGTTCTTTGGCTCCCATGATGTTAATATGTTTAATATATCCTGTGGTCTCTGTTAGCAGCAAATGAGTTAAAATGGAAGGAGACTTTTTCATCATCTCCTAACACATCATTAAACATTTATTAAAAGTGTTAATTAAATCTAGCGGGTTACACACGAGACTTGCACCTACTTCCACAGCTGCTGCCGAGAAACGGATTGATGTTCTGTATGCTACTTAACCCCTTGATCACCCGAGGTGTGCCCAAAGCATTGTGTCGGACACATCTCTGACTCTCCTGAAGGGTTAAGGCGTAACATCCCAAATTAAACAAGTTCTGACCTCATGCCCCGTGATCTCACATTTGTAGAAGATATAACAGGCTTAGGGGCATATTCATAAAAAACTGAACTCATAACTGATGCTCCCATGACCCACAGTCAGTCCACTTCATGTTGTGGTGCCACAGCTCCCCCAGTGGACTGATTTTGAAAAACATGCACAAGTATCAAGGACAAAATAGAGGACAGTGGACAATATGAACAAAATCAAAAGTGAAGCAATTGTCTGACAAACCAAATAAACCATAGGGAATAAATACATTTACACCAATTTAAAGGGGACTTTTAAACCCGTGAAAGACAGAGGTCTCCAACGCATTGCTTTCCAACACGCCGGAGACCTCTTCTAGAGCATTCACCCTCATTTAAAGGAAATTTGAGTCTTTTTTAATTTCTTCCGTATAGTGCGGTTGGTTTGCTCCAGAATTTCTCCACTTTTTGTTTGTTTGTGTATATTATATATATATATATATATATATATATATATATATATATATATATATATATATATATATATATATACATACACACACACACACACACACACATACACATATATATACACACATACACACACTTGAAGATGTTCTATCTTTAATCAAGAAAACAAATTCAGATTAGGTGTTACTTCCCCTTTAAGAATGAGAGCTGGGACTTCAGTCAGTAACTACAATGCCCCAGCTTATTCCCGCAATAGGACTTGTCTGGTAATCCTCCCTCTTGCCCTTAACTGACCTTGAGTTCCGTCCTCTCCATCTCCCAGGCAGCCTTCGCCTTGGCGAACTGTTGCTGAAGCTCGTTCATCCCCCTTCTCTCCTCCTGTAACTCGTTACAAAGCTCCTTCAGGATCCCCTTGATATCAGACAGGGTCTTCATGGATTCTCTGCTCTGTTAATTGAAATGATAAAGTGAACAGGCTGCATTACTACTATAATACGTAACTGTATGTATCCTTACAATAACTGTATTTTTATTTTGGTGTTATTATTTAAAGTAGTTGAAAATCTTTATTAAAAAAAAATATAAACATCATAGGGCTTTGCCTGAGAAGAACAACAATCAAAAGTTGATACCAGAGGAGGCAAACAGGACACAAAATCGAGGGTAGACATCTAGATAAAGGGTTCAACAACATAAGGATTTCCATATGTTAAAGGGATAGTAATACTTCGTTTTAGCTTTATTTTATTTTGTAGGCATTAAAAAATACACGAAGAACGATATAAGTCTTATATCTCAAACCTTTATGGTTTGAGAGATATTCACAAGCAAAGTTTCCCCTCCCGCCCCTTTTACCTAGTGTAAGCCATCTCTTCTCAGATGTGGAATGCAGTCCATAGACCAGACAGATAACAGCAGGGGACAATCTTCTTCCTATGAGAACAATGAAAGCCCTGCCCCCCTTGACAAGTTTTTCAGGTTTTCCCTTATCTTAATTGAAGATTGTCCCTCTCTGCAATCTACCTGGGTACCTCCCTTCTGATCTGGCTGATGAGTGTTATATCAGTAAAAGGGGTGGGAGGGGGATACTTTGTCATTGAATTACTCTTGAACTACAACTCTGACAGAATTGAAATAACACTCTCCAAAGTCCAAATACTATGATGATTGATTAGAGCTGCTTTTACTATGAAACATTACTATCCCTTTAAAGACTACAACCCCCATTATCTGCTGGCTAGGGATAATGGGAGATGTTGTCCTAAACAGCAGGCGGGCCTTATGTTGTCCAACCTTGATCTAGATGATGAAATAATTCATAAGAAACTGTGAACCAAGTACGTCTTTTATACAAAAGGAAAAACACATTCTATACAAACCATATTCTGTGGCCAATTCTCTCCATCCAGTGCCTTATAATCAGCGGTCGGTGGATTTAACTCTTCCTCCTCAATCAGCAGGTACAACTCTTTCACACTGTTTACCTGATGAAGGCAGAATGTACACAGTTTAAAAGGCCTGATTCAATACAGTTATTACAGCCGATAATAGGCTTAATAAATATTTCCTGTTGCACCATTAACCTGACTACCAATATAAAGCAAAGGTAAAGACTAACTGTAACTTGAGAACACGTGTCATTTTTATAAGATCTGTAAAGTTTGATTGTTACTGGGAGAAAAAAAAAAAAAAAAAAAAAAAAAAAAAGACACCACCACTTTTCCTGCTGCCACTGCTGGGAAATGTTGAAAGATATCACAGCTCAAACTTGCATTTTTTTGTGGTGCAAAATCTCCATAGCCTGTTGTTCTAGGCTTGATCGGATGTTACAGCATTCAGTGAAGAACTACTGTAGGCAACAAAAACATGATAACAAAGCAACAGTGCCACCCTGAAATGACAGACCATGGATATAATGCAAACCCCATGCAAGTTTGAGCTGTAATACTTTCTGAATGAAACCTATCCAAGCAGGAGACATGTTTTACTCTGCATGGAAATCATTTTACATAAGTCCCCTTTAATTTAAGTTTCCATATTTGAAAACTGCATTAAAAACTGCCCATGTGCCATGTTAGCCAAATCAGATAGTCATACGTGTTACCACACGCTAATTAAGCTTTTCAGTGATGTTTCATATGCTAATGCAGCCTTTTCAGTAACGTTTCATATGCTTATGAAACTCTGTGCAGTACCAGGAAATTTTCACTTTCACTTTTCCCAGAAATAAAAGTGTAAAAATTCCCTAAATTGTACATCTGCTGAACTTTTGGTTAACATGACACAGAGGCAGTTTTGAATGTAGTTTTCAAATATGTAAAGAAAATTCTAGGTGACGGATCCACTTTAAGAGCCATTCAGGTCTATTGACGTCGACCATTTACAGTTGGGAGGTGCGGCCTGGTAAGACTTCACCAGAAATCACTGTATACAATAGAAAAACAAAAAAGAATACAAACAACTGACTGCTGCATAAAGGGCACTTACCTAAGTCAATGGGACGTATGTTCAAAAAAAAAAAAAAATTCAAAAATCCCCATTGATTTAAAAGGGGTTTTTAATCCACTGAAGGGTTAACCTTTTGAGTGCCAGAGGGCTACACAACACAATGCAGAACAATGCGCTGCGTAACCCTCTGGCACTCAAAGGGGTTAAAATAATGGTTTTACTACATAATTACACCATTGTTCATTTGAACATGCGGCCCAATGTGTTCAATTAAGTGCCATTTATTTCAAGGGCATAGTTCCCCTTTAAGCGCCACTTAACCCATTAACCAAATCATTGTTATTCGGTCACTTTACTCCTCAGTAGATCTGACGTCTTAAATTCCCCATATGCCACTTCACAGTAATTCCCAGAGCAGTGAATATTACACCCAGCCCTGCACAGAGTCTCGCACTGCACCTCTATTTCACATCAGGCTAATAAATTCCAGGCGGAGCTGGCAGAGAAACTCAGTTTGGGCAGCAAGATGGTAACTTGCTGAGCTTTATCCTGAACAGCTGCTGTCTCAGCGAGAAACACAAGGCCCGGGGCAGTTCCCCACAGGGTGCTAGAAAAGCCTAGCTGTTAATACAGCTTATAATCTACATTCGCTTGGTTTAGGAGTGACGGACTGTGAGTTATGAGGTGTGTGACAGGCGTTGGACTGACACAGCCCTGCAACGGCAGCAGGAAAAACTATACACCAATGTGTCAGACTCCTAGAAGGGAATGTGCTATATTATTCCCTCTGTACTGTGCGTTATGCAGGCTACCTCTGCAAAAATACCGTGCTACATACAGCATGAACCTATTAGGCCATATACAGAAAGAAAAGAAGCAATTCTGTAAAAATTCCCAAATTTAAATGGGGCCTTTAACCCCTGGAATGCTAGACTGGTCTCTAAGGTACTGTGAATTCTGTCTGTGCGCCTTGATTTGAGTGATAGCTCTTCAGTCAGTTCTGGGTGTAATAACCATGGAGGCAGAAATGACAGTTGTGGCACTGTTATCACACAGTGGAACTTGTGCTCTAGTAAACACTAATGCGATCATATTCACTAGGGCATAGGCCCCAATTGCAGCCTCTTGTGTTGGAGGTTACGGCAGTGGAGCTGACCTGGGTGGAGTCGTACGTTCTCCCCAATATTTCCCTTTAACCCACAGATGCTATAGACGTGCTGGACCAGGCTTTAACAGAGAAGTGCAGTAATGCCTTTCGGCAACTGCTCGGCTTTAGACATACCTCTAAGAAGTCCTCCCCTTCGCTCTGCAAGGCCTTGCCTTTCCTCCAGCGCTGCAGGAACCATTTGAGCTTCATGAAGATCAGTAGGAAGCTCTGCTTGAATTGTTGAGTCTCCTGCACCAGCACATTCTTCTCTTGACTCCAGAACTTCTGCTCCAGCCTCCTCTGGAGGCCCAGGCTCTGAAGCTCAAAGTCCCGCCTCAAGAGAAGCTTCTGCTGGTCTTCTTTCAGCTGCAAGGGAGGAAGAGGAGTGGGTTGTTTGTGGGCTACATGTGAAACAACTGTTAAGCACTGCATTGGAGACCTCCCTTACGAAGAGTTTTAAATAAGATTTTAGCGATCTTACCTGTTAAACCCTTTTCTCTTTAGTCCAAATGGAACACATCTGCCATGGGGTTGAGTCTCTCTCTAGGAAGAGGGACTTAACCCCCATGGTGCCTGTTCCATACTGGAAGTAAGAGAAAAGCTCCATTTAAAAGGAGCTGTAAACTTTTTTTTTTTTTTTTTTTTTTTAATGAAAGCCTGTATGTATAGGGCATTTCTTGCTAAGTAAAACAAGGGCACTCCCATGAAGTTATTTTATTCAAAATTTACAACCGTTCAAACTGTCACAAAGTGGTAAAACTCTTACGACTACATTTAATGGAGAACTACAGTCAGTGACTCCCCTCTCCCATAGAATGCAACAGAAAAACCGTGGGAACACTAGGTGAATTGTAGGAGAACTTTCCGAACACCAGTGGGAACTGCTAATGTAAATGTTAAATAAATTTAAAAAAAAAAAACAAGAAAACAGTATAAACTGTTATAAGTTTGGAATGATGAATTTCCTATGGTGCAGTTGGTTTCCTCCATTTCTCTTTATTGCTTATCCCTTTGAATGCCAGAGTGGTATCCAACACGCTTGATACTTCTCTGGCACTCAAAGGTTAAGGTCCGCTAACCTTTACCTATTATAGATTTGTAACCATTACATTATAATATCTAGCACTCAAAGGATGAGTAAAATAGCAATGATATTCAAGAGTCAGCACTGTCACATACATCACAGTCCTCATAAAATCAAAACACTATCAAAACGTCAGCTGTAATAAACGCAAATTATTTGTATGCCACTGAGCATAATTTATACATAGAGCAGAACATTAACCACACTAAATCGACCCCTCAAAGTGCTGTCACAAGCAGGATGACTGGTGTCAGGCAGTCACCTCCCTGAAGTCATTTTTGGCTCAGTCTGTGACAGGCACCGTTTGATGACATCAGGAAGAGGTTTCCACTCAGCAGGACCTTCGCTTGTCAAAGTGAAGCCTATTAGCAGTGACGAGTCCCAGGGTTATACTATTATGTCTCTATATGACAGCCCGAAGCAGATGACTGTCGTGTGGCATCACATCGAACCAGGACACCTGGGACATTTACTCTACAACTGAGATGTAATGGTGACATGATGACCGAAGCTAAGCACATCTGTTAGTTATGTTTATCCGTTTGAGTAAAACTAGAAATAACATATAATCACGAATTTGGTTAAAAATCTTAAAAAAAAAAATAAACTAAATAAATAAAAAAAAATAAATAAATAAAAATTATTTTATAATATATATATATATATATATATATATATATATTTAAAAGCCCGTGTACACGGGCCACAGTGCCACCCAGCAGCCTCTGCTGGTGCCCGGAGCCTCTCTGATCACTGCCTGCACTGCAGTCATCCGCACTACAGAGTGCCCAAATGCTCCTCGGTTGATATGGGGAGAGGAGCTCCGAATTCGGACTGAAGTCCTCTCTGCGCACCAAGCGGTCCCAGGAAGGTGTGCAGAGAGGAATCCGGAGCAGAGAGGAACTCTCTACCGGGCGTGACTGCTGGGCGGGCCAGTCTCTACCGGGCGTGACTGCTGGGCGGGCCAGTCTCTACCGGGCGTGACTGCTGGGCGGGCCAGTCTCTACCGGGCGTGACTGCTGGGCGGGCCAGTCTCTACTGGGCGTGACTGGGCGTGACTGCTGGGCGGGCCAGTCTCTACTACGAGTAACTGCTGGGCGGGCCAGTCTCTACTACGCATGACGGCTTCTGACAAACATCCTAGCGAATTATTATGGAGGATATATATATATATGTATATACACGGTTTTTATTTATCTTTCATTTAAATAAGACTCTCTTAAAAATTGGTATTTAACCCTTTGAGTGTAAGTAAGAATGTAGTCATGAATGTATAGCTAGCAGCAGAAAATGAAAGGGTTAGCCAGTCCCCCAAGTGTTAGGCTGAAACCTAAAGTGCAAACCAAAACGAAAAGAAAGCTGTGCACCTCTCTATATAAGGTACAAGTGTGTGCATCTGATCTGATCGTCGTGCTTGGGCAATATCCTGGTGACTACCTGTACAGGGGCAGGTAATTCCCTGATGCTTTTTTACTAGTGGTCTCAGCGTCCTTCCGGAGCACACCTCTTTGTGAGTATTATTAATGTATAGTGTTTCATACTCGTGGTACAAATATATTTAAAGTGTTAGTAATGTCAACAAAAAAGTTTTTTGCATTTAGAAGAGCTTAAAAAGCTGAGCTAAATGTAAAAAAAAGTATCTCTCAAACCGCTATGGTTTAAGAGATACGGGCATTTAAAGTTTGATCTCTCCTACTGACAGCTGTAAAGCCGTCAACAGGAGATCTGTGTTGGTCGACACGGAGGCTTTGCAGCAGAGCCGCAATCTCTTTATTGACAACGAATCCCTTCATTGGAATGGTCTAAAACGTGTGCCTGGTTTTCAAGCACTTGTTTTAGACCATTCCAATGAAGATATTCGTGGTAAATAACGAGATCACGGCATTTCTCAAGCGCCTCCATGTTGGCAGACACGGATCTCTCTCTAAAATATATGTGTTTACTGCTCCTTTAAGTTCACAAGTGCCACACGTAGAGAAGAAATATTCTAAAGCATATCATACTGGTTCTGCCAAAATTACTGAATATATATATTCCCCCATTAAGTGATACTGTATCTTTAAGTTCAGATAGCTCACCTAACCACCTACACTTGTGAGCTGCCTGTACTTATTACATCTTGAAGCTTTTTTCTTCCTCGTATTGAATGGCTTCCTCATTACACTGGACAGTTGAAAACAACCTCTATAATTAATGCAATTATCCAAAGGATTTGAATATCATAATAATGGGTTGTGGAGGGAAGGCTAAGTGAGAATTAGTTTTGCGATTATCTAGTTGGATACTATTACATTGGACTGGTGAGAGAAGCCTCAGTGGTACAGATATTCATCATAGTTACTGGATTCAATAGATGAATCCACCAGCGCATTAAAGTCTTGAGAGAGAGAAGTGTGTCTGACGGTTTTGCAATACAGAATATTATGCTGCATATTTGCTGTAGTGCGTACCAGCACACTTCTCTCTTAAGACTTTGTCAGCACCTGTCCCATAGCTCGGGCTGGAAAATGACTTAATGTTACACTATTATATTGTTAAAAACACGTCAAACTTGAGTGCCACTGGGACAGCCAATCCATTGCATGGATGTCTCATACGCCTGTTCAATAGCACGCGCCGTTACACCATTTTGTCTGTGCCTTTTAAAAAACAGGTTAACCTTTTAAGCTCCATATGAACAGCCAATCCATTGCACACACACTCGTCTCTCAAGACTTTAATATCAGCAAGCCTCATATGACTGTCCTACATATTGCATGCTGGAAGATGGCTTAAAGGGACAGTAATGTTCCATAAATTTTTTTTAGAGTTTTGTAGAGCTTAAAAAAAATAAGATATCATCCGCTAAAGTTCCTCTTCTCTTTCTGTCAGCTGTAAAGCTGACAGAAGGAGATCTGTGTCGGCCGACACGAGGAGGCTCTTCAGCAGAGCCGCAACAGCAAGATTTAAAAATTATTACTTCTTTGGAATGGTCTAAAAAGTGTGCTTGCAAACCAGGCACACTTTATAGACCGTCCCAAATAAGTAATTATTTTTAAATTGCGCTATTGCGGCTCTACTGAAGAGCCGCTTGTCGGTCCCCGGACCAGGAACTCCTGCTGTCAGCTTACAGCTGATGTCAGGAGAAGAGGAGGGAGAGAGGAACTTTAGCGGATGATATCTCTCAAACCGTAGCGGTTTAAGACATAAGATTTGCGTGATTTAGCTGGTTTTTCTAAGCTCTCCAAAAAACTCTAAAAAGGTTTACGGGACATTACTGTCCCTTTAACGTTACACCATTTTGTCTGCGTCTTGTTAAAAACAGGTTAACTCTCTGAATGCCATAGAGGTAGCCAACCCATTGCACTCAGAAACAAACAAGAAGAACAGGAAATGAACCCACCATATCCTGTCCATTGCCATCCACATGGCACACATTTTATTAGCTTGGTAATTTGGTGTTAGGAGCTGGAATCCTATTTACTAGCCTGTTTGTGTGTGGAATCATGTTAATACATTCTCTTAATTATCTAGACAACAGGAAGGCAACCACTTGCACTCCAGCTGATGGAGACTCCACTGGTTGGTCAAAGAATGATGGACAGCGTAGCGTTGCCTACAACCCTGATCTAACAAATAACATTGGAATGGGAAGAGCCTCCCTCATTTTTTGTGCGCGCTACTATCTATCCCATGAATTTTAATTACAATATATTGAGCTGCCGTGAATATTTATCTGTGCTATTTCAGTTAAAGTATGCTGATGAAAGCAGCTCCGGTAATAATTATCTGATAATTATCATTGTAATTATCCAGCGGATTTTGTGATCGTTACACGGAGCGGGGGGAGTGCAAAGCCATTAAAGGAGTGATAAAGCCTACAGATAAGAGACTCGTGTTAACCCTTTGAGTGCCAAATAGATTGCAACACAATGCATCGGACAAAGTATTGGGATTCTTAGTGTGTCTCTAAATTTTGTGTAGTATCAAGTAATGCAGTGTTGTAGAACGAGGGTTTTAGGGCCTTATTTATCAAGGTGCAGTTCTGGAGCAAACTAACTGCACCATAAGAGGGAAAATGATAATTCCATTGATTTGAATCTGGCTTTTAACTCCTTGAATGGTAGGGAAGTCTCAAATACACTGGCGAGTAACGCACTGGAAACCTCTCTAGCACTCAAGGGGTTAAAAGCCCTATTTACACCAATGTGAATTTATGGATCACCCCGTTGGTGCAGCTGGATTTCTTGAACCACTTTAGCTTGATGAATAAGGCTCTTTGTTTTTTTGTTTTCTTAAAGGGAAACCGTACCTCTCTCTTAAAAGAATAGTAATGTCTTTGTTACCCAAAATGTAATATTGTAGATATTACAGAAAATGAACTGAAGAAAGTCCCATCTCTCAAACCTTTATAGTATGAGAGATATATGAAGATAACATTCCCCCCTCCCTACCCTTTCACAGACGTGAGCTGTAAAGCTGACAGAAGGAGATTCTGGTCGCACGACCCAACGGCGGCTCTTCAGCAGAGCCAAAATAGCACTATCTACAAACAAATACTTTGATGGAACGGCCTACATAGTGTGCTCGGTTTGCAAGCACACTTTGTTGACAGTTCCAGTGAAGTATTTGTTTGTAGATAATGCTATTTTGGCTCTGCTGAAGAGCCGCCGTCGGGTTGTGCGACCAGAATCTCCTTCTGTCAGCTTTACAGCTGACGTCTGTGAAAGGGTGGAACTTTATCTTTGTATATCTCTCATACTATAAAGGTTTGAGAGATGGGATTTACATCAGTTTATTTTCTGTAATATCTACAATATTACATTTTAGTGAACAAAGACATTACTATACTTTAAAACCTCTCTCTTGAAACCTGCTTTAACATGACATATGTTGGGGTGGGGGTGGGGCACATCTTATGGGTACTATTTACACTCCTCCACCAATGCTATGGGGCCCGCCCCGCAGTTTGCTCAATCTACTTTACAGCACAGCTTTATTCATAAAGCCCCTCTGTAACAGTCAAAAAACAAGAAGAGAGATGAAGCCGAAAACTACATCTCACTTCTACAAGCTGTTTAACGCCTTTAATGTAATGTGTTGGAAATTGCCTTTGGCGTCCAAAGGAGTTAACCCTTTGGGTTCCAGAGAGTTATCCAATGCATTGCGGTGCCCCTCTGGCACTCAAAGGATTAAAGGCAGTTTGGAAAAACAAAATATTGTAATGAGATTGCCTTCAACTACTTGGTTGATAGAGAGGTCTCAAGCACATTGAGATGTTTTTAGCATCCATGGAGTTAACACTTTGAGTGCCAGAGTGGTACGCAGCACATTGCAAAGCAATGCGTTGCGTACCACTCTGGCACTCAAAGGGTTAAACTTGTTACAGTCTCGTCACATAAAAAAAAAAAAAAAAAAAAAAAAAAAAGAGAAGATCATGGTTTCCGCAGGCTGACCTGTGCGATCTTCTGGTTGTACGCCTCCTCGTCCTCCTTCCGGAGTCGTCTCTCATGGGATAGCTGTTCCTGCAGTCCCTGCATGGTCTCGTTGGCTTCGGACAGCACCATCTGCAAGTCCTTAATCTACAGTAATGGAACATCACAATCTCTATTTTTACACAGCTGGTTTATAGTTAAAAGGACAGTAAAACATTTAAATTAAAAGGTCTCATATCCCTTTAAATATCATGAAGATTCTGTAATTTTTCATTTTGTTGTTGCAGGATTCCTAAAATCTGTCTCTCCCCATTAATGTGAAGGCAGCAAAGAGTGACTAGGTTTGATACTCAAAACACATAAAAAAAACCAAACTTAATAAACCTAAAACAGATTGCTTTAAAGGAGAACACACACATCTTAAAGAGATGGTAACACTTAATATGTAAAAAATTATATATTGTAGGGTTTAGCCTCATGTCTGTAACAAGGGTACTACCACTGTCGAGAGGTGACATAACTATTTAATAGTTATAGTAGCTCAAAGTTGAATTATTTAGGTGAAGTATCTGAATGGCCTGCAATTTTACAGCGCCACTGTAACATTTCTGGCCACTTATATACTGCACCTAATGAAAATTCAACTTTGAGCTACTATAACTTTTGAATAAAACACCTCTTAGCATTGGGAGTACACTTGTTTTACAAAGGAGGATATACACTAATATATTTTATACATATTAAATGTTACAATCCAATTAATAATAACCCCTCATTTACTTTACTATAGTCAGAAACTCCCAATGGCTCCTGCAAATTTTGCTTCAGTGCATTTGTTCAACAGAACATCTTCAAATCAGGCTTGGATGTCAGTTCAATGGGGGCAGACAATACTGTTGCTAGCAGGACCTCAAAATGCTCAACACTCGTGGTAATCTTAAAGGGATAGTAATACTTTGTTTTATCTTTATTTTATTTTGTAGGCATTAAAAAAAACATGAAGAGCGATAGAAGTCTTATCTCTCAAACCTTTATGGTTCAAGAGATATTCAATAGCAAAATTTCCCCTCCCGCCCCTTTTACCTAGTGTAAGCCATCTCTTCTCAGATGTGGAATCTGGTTGTAAGACCAGACAGATAACAGAAGGGGGCAATCTTCTTCCTAGGAGAACAATGAAAACCCTGCCCTCCTTGACAAGTATTTCAGGTTTTTCCCTTATCTTAATTGAAGACTGTCCCTCTCTGCAGTCTACCTGGGTACCTCCCTTCTGATCTGGCTGAACAGTGTTACAGTAGTAAAAGGGGTGGGAGGGGGATACTTTGTCATTGAATTACTCTTGAACTACAACTCTGACAGAATTGAAATAACACTCTCCAAAGTCCAAATACTATGATGATTAATTAGAGCTGCTTTTATTGTGAAACATTACTATCCCATTAAGTAGGCTCAAACCTGCTTCCTGCTACAGTTTAAAAAAAAATTACCAGCATCAATTATGTCCGCCTCCATGGACATGATATCCAGGTCTGATGAAAAATGGTTCTCTCTTGAACAAAAGCACAAGGGCTAGATGTCAAGTATAGGCAATTTCCAGTGGCATAACTAATCAATGAAGAGCCCCCGTGCAAACAATTTTTGAGGGCCCCATCACACAAATATTTTCACAGAGGCATAAACAGACCCTGGGGCAATTGGGGCCCACTTGGATGCTGAGCCCCATGCAACTACGCCCTCGGCACCCCCTGTAGTTACGTCTCTGACAATTTCACTTTACATATTCTTCTCCTGTAGATTTTGTAATTTCAAAATTAAAAAGTTATTATCTCTTTAAAAGGATGTTTAAAAGTAATGTGTTAAAACATGTTGAAATATTAGTCTGCACTGACTCAGATGATGACTCCAGTAATATGTAAAACAAATTCAATATTAATTGATCCAAAAAAACGAAAAAAAAAAAAACCCACAGGGCAATATATTCAAAGATTATTTAATGGGACTTTAAACACCTTGAATCGTAGAGAATTACACCCTTTTAGATCCAAAATACAAAAAGGTAGCTTGAGTCACCAATGTGGTGCAAGAAGCAGCTTTGTTAGTTGTCCAACACGTTTCGCGTACTGCCATGTTTACATATAAACTCCAGGCATACTGATACTTAGGCCTTTAAATTTTTACATGGATTGAAACCAACCAACCAACGGTGAATACATTAAATTAGCCCCTGGACTGCCAGAGAGGTATCCAATGCATTGGTAAGCAATGCGCTGGATACCTCTCTGGCAGTCAAGGTGTTAATTAGCAATCAAGCGAGTGCGGGCCACTATTCTGATTTCAACATGGATGTTAATTTGGTGTAGATAACCATTCCATGGATCCAGCATCCAGAACTAGAGAATAACTCTCAAGAGGGGTTAATGAGTCATATGATAAGATACATAATAATTTATGCCTATAATGCATTTCTTTTTAGAGATGACTTCTGTGTGTTTAATGAAGGGTTTCCTCTTAAATTAACAAATGCTTATCGAGCAAAATGAATCTGCTTTGTTGTGTTTTTGAAATACTTCAGTCCCTCAGAGCAGAGGGAAGTGCAATGAATATTGCTTTGAAACGCGTTGGGCACCCTTTAGTTCTCAAGGGGATAAAGAGTGTAACATGCCTCCTTTAACCTAATTGTACAGTGCTGAGGAATTAGTTGGTGCTATATAAATAAAGAATAATGATAAAAATAACCCCTAAAACTGTCATTTTCAACTCGACCATGTAGGTAAAATGTAAGGGATCACAGTTTATATTTAATTTTAGGCAAGGCATCACTCCGCAAATAGGAAGAAGAAATTCTTGCAGCCAATGAGTTAAACAGTTGCTGTGCAGACTTGTCCACACTGTTACCTAGAGATAAGGATGGAAACTGGGTTGCTAGGGAACCAGAGGAGGAGTTGCTAGGCAGCCCAGCATTAGAATATACAGATGCAGGATAGGCAATAAACTGTATTTAGTCCAGATTGAACACAGACTATATTTAAGAGGCAAAACTAATAACCTCACACAGGCACAATTTATTATATTTTATATAACTTTGGGGTTAAAGGAATACTAATGTCCAAAAATAATTTTATGTTGTATTGTAGATTTAAAAAAAAATAATTATGTGGAGCAAATCCCATCTCTCAAACCTTTAGATGCGAATATCTCTCAAACCATAAAGTTCCCTCCTCCCTCCCCTTCTCCTGACGTCAGCGCCTTACTAACAGCAGGACATCCCCGTCCTAGGACCAGCTGGTGGCTCTTCAGCAGAGCCGAAATAGCGATATTTAAAAAGGATTACTTCATTGGAACGGTCTACAAAGTGTGCCTGCTTTGTAAGCACACTTTGTAGACCATTCCAAATGAAGTAGTTCTTTTTAAATATCGCTATTTCGGCTCTGCTGAGGAGCTGCCTCATGTCAGCCAACACGGATCTCCTTCTGTCAGCTTTATACCTGACATGAGAAGGGGAGGGAGGGGGGAACTTTAGATGTGAATCGCTCTCTCTCAAACTATAAAGGTTTGAGAGGTGGGATTTGCCCCACATAATTTTTTTAAAAATCTACAATACAACATAAAATTATTATTGGACATTATTATCCCTTTAAAGGGATAGTAATGTTTCATAATAAAAGCAGCTCTAATTAATTATCATAGTATTTGGACTTTGGAGAGTGTTATTTCAATTCTGTCAGAGTTGTAGTTCAAGAGTAATTCAATGATAAAGTATCCCCCTCCCGCCCCTTTTACTGATGTAACACTGCTCAGCCAGAGCAGAAGGGAGGTGCCCAGGTAGACTGCAGAGAGGGACAATCTTCAATTAAGATAAGGCAAAAAGCTGAAAAACTTGTCAAGGGGGGCAGGGCTTTCATTGTTCTCATAGGAAGAAGATTGTCCCCTGCTGTTATCTGTCTGGTCTATGGACTGTATTCCACATCTGAGAAGAGATGGCTTACACTAGGTAAAAGGAGCGGGAGGGGAAACTTTGCTTGTGAATATCTCTTAAACCATAAAGGTTTGAGAGATAAGACGTATATCATTCTTCATGTTTTTTAATGACTACAAAATAAAGTAAAGCTAAAACGAAGTATTACTATCCCTTTAAGGTTTACCCTTTTACAAAATGTAATACAAATATGAATGCACCCAAAAACCGTACATCATCTCCATCAAACGTACTTTATGGAACCTGAGGTGTCAATCATAACTTACCAGATTGTAATCAATATTTGAAAAATGTTCTGGGAAGATGATGATGATCTGGGTCATAGACTAAACACGGATGGTGATACCATGAATTCATAGACCTACCTCTGCCGCATAAGATTCATTGTCTTCATTTTGGTATGTCTTGTAGCTTCTGGTCTGGCCAAAATCATGGTCACTGTCAACCTTCTCAGTACAGGATTCCTCCTTTTCATGGAAGTTCCTACAGTCAGGCTGCTGCATGCATGGGCAAGTTAATGAAGAACAGAACGAGAAAGGCCAAGGGAGGGAGGAAAAGAAAAAAAAAGAAAAATACAAAATAAATGGATCTCAAAAACCGTAATGAAAAAAATATAAGGGAACAAAATTACAAGATGAAAAAAAGGAGAAAAATAAAGAAGAGTTTTGTGACGGTGGAGAAGGACAAGGTGGAGAGGAAAAGAAAACACAAAATGAGTAGACACGTGGGCTGGGGGATTGTTAGGGGGGAAAAAAACGACAGGAAGAGAAAGAGAAGGGAAGAAGGTGTGCAAACACCTGTTATGGTGCCCATGCGGTGACCAGGGTAGCAAGGGATCAGGGGTTAGAGGAAGATTAGCTCTAAAATCTAGCATCATGCAGGAAAATAGAACTCTGGGTAACAAGAGCGTGCCAAGGAACAGTCTGTCTACTCTTATCTGATCTACATTAAAAACGGTCCAGACTAAGACTACTTATTTTAAATTATATTTTGGGCCGTATGCAGGAAAACAAAGAGGATTAATTCTGGTTCAAAGCAACTGAACAACAGAATACAAATGAAAAGCCCCACAGAGTTAAAGGGATAGTAATGTTTCATAATAAAAGCAGCTCTAATTAATCATCATAGTATTTGGACTTTGGAGAGTGTTATTTCAATTCTGTCAGAGTTGTAGTTCAAGAGTAATTCAATGACAAAGTATCCCCCTCCTGCCCCTTTTACTGATGTAACATTGTTCAGCCAGATCAGAAGGGAGGTGCCCAGGTAGACTGCAGAGAGGGACAATCTTCAATTAAGATAAGGGAAAAATCTGAAAAGCTTGTCAAGGGGGGCAGGGCTTTCATTGTTCTCACAGGAAGAAGATTGTCCCCTGCTGTTATCTTGTCTGGTCTATGGACTGCATTCCACATCTGAGAAGAGATGGCTTACAATAGGTAAAAGGGGCGGGAGGGGAAACTTTGCTTGTGAATATCTCTCAAACCATAAAGGTTTGAGAGATAAGACTTATATCGTTCTTCGTGTTTTTTTAATACCTACAAAATAAAATAAAGATAAAACGAAGTATTACTATCCTTTTAAGGGGGTTGGTAGCCTCATTTGAGAAGTTTCCAGTATACCACAGGGGAAATAAAAAAAAACAACCCATATCCCCCATTGATTTAGTAATTTTAAACCCTTTAAATAATTCAAGAAGTTTAAAAGTCCCATTTAAAACAGAAGGAATTTGGGGAATTTTTATTTGACCTCTGAAGTTGGTTTGCTCCAGAAAGGCACCTGTTTTGCTCTCTGCATAAGGCCCTAAATGGTTTATTCTGATTCCACATCCCTTTGTGGTAATGTCTCATTCTCACTCTGCCTGGCACTGTAATTTAAATACAGTGCCAGACAGAGGGGAAGTGACATCACCACATTTAGAGGGGAATAAGAAAAAAAAAAAACATTGAATAGCTTTAGAACTAAGCATTTGCTATCAGTTTACTTGGTATAAAGTATAGACCAGAACCAAACACAAACAAAGAAAACTTTGGAGCCAGACAGAATTTGTAGGAGCAGATAAAACAACAGTAAAGGGAATCATGAACGAAGATTACCCCATAAAATTCTGAAGCCAAAAAGGAAAATTTAGGAGCCAGCAATCCCAATTTTTCAATGGCTGGTATAGACCTTTTTAATGTAGATTACTACATTAATTTGGTTGACTGGCCACCTTAACTCCATCTTCTGCAATTCTTTCATTCAATAACAGCCATTTATTACTCCTTATACCATTAAGGCACACCTGTCATAGGGAAACATTTTTATTGGGACCAAAGTGTATTATTGGCAAAAACAGGTTTAACCCCATCCCGACAATTGACTTACCAGGCACGTCCTGCAAAAACTGTCACTTAGTGACAGAAGACGTACCTGGTAAGTCCTGGAAGTCCAGGCTACACGCTGTTCAGGGACTCCGGAATAATTAAAAAAAAAAAAAAAAAAAGAACTACGGGGTTAAGAATCCGTCACCCTATGTCTAAAGTGTACTAGTGACAGCAAGGTTATTTATAGGAACGCCAACATTTCTTTATAAATAAACATTCACTTACCTTAATCTGGGCAGAAAATCTTAATGGGCACAATGAATAAATTGAGTTTGGACTAGTGTGACCACTTGTACCGGATTCCACAGGACAATCCTGGATTTTATGTGTGTCCCAAGTCCCTGGAAACTCCCTTTGGGACAAAACTATGTCCTGGAATGAAGACTCCAGAGCAGTGGTTCTCAACACCTGTCATCAGGACCCACTTACAGGCCAGGGCTTAGGGATTTTTCTGCTAGAACACAGGTGTGGTGATCAGAGGCTCATTCACATTGATTAACTCACCTGTGAACTAACAAGGAAATTATCAAATTCTGGCCTGTTGGTGGATCCTGAGGACAGGAGTTGAGAACCACTGCTCCAGAGCTCTAAACACTACATAGAGAACTGTTCATTAGCTGCTGTGACTGAAAGTGACTCCTGTGCTGGGCTACACAAAAATGGCCTCTACCCAGAGTTTGAAACACAAAAGGGAGAACTGAGCCTTATTTCTGACATCAAACAGGAACTACAGCACCATTTTCTTGTAGTGTAAAGCTACGCAACGTTTTTGGCTTGATGTACATTTTCTTGTAGATAAGCACATCCATCACTTTATGTCACAGCAGTCAGTTGGTAGTTCTCCCTCTAGGATATGTTGCTCCCGATCAACCTCAGATTGTGCAGTGATATCTAGTGATGTCAAGTGACCCCACCTACATAGCCATGCTAGAGATGTGAAGAACTCTGACGCTCTCATACTGGCATGTCTCTGTATGGCAGAAAGGAAATGTGGTCATCCTAGTGTGCACTGGTTCGCCAAGATAAATATTTCATTAGTGCCATTAGCCTATGGTAGCCGACATGATTCTTTGTCGCAGGACTCCTTGAAGCTAAACTCTTCTCACTGAAAGTGATAGCAGTACTTGTAAAACGTTTAAATTTAATTCAATAGATATTTTAAAAATACATTAATTGTGCCATTTCTGATTTCCCAAACCTTTATGGTTTGGGAGATATAAGTCTGCAAAGTTCCCCCTTCCCCCCCTTGAGATGACGTCAGCTTTCAAACTCAGAGACGGAGATCGCAGTCCATAGACTGTCCTGCGACTCTTCAGCAGAGCCGTGATCGTGGTAGTTACAAAGAAATGCTTCATTTGAACCGTCTACAATATGTGCTTGCAAACCATTCACACGTTGTAGACCGTTCAAATCAAGTATTTCTTTGTAACTACCGCAATCATGGCTCTGCTGAAGAGCCGCAGGATGGTCTATGGACTGCGATCTCCGTTGCGGAGTTTGAAAGCTGACGTCGGCACACGGGGGGGGGGGGGGGGGGGGGGGGGACTTTGCAGACTTATATCTGAAAATAATGTATTTTTAAAATATCTATTGATGCCACGCTTATTGTGTATTTTTAAAATATCTATTGATGCCACGCTTATTGTGTCGTTCGCCCTTCCACCAAACTCATGCACAATGTAAGCAAGCAAATGCACAAGCACATCTCATTATGCAATAATAAAATCTGCTCACTTTAGTAAGGGATGATATTTCAACATGCATGTTGAAATATCATCCCTTAGTAAAGTGAGCAGACTGCATTATTAAAGGGTTAGCAATGTCATATATAAATAAAACGTATTATTGTAGATATTCATAAAATAAATCCATCAATGCCAGTCCAATCTCTCAAACCTTTATGGTTTGAGAGATATATGGTGATAAACGCCCCCCTCCCCCCTTTCCCTGATGTCAGCTGTAAAGCTGACAGAGGGAGATTTATGTCGGCCTACTTGAGGCGGCTCTTCAGCAGAGCCAAAATGCCGCAATCTAAAAAGAAACTCTTCATTGGAACGGTCTATAAAGTGTGCCTGGTTTACAAGCACACTTTGTAAACTGTTCCAATGAAGTATTTATTTTTAGATTGCGGTATTTCGGCTCTGCTGAAGAGCCAGCTGCCGGTCCCGGGATCTCCTTCTGTCACCTAGAGGCTGACAGCAGGGAAAGGGAAGGGAGGGGGGACTTTATCACTATATATCTCTCAAACTATAAAGGTTTGAGAGATCGGACTGGCATCAATGGATTTGTTTAAAGGGGAACTACCACCCCACACAATCTTTACCTTCACTAAGTCCCCAACTGGCGACTAGCTAGTTAGTAGCGCTAGTCGCTAGAATAATTACCTTATTTAATAGATTTCTCCTCTCTTCCATGGGAGACAGGCAGGATGGAGCGCGGACATTTTGCCATTGTGACGTCCGTGCGCCTGCGCTGTCAGTCCCAGCTGGGTCTAGGAGGCGTTGCTAGGAGCCATTTCGCTCCAGCTGGGACTGACAGCGCAGGAGCACGGACGTCACAATGGCAAAATGTCCGAGCTCCGTTCTGCCTGTCACCCATGGGAGAGAGAAGGAATCTATTAAATAATGTAATTATTATGGCGACTAGCGCTACTAAGCAGCTAGTCTCCAGATGGGGACTTAGTGAATGTAAAGATTATGTCGGATGGTAGTTCCCCTTTAACATCTAAAATAATACTTTGTATTTATATATGACATTACTAACCCTTTAATTGTGAGTCCTTATATTCCTTAGAAGACTTCAGTGGGAAGAATGGAGTCCGGGAGCCCTACAAAATGAAACGTCTAACTTCACAGACAAGAGAAAAGGAGTACTCTGGAGCTCAAAGGGTTAATTTTGGAAAACAATACACACAAAATTGTTTCATAGTGGCCATTAGGGTTTTTTGTCCAGATTAAGGTAAGTGATGGCGTATTACAAGGAGGTGATAGTGTTCCTTTCCAAGGAGTCAATTACATTGAGGACCAAACTGCACTAATTGCTGTTGTCAACCGAGCAGTCTATCTTTGAATCCAAGTGTACAGATGGAAATATGTTTAATGGATCGCTGTCGCTTTTAATCAAAGCGTACAAATGGCCTAGACATAGGATAAACATGTACTAGTGAAGGAGAAGAGTCCAAGCTTTTTTTTTCACTGAAAGATTCAGCAAAATGAGATCAGAGGCTTCTCTTCTGCTCAGATTCCAATACGCCTACAAACTGTAGAAGGATATGGCCTCCTTAGCTGAAGAGTGACAGATATGTATGCAATTTTTTTTTTTTTGAAGGAGAATAGCCTTTGAGCGTCAGAGGGGTATGCAGCGTACTGCTCTGCAAATGTTCTGGTCCTTTCAGCACAGGGGCAGAAAAAGAGATGTGATAGGAAGGTGGGAAACAATGAAGCAGGTGGGGGATGAGCCTGAAGGGTATGTGGCACGGTGAAAGCAGAAATGCTTCCCCCTCAAAAGCCCAGCTATTAAGCAATTCCCAAAGGTAACCATGTTAAAGGAGCAGTAAACTTTTTTTTTTCTGAAAACACATTTTATAGATATTTTCCTGCTGAATAAAACAAGGTCAATCCCATCGCTGTCAGATGTTTTATTCAAAAATTATAGCAGTTTAAATAATCAGGAAGTGAATTTACTGTGTTTACTTACTGATAGTTCTAACTGACAGGAAGTGAATTTACTGCGTTTACTTCCTGATAGTTCTAACTGACAGGAAGTGAATTTACTGCGTTTACTTCCTGATAGTTCTAACTGACAGGAAGTGAATTTACTGCGTTTACTTCCTGATAGTTCTGACAGGAAGTGAATTTACTGCGTTTACTTCCTGATAGTTCTAACTGATGGGAAGTGACAGGCAGTTTCTATCACATTCTATGGAGAACTGTATGTCTCTGACTTTCCTCTCCATTAGAATCTAACAGGAAATCTAATTAGAATTTGACCACTAAAGGGCACTGCTAATGTAAAAAAAACACAGGTTTAAACTGTAATAACTCTGGAAATATAAATCTCTCGGCAGTGAGAGTACCCTTATTGTACTCAATAGGAAAATCCCTACAATATATATTTTTTCATAAAAAAAGTTTACTGCTCCTTTAAGCAAAGGTAACCATGTTAAGAGAAGTAGAAGTATAGTCTGGTCATTCAGCTCGTCCACATAAAATTCTGGAATCTAATTACGCGAGCATCAGCAAATCAGAAAGGTGCTCCCCAGAATGTGAATTAGTAAACAGAACCGGCTCCTCCCTAACAAAAATCAGACGTCCCTATTACCAGACTGTGCTAAGACTGGTGACATGTTTAATTGTTTAGTCTTTCCTACAAGCAAAGTGTATTAATGACAGTGACATTTAAGGGTTGGCTTCTCCTAGGACCAAAGTCTACTAATGTCAGTGACCTGTTTAAATAATCACCCCACCCCTCTTTGGACCAAAGTGTAAAGACAGTGACATGTTTAAGGGGTCAGTCCCTCCTAGGACTAAAGGGTACTAATGACAGTGACATGTATAAGGGATCAGTCCCTCCTAAGACAAAAGTGTACTAATGACCGTGACACATTTAAGTGATCAGTCCTTCCTAGGACCAAAATCTGCTAATGGCAGTGACATGTTTAAGGGATCAATCTTCCTAAGGGCAAAACCTACTAAAGGCAGCGATATATGTTTAAGGGATTTTAGAACCAAAGTGTACTAACGCCAGTAATCTTTTTAGAAGGGCACTCCCTTCTGGGACCACAGAGTACTAAAATTCATATTGCAGCTGAGCAGAGAAGCACAGATTGCTGTATCACCAGTGATAAGTGATTGTTTACTGAACAGACATCTGTTACTATGACTCTGTTGGAAGGATTAAGCTCCTCAGTGCTTGCAGCTCAATATGGAAAGAGAAGGTTTAAATATGCCTTGCAAAAACTACACATAAAAACAGCCAGACAGACAAGGACAGAACGGGAGGACTGAACAATCTGGTATTCGTAACTGATCAAGCTGTGGAGGCTTTGGATGAACTGCCTCGCAGGGAAAAACAAAAGGATTATAGTAGGTTTGGCTGTTACTGTACCTTCTTAAAAGGATAGCACTGGATTATTTTAACAAAATGTAATATTGTAGATATTAAAAAAAATAAATCAAATGATAGCAGTCCAATCTCTCAAACCTTTGTGGTTTGAGAGATATACTCATCTAAACTTACCCCATCCCACCCCTTGCACTGATGTCAGCGCATTATCTTACAGCAGGAGAATCTGGTCCTGGGACGGGCCGGCAGCTTTTCAGCAGAGACAAAATAGTGATATTTAAAAAGAATTACTTAATTGGAACGTCTACAAAAAGTGAGCCTGGTTTACAAGCACACTTTGTAGACCGTTTCAACAAAGTATTTATTTCTACATTTCACTATTTCTGCTCTGCTGAAGAGCCGCCGGCCAGATTCTCCTGCTGTAAGATAGAGCGATGATATCAGTGCAAGGGGAGGGAGGAGGGAAGTTTAGCTATGTATATCTCTCAAACCACAAAGGTTTGAGAGATCGGACTGCCATCATTTGATTTATTTTTTGTATATCTACAATATTAAATGTTGTTAAAATAATCCAATACTATCGCTTTAACCCCTTGAATGCTAGACAGCTGAAGATCTCTTGAGATTGCAAGGGGTAATATAATATTACGAACATTTGGTTGTAATCCAGACACTAATGTAGAACAATTCTGGGGCTAACCAAGTGAACCACAAGGGATGAACAAAAAAATCCCCAAATTGGCCATTGGTGTAAATGTGCCTTTTAACCCGTTGAATGCTAGAAAGATCTCCAACGCATTAAAGCGGAACTACCACCTGACAAACACTTTAGCTTAAATAACTCCCCATCTGGTGACTAGCTGCTTAGTAGCGCTAGTCGCCACAATTATTACCTTGTTAAAGAGGATTATCAATTCTTGTCAGGCTGACAGGCAAGATGGATCGCAGACATCTTGCCATAGTGACGTCTGCACTCCTGCGCTGTCAGTCCCAGCCGGCTCTACGAGGCATTGCTAGGAGCCGTTCGGGTCTGGGAGGGACTGGCAGTGTAGGCGCGCAAACATCACTATTGGAAGATTTCTGCTCTCCGTCCTGCCTGTCAGCCGGGGAAGAAAGGGTAAATCTATTAACAAGGTAATAATTCTGGCGACTAGCACTACTACGCAGCTAATCGCCAGATGAGTTATTTAACCCCTTAATGACCCTTGACGGTCATACTACGTCATGGGTAGATCTGAGTTAACGACCCATGACGTACTATGACCATCATGGAATTCCAGGGTTCCCCCGCGGCTGTACGCCGTTCGGGGAGTCCGGAATTAAAAAAAAAAAAAAAAAAAGCTCTGTGGTCCTTTAGTGACCGTCGCGTGCCAGTCGTTAAGGGGTTAAACTAAAGTGAATGTCAGATGGTAGTTCCGCTTTAAGTTTCATAGAAGAGCAACTTGAATTTTAAATCTTTGAGGTCCAGAGCGGTATTGTGTATGTTGCTTTGGAACGTTAAGCGCCCCCTTCTGGTCTTCATGAAGTTAATATTAGTGTTCCTTAACCCTTTGAGTGCCAGAGAGATATCCAACATATTGGGCTGCATATCTCTCTATTGGCCATAGGGTTAAAGGGCAACTAACCTAATAAAAGCACGCATGTTGAAGAACAGTCTTTTACTAGTTAACCCTTCGCAATGCGTTGGATAACCCCATCTGGCACTCAAAGCCAGGGTGGATAAAAATCGATGATTTAAAAAGTCATGCAGTTATATTTTATGTTCCAAATCCGAGTGATTAATCTATTAAACTAAAATCAGTTCTGATATTGCCGTTTTACTAATCTGACAGGTTATATTCTAAATATGATTTCTTCACCTGATTGCAAATATTGATGGTTTTAACTACCAGCAAGAATGAGTTTTTGCATTTAAAAATAATGATTTAAATCGAGTGTTACTGACTAGTGATTTAAATCGACTTGATTTAAATCAAACCCACCCTGCTCAAAGCGTTACATTGCTGTTACTCCCACCTGCTGTTGCAGCATCATTGCAAACTTAAAGGGTTAGTAATATCTTGTATTAATAAAAAGTAATATTGTAAACATTTAAAAAAAAAAAAAAAAAACAAACAAACAAAAAAAAACATTGATGCCAGTCCGATCTCTCAAATCTTTATGGCTTGAGAGATATACGGTGATAAAGTTCCCCCCTCTCTCACCTTTCACTGATGTTAGCTGTAAAGCTGACAGAAGGAGATTCGAGACATGCAACTCGAGGTGGCTCTTCAGTGGAGCCGAAATACTGCAATCTAAAAAGAAATACTTTATTGGCATGGTCTACAAAGTGTGCCAGGTTTGCACAGTATGTAGTCCGTTCCAGTGAAGTATTTATTTTTAGATGTCTGTATTTCGGCTCCACTGAAGAGCCGCCAGACGGTTCCGAGACCAGGATCTCCTTCTGTCAGCTAGAAGCTGACGTCAGTGAAAGGGGAGGGAGGGGGGAACTTTATCACCTTATATCTCTCAAACCATAAAGGTTTGAGAGATTGGACTGGGATCAATAGATTTTTTGAATATCTACAATATTACTTTTTATTAATACAAGATATTACTAACCCTTTAAGACCCTTAGTGTATAGGTCCTTTCTGGATTTCTCCTCCTTAAATATGGTTCTGTGAGCGCTTAGGAAGTACCTGCACAGCCAATAGGAATGAGGCTGCCAATGGCAGCTGCAGCTCTTTCAAGGGGAGGAGCACGAGAAGCTGGGGTCAGCCCTGCATAATTAGGGTTGCAAGGAAGTTATTAGTCAAATTCTGAGCTTTACATTTTGCTTTATGTTGACAGTACTTTAAATTTTTCTTTCAAATGAGTCTTTACTGTATTTTCATACAGCGCAACGGACCAAATTACATGCTAAATACATGTATTGGAGAAAAAAAGCCTTAGCAGCTGAGACTAGACACTGTACATCGGAATGTGTGGGAGTAAACTTTAACAATATAAAATAAACATAACGTGTAATGGACTACTTCTATAAAAGAACTAAACCTGAGAGTGTGTCTTGTTTTACCAGCTAATCTTTCATGTCCTGAAGAACAAAGAGCTGCAGCCTTTGTGCGTTATGCGTGCAGATAATTAGTACTGACTTCAGTGAGCAGCCCGAGGGCAGAACAGGGCAGGGGGACTGGGTTGAGACGCTATTATTGCAGAACATGGATTTTATGGCCATAAACCAATTACACCTCGATCTCTTTGGCAGTAGAAAAAAAAAAGCCCGTCGATGGCTCTGCAGGGATCCTAACAGGGGCAAGGACAGTCAAAGACGCAGACATCAGCTGGCTGCAGGGTCCCTCGCAATTTTGCAAGGTTAAGTTCATATCAATCGTTATAATAACCTCTCTTATTGTACCCCTCTGGCACTCAAAGGGTTAAAAAGGTGGGCAACCCGTGGTTATGAAGCGGTCGATGATAGGAATTGCAGTACAACCACAGCGGTAAGGTTGAATTATTATAGATTATTTCTATTGCTGAATATTGAAACACGTTTTGGTTGTTACGGCTTTTAACCCTTTGAGTGTCAGAGGGGTACGCAATGCATTGGTCTTTATGGTTGTAGCTGAAGCATCGGCAAATCACAGAGCAAGCTCAGATCATTCTTGTTTTAACCCATTTGATAGATGCCTGTTTTGTAGGTGTTAGAAATTCTTCATTAAGTGAACTTAAAGGGATAGTAATACTTCGTTTTAACTTTATTTTATTTTGTAGGCATTAAAAAAACATGAAGAACGATATAAGTCTTATCTCTCAAACCTTTATGGTTTAAGACATATTCACAAACAAAGTATCCCCCCCCCCGTTCAGCCAGATCAGAAGGGAGGTGCCCAGGTAGACTGCAGAGAGGGACAATCTTCAATTAAGATAAGGGAAAAACCTGAAAAACTTGTCAAGGGCTTTCATTGTTCTCATAGGAAGAAGATTGTCCCCTGCTGTTATCTGTCTGGTCTATGGACTGCATTCCACATCTGAGAAGAGATGGCTTACACTAGGTAAAAGGGGCGGGAGGGGAAACTTTGCTTGTGAATATCTCTTAAACCATAAAGGTTTGAGAGATAAGACTTATATCATTCTTCATGTTTTTTTAATGCCTACAAAATAAAATAAAGTTAAAACAAAGTATTACTGTCGAAATTCTTCATTAAGTGAACTTAAAGGGATAATATGGTTTCACAAAAACAGCAGCTCCAATTAATCTTCATAGTATTTGAGCCATAGACCGTGTTATTTCAATACTAACAGAGTTGTAGTTCAAGAGTAATTGAATGATAAAGTATCCCCCTCCCGTCCCTTTTACCTAGTGTAAGACACCTCCCCTCAGATGTGGAATATGGTCCACAGACCAGACAGCTCACAGAAAGGGACAATCTTCTTACTGTGAAAACAATGAAAGCCCTGCCCCCCTTGACAGGTTTTTCCCTTATGTTAATTGAAGATTGTCCCTCTCTGCAATCCACTTGGACACCACCCTGCTGCACTAAGCTGATCAGTGTTACATCAGTAAAAGGGACGGGAGGGGGATACTTTATCATTCAATTATTCTTGAACTACAAATCTGACAGTACTGAAATAACAAAATACTATGAAGATTAATTGGAGCTGCTTTTATTATGAAACGTTACTATCCCTTTAAAAAGAAAATACATAATTGATGAAAAAAAAACCAAAAAAAACACAACAACTTTGCTCAGACTTTCTTGACAATGCCTGGATATTATCAGTACTGGCTGCATATCTGGCTTTGGCCATGGCTTATACACTGACCCCCGCGAACACTGTGTTAATATATGTGATCAATAATGTTCTGTCCTATCAGTATCTTGCACACTCTAAGCACAGAGTCCTATCTTTGATGTGACCACCATGCATTAAAGGTTGTTAGTCAGTAATTGATTTTAAAGTGGAACCATCACCCAAATTAAAGTTACCCCATTAATTATGCACATAAGCATATCCATACTAGTATGATCTGAGTAAGTCCAGCGTTATTGAAAAATCCAACTCGTTCTGAGACGGTCAGGCAGGCATCAGCACAGACATCTTGCCTAAGAGAAATCAGAGTGCCTGCGCTGCCAGTCACAATCTCCTCTAGGGGGAGCTGTATTGTACATTAAGGTACAGAAAGGGACTGGCTGAGCAGGTGCAGAGATACCTCTACAGAAAGCTTCTTGCCCGACCGTCTCAGAATGAGTTGGATTTGCCAAATGCTGGATAATAGTATGGATATGCTCATCATTATGTGTATAATTATTTGGCGGTAACTTTAATTTGGGTGATCGTTCAGCTTAAGTAGCGCTATAAATTGGATTAGGTTGGATTTCTAGGTTTAAGCGGGCAAAACATGGCAAGTAGTCATCACCGTGGGGGAAGTAGGAAAGGGGTATTAGTGGTGATGTATGTAGCACTCACCTGTAAACTGGAGCTATGCTCTTTCCTAGAGGAGTCTTTCGAAGTACCAGGAGAAGTGGAATCAGAGAGCAATACTAAAGAATCCATTTGGTCTTTGCAACATTCCCCAAGAGCATCGATCTTCTTGGTAAAGCAATTGAGCTCCTGTTGTAGCACTGTGAGTCTGGTGAAAATCGCATTGATCAGCTTGGAGTCACTGGTCACCTCACTATTGTCAATTGCCTCTGTCAACAGGAGGTCTCCACAGTCATTGTCGCTACACAGTTTGATCCCCGAAGGGAACCCACTGGAATCCGATGTTAAGACCTCAATAGCTTTGCCGATTAGCCCAGCTTGTGCCCTAATGCCAACAAGAGTCTCCAATTCTTTCAACTTCAGTAATTTGGATGGAGAGGGGTGACAAACATCTGGAGATCGGAGGACTCCCTTCCCTGTCCATTCTTTGGAGTCAGCAGTATCCGTTTCTCCTCCTATTGGTCCCTCCCGCCAAATAGGTGACGGGACACACTGTGCTGAATCCCCTGCCTCTGCATCAGTCTCCATTAAGGGTCTTGTGGTCTGACAAGATGCTAGGTCATATCGCTGGAGGTTTGATAGGAGCACCCGGTTCTCATACTGAAGTTTCTTGACCTTGCCGCTAAGTTCACTGATCTGCATCTTTGCAGTGGTCAGTTCTTCTTGAGAAGGTTCGCTAATGACAGAACAGCTGTCCTCTGACAAGGTTATGTCTAGGTCATGGTCAGACTTGTATTTGTTCAGTTCATTCATCAGCAGTTTATTTTGGTCCTCTAGTTCCATCAGTGATCTCCTAAGGAGATCTGCCTCTTCCTCTACAAACTGCAGATGCCTCCTAAGCTCCACAAAGTTATCTCCCGATTCCCCAGGTGGAAATGTGAATCTACCATCTTGGCCAAGAAGTTCTCGGTCACCATGCACTTTCATCTCGTCCATCTCGGCCCTCAAACCCCTGTTCTCGACCTCCAGCTCAACTATCCTTCGGCTCAAAAGGTTAGCTTCCTCTTCAACCAGCTTGAGGTGGGACTTTAATTCTGCCTCTCTGGAGTGTGGAGAGTTGGCCAACTCGTCAATGGACAAGGAGCTGTCCAGGTCTCCATACATGGACCTGTATTTTACCAGCTCATCTTTCATACTATCATTATCTTTAGCCAGTTTTGTGAGCTTTTTACACATTAAAGCAGACTCCTCTTTAGCAAAGTGTAGCTGGCATTTCAGGTCTGCGCTGTCCTCCTGCAAAGCAACAAAATTAGTTCATTAGAGCAATAAAAAGATTTTTAATACAACCGTCCAGTTTTTATTGGTTCTGCAGCAGAAACGTATTGTAAAAGGTCGAAAAGTTATAACAGCTCAAGCTAGTCAGATGCATTGTCTTTTTTGCATTAAAGAAAAAAAAAAGTGACATATCCTATATAATAATTTGCTAAGTGTGTGTTTGTCAGAAGCAGTCATGAGCAGTAGAGACGGCTGAGCGAGCTGCAGTCACGCACAGTAGAGACTGCCTGTGCTGCAGCTGATAATGGAGCGGGGCTTTGAATTCAGACTGTAGTCGGTGTGCAGAGAGGACTACGGTCTGAATTTGGAGCACCCGCTCCGTATCAGCCGCGGTGCAGGCAACGGCTACTATGCTTGGAAAGGATCCCCCTCCCACCCCTTCTGGCCGCCTCCCCTTAGAGTTACAATCCAGTCCCGGGGCCGGACTGATGCAGTGAGGGACAAACGTAAGTCAGTAACAATAAGGAAAACCCTGTTCCCTTGGCGAAGGAGGACAGAATTTTCCTTTGCGTACTGAAGATTGTCCCTAGCCGCTCTCCATCCGGACCACAGAGAGGATCAGTGACAAGGCCGGGGGGGGGGGGGGGGGGGGGGATCCTTTCCACTTCAATTGCTTTTGAACTACAAATCTGTAAGTAAATATACATAGCGCGGTATGTTAAAAAAAAAAAAAAAAAAAAAAAACTTGTACTTAATACTCAGAGTTAAAGCTGAAATGATATTTTACTATCACTTTAAGTACAAGAGATAAAGAGGTATAGCGCAATATGTTAAACTTGAACTTAATACTTGGAGCTAAAGTTTAAATGATATAATACTATCCCTTTAAAAGATCCCGGTATTAAATTACAGCAGCTAGCTTTTATTAGCAAAGTAAATGAACATTACACCGTAGTAATACAGTTAATAATTATTTCCTGACAAAGGCCCAAAATGTGGTCTGAAACAGATGTAATAAATTTGCACCTGATTCACCTTCAAGAAGTCTCGTGAGCGCATTTCATCCTCAAGACTGTATCTACCACATCCTGACTATAGTACTCACTATAAATCAGTCACTTCATCTATTGTCTGCCTTCCACTTTCAAAGACGCAAGCACCTTCTACTGGTACTGTTTGGATACCCTGAACAAACAACGGAGGGAATAGTCATTGAGACAGAGGCTAATTTACCAAGGGGAACTGGAGTAATTTTGGGAAAAGCCAATTGCACCACAAGGGAAAAATGAAGAGACACAAAAAAAAAAAAAAAAAAATACTACAGATTTAACCCTTTAAGTCCCTGAGAGCTATCCAGCCATGTGTGAGATGTCTCACTGCACTGTAGACCTCTCGAGCATTCTGGGGGATAAAAGCCCCAATTCAAGTTTGTATGACTCTTTGCAGCTATACAAAGTCACAGGCACTTTTTAAGACTGCAGGTAGAGGGTGCTCAAAGCAATGCGTTGCATAACCCTCTGGCACTCAAAGGGTTAAGAACAAAAAAGAATAAGTTAATATAGAACTATCACTTTATCAACTATAAGTTATATCCTCCTGAATAAAACATGGGTACCTCCCACTGTTAAGAGGTGTTTTATTCAAAATTTATTGCAGCTCAAACTGGTATTTCTTTAGGTGCAGTATCACAGTGGACTGAAACTGTATGGTGGCGCTGTTGCTACACCATCCTATGGACAGCTTTGGTGAGTTGACCATTAATCTCAATTGGATGGTGTAGCAACAGTGCCACTAACAAACCCAAGTTTGAGATGCAGTAACTTTTGAATAGAACATCTGTCAGCAGCGGTAGCGCCCTCATTTTCCTTAGTTTAAACCATACCAATATTATAGATAATATTTTTTTCATAGTAAGTGTGGGGGCCTTACGTTACTGTTCCTTCAAGAAATATTTTTTTTTTCTTTTTTGTTTTGGAATGTTCAGGACAATGAACTTGTCTTAAATTAATTTTCTTTATATTCATGCTTACACCTTATTTTGGTTTTAGTTGCAGAACCTGTTAAACCGTGGATTATCTGGGGTGATGCACCAGAGTCCAGTAGCGGTTTCCAGGGAGGAAGCCGCTTCTATTCTGGGATATTGTCTCACATCACCACTAGACTGTAAGATGACGGGGGTAGGATCTCCCATTACGTCACTAGACAGAGTCCATTAAGCAGAGTCTGTCTTCAGAGCACTACAATTTAAGTCCATTGAAGCACAGCCTCCCATTGTGACGCTGAATTGTAAGCTGTCCTGGACAGGTTGTCTGAATACACAAGTGGATTGCAACCTCATTTGGACAGTCTCTGTATTATATTACTAGACTGTAAATCTGTGGAGCCAGGTCTCCCATTAAACCACTTTTGTAAACACCATGCAGAGTAACTCCCATTATGCCACTGGACTGTAAAACGTCACTGGGACAACTGGGGAGGGTGTTAGGATATGCTCTAAAAGGTAAAGAGGATGTGCAGTGAATTGTACAGCTATGAGTTGCACAACCCCACGGTCCTTAATAGGACACCATTACCTAAAAACAACTTTGATCTTTTAAAATCAACTATAGGATGTATGCCAATTAAGGCATTCCATACAGGACTTCCTGTCTTAGCCTAACATGAACTCCCCCACTCACTGACACTTAACCCTTTCAATGCGAGAGGAGGAAGAAAATGTATTGCTTAGCAGCGTCAGTGAGCGGGGGAGGTAGTGTAGGGATAAGACAGGAAGTCAGTGCTAGGGGAGGTGGGCAATGCATTGCTGAGCAGTGTCAGTGAGTGGGTGAGGTAGTATAGGTGATAAGACAGGAAGTCAGTACTGGGGGAGGTCAATGCATTACTGAGCAGTGTCAGTGAGTGGGGGAGGTAATGTAGGGATAAGACTGGGAGTCAGTGCTAGGAGAGGCCTGGTTTGCAAGCACACTTTGTAGACCGTTCCAATGAAGTATTTCTTTTTAAATATCGCTATTTTGGCTCTGCTGAAGAGCGCCTCGAGTTGGACGACACGGATCTCCTCATCCGGGAGGGGAGAACTTTAGCTGCTTATATCTCTCAAACCATAAATCTACAATATAGCAGCAACTTATCAGCGGACATTACTATCCCTTTAAGGACCATGGACTTTTTTTTTTTTTTTTTTTTTTTTGTGATCAGGTTCAGAGCTCCCTGAACGCCAGGCATCTGCGTGGGAAGCCATGAAATCCATGACGGTCCTGACACATCATGGGTCCTTATGGCACGCCAACCCATGACATGCCAGGACCGGCATGGGTCCTTCAGGGGTTCATTTTGTGCGCAACACCAAATGTGTGAGAAGCAAAATCATAACCCCCTTCAAACTCTCTATGCTCCAGTTGTATTTAAAAGGTGTCTAGAGTTAGGTCTGTACTCGAGAATGCTTACAAAGGAAAGTATTTCCTAACAGGTTGCAACTAATCTTCTAGATTCAACTTTCAGATGTCTCAGACAAGAGAAAATCAGTTAAAGGAGCAGTAAACTTTTTTTATGAAAACACATATTTTATAGAGCATTTCCTGCTGAATAAAACAAGGTCACTCCCTTCGCTGTCAGATGTTCTATTCAAAATTTATAGCAGTCCAAATAACCAGGAAGTGAATTTACTGTGTTTACTTCCTGATAGTTCTAACTGACAGGAAGTGACAGGCAGTTTCTATCACATTCTATGGAGAACTGTATGTCACTGACTTTTCTGACTTTCCTCTCCATTACAATCTAACAGGAAATCTAATTAGAATTTGACCACTAGAGGGCACTGCTAATGTAAAAATAAAACCCCAAAAAACATGGGTTTAAACTGTAATAACTCTGGAAATGAATCTCTTGGCAGTGGGAGTGCCCTTATTTTACTTTGTAGGAAAATCTCTACTATAAATATTTTTTCATAAAAAAAAAAAAGTTTACTGCTCCTTTAGGCTTAAAATGATGCAAACAATTTCAAGTTACGATGCTTTTTTATTTCACAGAATAAAACCTCTAAGCAAAGTTAGAACCAAACAACTATTTGTATCAGAAACGGGATATTTAATCCTCTGAGTGCAAGACAGGCATCAAACATATTGAAAATCAGTTTGTTCGCTACCCCTCTCGCACTTAAAAGGTTAACTGATCCCCGAAAAAAAAAAATGCATTACCAAAACGGGCTGTAAAGCTGTCAGCAGGAGAGCTGTGTCGGTCGACAAGGAGGCTCTTAAGAAGTGCCGCGATCTCGTTATTTATCACGAATCCCTTCATTGGAATGGTCTAAAACGTGTGCCTGGTTTTCAAGCACTTGCTTTAGACCATTTCAATGAAGGGATTCGTGGTAAATAACGAGATCGCGGCTCTGCTCAAGCGCCTCCCAGGATGGACAGCGCAGACGTCTCTAAACCAAGATGTCTGTGTGCAAGCCTGGCTTGAATAAGGATTACTTCAGAACCGGATACTTATGAGAGATAATAGCACTATTATGAAGCTAGTCCCATATGGATCATTATAGGAGGGCACTTTAAGAAAGGGGTCAAGAGTCAGTTATACAGCAAAACAGAATATATATATGTATATACAGTTTTTGGATTTTGTAGAAACGGCACACACAGGGTCCTTTTTCAATGTGAAAACAGGTTATGTTTATTTAAATCAATGTAACCTGTATTCACATTGAAAAAGGATCCTGTGTGTGCCGTTTCTACAAACTCCAAAAACTGTATTTACTTTTTCTTTTGATACGAGCACCCAGGTCAGAAATTCGGCTCAGCGTGTGCAACCCAACCTCCATTATCATATATCAGGGCTCAAAATTTCCACTCGCCACTAGCTTTAGAATACGTTACCTCTGAAATGTAGCCCATTATAAAGAAATCCTTAATTTAGGAGATCAGAACCCAGGCTACAACCCAGACATCTTGTCTGCACACCTGCGCTGTCAGTCCCAGTATCCATTGAGAAGCACTGCAGTTACCCATTTTAACCGGAGGGACTGACGGCACAGGTGCGCAGGCTGCGCTAACCTGCCGTAAGTCTCCAACAATAAATGATTTCTTTATAATGGGCTACATTTCAGAGGTAACATATATATTTTAAAGCTAGTTGCCACCTGCTTAATTATAGCAGGGTGACTTTATAGCAGATGAAATTTCCACTTTAAATACAATTTTTGGAACATTTTGCACTATATATAGTTAATCATTTTCTGTAGTTCAACCTCCATCTTAGCTGAAAAGATTCCCCCTCCCTCACCTTCTAGCCACGTCACTGATCTGCTCTTACAGGTCGTGATGGAGAGCGGCAAGGAACAAACTTCATTAAGCATAAGGAAAATCCGGTCGTCCTTAGTCAAGTGGGGAAGGGTTTTCCTTATACTTAATGAGTGAAGTTTGTCCCAGGCTGCATCCGTCCGGTCCCATGACAGAATTCCACATTCAATGGGAGGCGGCCAAAAAGGGGTGGGAGGGGGATCATTTTGGCTAAGATAACGGTTGAACTATAGAAAAGTAAATAAATTATATATATATATATATAGTGCCAAATGCTCCAAAAAATTGTATGTAATAATCAAAGCACAAGTGTTATTGTGCTATTACTATCCCTTTCAACAGATAGTAATGTTTCATAATAAAAGCAGCTCTAATTAATCATCATAGTATTTGGACTTTGGAGAGTGTTATTTCAGTTCTGTCAGAGTTGTAGTGCAAGAGTAATTCAATGACAAAGTATCCCCCTCCCGCCCCTTTTACTGATGTAACACTGCTCAGCCAGAGCAGAAGGGAGGTGCCCAGGTAGACTGCAGAGAGGGACAATCTTCAATTAAGATAAGGGAAAAACCTGAAAAACTTGTCAAGGGGGCAGGGCTTTCATTGTTCTCATAGGAAGAAGATTGTCCCCTGCTGTTATCTGTCTGGTCTATGGACTGGATTACACATCTGAGAAGAGATGGCTTACACTAGGTAAAAGGGAGGGAGGGGGAACTTTGCTTGTGAATCTCTCTCAAACCATAAAGGTTTGAGAGATAAGACTTATATCGTTCTTCATGTTTTTTTAATGCCTACAAAATAAAATAAAACAAAGTATTACTATCCCTTTAAGCAACGCTTGCAAGAATGAAAATAATTAGACACCAGTCAGTCTTGATTTTAAATCCTTTGAGTTGCAATGCGTACCACTCTGGCACTCAAAGTGTTAAGTCTCTCTCTGTTCAATACCAGCACTTTAGCTCAATCCTGTTCTTCAATACTTTTTTTACCAGTACAATTCAACCAATAAACATTTACATTATAGTCAATAGTAACTATCAATTTTAGCATAGCTAATAATCCTTAGTCATATCTTTGGTATATCCAAGGACTTGTACATCCTTGGCATAATAAAGGTCATTGTGGTTTTACACTTCCTTATAACTCTGGAGGATGTCTGTGTTTGATCAGCTCCATGATATCTGCAGGTGTATGACTCTTCCTTAAAACTAGGGCCTGTGGCTATGTTCTGACATGGGGTGAGGCTCGTGCAGGATACGTATAGACAGAATTATGTCCTGTTGGCAGCAGCTTCAGTTGAAAGAAGAAAAAATCTCCAACTAAACACATTTAACCCCTTAAGGACTGGCCTCACACACACGCGGCGGTCACTTAAGGACCACGGAAATGTTTTTTTTTTATCAGACTCCGGACTCCCCGAAAGGCGTGCAGCCGCACAGGGAGCCCGGAATTCCATGACGTACATGTACTTCCTCAACCTCATGACCTACATGTACGTCATGGGTCGGTTAAGGTTTAAAGGAGTAGCAATGTTTAACAATAAAAGCAGCTCCAATTAATCTTCATAGTATTTGGGTCATGGAGTATGTGTTATTTCAATACTGTCAGAGTTATAGTTCAAGAGTAATTGAATGATAAAATATCCCCCTCCCGTCCCTTTTACTGATGTAACACTGGTCACCTCAGAGCAGCAAGACTGTCCAGATGGATCGCAGAGAGGGACAATATTCAGTGAACATAAGGAAAAACCTGAAAAACTTGTCAGGGGGGGGGGCAGGGTTTTCCTTATGATCACAGTAAGAAGATTGTCCCTTGCTGTGACCTGTCTGGTCAAGAGACCTGATTCCACATCTGAAGGGAGGTGGCTTACACTAGGTAAAATGGACGGGAGGGGGATACTTTATCATTCAACTACTCTTGAACTACAACTCTGACAGTTCTGAAATAACACTCTCCATGGCTCCAATACTATGAAGATTAATTGGAGCTGCTTTTATTGTGAAACAGTACTATTCCTTTAACCTTATAGTGCCTGTAACTCCATACTTATTTATTATGGACAGAAAATTCTAATGGCCCTCAATGAATTTTGCCTTTGTGCAATTTTTTTTTTTTTTTTCCTTCAAGAGATCTTCCATCAGTCCTGGATGTTATGACCATCTAGGTGGACATGAGAGTTGCCAAGACACAAATGCCATCGACCGCACATGGTAATCTCAACCTTTCTGGTCCTTAAAGTGGAACTATCCCCCCAAATAAACCCTTCACCCAATAAATAGCCATACAGCGATAAGTTTAGAAATAATAGTATTATCCATCTTAAGTACCTCGTTATTAAGAAATCCTACTTCTTTTGAGACTGGCAGACCGGCTTCTTGCTTTAGAGGCATCTGTGTGCCTGCACCATCAGTCCCTTCCTGTTACCATAAGATACAATGCAGCGCCTCCTAGGAGACCGAGACTGACAGTGCAGGCACACAGATGTCTCTAATCCAAGATGTCTGTGCTGATGCTTGCCTGTTCGTCTTGATTAAGTAGGACTTCTTAATAATGCTGTACTTATGCTGGATAATACTACTATTTCTATACTTATCGCTATATAACTAGTGTAAAAGCCCGTGTACATGGGCCAAGGTCCGGGTGATGTTAACCCTTTGAGTGCCAGAGTGGTATGCAATGCCTGGCACTCAAAGGGTTAAGAGGCCGGTCCTGCTCTGCGACCTGCCGTTGACGCAGTCATGCACTGTAGAGACTGCCCGAAAGCACAGAATGCTCCCAGCACAGAACTCCCAGCATTCCGTGCTCCCAGCACAGAACTCCCAGCATTCCGTGCTCCCAGCATTCCGTGCGTTCGGGCAGTCTTTACTGCACATGACTGCTTCTCACAAACATTCTAGCGAATTATTATATAGGATAATTGGGGGGGGGGGGGCTTTATTAGGGGTGATAGTTCTGCTTTAAAGGGTTAAGTAGGCTTACCTGCTTCAATTTGGAAAGACTGCCAGTAACTAATGTCCTCTTCCATGGACACACTATCCTGGACTCATTGCCAAGGTAATTTCTTGAGCCAAGATATACTGACAAAATTCACAGGGGCCATTTGGATTTTTTTAAGCATGATAATTTAAATTGGGGGGGGGGGGTTTACTAAAAAGAGGTGTTACTTCCCCTTTAATATTGTTGAACACAGAAGTACACCATTAGGCTTGGTTTCCTTAAAAAAGAAAAAAAAAATTCCTCCCAGATGCCTTTCCACTATAATCAAAAGAGCAATTAAAGAAAATTATCTTGGTTAATTGGATGCTAAAAAGACATCTCCACTGTATCACTTCTCAACACATTGGAGACAAAGGGTTAAACACGACTGCTGCATTAATCAAAAGCTCTATTGAGATGCAGATTTTAAAGCCGGGACTTGAATACTAACTATCGTTGAATAAATGAACATATTCATATAAAATAGAAATCTTGTTTTCTTCTGCTGAACAATATAAACAAAGTGCTCTATTTTCCATGACATTCAGAATAAATCACATTTACATTTGTCAGGATCCCAAGATATTTTTTAATACAGTTAAAGGACCAGTATTCATTTTTAACCCTTTGAGTGCCAGAGGGGTATGCTCTGGCACTCAAATAGTTAAGGGAATGAAACAG
Organism: Rhinophrynus dorsalis; assembly: GCA_037306005.1. NCBI lineage: Eukaryota > Metazoa > Chordata > Amphibia > Anura > Rhinophrynidae > Rhinophrynus > Rhinophrynus dorsalis. The sequence continues at coordinate 26,465,310 of CM074727.1, read as the reverse complement.
GTTGATTTAACATGCACTTACAGCCAGTGTCTAATAATGATTCAAATTACATATCTAAACTGTAGTCCTAATCTTGAACTTTATCACGTGTAAACTGCCCGATTCAGAGAAAGTTTATTTCACATTCAAGAGGTTACAAGACCCATTTAAAGGGATAGTAATGTTTCACAATAAAAGCAGCTCCAAATAATCTTCATGGTATTTGGGCCATGGAGAGTGTTTCAATACTGTCAAAGTTGTAGTTCAAGAGTAATTGAATGATAAAGTATCCCCCTCCTGCCCCTTTTACGGATGTAATACTGCTCACCTCAAAGCAGCAAAACTGTCCAGATGGATCACAGAGAAGGACAATCTTCAGTGAGCATAAGGAAAAACCTGAAAAACCTGTCAAGTGGGCAGGGTTTTCCTTATGCTCACAGTAAGAAGACTGTCCCTTGCTGTGACCTGTCCGGTCAAGACACCAGATTCCACATCTGAGGGGAGGTGGCTTACACTAGGTAAAAGGGGCAGGAGGGGGATATTTTATCATTCAATTACTCTTGAACTACAATTCTGACAGTACTGAAATGACACTCTCCATGGCGCAAATACTATGAAGATTAATTGCAGCTGATTTTTTTTTTTTTTGAAATATTATCATCCCTTTAAATCATTTGAGAGACAGGGGTTGTCCATGCATCGCATGCATACTTCCCTGAAATTCAAAGGGTTAATCATCGGAAATGTGCATTTCTCCCTTCTGGTAGTATTAATTGATTCTAGAAACCCATCACTTTGCCTTTATAAGGCCCAAAGCCATCATTTGGTGTCACTTTGGATAGGGGTCAGACACTGATCTAGCATACACTAAATCCCATAATTCTTTAGATATACCCCCTCACTATGCTATAGGATTATAATAGCAAAACAGCATCACTAAAATGTCTAGCTGTATTAAAGCAAATTATTTATTACAGATGCTAAATGAACTAATTAGAAGACAAGTATAAACATAAAATCAATACTGTGCCTGTAGTATAATGCATGGATTTATCAATATATACTCATCAATAAAGGTCAGTTGGTAATTACACTAACAAATTAGAATCCTAAAAAACAAGTCAGAGATAATAATAAACTGAAACCGGCCAGTTTCTATAGGTACAATAATGATTTATATTTTAAAAGGGTAGTATCCCTTTATTATGAGTTTGCAAATTCTGCATGTGCAATAGTATAAAAGAACTTTCTATGTCCCTGACATTAAGCTGCCTGTAGGTCTGATTGCAGAGAGCTTTCTGTGAAGGACTAAGAAAAACAGGAAAAATATATAATTTTTTTATTGTAACAGAATGCTCAGAGCTGCAAGGATAGTGATATATTGTTATATTCACCACTCCCTGCAAGCAAGATACTAACATTCCACACTGCTCTCCATCCCAACTTTCACTACCTGCCAGCCAAATGCTAACATTCCACACTACTCCCCATTCCCACTGTCAGTCCCTGCCAGCTTCCTTGCCAACTAGATAATAACATTCCACACTGCTCTCCATCCCACCTGCCACTACCTGCCAGGAAGGTACAAACATTCCACACTGCTCTCCATCCCACCTGCCAGGCAGGAACAAACATTCCACACTGCTCTCCATCCCACCTGCCAGGCAGGAACAAACATTCCACACTGCTCTCCATCCCACCTGCCAGGCACTAACATTCCACACTGCTCTCCATCCCACCTGCCACTACCTGCCAGGCAGGAACAAACATTCCACACTGCTCTCCATCCCACCTGCCAGGCAGGTACAAACATTCCACACTGCTCTCCATCCCACCTGCCAGGCAGGTACAAACATTCCACACTGCTCTCCATCCCACCTGCCAGGCAGGTACAAACATTCCACACTGCTCTCCATCCCACCTGCCAGGCAGGTACAAACATTCCACACTGCTCTCCATCCCACCTGCCAGGCAGGTATAAACATTCCACACTGCTCTCCATCCCACCTGCCAGGCAGGAACAAACATTCCACACTGCTCTCCATCCCACCTGCCAGGCAGGTACTAACATTCCACACTGCTCTCCATCCCACCTGCCAGGCACTAACATTCCACACTGCTCTCCATCCCACCTGCCAGGCAGGAACAAACATTCCACACTGCTCTCCATCCCACCTGCCAGGCAGGAACAAACATTCCACACTGCTCTCCATCCCACCTGCCAGGCAGGTACAAACATTCCATACTGCTCTCCATCCCACCTGCCAGGCAGGTACAAACATTCCACACTGCTCTCCATCCCACCTGCCAGGCAGGTACAAACATTCCATACTGCTCTCCATCCCACCTGCCAGGCAGGTACTAACATTCCACACTGCTCTCCATCCCACCTGCCAGGCAGGTACAAACATTCCACACTGCTCTCCATCCCACCTGCCACTCCTTTACAGCCAGCACTAGCACGTTTGATTAAACGGACAAAGATACACATCTCACAAATTATTGTTTAATATATAAAATAAAATGGCTAACAAATCCTATATAATAATTCGCTAAAAAGTTTGTCACGACGCAGTCATGCGCAGTAGAGACGGCTGTGCGTGCTGCAGTCATGCGTAGTAGAGACTGCCCGCTCCATGGCTGATACGGAGCGGGGCGCTCCCAATTCAGACCGGAGTCCTCTCTGTGCACCTTCCTGGGACCAGGCGGTCCCAGGAAGGAGCGCAGACAGGACTACGATTTGAATTCGGAGCACCCCACTCCCTTTCAGACGCGGCGCTTTCGGGCAGTCAGTACTGTGCATGACTGCAGCGCCGCCAGTGTTGGCCCGTGTACACGGGCTTTAAAAAGAGTATAGGATATTTTGAAAGCTCTTCCAAAATGTTATACAGAGATACCCCATGCATACAACAACCTGTTCCTACCTGCGGAGACTGCTTCTTATCCACTCTTCCTGATGACCGGCCTCTCTTTTTCAACGAGTTCTGCAATGAAAAAACGTAAAGCAATTAGAAGAACTGCAATCATCATTGAAAGACATCTCATATGCAGGTAAGAGTTGGTTACAATGACAATATGAATGTAGTTCATACTCTCAAAATATACAATAAAAATAAGTATATGTAGAGACAATACGAATAATCCCCAAAATAAATGCTAAACATTTATATGTTAAAACTTTAATGACCGCCCGATCCGGCCATGCTGTCATCCCAGAATTCCATGACGTGACAGGACCATCACCGGTCCGTGATGGTCCTGGTGCAGCATGGGTCCTTAACACCTTAACCCCTTAAGGACTGGCGGTCATGGGACATTTCCGTCCCATAATGACCGCATAGGCGCACTTGGACTCGCCGGTACACGTGACCTGTCACGTGTATCGGCGTGTCATTATGGGGCCTGATAGAGATCGCTCCGATCTTGGAGTGGTCAATTTCAGGCCCTATTTTTACTTACAGCGCTCCCGGTAGAGCGCTGTAAGTAAAAAGTATGTGACGTACCATGACCGTCATCGGTCCTTGAGTATTTCAAGGACCGTGAAGGTCCTGGTACGTCAAGGGTCCTTAAGGGGTTAAAAAAATGCCCCGTGGTCCTTAAGAATCTGATTCCGGACTCCCTGAACGGCGTGCAGCCGCGTGGGGAGCCTGGAATTCCATGACATAGATGTACGTCCTTGGTCCTTTAGGGACCTCAACCTCATGAAGTACATGTACGTCATGGGTCGTTAAGGGGTTAAAGGGTTAACACAGCCATGCATTACCATTTGTCTCCTGTTTATTTATATACCCCCCCCCCCCCTAACAAATGATCAGTTCTGTGTTTGGTCAGGGCATAAACAGATTTTCAGAGAGCTGAAAAGGAATGATTCCAAGCTAAAAAGAACACATTTTTAACCCTTCAAGTGCCAGAGGGTTACACAACATGCATTGCGTACCCCTCCAGCACTTAAAGGGTTAAGGGTTTTAAGAAATGTAGCCAACTTAAATTCTTTTCACCGTCTGTTTAGAACACAATTTTTAGAACTTTTGTACCAGAGAAAATGAACCGTATATACAAACACATTTCCACTCATTTAAATAGAGCTCTTAGCTCCCTGAATGCCAGAGGGTGGCGAAAACTCCTTTTGCACACAATTTATATACACACACATAGATAGTACAGATACAGACAGACAGATAGAGAGATACAGAGAGAGAGAGAGAGATACAGAGTACAGTGCAGGTACAGGGGTGCAGATAGAGATAGAGAGAGAGACATTGAGAGAGAAATAGAGACAGCGAGAGAGAGACAGCGAGAGAGAGACAGCGAGAGAGAGACAGCGAGAGAGAGACAGCGAGAGAGAGACAGCGAGAGAGAGACAGCGAGAGAGAGACAGCGAGAGAGAGACAGCGAGAGAGAGACAGCGAGAGAGAGACAGCGAGAGAGAGACAGCGAGAGAGAGACAGCGTTAGAATCATGGGATGGGCTGGCTACAGTTATCAGCTCATGTTCCATAAGATAAAAAGTTGCAATTTTGGACCAAACCATGTGCACCAACAGGGTTAACCATTCCCAAAACTCCTATTTAATCAGATGGGGCTTTTTTTTTTTTTTGTTTTTTTTTACCAGATTGAATGCTAGAGATGATGTCTCCAATGGATTGTGAAGCACTGGACATGCCTCTAGCATATGATTAAACAAATTAAGGGCCACTTATTCATGGTTTTCAATCTACAGCAAATTTACTGGCAATCAGTAAAAATCATTACACTGGAAAATGACTGTATAAAATTGTGAAGTCAAAGAGAAGAAGTTAAAAAAAATATATATGATGCTTTTTTTCTAGTAGTGACAATAAAAGCAATTTTGGAATCCCCAAAGGTGCAGTTCTCCTTTAACAATTTCTACAGTGTTTGTGAAAATTCTCTGTTCTGAGCAGTTTGCCTATTCACTTGGTTCTAAAATAGAATGTTGCCTTTTCAGCCATTGGTCTATGCAGCGGTCTGCCCAGCCAATGGGAAGCCAGCAAGGTCTTGTTTATATCCTTTAGATTTCCATTCCTTGCTGCCTGCTGTCACATATAATAGGGAGAGGTGGCGAGGGTGTACGTTGTGAAGGGGGTGGCGGTAAGGGGGGGGGGCGACGAGAGAGAGAGAGAGAGAGAGAAGCAAAAAGAGAGAATGAGAGACACACACATTCATAGAAGAGATTTAGGAGACAAAAATAAGGAGAAAGAACAAAATGGCCAAACCTCATTTAACCCATTGAGTGCCAGAGGGGTACACAACACATTGCTTTGTCTAAGGCAACACACTTCTGTTCATATAACCACATAACAACCAGCCGTGCGGGTGTGTTGCGGTCACTAAAGGACCATGGAGCATATATATATATATTTTTTTTTTAATTCGGATTCCGGACTCCCCGAATGGCGTACAGCCACAGGGGGAGTTCGGAATTCCATGACGGTCATAGTACGTCATGGGTCGTTAACTCAGATCTACCCATGACGTACTATGACCATCAAGGGTTGTTAAGGGGTTAAATGGAGCATGTGAGCGCCAAGTACGTGATGTGCAAGGACCATCATCAGTCCTTTAGACAAGGACACCACTCATGCTTCTGGCACGTCACTGGTCCTTAAAGGGATAGGAATACTTCGTTTCATCTTTATTTTATTTTGTAGGCATTAAAAAAACACGAAGAACGATATAAGTCTTATCTCTCAAACCTTTATGGTTTGAGAGATATTCACAAGCAAAGTTTCCCCTCCCGCCCCTTTTACCTAGTGTAAGCCATCTCTTCTCAGATGTGGAATCCAGTCCATAGACCAGACAGATAACAGCATGGGGACAATCTTCGTCCTATGAGAACAATGAAAGCCCTGCCCCCCTTGACAAGTGTTTCAGGTTTTTCCCTTATCTTAATTGAAGATTGTCCCTCTCTGCAGTCTACCTGGGCACCTCCCTTCTGATCTGGCTGAGCAGTGTTACATCAGTAAAAGGGGCGGGAGGGGGATACTTTGTCATTGAATTACTCTTGAACTACAACTCTGAAAGAATTGAAATAACACTCTCCAAAGTCCAAATACTATGATGATTAATTAGAGCTGCTTTTATTATGAAACATTACTATCCCTTTAAGGGGTTAATGACATTATGTTGAACCAACTAAGAACCCTAAATCTGCCCAGCGTTTAAGGATGTCGCCACCAACTGCAGAACAATACAAATTTCAAGGCTGCAAAAGTACTAAGCAATATGAACGACACTATTAACCCTTTGAGGGCCACAGGGTGCCAAACACATTGAAGAGCAGAGTGGACACCTCTCTGGTACTCAAAGGGTTACCACACGTTTGCGTTATGCTTTCCTTCCAGCAGAGTCTGTTCAGCATAATCACTCCATTTGCATTGACTGAAAAAGTCGAAAAGAATTAGGGTATCAGTGTCCTAAACAACAACCGACACACGTTCACACCCCTAATATAATAGCATCTGTCTGATGTTTGCATAAAATCACCCACAATGTCACCATCTGTCCTACACAGCTTGCACTGGAAGAAAACCACACCACTTGCACCAAGATCACTGCACCTCTCGGCTGGGTATCAAATATTGACCTGGACATGTCAAACTGGTCTACAAAAGGCAGTGCTGAGTTTAAAGAGATTCTGTCCCCTAAAACAAATCTAGAGATATTAAAAGTTCTTTCAAAATCACCCATATATTGTATTGGTCATTTTATTTGGAAAATGTAGTTATTTAGATGTATAGATGATGCTAATTAAGGCATGGCATGCAGGCACTTCCTGTCTTATCCCTACACTATCCCTCCCCATTCACTGTCACCATTCGGCAATGTACTGCCCACCTCACCTAGCACTGACTTCCTGTCTTGTCCCTACATTACCTCCCCCACTCACTGACACTGCTCAGCAATGAATTGCCCACCTCCCCTAGTACTGACTTCCTGTCTTGCCCCTACATTACCTCCCCACTCACTGATGCTGCTCAGCAATGAACTCCCGAACTCCCCAAGCACTGACTTCCTGTCTTATCCCTACATTGCCTCCCCACTCACTGACACTGCTCAGCAATGAATTGACCAACTCCCCTAGCACTGACTTCCTCTTATCCCTACATTGCCTCCCCAATCACTGACACTCCTCAACAATGATTTACCCACCCCCACTAGCACTAACTTCCTGTTTTATTCCTATATTACCTACCCCACTCACTGACACTGCTCAGCAATGCATTACACACCTCCCCTAGCACTGACTTCCTGTCTTATCTGTAATTACCTCCCTACTCACTGACACTGCTCAGCAATGCATTGACCTCTTCCCTTAACACTGAAATGCCTTAATTAACATAATCTATAAATGTAAGTAAGTCGGAAGCTATTTTTCTAAATACAAAATGGCTAATGCAACATACAGGTGTTTTTGAAAGCTCTATCAAAACCACCAGAGTTGTGTTTAGGTGATGGGGTCCCATTAAAAGAAAGTCAACCCCTAAAATGCATATATGGAAGAGAATGTACTCCAAGCCAACAACTGTAAAAAAATGCTTCTGGTCCATGGTAGCTAAATTAATAGTATTAAAAGGGGAACTTTCCACTAGGAATAAGTGGTTCTTAACAAGGGATAGTTAAAGGGATAGTAATGTTTCACAAAAACAGCAGCTCCAATTAATCTTCATAGTATTTGGGCCATGGATAGTTTTATTTCAATTCTGTCAGAGTAATTGAATGATAAAGTATCCCTATCCCGCCTTTTTTACCTAGTGTAAGCCGCCTCCCCTCAGATGCGGAATGCAGTCCATAGACCAGACAGATAACAGAAGGGGACAATCTTCTTCCTATGAGAACAATGAAAACCCTGCCCCCCTTGACAAGTTTTTCAGGTTTTCCCCTTATCTTAATTGAAGATTGTCCCTCTCTGCAGTCTACCTGGGCACCTCCCTTCTGCTCTGGCTGAGCAGTGTTACATCAGTAAAAGGGGCAGGAGGGGGATACTTTGTCATTGAATTACTCTTGAACTACAACTCTGACAGAATTGAAATAACACTCTCCAAGGTCCAAATACTATGATGATTAATTAGAGCTGTTTTTATTATGAAACATTACTATCCCTCTAAATCCCAGGAGGCTATGGGTGTTATGCACGAAGATGTGATAAAGAGGTGATAATGTGGAAATGACTTCTCCAGTGATATCATTTCTCCAGTTCCTATGTTATTCTATGGATCCTATGAACTAAGATCTCCAGCGTTGGAGACATATTAGTGAATTGGCTCTATAGAATAACATAGGAACTGGAGAAGTGAAATCACTGGAGAAGTTATCTCCGCTTTATCACCTCTTTATCATGCCTTAATGAATAACTCCCCCGGGGCTCCTAAAGTTTACGTTTTGTGTACTACTATATAATTTCACCCCTCCACTGGCTCCCAAATCTCCTAGTTGCCTGCTAAATTTAATAGCCAGACGAAATGTTAAGTTATAATTTTGCCCAGCCTTGCACTTTAATTTAACCTTTTGAGTGCCAGGGGGTAAGCAATGCATTGCGTACCTCTCTGGCAATCTAAAGGTTAAAAGAAAGCAGATTGCCGGGTGCGCGGTGGCCCACCTGTACATGATTTCTTTGTCACCTTTTATTTGCTCATCTCAATCATCAAATGTTTTATTGGGTAACTAGTTGAAGAGCCCGTTACACAGGCCATAGTGCCACTGCCAGCCGGTCGCGGGGCAGTCATGTGCAGTAGAGACTGCCCACGTTGCGGCCGATACAGAGCTGGACGCTCCTTCGGCCGCGGCACGTGCAGTCTCTACATCATATGACTGCAGCACGACCAGCAGTCTCTACTGCACATGACTGTGTCGTTACACAGGTTTTAGCGCATTATTATATAGGATGTTTATGTATGACGGTATTTCTAGATTCTGGGAGATGTCGCGGTTTGGTGCTTACTACGCTGGTGTTGGGATACTCATTGCTTGACAACATTCTTATCTGCAATATATGTCCGCATTTCATGCTCTGATGGACCTATGTTGCTTGTCTGAAAACAGCTTCAATAAAAAGTAATTAAAGGGATAGTAATACTTCAAATTTAATTATCTGCATCTTGTAGGCATTAAAAAAAAAATAAACAAAATGTCCCAAGTGCCATCTCTCAAACCTTTATGGTTTGAGAGATAATCGTATTTAAAGTTCCCACCTCCCTCCCCTTTCCCTGTCGTCAGTGCTCAGGGGAATCCTGTCCCAGGACCGGCTGTGGCTCTTCAGTAGAGCCGAGGGGGCGTTGTTGGAAAAGACGTCCTTCACTGGAGAGGTCTTTTAAGTGTGCTTGCAAACCAAACACACTTAGAAGACCGTTCCAGTGAAGGATTTCTTTTCCAATAACACGATCTCTGCTCTGCTGAAGAGCCTCAGACAGTCCCGGGACTGGATTCCCCTGCAGTCAGCTAGAGCGCTGACGTCAGGGAAAGGGGATAGTTGTGACTTTAAATATGATTTTCTCTCAAACCATAAAGTTTTGAGAGATGGCACTGGGGGCATTTCATTTATTTTTTAATGCCTACAACATGCAGATATTTAAAGGGAAAGTAATACTTGCAAATTACTAATCCCCATATTGTAGCTTTGTTAAAAAGAAACGTATTGCCCCCAGTGTCATCTCTCAGACCCTTATGGTTTGAGAGATGATAGCGCTCAAAGTTTCCCCCTCCCTCCCCCTTCCCTGACTGAACGCTGACTGTAGGGGAAGCTGTTGTACGACAGTTATATGCATCAGGCGGCTCTGCAGCTGAGCCGAGATTGTGTTTATAAAAAAGAATTCTTTCACTGAAACGGTCTTCTGTGTGTGAAAGATTTTTTTTTTTATAAACGCGATCTCGGCAATGCTGCAGAGCCGCCTGATGCAAGTAATACCGATATCCCTGCAGTCAGCGTTCAGTCAGGGAGGGGGGAAGTTTGAGCGCTATCATCTCTCAAACCATAAGGGTTTGAGAGATGACACTGGGAGCAAGAAGTTTCTTTTTAACAAAGCTACAATATGGGGATTAGTAATTTGCAAGTATTACTATCCCTTTTAATTAAAAAAAAGCAAGTAGAATATGCACAGAAGAAAGTGGAAACATTTGGAACAAAACAACTGCGCCGTATGCCACAAATAAAAATTTTCATCGACTTAAAAGGGGCATTAAACCCCTTGAATCCTAGAAAGGACTCCAACCCATTGCTTCACAACGCACTGGAGTCCTCGAGCATTCAGAGGGTTAAAATCGCTATTTCAGAACCATAGGTATTTTTAATCGTCCTCTACGGTGCAGCTGGATTGTCCCCAGAAATGATCCACTTTTAATTTGTACATATGCCCCTTTGCGTTTATGTAAAATGATCATCACTTGGTCCCACACTCTGTAGCTGCTAATTTGCCTTGTAGATGTTTAAGCAAACCCCCTCACATGAAGCCTGGCCTTCTGCCACATTACAAGAGCACAGCATTTTTTGAATACGTTCTTTGTTTATTTCTGAACTGTGGGCGGGTACGGGGTTTTTTTTTTCGTTTTGGACAACCGCTGGAAAAGCATTACAGCTGGTTATGATCAAATCTTTTTTTCCACTGTAATCCCATTTAACCAGCCAAAAGAAACAGCCCTTTGTAAACTATGTGACAAACAGTTTTATTTCCATTAAAGGGAGAGTAATACATAATATTTATATATAGTAGAGTTTATCCCCCCTGAGTTAAAAAAAAAAAAAAAAAAAAAAAAAAAAAAAAAAAAAAAAAGCTTCGACTGCTGAAAAGTGTTTTATTCAAAAGTTACTACAGCTCAAACTTGAATTGTATAGGTGCAGCATTACAGTGGCGCTGTTGCTACACCATCCTATGAACAGCTCTGGTGACTTTACCATAAATCTCCACAGAATGGTGTAGTATTTTACTAGTTACTAGTCCTAGTTAAAGGGATAGTATTGTATCATTTTTAAAAAAAATTGAATCTTGTAGCAAAGATTTTTAAAAAAATGGAATCTTGTAGCAATTAAAAAAAATAAGTCAAACGATGCCAGTGCCATCTCTTAAACCTTTATGGTTTGAGAGATATTCACAGTTAAAGTTCCCCCTCCCCCCCCCTTTCCCTGGCGTCAGGGCTATAGCTGACTGCAGGGGAATCTGGTCCCGGGACCAGTGGAGGCTCTTCTGCAGAGCCGAAATAGCGATATTTAAAAAAAGAAATAATTGGAACGGACTACAAAGTGTGCTTGCAAACTGGGCACACTTTGTAGACTGTTCCATTTAAGTATTTCTTTTTAAATATCGCTATTTCGGCTCTGCAGAAGAGCCCCTGCCGGTCCTGTGACCTGATCCCCCTGCAGTCAGCTAGAGAGCTGATGTCAGGGAAAGGGGGGGAGGGGGAACTTTAACTGTGAATATCTCTCAAACCATAAAGGTTTAAGAGATAGCACTGGCATCGTTTGAGTTCGTTTTTTTATCGGCTACAAGATTACATTTTTTTTTTTTTTTTTAAAACGCTATAATACTATGCCTTTAAAGGGATAGTAATACTTAAAATGTAAAAAAATATATGTTGTAGGGTTTATCCCCTTGAGTAAAACAAGAGTACTCCCACTGCTGAAAGGTGTTTCATTCAAAAGTTATTCATTTTCAAAGTTGAATTTTTTAGGTGCAATATCACAGTGGACTGAAATTGTACAGTGGCGCTGTTGCTACACCGTCCTATGGAGATTTATGGTCCTGGGACCAGAGCTGTCCATAGGATCATGTAGCAACAGCGCCACTGTACAATTTCAGGCCACTGTGATATTGCACCTAAAAAATTCAACTTTGAAAATTAATAACTTTTGAATGAAACACCTTTCAGCAGTGGGAGTACTCTTGTTTTACTCAGGGGGATAAACCCTACAACATATTTTTTTTTTTTTTACATTTTAAATATTATTCTCCCTTTACGTGCATCTGTCACCTTTACACTTTCCCCACAAACCTTCTCTATATAGTGCTAACGTAGTATAACGAACTATATTTTATTGCTAACTTCCATTCCCCAGCTTTTAACCCTGCCATTACTTCAACCCTGCAGCATAGAGGGAGACCACCACCCTCACCCTGGGCACCCACAAAAATACAAGTCTGTGCTACAATAACTTTTGAACCAAACATATCTCACTAATGGGAGTACAGTATTTTACTCACCAGCATAAGTCCCCGCAATACATATTTGCTTTTTCCTGTAATATGCAATACTAACCCTTCAAAATGATGTAAACATTTTCAAGATAGAAAAGTGTCACTATCCAGCTATAGACTACAGCAAAAATATATAATTCATTTATGCAACTACTAGTTGAACAGCCCGTTACACGGGCCACAGTGCCTCTGGCAGCCGGTCGCGGGGCAGTCACGCGCAGCAGAGACTGCCCGCGCCACTGCTGATACAGATCTGGACGCTCCTTTGGAGCGCCCAGCTCTGTATCAGCCGCGGCGTGGGCAGTCTGTACTGCGCATGACTGCCGCACGCTCAGCAGTGTCTACTGCGCATGTCGGGCGTTACACACAACTTAGCGAATTATTATATAGGATTGTATGAATAACGCCTATCTAGTAGGGTTACCAGATCATCCTGTTAACCTTTTGAGTGCCAGAGGGGTGAGCAACACATTGCAAAACAATTCTCTGTGTAACCCACTGGCATTCAAAGGGTTGAAACGGAACACATGAAAAATGCCTGTAGAAGAGCTAAATACCGGTCTGTAATGTTTCCGATGTATGCATACAACAAGAATGTTTTGTGTGTGTGTCTGATTTTAAAGGAAAGGTGTGGTCTTTAAACAAGCTTTATTTGTTCTATTACATTTTAACATTCTCTATCCTGCAGCATCTCAGAGACATCACCCCAGCAGTCCTGTACAGGTCTTGACCTCTTTACTGAGCATTGCCTCAGCTGTTGGGGTTAGGGAGTCTTCGGATATCACATGCACATGCTCACGACCCCAAGCCTTAGCACCAGAATCCTGATGAGTGATATCACCAAACAGGTGTGAGGGAGAGATTCTGGTGCTCTTATACAGAGAAAATGAGGAGTAATTCTGGAACAAGCCAATTACAACACGGGGAAGGTTTTTTTTTTCCAATCCACATTGATAAGAATGGGGAATTTAAAATTTTAAATGCTAGAGGTGACTTCAACGCATAGCAAAGCCACCATATTCTAAAGTTGTCCTTGTGACATCAGCTGTTCTCAGGCTGCGGGTACAGCTCCGGCCGGCAGCCTGTCAATCTTGTTAATTTGCCCTCTCCTTATAGTGACGGAGGAGGACTGCATATGACCTGGCTCGCTCTCGCGCATAAGCGCACCCAGATCAATGTGTATGCATAGGCTGAGCATGTTCATACGCTCTGTCCTTTATAATGAAGGTTAGTCAACTTGCCTATGACTTAGGCAAGCGGACTGGCACTCATTATAAAGGATGTGCTCCTCCTATGCGTACATATTGACCTGGAAGCACTTATGCATGACAGCGCGCCAAGTCATATGCAGTCCTCCTCCGTCACAACAAGGGGAGGGCAAATGAACAAGACTGACAGGCTGCGGGCCGGAGCTGTACCTGCAGCCTGAGAGCAGTGGACGTCACAAGGACAACTTTAAAAGCTATTCTCAGCAACTACATGGTTAAAAATAAAAAAAACACAAAGGATTACTGCTTCAACAATGTTACACTACAAGAGGAAGTCAACGTTGAACATGGTGAGAGATCACCTTTAAAGTGTTAGTAATGTCTATAAAAAGTTTTTTGCATTTAGAAGAGCTTAAAAAGCGGAGCTAAATGCAAAAAAAAGTATCTCTCAAACCACTATGGTTTAAGAGATACAGGCGTTTGAAGTTTGATCTCTCCTACTGACAGCTGTAAAGCTGTCAGCAGGAGATTCGTGTCGGTTGACACGGTGGCGCTTGAGAAGTGCAGCGATCTCTTTACTTACAAGGAATCCCTTCAATGGAATGGTCTAAAACGTGTACCTGGTGTTCAAGCACACATTTTAGACCATTCCAATGAAGGGATTCCTTGTAAGTAAAGAGAACTCGGCACTTCTCAAGCGCCTCCGTGTCGACCGACACGAATCTCCTGCTGACAGCTTTACAGCTGTCAGTAGGAGAGATCAAACTTCAAAAACCTGTATCTCTTAAACCACAGCGGTTTGAGAGATACAGTTTTTTTTGCATTTAGCTCAGCTTTTTAAGCTCTTCTAAATGCAAAAAAAAAAAAATATTTTTTTTTAGACTTTACTAACACTTTAAGTATATCCGAAAAGAGTGTTGGAAGCCACTTACTTGCAAGACAGAATTTAGCAATGGGGCACTTATATACCCAATCTACTATCCCAAGTCCAATTACCTCTTTCATCTTCTCCATCTCGTTCTGCAGCACTTGCTTGGCCAGGTCCGTCTCAATTAACCGCTGCCGCAATTCCTCATTCTCCGCCTCGAGTTTCACCCTCTTCTTCTCCACTGCGTCCAGCTCATTGTGCAGGCGTATGGAGACGTCTTTCGCCACCTAGAAATAAATCAATTAAATATCAGAATCAGCTCACATTTCTCCCCTCCAACATGGTAATACACCTCTCTAACTGGTCCCCAAATACCACAAACAGCTTCATTTAGTTTGTTTTGCAGCAAACTGAACGTGCCTATGTGTTGTCTTAGCCATTTTCCCTCTAAAATAAACAGTTTGGGAAAATGACCTTTATGTCTTGATGGCACGTTATGTTAAAGGGACAGTAATGTCTCCTCCCACAAAATGTCCAGTTTTGTAGAGGTTAAAATATGAATCAACATGCTCCAAACCCTATCTCTCAAAACGCTATGGTTTGAGAGATATAGGGATTCAAAGTTCCACCCTCCTTCCCATTCTCCTGATGTCAGCTGTAAAGCACTCACAGGAGATCAATAAACATTCAGTATATCGCCAACGTTTAGGCCACATATTCTGGCATTCCTCAAGACTTTCACAAAAAACTGAATATTTACACACACGTGTGCCCATACCCGTGTTTGCGTACGTATTATATGTATGTGCGTCTGTATATACATTGCGTCTTTGCACGCGTGTCTGTATATATAAAAGTGTTGTGGTGGGGGAGGGGATTGTGTGTGTCGGGGGGGGGTTTGTGTGTGTCTATGTATGTACTTGAATATACATGTAAGTGTGTCTATATATATATATTTATTTTACAAACACACACACAAATAGGAGTGTAACACTCACAGACAAATATGTTGATACTGCCATACCTTTATAAAATGTGTTATATTGTATATGCTGTTTTTAAGCAGACCTGGGGAAGCAATACTCCTTTGCACACTTCACATCTCAGTAAGAAGGCTATGTTTTAATGTGTAAGACACAGCAGGAAGTGTGGAATTCATTAAAAAAATGGATTCCACCAGCCTGCTTACAAACAGCACATGTAATAGCATAAATCTCTCTCAAGGCATGGTACTTGTTAAATATGTATATGTTCTAGCAAGCGTACTTGCTAGCAGTACATGACAATCTATGTTCTAAGAGAGGACATAAGTATATCAGCTTGCCTTTTACAATTTGCGTTCTTTTAAAATTAAATCAGGCTCTGATCTGCTAAGTAATTGCACACGATTAAATAGGCTCTTCAGACAAAAATAGGATTAGGATTTAATGCCACAAAACAGTCCCTCTGCTACCAGTGAGACCTATTACAATCATTACAAAAATCTATTTAAATTTTAAATCTAACCATGCTGTTTTTTTTAATCCAAATCCTACTTCTTGGGTCTATAAAACCCTCGAGGTCCCAGAGGGGTGCGCAACGCATTGCTCTACAATGCGTTGCGCACCCCTCTGGCACTCAAAGGGTTAAGAGATATCATCAATTAGCGCTGGATGTTATGTCCATGTAGGTGGACATGACAATTGCTGGTAGTTTTAGTCAAACTGAAGAAACAGTGTGTGAACCTACTTAAAGGGATAGTAATATTTAAAATGTAAAAAAAAAAAAAAAAATTATATATATATATATATATATATATATATATATATATATATATATATATATATATATATATATATATATATATATGTTTTAGGGTTTATCCCCCTGAGTAAAACAATAGTACTCCCACTGCTGAAAGTTGTTTCATTCAAAAGTTATTAATTTTCAAAGTTGAATTTTTTAGGTGCAATATCAATTGTACAGTGGCGCTGTTGCTACACGATCCTATGGACAGCTCTGGTCCCGGGACCATAAATCTCCATAGGATGGTGTAGCAACAGCGCCACTGTACAATTTCAGGCCACTGTGATATTTCACCTAAAAAATTCAACTTTGAAAATTAATAACTTTTGAATGAAACACCTTTCAGCAGTGGGAGTACTCTTGTTTTACTCAGGGGGATAAACCCTACAACATATTTTTTAAAAATTTTAAGTATTACTATCCCTTTAACTCTTTATGCAGCAAAGGAGCAGCCAACACACTGAGAAGATTACCATGTGCCGCAAGCAGAGCTTGAGGTCTTGTGGTCCTGCTAGCAACTGTCATGTCTGCCTCCATGGACGGATTGAAGATGTTATATCATTAACCAAGGGCAGAGAGGTTAAATGGGACATTAGGAGTTTTATGGGTACAGCAAGGTAAAATGGGGGGTATAATTAGGTGTTAGCGCTCCTTTAAAGGGATAGTAATGTTTCACAAAAACAGCAGCTCCAATTAATCTTCATAGTATTTGGGCCATGAAGAGTGTTATTTCAATATTGTCAGAGTTGTAGTTCAAGAATTATTGAATGATAAAGTATCCCCCTCCTCCCCCTTTTACCTAGTGTAAGCCACCTCCCCTCAGATGTGGAATCTGGTCACTTGACTGGACAGATCACAGCAAGGGACAATCTTCTTACTGTGATCATAAGGAAAACCCTGCCCCTCTTGACAAGTTTTTCCCTTATGCTCACTGAAGATTGTCCCTCTCTGTAATCCATCCAGACAGTCTTGCTTCTCTGAGGTGAGCAGTGTTACATCAGTAAAAGGGGCGGGAGGGGGATACTTTATCATTCAATTACTCTTGAACTACAAGTCTGACAGTACTGAAATAACACTCTCCACGGCCCAAATACTATGAAGATTAATTGGAGCCGTTTTTATTGTGAAACATTACTATCCCTTTAATTTTGAGGAATGAATTGACATATAGCTAATTCACACTGCTCAGAGTATGGTATGCAAGGGGTTATTATACAATGTTATTCATATTCCTGTAGGGATCATTCCCCTTTAATAGAAATAATCAGAGAAATTGCCAGCAGCCCACTCCGTAGGAATCCTCAGCAGGGCACAAAGGCTGGAGTGGGCAGTGTATAAAGGGAGTCTGCTTTGTGTCAGAGATGCCATTGGAGAACAGCAAGAGCTCTGGGCTTTCCTGCTGGTGAGCAACACTTGGATGATGAAATCTACTGCAATCCCAAAATCCCAGCTGCTACAGTAATCGGCATGAACCGTTCCCAGCACACGCACAGCTGGACTACTGAAACATCTCCAGTAATCTTCCACCAGCAAATGGCTTGCAAAGGATGATGGAAGTTGTAGTACAGCAACTGCTGGTGGGCCACACAGTGCCCACTACTGAGAGAGAGGGGGAGACAGAGTCTCACACACACACACAGGGACAGAGAGAGAAAGACTCACAGAGACAGAGCGCTGCTTCAGTAATCAGCATGATCTGTTCCCAGCACACACAGCTAAACTATATAAACAACTCCCATCATCCTACTCCAGGTAATGGCTGGCAAAGGATGATGCGAGTTGTAGTACAGTAACTGCTGGGGGGGGGCACACACAGAGTAAGAGAGAGACAGAGACACAGAAAAAGACACACACAAAGACAGACAAACACACAAACACACACAGTAAGAATGACAGAAAGAGAGACACAGAGATCATGAAATCATTATAAAGATAGTAAAATGTCCCTATTCAATTATAGGCTACAGCAGAGTTTAATGTGGAACTGGAACATGAACACAAGGTCACATCAGTGGGAGCATCTACCTTGACCAGATATGCATGATTGTCAGTTAATGCAAATTAGCTAGTAGCGGCCTAGGGGGCAATGGCAGGTGGTAGGGAGAGCAGTGTGGAATGTTAGTATCTGGCTCACTGGGAGTGGCAGGTGGGAGAGCAGTGTGGAATGTCAGTATCTGGCTCACTGGGAGTGGCAGGTGGGAGAGCAGTGTGGAATGTCAGTATCTGGCTCACAGGGAGTGGCAGGTGGGAGAGCAGTGTGGAATGTTAGTTTCTGGCTGGCATGCTTGTCAGTACTGTCTAATGTGCATACACAGACAAGGCTAAATATCTATTGTTTTAAATACAAATGGCGAACAAATATAGGTGATTTTGAAAGCTCTTTCAAATTCACTAAGAAGGCAACTATGATCCGATAGTACCCCATCAGAAAATCTGCTTCCTGTTGATGAAGCCGGGACTGCACTGTGATCCCCAGCGGGCCAATGGGGGTTTTGAAGAGAGAACCCTGGTGCTCACTGGGAATAGATTGGAGTCCTGCAGTTGAATCTCTGGTCTGCGTGATGCATAGAGACTGTATTGGGCATGAAAGCAATGAGTTTTGGCTGAGACCCATATAGTTCTAGGCTACATTCCAGCCAAAATCAGTCACTTTTTTGGACCCTGGACAGCTGATTGAAGGCATTTAGGGGCTGCACAATGCACCCCCAGGCTTTTTCCAACAGGAACAGACAAAGACATGACAATTGAATTATAAAAATTTTAATGTGGTGTTAATTCCATTTTAATTGAAAAAACAAAACAAAACAAAAAAAATGTACCTGGCCTCTACACAAATGACACCTACCTAGGTAAATTCTCCTGTTAAATGAATTAAGGGCCAATTATTAAAAGGTCATAATTTAGTAAATACATAGTAACATAGTAAATTAGGTTGAATAAAGACGCAAGTCCATCAAGTTCAGCCTTTGCCTCATACCCGTGTGACATGAGAACTGTATAGTTTTCCCGCTACAAAATAAGTTATTCTTTATCAGACCTTCCTGATCAGCCTACTGGTAAACAGTATAACCTTGTATGTTCCCTTTTGAAAGAAATGTATCTAATCTTCCCTTTAAAAGACAATATACTTATCCAGCGCAAAATTGAAGGTCTTTTTATAACGTAATTCTTTGTTTCTGCTGCAGTTCTCTGTGGGTATCGCCCATCCAACCCACGTCACTCGAATCAGTAGATATGCACTCAAAAGAAAGGGAGAAACAGCGCAAAAACTTCTTCTAAGCGTAGTATTGAGCAATATGATACATAAACCCCCCCTATCCCATGTGAATCAATCACTTGCCTGGGAGGTTCCTTTGCCTCCCAATATATACGCTGTCAACGATGGTAATCAAGGTATTTCCAAATGTCAGCTTATAAGAAGTAATACATAGTATAAAAGACCATCTATATGCAAAATATGTGGACTATATACCGGGAATATTTAAATCGCAAGATAAGTGAAAAAAACATGTAAGGAAAAAGGAGGTATAACGGGCCTAATACATCTATAGAAATGCAAAGGACCAATGTATCATAAGAAAGCACTATAAAAAACATAAAAAGCAGACGTGTCTGTAAAGACACTAAAAGATATATGTATAAAACTGCTATCAGTACTCCACATATAGTGAACCACAGCTAGAAATACACATACAAAATATAGAAACAAATAGTATCAAATAGTAAACAGAAGGTACCGTTGTGTCCAACGAGAATAATCGCTTAACACATTTCGTGACTTCACACTGTGTGTATGTCACTTCATTAGAAGTTGTTTTATTACATTTAGAGTTTTTTCTGTTGCGTAAAACAAGGCCATTCCCACTGCTGTCAGTTGGTTTATTCAAACTTTACAACCGCTCAAATAATCAGGAAGTGGAGTTACTGTGTTTACTTCCTGGAAGTTCTGACAGGAAGTGACTCAGCAGTTTCTAGCACATTCTATAGAGAACTGCAAGTCAGTGACTTTCCTCTACATTAGAATGCAACAGAAAAACACATTGGAATTTGACCACTAGAGGGAAGTGCTAATGTAAAAAACACTGGTTTAATCAGTAATGACTCTGGAAATATGCATCTCTCATCAGTGGGAGTACACTTATTTTACTCAACAGGAAACACCCTACAATATATTTATATTAAAAAAAAAAAAAAAAAAATTACTGCTCCTTTAAACCTTTGACCTCTCTAGCAGTTACCACTGTTAACAACGCATAAGGCTATAGTCTATTTTGAACATACAGTATATGAAATATGTTCAACTTCAATGGCAACAATAGTCTATTTAGGGAGGCTTAGAAAGTGATGCAGTTTTGGGACAACCCTTTGATTTTAAAGGGCTTTTTAACACCTACTAGAGAGATCTCAAATGCATTGCAAAGCAATGCGTTGGAGCTCTCTCTAGAATTCAAGGGGTTAAATGCAACAATTAAAATTTGATATTTGGGGAACGTATATTTGTTCCGTATGGTGCAGATGGTGTGCTCCAGAATTGTTCCTCAGAGTTGTTCAAGCCTCACAATACAGGGAAAGCCAAGAAACAGGGAAGATAAGCCAGTACATTGTACATTATATCATCAGGCAGACTCGCCCCAAGGAACTTAGAATATAGTGCAGGGCTGGACATCTGGCAGAGACATTTGAATGGCACGTGGCCTGCCTGAGAACTGCAAGTTTTCATTACATGATATCACCGCTTTTAAATAGGCTTGGGAAACAAAATTATAGCTCTCACCATGAAAAAAAAAAAAAATAAAAAATAAAAAAATATGAATATCTAGTTTGAGACGCCCATATGGACTAGTGAAATATCCTGCTGCTGCCCTCAATCTAATACAACCTGGCCCAAGGAGTTTTTAATTTATTTATACAATAGGAGATCCAGTCTAGGAGCTTACAATCAAATGGGAGACCCGTCCATTGAGCTTCCAGTTGAATGGTACTATGGGAGACCCATACAAGACGCTTACATTCTAGTGGTATAATGGGAAACCTATTAAAAAGAGCTTATAATCTAGTGGCATAACAGGAGACCAACACCAAGGAGGTTACAATCAACTGGTATTATGGGAGACACGCCCGAAGAAGCTTACAATCTAGTGGTTTCATTGGAGACTAGCCCAAAGAAGCTTACAATCAAGTGGTATTATGGGAGACAGGCCCAAAGCAGCTTACAATCTAGTGGTTTCATTGGAGACTAGCCCAAAGAAGCTTACAATCTAGTGGTTTCATTGGAGACTAGCCCAAAGAAGCTTACAATCTAATGGTTTCAATGGAGACTAGCCCAAAGAAGCTTACAATCTAGTGTTTCATTGGAGACTAGCCCAAAGAAGCTTACAATCTAGTGGTATCATGGAAGACTAACCCAAAGTAGCTTACAATTTAGTGGTATCATGGAAGACTAGCCCACAAAAGATTACAATCTAGTGCAGGGCTTAAAATTTGAAGTCCTCTGCTACTAGCCAGACCTGAAAAGTTACTCGCCACTGCAAGTCAAAACATAACCACCAGGGCTGAATTTCTACTCGCCAGGGCTAAATTTTCATTCGCCATTGGCTAATGGCGAGTGGAAATTTTGAGCCCTGATCTAGTGGTATCATGGAAGACTAGCTCAAAGAAGCTTACAATCTAGTATTCTCATGAGAGAGCCAAAAACGATCTAGTAGTCTTATGCAAATGATTTACAAGATTTTGACCCAAATAACTGACAACCCAACAATATAACTGTAGATTATTCCAAATAGCATTTCCAACCAAAGGGATATAAATTACAATCCAGTACTATAAAAAGCAGAAGTGCTGCCCCAAGAAGCTTGGTTTAACCCAGAATTGTTCAATTTTGCTTTTATGCAATAGACATTTGAATCAAGTGATACAATGGTAAGACTGTGTATCTGACAGTAATGGCCTAGTAATCAAATGCAGGGAGATTATTTTGCCTTTTAATCTCTATAAACAAATGATGCTGCCATCATTATTCAAATACGACAAAGACAAAATAAATAAATAAATTAAAAAAAAAAAAAAAAAAAAAAAAAAAAAGCCAACAACACAAAACATGAGAAAAAGATGTTCTTACATATGGAAATTAAACAAACTCCATTGCTATTTAAAGGGGAACTACCACCCCACAATAACTAGCTGCTTAGTAGCGCTAGTCGCCAGAAATATTACCTGGTTCCAAAGATTTTGCCATTTTCCTGAGGTGCACAGGAGCAGGAAGCACGGACATCTCGTCACAGTGACGTCCGTGCGCCTGCGCTGTCAGTCCCTTTCGGAGCCACTTGGCGACTAGCGCTACTAATCAGCTAGTCGCCAGATGAAGACTGCGTTCATGTAAACTTATTGCGGGGTGGTAGTTCCCCTTTAATAAGAGAGACACTAAGATGATGCACTATGAAGAAACAGATCAATTCGAGGGCAGATCAACTACTCCATAGTTAAACAGAAATCCAACTGATTTAAAGTGTCCGTACTGTCTACTTACAGGTGTGTGTCCGAGTCTTCTTTATATAAAACTAAAATAATGAGCTATATGTAAGTTCTTAATTTTCTGTACTTCATAAGTTATGCAGATAAAAAGATCCCCCGCCCACCCCATTTTGGCAGTCTCCCTCTGAATTTCAGGTTGGGTCGTGCGACTCGATGGCTGCGGCGAAGGATAAATGTCAGTAAGTAATTATAAGGGAGATCCTGCCCCCCTTGACGAAGGAAGGCAGGATTTCCCTTTGCTTACTGAAGTTTGTCCCACTCTGCCGCCGTCCTCACCAGCCTGCTGATTCAGAGTGACGTGCCAGACAGGGGCGGGGATCTTTATCTCTTCATATCTTTTGAAGTACAGAAAATTAAGAACTTGCATATAGCGCATGCTCTTAGTTTTCATGCAAAGAAGACTCGGAGACGTACTTGTAAGTAGACATTACTGACATTTTAAGGTTGTCCTGAGAATTGAAGTTATTATAAAGAGAATAAAAAACCTGCCTATATGTTGCATTAGCCTTTTGTTTCTAACTTGTGAATGGTGCACAGCGTTGTCTGTTCAATTGGACGCGCACAGGTCAGGGACCCACTGGGGTTCTGCAGCAATTTTCACAGAAGTCAACTGCTGTGAAAATCGCCATCCCCAATTTGCTGAGTGCGGTCGATCTCCGCACCCCTGCCTCCTAGAGGCAGGACAGACAGCGAACCAGAAACCTTAAGATTTTGCATGCAGTGCAGTTCAGGGACCCGCTGGACTGCTGCAGAAGTGGGCATCCTTAAAAAATAAATAAATAAATAAAAATTGCCTCCACAGTGAATCTCCCTGTAGCTTTGCCCTTAACCACTCCTGTGAAACTCTGCTCCCCCCAATTTGAAGCCTGCCACCAGTCTCCGCCATCTCAGAGTGGGACAGACAGTGAACCAGAAACAGCTGAAATTGTATTATTTGGATATTTATATTATATAAATATATATTATATATCTATCTATAGAGAGAGAGAGAGAGAGAGAGAGAGAGAGAGAGAGAGAGAGAGAGAGGGAGAGAGAGAGAGAAAGAAAGAAAAGTAGCTTTGAAAGATGAACTTTTGTTAGCGGCAGAGTGTGGCATTTTATGCTAATTTGTTTCCGTGCTGGGCCAGTATATTTCCACACACTGTGCTATGAATGAATCTAGGCAAATCCCACATGCTGGGTGACATGTCTAATAGCACAGCAAGTGATAAGGTTGACCTCAATTAAAACTAATTAACATACTTTGCAGATAATTTGCATAAAGTGCCACATAAATCAAGGTTAATTTCTCAAAAACTATTTTACAAAAAAACGGTTAGACAGTATAAGCAGATTTTAATTCTCTGTAAAACAAAGCAAACTGGTCTTAGTGTGACAGGACCAATTTACATGGGGCTTTTAACCCGTTAAATGATCGGAAGGTCTCCAACACATTGTACACTTGCATTCAAGGGGTTTAAATCCTCCTTTAACCTATTAAGAACCAGAGGGGTGTGCAACGTATTGCAAAGCAATGCACTGCACACTTTTGTGGTCCTTAAAAGTCTTAACCCTTTGAGTGTCAGAACAGTGTGCAATGCATTGAAAATAAGCTTGCTACACAACCTCTGCATAACCTCAAAGTGTTAAATTAGTGGACATTTTATTTGTGCACAACGGTGATTTTGGTTGGTCCCAAAAGCGTCTTTTTACACATGCCCTGAAGTTCCTTCAAACTGGCCATCTCAAGGGACAACCAATTTCCTCTCCCAAAATTGTCTCATAATACCGTTATCCCTCTTCAGAAGGGCCCCCTCCCCCCCTTCTGACTTTCAGACAACCAAAATATTAGCAGCCGTTGGCCTCTTAAAATACTGAGAGTCTTTGTTTGGAAGAGGAAGAAACTGGCAGTGCAGGAGCAGTGCACTAATGGAAAATAAGGCCATGTAAAATAGGAAGGCTGAAGTCAGCAATATAAACACAGGCCGGGGCCTGCTCTGGAGTTGCCAGGCAACCAGGGAAGAGCCGCCACTTCCTGCAATACACTGGAGACTGACGGTACCAATCTATAACTGCAGTTATTGTGGCGTAAACCAGCTGCACCACAAGGGACAAATAAAAATTCCTGTTAAAATTAAATTGGGCTTTTAACCCCTTTAATGCTAGAGAGCCCTCCAATGCATTGCTTTAACTTAGATACCAAAACTACATGAACCTAAGCATGCTTATTAAATACATGTGTAGAATGTCGTATTCAAGCACAACCTGATTCATTTTGTTTGTGCAGTTTTCAATGAAAAGCAGAATATGAGTTACTTTACGCAAATTATAACCCCACCGCTCTTATATGAAGAAAGGCTGCTACCTTATCTCACCTAATTTAGAGACAATACAACGCTATCACTTCTGAGCCACCTAACAAGAATGCTATGTGCGCCATGGAGATCTGAAACAGGTAGTAATGGCTGCACCCACAGAGCAAATTTAACCCTTTGAGTGCCAGTGGGACATGCAACAAATTATTACTGACTCAATCATGAAATACATGGTATTTAAAGGGATAGTAATACTTCTTTTATCTTATTTTGTAGGCATTAAAAAAACATGAAGAACGATATAAGTCTTATCTCTCAAACCTTTATGGTTTGAGAGATATTCACAAGCAAAGTTCCCCCTCCCGCCCCTTTTACCTAGTGTAAGCCATCTCTTCTCAGGTGTGGAATGCAGTCCATAGACCACAAAGATAACAGGAGGGGACAATCTTCTTCCTATGAGAACAATGAAAACCCTGCTCCCCCTTGACAAGCTTTTCAGCTTTTTCCCTGATCTTAATTGAAGATTGTCCCTCTCTGCAGTCTACCTGGGCACCTCCCTTCTGATCTGGCTGAGCAGTGTTACATCAGTAAAAGGGGCGGTAGGGGGATACTTTGTCATTTAATTACTCTTGAACTACAACTCTGACAGTAATGAAATAACACTCTCCACTGCCCAAATACTATGATGATTAATTAGAGCTGCTTTTATTATGAAACATTACTAGCCCTTTAATTGTATACAACTCCACACCAGTTTAGATGTTACCGTTCCTTTAACCCTTTGCAGCGGGGTAACCAACACAAAGCAATGCACTTGAGACATGACCGCTAGCTCAAAGGGTTAATTAAAATGAACTCAAGTAGAAGTGACACTGCTATACCCGAGAGATGTTTCGTGAAGGAGTGTGTGTGTGTGTGTGTGTGTGGGGGGGGGGGGTACGGAGAAAAACTACATTTTCACTGAGATACTGACTAACAAAGCAATTTCACAGTTCCCTGCTCCAACAACTGCTGTATTGTGAAAATGAAAGCTCAGCCTTTTAACCCTTTGAGTGCCAGAGGTGTATCCGGCGCATACCTCTCAGGCACTCAAAGGGTTAACTTATCATTCCAATTCCTATATCCGAGAGAAGTGGCATTAATACGTATGACACAATGTACAGGTCAGCCCAATCTTTTTTGGACAAATTCACAAAATTCACCTTTTTCATAATTAGTCTACTGAGAGTGCAGTATTATACAACACAGGAACTGAATGGACTTTAGGAAAAATGCACAAATGCCATATGCAGTTCTAGTCCACAAATGCATCAGTGATACAGGGGGGTGGACTTATGTGGACCCTTCCACTGTACATACCATTAAAGTGATAGTAATACTTCATTTTTTGTTTTAGTATTGTAGGCATTAAAAAAAACAAAAAATTAAGTATTACTATCACTTTAAAAGGAGCTAAGAGGTACAAAAAAAAAAAGATTAAAAAGTTGAGCAATTCTAGAGGCAACTAAATTGCAACCTCAGGGAAAGCAAACAAAACTTTAACCCATTAAGAACCAGCAGTCCATGGAAGTTACCTTCCCTTAAAGGATATCTATCACCCCTATACGTGTTGGTATCAATAGATAGAATATGTAGGGACTAGCTAGTAAAACAGTTTTTTTTTTTTTTTTTTTTTTTTTAATTTAAAAAAACAAAATCTGTATTTTGCTGAAATTAATCAAATAAATACTGCCCTGTGCCCTACTTCCGGGCAAACTGCGGTTGCCAGCTCTGTACCGCAGTCTGTCACTCTTTCTCCTCTCCCCTCCCTCTATCCAGACTCCTCCAATGACTAAGGCTTTCTGCATGTAAGCTGGAGCGCTCTCATTGGCCAGAGACCCAATGCACCTAACTTGTTAAGACTGAGCTGCAATAAACTTTTGAATAAAAGATCCTACAGCCGTGGGAATGCCCTTATTTTACTTAGGGGTTTAAGCCCTACAATATGTATTTTTTTCAGGGTGGATTAAAACATTTTTTTTTTTTTTTAATTTAAATCAAATTTATTTTAATGAAATGCTTTTGGTGGAAAAATCTATGTAAAGATAGTTTTCTATTTAAGATACATTATTGTTTAAAGGTTATTCAGCATGAAACAGAGCTTAGCTATGTACCTGAGGCTGTAGTGTCATGCAGTTATATTTTATGTTATAATAATAATAATATTTTATTATATGTTTCAAATGTGAGTGATTAATCTATTAACCCTTTGAATGCCAGAGTGGTACGGAACGCATTGCTTTGCAATGCGTTCCGTACCACTCTGGCACCCAAAGGGTTAAACTAAAATCAGTTCTGATATTGCAGTTTTACTAATCTGACAGGTTATATTCTAAATATGACTTCTTCACCTTGTTGCAGATATTGATGGTTTTTGCATTTAAAAATCATGATTTAAATCAAACCCACTCTGATTTTTTTTTTTTTTTTTTACTTATTAAGTGTCCCTTTAAGCATGTATGACAGTGGTTCTCAATCTTTTTTTTTTGTTTGGGGTACCCCTAACACATAATCTAGAACAATCGGTGCTCCCCTAACATATTTAATGTAGTTTATCAAGGACATAATGAACGGTACAATACATAAATATGTATATATTAGGTCTTACAATCATAGTAACAAAACTAAAAACATATTGTGCAGAACCATTTCTGTTAATCTTTATCTAAAAGTCCATTTTTGTTAGTCTTCATAGAAAATGTGGGGCACCCCAAGATGATGTCCTGCCACGGCACCCTGATTGAGAATCACTGATGTATGAGATAGGCATAAGGATATCCTGAATTTAAGATCAAGGACCAAA
Source organism: Rhinophrynus dorsalis (assembly GCA_037306005.1). Lineage (NCBI taxonomy): Eukaryota > Metazoa > Chordata > Amphibia > Anura > Rhinophrynidae > Rhinophrynus > Rhinophrynus dorsalis. Next base: position 26,437,601 of record CM074727.1, on the reverse strand, counting down.
TAAGGTAGGAAATAATGGGTAGATTAGGATGAGCCAAACGGTTCTTTTCTTCCGTCAAATTCTATGCAGCATTCAAGTGAGTATAATATCCATTTAAAAAAGTGGGCATGTTTAATTGTTCCCAAAGTTTAAACTCAGAATTGGCACATACAAGTGCCTGTATATATTATATCACTAGCGAAGGTGCATGGTGTTCCCAATACAACTGGGCACGCCATGGAGTTTGGGGACCCACTGGACTAATTTTCACAGGAGTGGGTGGGGGGGCGACGCTCCCCTGCCAACCCCTGTGGAAATCGCCGCCCCTGATTCACTGAGTAACACCAGACCATATACAGAGTTTTATACACACATAGATTATATACACGTACACTATATTATATCCAAATCTGACATAGAATTACCTTCACATCTTGTTCCATGGAGCTGATGAGCTCTCCATCCACTTGTCCCGACTGTGCCACTCGCAGCCCCCTGCGCTCTGCCTTCTTCAGCCTGTACTGCAGGATTCGGCAAGTCTTGTGGACCTGTTCTAACTGCTGCCGGAGCTCTTGAAGCTGATACACATCCTCCTCCATATAGACATCTCTCATCTCCAGCATCTCGGACCTCAGCTCCTCAATCTCATCCTATGAGGAATAGAAGACAGGTTTAGTACTAGGACAATGTTCATGAGATGAAGGAATCAATCTAAGGGGGTCTATTAATTAGATTAGCTCTGTGCCAGGACTGTTCAAACAGCTTGTGTCCATTTCCATCAAGACGTCTAGTAGCTTTGACAAATGTCCATCATGTAACACGTTGGTGCCTATTCCTGGAACTGGCTGTGCTATAAAAAACGTCCCCAGTGTGTGTGGGCTCTGCCTACATTAGGGGGGGTTATGCACCAAGGTGTGATAAAAAGGAGATAATGAAGGGATAACTTCTCCAGTGATATCATTCCTCCAATTGTGTTATTCTATGGAGCCAATAACTAAGATGTCTCCAATTTGAGACATTGTAGTGCGTAGATTCTATAGAACAACATAGGAACTGGAGAAGTGATATCACTGGAGAAGTCATCTTGGCTTTATCACCTCTTTCCACACCTTAGTACATCTCCCCCAGTTGTTCTTAAAGGGATAGTAATACTTTATTATTACTATCCCTCATATTGTAGGTATTTGCAAAATAAGTTAATAGCCCCCAGGTTCACAAAGGTCCATAAAGGTTTGAGAGATAAGACTTCTATCGTTCTTCATGTTTTTTTTAATGACTACAAAATAAAATAAAGATAAAACGAAGTATTACTATCCCTTTAAGAAGTTCTGGGGATTTTTTTTTTTTTTTTTTTTTGTTTAAACAAATTTTCTGTGCCTTGGAAGTGGCCATACCCAAGAGGCCACCAACAAGCTGTGCGACAGACTGATCAAAACACAAATACATGAGAGCTTGGGGCTTTTCTTTGTGCTTAGCAAAGCGGGAACAGGACAGAGAGAGGTGACTGCTTGAGAAGGGGCCCAGACAGACGACCTGTGGAGGGTGACAGCTTCTCACCTCCCAGACACTGAAGCTCAGTTTACCATAAACTTGGCACAGAGATCACACCCAAACAAACACACCGTAAATAATTCATTGTAAAGCAGCAAGTACGAATCGGTTTTGGTTTCCATTTCTTTAGCTCGTTAATAATATTTTAAAGCGGAACTACTACCTCCAGTACAGTCGCCCTGCAATACTAATGCAGGTGGCGACTAGCTTTGTAATCATTATTTTCTCTCTCAAAAGTGCCCACAAATAAAGTTATCCTTAAGGTTCCGAGACTGACGGCCAGGTTACTGCAGCCTGTGTGCCTGCGCCGTCAGTCTCTTCCGGAGCCGGGCGGGTCAGTGCTACACCTGTGAAGAGTACTGACTGCGCAGGTGTGCATTCAAGATGTCCGCGGTGATGTCTGACTTCTGGTCTTGGAAGCTTAAGAATAACTTTATTCGTGGGCACTTTTTAAGGGTAAAATAATGATTACCAAGCTAGTCGCCACCTGCATAAGTACTGCAGGGTGACTTTAGTGGAGGTGGTAGTTCCCCTTTAAACAAATTCTACTATAAAAGGAGCATTAAAACTTTATTATATATATTTTATAGTCTTGGTCATACTTCCCAACATTTCAAATGCCCATAGGAGCACACTTTTGTTTTAGGGGGTGTTGCTGGGAGTGTGGCAGGTGGGTGGAGCATTACTGAGAATTTTTAAGACATTTCATCATGACCTATTGACACCTCTTTGTGTAACGGAATAAATAATTAGCGAGATCAAAGTATTTATTTACACAGATTAATTTATAAACACATACACTAAAGTTTAAACAAACAATGTGAGTTTTATTGCTGTGGAGCGATGCGATACACTTATATACGCACCACACAGTCTGATCTCCTAAATACAGGGACACCAGGGTGATACATTTCTATACACATTACCTCCTCCACTCACTGACTGCTCAGCAATGCATTACTCACCTCCCCTAGCACTGACTTCCTGTCTTATCCCTACATTACAGCCCCCACTCATTGACACTGCTCAGCAATGCAATGTCCACCTCCCCTAGCACTGAATCCTGTCTTATCCCTACATTACCTCCTCCACTCACTGACTGCTCAGCAATGCATTACCCACTTCCCCTAGCACTGATTTCCTGTCTTATCCCTATACTACCTCCTCCACTCATTGACGCTGCTCAGCAATGCAATGTCCACCTCCCCCAGCACGGACTTCCTTTCTTATCCCTACATGACCTCCCCACTCACTGACACTGCTCAGCAATGCATTACCCACCTCTGCTAGTACTGACTTCCTGTCTTATTCCTACATTATCTCCTCCACTCACTGACACTCCTCAACAACGCAATGTCCAACTCCCCTAGGACTGACTTCCTGTCATATCCCTACATTACCTTCCCTACTCACTGACACTGCTCAGTAATGTATTACCCACCTCCCCTAGCACTGACTTCCTGTCTTATCCCTACATTACCTCCCCCACTCACTGACACTGCTCAGTAATGCATTGCCCCCCCCTCCCCTAGCGCTGACTTCCTGTCTTATCACTATATTAGCTCCCCCACTCACTAACATTGCAATGCTTTGCATACCCCTCAGACACTCAAAAGGTTAACACCTACAGTGTTATCCAGCCCTAAATTAGCCTCTATGTAAGAGTTAATACAGTCACACACAGTCATCCTGCAGACTCAGCGGAGCTGGGAAGGTGAAGGAGAGACAGATTTAATGCAGAAAATGGGCAGGTTTCAGCATGAAAATTAAGCCACATCTAGCGACCTTGAACTGGCACATGAATCATTTCACCAAAGCCATATGATTACAGTAATAACAGACACTCAGTTTTAGCTGTATACAGCTGTCTCTTGGGCAATGTTGAGCTCATAAAACAGATGTGCCCAAATTGTTTCATTTGTGGTCCAGAAAGTCACAAGCGCATGGGACAAATTATCATCATTATCATTTTTTATTATTATTGATAACGATGGTGAATTATAGCCTGTCAGCTATTCAAATACACGGATTTATTTATTGAGCATGTTAATGACAATACGGTTATTTAAGAGACTTCTACTCAAACTGTACTGTATGATACTGGCAAGCACGGGAGTAGGTCTTACCGGCCTACGAGTTAACCCCTTACGGAACCATGACGTGCCAGGACTGTCATGGGTAAAACATTCGGTAAGTATACACAACGGTCCAGGCATGTAATGGATTTCAGGGCTCCCCATGCGGTTGCACACCGTCCGGGGAGCCCTGGATCGGTTAGAGAAAAAAGAAAATAAAAAGCTACGTGGTCCTTGATTGTCAGTCCTTAAGGGCATGGGCGGATTGTCCTATCGGGGGATCGGGCATCCCCTGGTGGGCCGATAGATCATGGGCCGGTGGGGGAGATCAGAGGATCTCACCGCCCCACGATATTTTGAAAGAGAGGTCTGTGTTGCCACCAGCACAGACACTCTCTGTGACAGCCTTCGATGCCGCACAGGGACCACAAGGGGGCGTCGGTGCGGCTAGTGGGCTGCTTTAACCCTTTGAGTGCCAGAGGGGTACAGAATGCATTGCAAAGCAATGCATTCCATACCCCTCTGGCACTCAAAGGGTTAAAAAAAATGCCCGGGCTGGTATTCCCCTACAATCCACCCCTGCTTAAGGGGTTAATTAGGAATCAAGTGGGCCGCACGATGGGCGCCCATGTTTTCAAGGAACATATGTTCCAAAACATTCAGCTTCCACACCGTGATGGAATTTAACCTTACGGATGTTTGAAACATCTCTTGTATCCAAGGAGTTAACAAAGCAGTAAAGAGTTAAAGCAGCCATACCTAAAATAAGTACCGTAAGCAAGCCAACACATCCTTAATACAGTGTTTTCAATCTTTAATTAAACCTAAAGAGTAAAAGGGTGTTCAACACATTACTTAGACATATACTGAACACTCCCCTTTGGTCCAGAAATGGTTAATAAGGCTCATTATCCACAGCTTAAAAACAAAACAAATTCCTTTGCATTTCAATCGCAAAACTTTGGACTCCCCCATGCACTGAAGGGGTTAAATCTAGTCTGTAGTACATTAGACCATTGCACTAGAGGCAAAGAAACGCATATTCGGAAAAGTGTGCCTCGCAGGCATTGTCCTACTTTAGACAAAGCACCATTCTCAGGCAGATGACAATACATCAGTGTGCATTTGGCATCAGTAAGAATATAGATCCATTAGATGACTTTAGGGTTTTATTCGGACATTAACATCTGCCGCCATGAATATGACATGGTTCTCTCTTGAACAAAAGCAAGCAAAATGCCTTGTAGTTATTTGGATTTTTGGGCCATAGTAAAGTAAATTTAAATTATTATTAGAAGGTATAATGTCTCCTTTAATGATCCGACCACAATGTAAATTCTAGACAATATGTCCATATTTGGTCTAACCCAGAGGTGTACAAGTAAGCCCAGAAGGATCTTTTAACCCTTCGCAATGCACTGGACACCCCTCTAGCAAGCAAAAGGTTAAAACACATTACAATAGACATGTAACTGCTGGTACACAGAAGATAAATTAAAAGGCGAATTGTCACCTGTATTAAAGTTGCCTTGATCTGAATGTTCCATTGCACTGAATCTGTAATCCTCTCATTTTTTTTTTTAAGGGATAGTAATGTTTCACAATAAAATCAGCTCCAATTAATCATCATAGTATTTGAGCCATGGGGAGTGTTATTTCAATACTGTCAGAGTTGTAGTTCAAGATTAATTGAATGATAAAGTTTCCCCCTCCTTTCCCTTTTACTGATGTAACACTGCTCACCTCAGAGCAGCAAGACTGTCGGGATGGATCACAGAGAGGAACAATCTTCAGTGATCATGTCAAGGGTGCAGGGTTTTCTTTATGATCACAGTAAGAAGACTGTGCCTCGCTGGGAGCTGTCTTGTCTCAAGACCAGATTCCACATCTGAGAGGAGGCGGCTTACACTAGGTAAAAGGGTCGGGAGGGGGATACTTTATCACTCAATTACTCTTGAACTACAACTCTGACAGTATTGAAATAACACTCTCTATGGCCCAAATACTATGAAGATTAATTGGAGCTGCTTTTATTTTGAAACATTACTATCCCTTTAAATATAATGTGGTATTCACCAAGATACTTGCTTTTAAAGTTCAGCCGGTTGCGTCACTTCAGGACAGGCTGCTGGTCAACTCTGCCCCACAGCCGGTCAATCTTCATCTGTTCCCCTCCCCAAGAAGCTCCTTGTTACAACCTTTCCGATGACAGAGGATTTCTCCATGGAGAGGTCTCATTAGCAAGAGAGCGATCCAGCTTACATGGCGAAACCCTCCGTCATCGCAGGAGGTTGGAACGAGGCTCTACTTGGGGAGGGGAACAGACGAAGATTGACCAGCTGTGAGTTAGAGTTGACCAGCAGCCTATCCTGAAGTGACGCAACCGGCTGAAAGTTAAAATCCATTATCTTGGCGAGTACCGCACTATGTTTAAAAATAGAGATGCACCGATACCGATTTTTTAAGACCGAGTAAGAGTACCGATACTTTTTTTTGCGGTCATTCACCAGTTTTCCAAGTACCTATATGCTTTAGGTACTTGGAAAACTGGCAAATGACCGCAAAAAAAAAAAAAAAAGTATCGGTAAGTATCGGTAATTGGTATCGGTGAGCACTCGAAATATACACACACACACACACACACACACACACACACACACACACACACACACACACCACCTCTTGACTCTTTCTCCTCCTCTTGATCCCACCCTTTTGCCCCCCTCTCTCTCTCTCTCCTGATCCCCCCTCCTTTTGCCTCTTCTTGGCCCCCCTCCTTTTGTCTCCTGATCCCTCCTCCTTTTACCTCTTTTCCTCCCTCTTGACCCCCTCTCTGCCTCTTTCACCACCCGCTGCCCCATCTTGCCTCCCTTACCCTCCTCTGCCGGGTGCTCGCTGTTCTCTCGTGAGCCCCGGCAGAGGTCAGGGTCGGAGCGTTGCCATGGTAACCCGCAGCAACGCTCCAACGGTGCGGGAGAAAGAGAGGCTCCCTCTCATCAGCACTGACCCTGACACAGGGTATCGGTGCTGGCATCGGCCGCATTTGCACGAGTACAAGTACTCGCGCAAATGCTGGTATTGGCACCGATACCAGTATCAGTATCGGTGCAACCCTATTTAAAAAATATAAAAGGATTACAGATTCAGTGCAAAGTAGCATTCAGATCAAGGCAACTTTAATACATGTGATTGTTTCTTTAAAGGGGAACTGTCACTGGTTGCAGATCATGTAACGGTAACACTGGACTCTCTCAGCCTGAGAAATTGTCACCCGGGTCAGAATTGCAAATCTCAGGGCACGACCTTGACAGTTCCCAGCTATGTTGATACGCAAAATTGTAGCACCGTAAAAATACATTTTCTTGATTTTCGTGTTTTTAGTAGTGTTTCCCATTCTATATATGGTAGACTAAGTGCATCGGTCGCTCCCCTTCTTAAAGAAGCATGAAAATTGTTTTTTCAATCCTTTCTTCTCTTTTGGTGCCAGTTCCCTTTCTTTGTTGTAACAACATAAATAAATGAAAAGGTCATGAATTTGTTGAGCAAAATAAAGTAGTAGTTACTAGGGTTACTAGGTTCTAGGAATCATTGATGAGAAAGATTTAGGAGGGCTTTTACATAGTAGTGCTCAATGTCAATCAGCAGCTGCCAAGGTCAATAAGATATCATCATGTACATACAAAAGGAGAATAATGCATGGGTAGACACTGTGCTTTTAGTCCAGTAACATTAAATAGCTAACAGCAACAGTTCATAAGTACATGAATACCAAGACCGGAACCAAAACAAGGTAAAGAATTTGAGATTTTACATACGGAGTAATGTGCCAACTATAATTTGTTTAGAATATATTGGGAGGCACAAGTCTGTAAGGATGTATTTTATATTATACATGAGAGAGAAAGAGAAAGAGAGAAAGAGAGAGAGAGAGAGAGAGAGAGATTGAGAGAGAGAGAGAGAGATTGAGAGAGAGAGAGAGAGAGATTGAGAGAAAGAGAGATTGAGAGAGAGAGAGATTGAGAGAGAGAGATTCTGGAGCAAAACAACTGAGACATGGGGTGGGATTAAAACTCCCCACTTTCCATTTGCTTCCCAAATTGCTTCGCAATGTGTTGGAGACCTCTCTAGCATTCAGGAGGGTTAAAATCCCCATTTTCAAATCAACGGGAATTTTTAGTTCTCCCCTATAGTGCAAATGGTTTGCCCCAGAACATCTCCACCATTTCTTTTGAACGTACGGTCTCTTCTGCCTGAACCCCTCACTGCCCACCTGCCAACAGTGGGTATAAATATATCAGGATAAGTTAAAACGTGCTGAAATAATCAGCAAACAAGAATTAGCAACGCAACACTCCACCCCCCCCCATCCAAAGTCTTCTGTTAGTGTGAATTCTCAGCAGAATAAGACGTTTAACCCTCTGAGTGCCAAGGGTGCAGGGGCGTGCGGCACATTACTTCACAATGAGTGCCAACGCAAAGAGTTAGCCCACAACACAGGGCCCACTAATGAGGGTTTAGAAATACTCATACAAAACACAGAAGCAAACCAACTGCATCATAGGGGACAAATAACCCCCCCACACACACACACACCCTTGATTTAACCCTTTGACTGCCAGAGGGGTACCCAACGCATTTCACATGGCATTTTTAATTACTTGAATGCATTGGGACAACTGTCTAGCACTCAAGCGGTTTTAGATTGTAAGCTTTCAGGCAGGGACCTCCCTTCCAGTGTTGCAAAGCACTTGTAATCCTGTATTTTCTAAACCCTTAATCCCCGGAAAACCCATGACTTGCCAGGATCGTCATGCATTTCAGGGTTCCCCGCACGGCTGTTCACCGTTCGGGGAGCCCTGATTCCGATACAGAGAAAAAAAAGTGCTCTGTGATCATTAAGTGCTGGCCACGAGCGGTCAGTCCTTAAGGGGTTAAGTTGTAAAGAGCTGCATACACTTGTGGGGCAATATAAATAAACATTCATTCAAAAGTGGACCTTTCACCTCTAACAAACTGGCTCACATTTAAGTCAAAGGGTAAAACCTATACGTTGTGGGTTGTTATTGCAAGTCTGGCCATCCCCTGTGTAGTGCAATCCCCGCCCACCACGATGATCGATCACACTCCTCCCTGTACGTGCATCCTCATGACACTACATTGTATTCATTATAGTGAAAGCGTGTTCATAAAAAGCTGCCTCACTACATATATTGGCAGCCCAGTGCGCTCTGAGCTCCTGGCTCTGAGTAAAGGGGCAGGACTATGAGGCAATATTGACAGGGATTAGGAAGGAGCGTGCTGCCAATCTTTAAAATGCAAGCAAGATGGCTGCGCTCTCCATCATGGATGCTCTGCAACACGGTGGTACATGTAAATGATAGTAAGCCATTTATTTCAAATACTTTGTATTTGCCACCATTAAACATGGTAAAAATTGAGGGGGTGGGTAGGTAACAAGGGGTGGATTTGGGGAATTTTTATTCGTCTCCTATTTTTGGGGAATGTGGAGGAGATGTGAGTATTACCAAGCATAGGTGAAGGGTAGTACCGTGTTATCCACAGATATAGCAAGAGACCTGTCGAGTAAAAATTATACCTTTATTGGCTAAACAAATGGTTCTAAGATGCAAGCTTTCAAGATCACTTAGGTATCTTCTTCAGGCAAATGAAGGTGAAATACAAAATACATGACAGGTTATACACTCATGCAAACTGTTTTCGACATTTAAAGGGAAACTATCACCCCAAATGAAGTCTCCCACAAATAGCCATCTAGCAATAAGTGTACCAGTGGTGTTATTATCTAGCATAATTACCACTTTAGTTGGAAATCCTACTTGTGCAGAGACTGACGGCCAGGCAACAGAGCAGAGATCTTTGCTTACAGACATCTGCTCGCCTGCACTGTCAGTCCCGGTCTCCTCTAGGAGGCGCTGCATGGTACCTTTAGGTATAAGTATGGACTGACGGTGCAGATGCGCAAATGCCTCTAAAGCGCTGTTGTCTGGCAGTCAGTCTTGGCAGAAGTAGGATTACCAAGGAACGCGGTAATTATGCTGGCTAATAGTACCACTGGTACACTTGAAGGGATAGTAAGGTTTCATAATAAAAGCAGCTCTAATTAATCATCATAGTATTAGGACTTTGGAGAGTGTTATTTCAATTCTGTCAGAGTTGTAGTTCAAGAGTAATTCCATGACAAAGTATCCCCCTCACGCCCCTTTTACTAATGTAACACTGCTCAGCCAGATCAGAAGGGAGGTGCCCAGGTAGATTGCAGAGAGGGACAATCTTCAATTAAAATATGGGAAAAACCTGAAAAGCTTGTCAAGGGGGGCAGGGCTTTCATTGTTCTTATAGGAAGAAGAGTGTCCCCTTCTGTCATCTGTCTGGTCTATGGACTGGATTCCACATCTGAGAAGAGATTGCTTACACTAGGTAAAAGGGGCGGGAGGGGAAACTTTGCTTGTGAATATCTCTCAAACCATAAAGGTTTGAGAGATAAGACTTATATCATTCTTCATGTTTTTTAATGCCTACAAAATAAAATAAAGATAAAACAAAGTATTACTATCCCTTTAACGTTAGGTGGCTAATTATTGGAGGGGACTTTATTTGTGGTGAGTTCCCCTTTAAATTTCACTAAAAGCGGAATTCTTATCACTGCTGTCAGTATTATTTATTTCCTAGTTTCCAGTAAAGGTGTCTCTTTGTAGCCGGCTAAGTGGAACAAGATTTATTTACCTTTTAAATGCATGAATAGCAAAGATTGATAAGTCTATGGAATGTATGGATTACCTGTATGGGAACTACAGCCAAAACAAAAAGGTATCAGTCTCTTACTAAGCATCTTGTCTTGCACACACCACTGCCCCATACTGAACATGCTCTGTTCTTTATCTCTATCCGGCCATTCTAAAAATGGATTGTTTCCTGATCGGTTCACTGTGTGTATGGTAAAGACTGAGATAAGGAGGTGTAAAACGCAGCAGGCCACCTTACAGACAGTTCCCCAACTTCACATACAGGACAAATATAAATGTTCGGAATTGTCAATGATATAAAAAGGACAGGCACCCCATGTCCTGCAAGTTTACAGCATATAGCAGTGGTATTAAAGGGATAGTAATACTTCATTATTACTATCCTCTATATTGTAGCCCTTAAAATTCAACCATACCAGCGTCATCGCTCAAACATTTATGGTTTGAGAGAGATCCGCTTTTAAAGTTCCCTCTTTTTGGCTTTTCCCTGATGTCAGCATTATAGCTGACAGCAGGGGAATCCGGTCAGTGAGCAAGCAGCGGCTCTGCAGCAGTGCTGAGATTGTGTTATAGAAATAGAAATCTTTCACTAAAATGGTCTTCTACGTGTGCTTGATTTGCAAGCACACGTAGAAGACCTTTTCAGTGAAGGATTTCAGTTTCTATAACAAGATCTCAGCACTGCTGCAGAGCCGCCACTGGTCCCGGGACTGGATTCCCCTGCTGTCAGATAGAATGCCGACATCAGGGGAGAGAGAAGGAGAGGGAACTTTGAAAGTGGATATCTCTCAAACCATAAAGGTTTGAGAGATGCCGCTGGTATGGCTGAATTCAGAATTTTAAGGGTTACAACATGGGGGGTAGTAATAACGAAGTATTACTATCCCTTTAACTAGTCACTGGTGGGACATGGGGAAAACATATTTTTGGGTCCCTATAAGAAAAAAAATGTCCCCATGAAAAAGCACCCTCTACACCCCTGTAGATATGCCCTGGATATATAAGGCAGAATGCAGGAAACATGCGCAATCGCTCTTTCCAGTGTGAAAACCGTTAGCGAATAGGTTTGCACATGATTTTGTTGAACGGAGCATGAAAAATCAAGGATTAGCGAACAGCAGCGCAAATTTTTTGTGGGCGTGGTGAGAATCGACAAGTCTGAGTGAAACAGCGAATGCGCCTAATGCAGGAAGTGCTTTTGAGAAAGATTGTATAGATCTGTGTAGTTTTTACATAAAAGCTAATTTTTCATGCGCAATTCAAGAAGAGTTCGGTATACGGCTTCCTGCATTAGAACATGCGCAATATCTGCTCATGAAAAAGGACTTCAGCACATGCGCACGTCTCTTGCATTCCATCCATAGTGATCTCTGTTGACGTCTACCTTTAGATCACACGACCAACTAGCAGTAGACTACAACTGAGAACACATGAAAAATTATTATATTATGGATACACCAGTGTAAAATCCCCTGTACACAGGCCAAGGTCCAGGTGATGTTAACCCTTTGAGTGCCAGAGGAGCATGCAACACATTGCTTTGCAATGCGTTCCATACCCCTCTGATACTCAAAGCGTTAAGAGACCGGTCCTGCTCTGCGTCCTGACGCTGATGCAGTCATGCAATGTAGAGACTGCCCAAAAGCACAGAATGCTCCCAGCATTCCGTGCTCCCAGCACAGAACTCCCAGCATTCCGTGCTCCCAGCACAGAACTCCCAGCATTCCGTGCTCCCAGCACAGAACTCCCAGCATTCCGTGCTCCCAGCACAGAACTCCCAGCATTCCGTGCTCCCAGCACAGAACTCCCAGCATACTGTGCGTTCGGGCAGTCTCTACTGTGCATGACTGCTTCTGACAAACATCCTAGCAAATTATTATATAGGACTGGATAGATCCGAATGCTATACAAAAAATACACCTACCTAGGTCAATTAATCTGTTAAAAAATGAACAGCAACTTATTTCTAGAGCAGAGTTCTCATGTAAAGGAACACTCCATCTATTAGAAAGGAGCTTTTAAAAATGGTTTAACAAAAGCAGTTATACTTAGGTAGGAGTTCTTTACACTGCAATCAGGTATATCCATTTCTACCATTTAATGTATTGTTATCTACAGTTGCCTGTACATAATGACCCTTATTTTAACCTGGTTTTACTTCACACCACATAACAATAGATGTCAACAGTCTGAAAGGTTATTTAGAGTCTATTCATTGTCTCTAACTGAAAGGAAACTGAAAACGAGTAGGAAAAACATAAAAGGCACCTTATGTATGAAGGAGCACCGTCCTCGCCAGTGGGACAAAGGAAAATGTCACTGATCTAAAATAGACTTAACCCTTTAAATTCTAGCTAGGTCTTCGATCTATTGCTGCACAGTGTATTAGAGACCTATCTAGCGTTTGGGGTTTGTTTTTTTAAACTCCTATTTAAACCCTTTGAGTGCCAGGTAACTCCACAGGATTTTCGGATTATGTATCTCCTATATAACAATTCGCTAGGATGTCTGTCAGAAGCAGTTATGTGCAGTAGAGACTGCCTGACCGCGCCGCGGCTAATACGGAGCGGAGCGCTCCGAATTCGGACCGGAAGTCCTCTCTGCGCACCTTCCTGGCACCGTTTGGTGAGCAGAGAGGCTCTCCAGCTGTTGAGGACTACAATTTCCATCATCCTCAGTCAGCAGCTGGCGGAGGATGATGGGAGTTGTAGTTCGATAGCTGGAGGGCCTCAGGTTGCCTAACCCTGATTTAGACACATCAGATCACTATATGAAGCAGGAAACAGTGCTGGGCAATGGGCCAGACTACATCTCCCATCGTTTCTCCCTAGCCAACGGCTGGCAGGGAGTGATGGGAGTTGAAGTAGCTGGAGGTCCTCACGTTGACCATCCCCGTCTCAGAATTTTTTTTTTTCCCATGAAAACTTTAATGCTCTTTTTTAAAAAAACAAAACAATAGATTGTTCATAAAAAAGGGACAATTCACCCTTTGCAAATAAAGACCATTTGCAATTCAAACAGTTAATAAGGTGCATTGCCCTTTTAAAAACAATATCTTTTATACAGTATTCACTTTAAATACATGCTGTAAATAAACAGTAAAAACACATGAATTACAAGCATATTTCCACACAATACAGCCATTAGCTATATAAACATATCAGAAACATACAAAGTACATTTGCATCACCAATACATACAGATCATACATTCACCATGAATAGATTTTCAAAGGTTTAATTTCACCGAGATGGGAAAATGTTTAAGCCTTGGGTGTTACAAAGCATTCAAGACCTTTCCGGCACCAAGGGGTTAAGCGACTCTTTGTTAGGGTGGAAATTTGAGAGCAGAACACAGAAATAACGGATACATGCAAATAAAAAGGAAAAATGCAAAGATCTGCATCAGGCATATTTGCAAAAGTAAGAGAAAGAGCTGTTCATTTAGCGATCAGGTCGTCTAAGGTCTTAAAATTGGTTTTAGGCTATCTTAGCATATTTAACCCCTTAAGGACTCATGACGATCCTAGCATGTCATGGGTCCAACATGCGATACGGACCCATGACGTGTCAGGACCTTCATGGATTTCAGGGCTCCCCGCGCGACCTGAACTGGATTGCATTATTATAAAAAAATAAAAATGGTCCATGGTCCTTAACCCTTTGAGTGCCAGAGGGGCATGCAACGCATTGCTCTGCTCGTGTGCCCGAGGCAGATCTATAAGGGGTCAAGCAAAGGATAATAGGCTACGTAACCAGACTGCCGCAGGTTAAAACAAAGCATGTCACACTTTGTAAACCTTTCCAGTGATCATACCTGGGAACTTTTAATTGTTGTCTCCCCGGAGGGGAGTCCTCTGCTGCCATTGGTGGTGTTAAGAATGATGCGTATCGTGTCAAAAAGGGGTGGGTCTTAACGCAAGTGCCGGGGGAGGGCTTAAAAGAAGGCTGGGGGGAAGGAGCTACACCGGGGGAAAAAGGTGGGAGTGGGTAGAGTTTCAATAGAATCTCCCCACATCCGGAGGACTCAGCCTCTGCCCCGGAGACCCGGTAAAGCAGTGCCAAAAGTCTCCGGGGCAAATCCGGAGAGTTCCCAAGTATGCCAGTGACATATTTCTTTTTAAATAGTGCTATTTCGGGTCTGCTGGAAAGCCACAGGGTGGTCCCAGGACCAGGATCTCCTGCTGTCAACACAGCGCAGGCGTCTGTGAAAGGGGAGGCGGGGGGGAGCTTTAGCTGCATATAGCTCTCAAACTATAAAGGTTTGAGAGATCGGACTTGCATCTGAGAGATCGAACTGGAGCGCTCTCTCTTAGGCCCCAAAGAGGCACGCCGGTACGCGTAACAGATCATGTGTACCGGCACGTTGGCAAGGATCAAAGCGGTCCTCAAGGGAAGGTAACTTCCCTGGACTGCTGGTCCTTAAGGGGTTAAGGCATAGCAAGTTTTTATAAATATGGCGTTATTATGATTTTAACCCCTGGAATGCTTATACATAGCGTTAAGATTATGGAGATAATTCAGTCTCGAAATTGTCGCAAATAGGAAAAGTCGCTGCTCAAGCTTTTACAAGTGTTGTTACTCCATTTTACAAAAAAAACTACATGGAATTCAGTCCTCTTAAAGTGGAACTATCACCTAAAACCAAAGTTTTACCATGTGTTTTAATGTTTAACCCGGCATCAGTGCTGTGTGTGTTCTTTGAGTCGCCTGGTAGTGGAGATATTTGCCCTGCAAAATCGGGCACTTCCGCGTTCTGCGGGACTCCATGACGTGTCAGGACTTCCCAGCTGCCCCAGGGAGCGCGTTCACGCTCCCCTTCGAAGCTGGATTTCTGTGATGTAGCGTTACAGCAAACTCCGTTTGCAACCTCAGTAGCATTGTAAAAGGAGTTTGCTGTAACGCTACATCACAGAAATCCAGCTTCGAAGGGGAGCGTGAACGCGCTCCCTGGGGCAGCTGGGATGTCCTGAGGCGGTACAGTGTACCGTAGAACGCGGAAGTGCAGGATTTTGCAGGGCAAATATCTCCACTACCAGGCGACTTGAAGAACACACACACACACACACACACACACACACACAGCACTAATGTCGGGTTAAACAATAAAACGCATGGTAAAACTTTGGTTTTAGGTGCTAGTTCCACTTTAAACTGGCGTTCTTACATTTATAACTAACAGACGCTCTGTTACAGCCATTTTAACCCTTTGAGTGCCAGAGGGGTACGCATCGCATTGCTTTGCAATGCGTTGCGTACCCCTCTGGCACTCAAAGGGTTAACACACATTTGCGCTTTGCTCCATTTTTTTTATAAATCTGCATCAATGTTTTTAGGTATACAAAAATCACAAAGCAAAGGGAGAGAGGTTTAGTTCAATATGAAGAATGCAAGTAATAAAGAACATGGTTGTCTATTTGACTTTGTTTTTTGGTTTTACGATGGATGATAAAAGGTGAATGGTCATTTAAAAGGCAGCAATACTAACAAGACAGAGGACACAGGTGTATTTACAAAAGAAGATGTTCCACTAGACTAGTCAAGGATACATTTGGATAACTCAATGAGACCAGATGGGATGCATTAGACTTTTTTTTTTTTTTTTTTTTTTTTTTTTTTAACTCCACTGTTAAAAGGATAGTAATACTTAAATTGTAAAAAAAAAAAAAAATGTTGTAGGGTTTATCCCCCTGAGTAAAACAAGAGTACTCCCACTGCTGAAAGGTGTTTCATTCAAAAGTTATTCATTTTCAAAGTTGAATTTTGTTAGGTGCAATATCACAGTGGTCTGAAATTGTACAGTGGCACTGTTGCTACACCATCCTATGGACAGCTCTGGTCCCGGGACCATAAATCTCCATAGGATGGTGTAGCAACAGCGCCACTGTACAATTTCAGACCACTGTGATATTGCACCTAACAAAATTCAACTTTGAAAATGAATAACTTTTGAATGAAACACCTTTCAGCAGTGGGAGTACTCTTGTTTTACTCAGGGGGATAAACCCTACAACATTTTTTTTTTTTTTTTACATTTTAAGTATTACTATCCCTTTAACAGTGGATGAAACTTGATGGAGGGCGTGGCCATGGGTGAAGCCAAGGACACCTAGAGTGCCTTGCCTAGGCGAGCCAGTTATGTAAATCCGGCCCTTGTCTGTGTACTTTGTGTCCTGTGGTTCTGCTGGCAACTAAAATGTCTGCCTTCATGGACATGACATCCAGAACGGATTGAAGACATTATCACTTTAACAAAAGCATAAGGGGAAAATTCATAAGGGCCATTAGGATTTTGTGGACCTAGTAATGTAATACGGAAATTACTATTAGAAGGGGTCACCGATTCTTTAAATTCTGAATCCTGGCTTATATAATATATATATATATATATCCTATATAATAATTTGCTAAAATGTGTGTAACGCCTCATCATGCGCATTAGACACTGCTGCGCGTGCTGCAGTCATGCACAGTAGAGACTGCACGCACCGCAGCTGATACAGAGCTGGAAACTCGGAGCGTCCAGCTCTGTATCAGCCGTGGTGTGGGCAGTCTCTACTGTGCATGACTGCCCCGCGACCGGGTGGCAGTGTCACTGTGGCCCGTGTAACGGGCTCTTCAACTAGTATATAATAATTCGCTGAATCGTGTGTAACGCCGCAACATACGCAGTAGACACTGCTGCACGTGCTGCAGTCATGCACAGTAGAGACTGCCCGCAGCGCAGCTAATACAGAGCGCCCAGCTCTGTATCAGTCGCAGCGCGGGCAGTCTCTACTGCGCGTGACTACCCCGCGACCGGGTGGCAGTGGCACTGTGGCCCGTGTAACGGGCTGTTCAACTAGTATTATTATTATTATTATATATAAAAATATATACACATACATACATACATACATACATACATACATACACACACACACACATACATAGTCTGCTTCCACAGAAGCGGATCTATCAAAACAAAATTGTTCTTTAAAAAGGATTTTTTCCTTTCCTTTTTTACTTGTTTGAAGGACCTTATTTTGTGTTAATCACGTGAGCTGTGTCTACTTCCTCCTGACCATAAATACTGCATTGTGCTGATACTCTAGGGGACAGCTGACCACAGTTTGACACTCAGACTCAATGGATTTCTAAGGAAATGTCGCTGACAAAACCCTCCATAGACCCAAATATTCCTATTTATTATGTATTTATTTATTTGACAGCAGTGCAACAAGATAATGTCTGGAGAGGTTTTGTTGCAGGTCGAGAGATCATGGAGAGCGACACCATTGAAGCCATGTTGCCTTGGATCTGTTGTCTGGGTGAAAGGTAACATGCTTGCTTATAATGCCTTTAAAGTGATAGCAATACATGAAATTAAATACATTTAATTCGGTAGATATTTAAAAAATAAATTAATTGTGCCGTTTCCAATCTCCCAAACCTTTATGGTTTGGGGGTGATATAAGTCTGCAAAGTTCCCCCTTCCCTCCCCTTGCGCTGATGTCAGATTTCTAACTTACAGACGGAGATCCCAGTCCATAGACCATCCTGCGGCTCTTCAGCAGAGCCGAAATCACGCTAGTTACAAAGAAATACTTCATCTGAATGGTCTACAATGTGTTCCTGGTTTGCAATGCATTCAACATCATTCTGGCACCCAAAGGGTTATAAACCTAAGAATGAATGTATACGCAGGGTTACTGGGTCACCCATTTAACCCTCAGAGAGGTATCCAAATTTCTCTGTACAAAGAGTTAAAACTTCCCACAAAATAGATCAAAGGAAACTGATTGGAGCCCAGACAACATTTTCATACATGTCTAGTTAAGGGATGATTTTGCCCCCCTGTGTATAAGGAATGCATGGGAGAGCACTCTAGCATTTAAGGGGTTAAAACAGCCTGACCACACCTCACCTTAAAGGGATAGTAATGTTTAATAAAAGCAGCTCTAATTAATCATCATAGTATTTGGACTTTGGAGAGTGTTATTACAATTCTGTCAGAGTTGTAGTTCAAGAGTAATTGAATGACAAAGTGTCCCCCTCCCGCCCCTTTTACTGATGTAACACTGCTCAGCCAGATCAGAAGGGAGGTGCCCAGGTAGACTGCAGAGAGGGACAATCTTCAATTAAGATAAGGGAAAAACCTGAACAACCTGTCAAGGGGGGCAGGATTTTCATTGTTCTCACAGTAAGAAGATTGTCCCTGGCTGTTATCTCTCTGGTCTATGGACTAGATTCCACATCTGAGGTGAGCAGTGTTACACTAGGTAAAAAGGGTGGGGAAGGGATACTTTATCATTCAATTACTCCTGAACTATAACTCTGACAGTACTAAAATAACACTCACTACGGCTCAAATACTATGACGATTAATTGGAGCTGCTGTTTTTGTGAAACATTACTATCCCTTTAAACTGAGGACACATAGGAGACATACTTCTTACAGGGCTGCACTGAAATCAAATCAGAACTGTTATATGCATTTTTCATGTGTACGCCCAGTTAAAGGTGAGGTCTGGTCAAAATGGGTTAAAAGCCTCGATCAACCCTTTCAGTGTTGGAGCGGGAGCCAATGCATTGCAAAGCAATGTGTGGATCCCGCTCTGGCCCTCAAATAGTTAAATCAAGGGAGCTATCTGTTCCCTATACACCAGTGGGTATGCCACATAATTGCTCCAATTTGTCTTTATCCATAAGGCCTCTTGTATTTAAACTGCTATAACCCCTTGGTTACCAGAGATATCTCCAATGCATTGCAAAGCAATGTTGCCGGCATCCAAGGAGTTAAGTTATAGCAGGAAGCATACAAAAGACTGACGTGTCATGCAAAGGAACATGATTTTTCTTTTCCTTTTAATCTTTGGCATCAAGAGGGTTCTCAAAGGCAAACAGTTAAAATTATTTTTCCAAACTGCCTTAACCTCCTACTAAGAAACGTCTGAACGTTTTTCCTGAAACAAGCTCCACAGCGACCTGAATTTAATATATATTATTATCTATACATACGAGAGGCAATTACAGTCGTTTTCCGGTGACCTAATCTAGACATGAGGAAGGCCAAATGTGACTGTATGGGAATTTTAGGACACACAATGTCCCAGTTGCAGAGATCATCTGGAATCAATTATGACTGCAATAAAAGGTGGTGGTGGTGGTGTGTGGGGGGGGGGGGGGTTTAGTATTTCCTGTGTGAAAATGCTATGTCCATCTGTATATATAGATCACTGAGCAGTCAGCCAATCAGACAAGCCGACGAGGGGGAACTGTTCAATTTGAAAATAAGCAGCAGGGATTTAAAAGGACACAAGCAAATCATCAAGAGATTTATCCCTGGACATAACCAGTGAACAGAGCCGTTACCAAGGGCTCTGAATAATTATAATGTCAATTCCCCAGCTGCAATTGAACTAGAGGAACACATCAAATTAAAGGAAAGCTAAACATTTACTAATATTCCCATATTTATCTTACTGTGGCTAGAAAATACTAATGCCCCCCCCCATGGCTGCTCGTGGCATATGCAATTTTAACCCTTTAAAGGGATAGTAATACTTCGTTTTAACTTTATTTTATTTTGTAGGCATTAAAAAAACATGAAGAATGATATAAGTCTTATCTCTCAAACCTTTATGGTTTAAGAGATATTCACAAGCAAAGTTTCCCTCTTCCGCCCCTTTTACTGATGTAACACTCTTAGCCAGATCAGAAGGGAGGTGCCCAGGTAGACTGCAGAGAGGGACAATCTTCAATTAAGATAAGGGAAAAACCTGAAAAACTTGTCAAGGGGGGCAGGGCTTTCATTGTTTTCATAGGAATAAGAGTGTCCCCTGCTGTTATCTGTCTGGTCTATGGACTGCATTCCACATCTGAGAAGAGATGGCTTACACTAGGTAAAAGGGGCGGGAGGGGAAACTTTGCTTGTGAATAGCTCATAAACCATAAAGGTTTGATAGATAAGACTTATATCATTCTTCATGTTTTTTTTAATGCCTACAAAATAAAATAAAGTTAAAACGAAGTATTACTATCCCTTTAAGGACACGTAAATGCTTCAATCTGAAAAAAAATATGACCCACTATACACAAAGGCAGACATGACATGAAATTGAGGACTGATAAAACAGGTTCTCTCTTGCATAATGGCACAAGAGCGATATTCATAGCGGCCTTTAGGATTTTCTTCCAGCAGTAAGGTAAGTAGGTGTGGGGTGTTACTTTTCCTTTAAAAGACGCAAGCAGAAACCATCAAGAGATTTATCTATGGACGTAAACAGGGCACATCAGAGCGTTACCCCTGGCTTCTGAACAACAGAAAAACGTCAGAAATTCCCCAGCTACACTGAACAAGTCAAAACACATCGATTAACCCTTTGAGTGCCAGAGGGGTACGCAACACATTGCAATGCGTTGCGTACCTCCCTGGCGCTCAAAGGGTGAAAGAATCTACTTGGTTTTCTTATATTTTTACAAAAGGAAGTTCCCGTTTTCAATTGCTCTGGATGACAAAGTATCAAAAGCGGAAGGAGGAGAGTTCTATTCAACCTGTTAAAAACATTTTTCAAACAGTCAATAAAGAGTTAAAGTGATAGTACTACTTCATTTTATAGTCATAAAAAAAAACATGAAGAACGATACAAGTCTTATCTCTCAAACCTTTATGGTTTGAGAGATATTCACAAGCAAAGTTTCCCCTCCCGCCCCTTTTACCTAGTGTAAGCCATCTCTTCTCAGATGTGGAATGCAGTCCATAGACCAGACAGATAACAGAAGGGGACAATCTTCTTCCTATGAGAACAATGAAAGCCCTGCCCCCTTGACAAGTTTTTCCCTTATCTTAATTGAAGATTGTCCCTATCTGCAATCTACCTGGGCACCTCCCTTCTGATCTGGCTGAGCAGGGTTACATCAGTAAAAGGGGCGGGAGGGGGACACTTTGTCATTGAAATACTCTTGAACTACAACTCTGACAGAATTGAAATAACACTCTCCAAAGTCCAAATACTATGATGATTAATTAAAGCTGCTTTTATTATGAAACATTACTATCCCTTTAAATTAAAGTAATTCTGGGGCCAACTAAAAATCACAGGGGACGAATGAAAATCCCTTTTCATTTAAAATGTTTTTCTTTACCTCTCAAATGCTTTCCAATGCTCCGTAGACCTTCCTAGCATTCAAGCATTAAAAAGCCCATTTCAATTAATGAGAATTTAGGGAATTTCTATCCTGACTTCCCCTGTGATGAAGTTTGTATGGTCCTAAACTGCAAATATTTTGCTTTCTGCATAATTATCTAGGCAAGTTAATTTTTAGATCCAATGTCTAACACTTCAGCAGGATTCTTGATGCTGAAAAATAAAATGTGGTACAGACGATAGAAGTCAATCATATTGTATGTCAAAAAAATTACCAGGGATGTGGGGAACTGCACTAAATCTGGGGTGGGTAACTGGTGGTTCTTCAGCTTCTGTCAGGCTACAATTCCCATCATCCCCAATTGGCCTAAGATCGGATGAGGCTGACAGGAACTGTCATCTAACAACAGTTGGAGAGAGAGACATAAGTTACCCACCTCTAAATGACCAGCTAAGAATTACAGGGACTAATCCAGGAACAACTGAAGAGGCACAGGTTGACTAGCCCTCTTATACTTCAATACTTGAGTCATTCTATAGAGCCTTTCAAGTGGAGATATTTTGGATACTATATAAAGAGGCTCGTTAGGACAAAGAGATGGAGATCTGTATCAGTTTAGAGTTTTATCACTCAGAGTGCATCTGTTAGACTCTTATGGGATAATGACAGTTGAGTTACAGGATCTGATAAAAGTTGCATCCGGCAACAAAAAATATCCTACAGACCAGACACATCACATCTGAAACAAGCAGCACCTATTATATTAACCATTTGCGTGCCAGAGGGGTACGCAACACATTGCAATGCGTTGCGTACCCCTCTGGCACTCAAAGGGTTAAAGGTACACTAAACACTTAGAATTAAAATATCCTGTTCTTTATGCTAGCAATTTTCAAAATGCTCTTTTTCTGGAGGTCTAAAATCTAGTCTTAACCCTTTGAGTGTCAGAGGAACTCAAAGGGTTAATGTCATGCCCTTTCCAGGGTGAAAGCTGAGACAAACAGGCTTTCTGAATGGGCACTAATCACAATTAATTGATTTAAACTCTTTTCTTTGCAATAAAAACAGCACAAAACATGACATGTTTTCTAATAGGCCAATTTAAACATATGTTAAATACTAAGTATAGGATTATATTATATTTGTAAGGATGTTAATTATTTTATGCATGAACGTTATATTTAAAGATATACAACCATTTTTTTTTTGGTATTAATTGCACTTTAACACAGTGAATGCCAAAGCGATATCCACCATATTGGAGATACATCTCAGGCACTCAAAGGATGTCATTTTCACTTAACACCTGTTTCTTGCATTGCAATGCATAACCATTTTAAATGGACACGAATGTCTAAAAATGAAATTGGTCAATATAATTTTAAATATTATGTACATTCAAGTAGCATATGTAAAATGTCGTTCTTTTGTGTTAGATTCTTTAAATATAATCCTTACTTGCATTTTAACACGTGTACACTATCCTATATATAGACACTTTTGTTTAATTGTTTTGTGCAGAGATAATAATGTTACTGTACTGAGAATAGCACCTACTGTTCTGTTTAAAAATCATGTTAACCTTGACTCAGTCCATTTAAAGACAACACAGAACAATCACTTCTTAGACAGCTACCAAGAATACTATGATAACGGGAGCCTTAAAAATAAATAAATAAAAATGCAGAAATGGAGACCACCACACAGCAACTATTATAAATCTCAAAATAAATTGACAATTTTTACAAATGCTAGCAATGAGTACATATGTAAGTGTGTATTGCCCTGGAACACTTACGGGCTTTGTGTTACTTAAAGGGATAGTAATACTTAGTTTTATCTTTATTTTATTTTGTAGGCATTTACAAAACATGAAGAACGATATAAATCTTAGCTCTCAAACCTTTATGGTTTAAGAGATATTTACAAGCAAAGTATCCCCCCCCCCCGTTCAGCCAGATCAGAAGGGAGGTGCTCAGGTAGACTGCAGAGAGGGACAATCTTCAATTAAGATAAGGGAAAAACCTGAAAAACTTGTCAAGGGGGGAAGGGCTTTCATTGTTCTCATAGGAAGAAGATTGTCCCCTGCTGTTATCTGTCTGGTCTATGGACTGGATTCCACATCTGAGAAGAGATGGCTTACACTAGGTAAAAGGGGCAGGAGGGGAAACTTTGCTTGTGAATATCTCTTAAACCATAAAGGTTTGCGAGATAAGACTTATATCGTTCGTCATGTTTTTTTAATGCCTACAAAATAAAGATAAAACGAAATATTACTATTCCTTTAAAACTCAACAGCTCCACTAATACACTTGAAGTGGTAACTGCCACTGTCCAGGACCCCTGTTCAACCCCCCCATTTGTTACTGTAACAGTGATCCCTAACCAAAGCAGTGGCCCTTACTATGGCTTGATGAACCTATTCTCTGCTTCCCAGGGAAGAATCCTGCATATAAAACGGTCATGCTAGCACACGTGTGGACTGCTAAACATAGAGGTCACTTTACTTCTGTCACATAGTGATGCCCAGGGCCCCATCATTTTAGCCACTGATACTTGTCTAAGCCTTTCACCAAAAAGGAGTGTGTTATCCAAAAACAGCTGGATCACCACTATAGCTGGAAAATACACATAGACTGCTCTACCCTGTAGCCTTCTGAGCTCCCTCCAATTCACAATGTAGTAATAATTAGGGCCCCTGTTATTTGTAAGGACTATGGTCTTGTGTTTAGATGCAAAGTGGAGTCATTCTGGGGCAAATCAACTGCACCACAGTGGGTAAATCTCCTCCATAGATTTTATAAATATGTTTTAAGTCCTTGAGTGCTGAAGAGGTGTCCAACAGAACATCTCCAGCATTCAAGAGATTAAACTGCCATAGTCACATTAATAGGACTTCCAGAAATGTTTATTTTGCCCCTATGAAGTTGTTGACTACCCTAAAGTTACTCCACTTTTCATTTGAACACAGGGGCCAATAGTGTTTCCCGTGTTTTCATCCAACAAGGCAGGACCACGCCATTCACCAGGTCCCCCTTACACTGACTCCTCCCCATACACTAGCCACTCCCCCGCGGAACCTCACCTTCAGATAATTGTTCTCAGAGCGCAGCTCCTCCATTTCCCGCAGCAGCCCCTCTGTTCCCCCGTCCAGCATGTCCTCTGTCAGGTCCGAAAAAGCCAGCGAGGTGCTAAGCTGCAGGCGGCTGGAAGCCACGGACACACGGCCCTCCTCACTGCTCCCCCGGCTACTGATCTCCTCCGAAGCGCAAGATCCCTCCGAGCTGCTGTCCGTCCGGGGCCCTGGGCCCCCTAGGCTGCGCCTCCCCTTGCCTCCTGTCCGGGGTACAGGCTGCTTCTTGCTACCGGGGGAGGGGAGCGACCGGCGAGGACCCGGGGGCAGCACAGACAGTGCGGCCGGGGAACCCCGGCGGTTCTTAGACAGAGACCATCCGCTCAGGTCCTTGGGCCGGGCAGGGGACGGAGCCCGGTTCAGCTTCTTCTTCTCCGGTGCCGGGGGAGGGGTCCCCCCACCGGGCCCTCCCGGCTCCATCAACGCGGGCTGAGTCGGTCTGAGTGCGATGTAGTCTGGTTATCCCGGGGACACACGAGCAGAGACCCGGGGGATCTATCCGTGTCTGTGGCCAGTCCCTCGCTAGGTTCCACCGCTGCCTGGCTCGGTATAACGGGCGAGGATGTGTCCTGTCTGAGCATCAGCTTCATCTGCGGCTGGGAGGAGGAGGCGGAGGGACAGGGGCGGTGACTGGGAGGCACAGATCGGCCCAGGAGAGGGGGAGGGCTGGGTGTGATGATGGGATCAGGCCGAGGGATCTGTGTGACTGTCACATCCTGCAGAGAGGAGATGGGAGGCCACTACACTGAACAAAATGGAGTAATTCATCAGTACATATGCAGTTTTTCGTTAACTTAAACGGCAGTTTTAACCCTTTGAATGCTGGTGCGTTTTCAACCTTTCCAGCATTCAAGAGGTTAAGTCCCAGTTTCAGTGAGGATTTCTGGAAACGGTATTTATTCCATATTGCGCTATTGGTTTGCACCAGATTGTCATACCTGGGAACTATCAGGATTTGACCCTGAGACTCAGGGTTTTGGCCCAAATCTCAGGGTCTCAGGGTGAAGAGCCAAAATCTCAGGGTGAGAGAGTTCAGAGCTACCTGTTATATATTCTGCTCCAGTTAAATGCTTCTTTAGTCTCTAAATTGGTGACACTTGTACCAGAAAGGCAGAGGGAGAAGTCCTGCTTGATTTGTGTGTGTTCATGCAGTGATATCTGTAAGTTGTTCTGTATTAATGGCTCCTTGAAAGCTGATTGGAGCGACTCTCAATTACAGCGATCAAGGATAGATCGCGGATAATCTATATTATGGGAGATTTAAGAGTTAATATTTACACAATCTCAGGGTCAGTTCATTTTGAAAGTTCCCAGGTATGCAGATTGTTTTTTAGTAATCCAATTCAGTGAGGCTAATGTACCATACCTCCCAAGTGTCCCTCTTTAGGAGGGACAGCCCTCTTTTAGACCCAAATCCCCATGTCCCTCTTTCCCACTCTGATGTCCCTCTTTTTAGGAAATCAGATTGTGTGGTGTGTATATAAATGTATCACACTGCTCTACAGCAATATAACTCCCATTATTGTTTGTGTAAACATTTGTATATGTGTTTATAAATTAGTCTAAGTACGATACTTTGGTCTTGTTATAACTCATGTATTAGATTACACAAGGAGATGTCAGTAAGTCATGAAATAGCCTAAAAATGAATTGGTAATGCCCCTCCCACCAGCCACGCCCCCAGCAACACCTACCCCTAAAACACAAGTGTCCCTCTTTGGCAATTTGAAATGTTGGGAGGTATGATGTACTAGGAAAGTGGTGTAATTCCTTATCTGCTCCATAAGGATCCTATAGGAATACTCCAAAGATATATTAATTTACTTCTTACATCATCCTCAGTCACATCCTGTAACGGAGCTGTGTGTGGGTAGAGAAGTGTGGGGTCATGTTAATGTGGGTATGGGATGGTTCTGCAGTGTGAGAGGAGCATAAGGAATATGCCATTAGAGGGTTGTAGTCAGGGGAAGGCTGGCCAAGGGGGTAATTGCGCCCTCCCCCGGGGCAGTCAGATTCTGGGCCAGTGGGCCACTGCCTCACTCAGTTTCCCTCTGGCTGCTGTAAATGGCGTAAACATAATTTACGGAGCTACATTAGTAGTGGTATCACTAGTGTTGTGAGCTTAGGGTTGCCACCTTTTCTTCAAAAAAATACCGGCCATGGCAATCCCTCATTAGACTTAACATTGGACAGAAGCCAATTTTATACCGGCCTGGGTGGCAACCCTTTGTGAGCTCCATGGTATCACTAGTGTTGTTTCACTTCAAGGGATAGTAATACTTCGTTTTAACTTTATTTTATTTTGTAGGCATTAAAAAACATGAAGAATGATATGTCTTATCTTTCAAACCTTTATGGTTTGAGAGATATTCACAAGCAAAGTTTCCCCTCCCGCCCCTTTTACCTAGTGTAAGCCATCTCTTCTCAGATGTGGAATGCAGTCCATAGACCAGACAGATAACAGAAGGGGACAATCTTCTTCCTATGAGAACAATGACATCCCTACCCCCCTTGACAAGCTTTTCAGGTTTTTCCCTTATCTTAATTGAAGATTGTCCCTCTCTGCAGTCTACCTGGGCACCTCCCTTCTGATCTGGCTGAGCAGTGTTACATCAGTAAAAAGGGGCGGGAGGGGGATACTTTGTCATTGAATTACTCTTGAACTACAACTCTGACAGAATTGAAATATCACTCTCCAAAGTCCAAATACTATGATGATTAATTAGAGCTGCTTTTATTATGAAACATTACTGTCCCTTTCAATTGTAAGCTCTGTAGTATCACTAGTGTAGCTCCATTTCAATTGTAAGCTCTGTGCTATCACTAGTGTAGCTTAGGGTGACCAGACCTCATCTTTAACCGGGGACGCATAGGAAAATACATACTGCAGGGCTGCTTTGATTTCAGTGTAGTACTGAAATATGCCTATTTCCATTGTGTCCCTGGTTACAGGTGAGATCTGGTCAGCTTAATGTAGCGTCATTTCAGTTGTAAGCTCTGTGGTATCACTAGTGTAGCTCCATTTAAATTTTTCTTTTTAAAGCAGCCCATTAGCTGCACCAATGTCCCTATCAATGCCCCCTTGTGGTCCCTGTGTGGCATGGGAGAGCAGGCACCAGGATATTATGTCATATCCTGGCACTCTGCATTAACCTTTTGAGTGCCAGAGGGGTACACAGCGCATTGCAAAGCAATGCGTTGCGTACCCCTCTGGCACTCAAAGGGTTAACAAACAACGAGAAGGCTGTCACAGAGAGTGCCTGTGGCAACACAGACCTCTCCTTCAAAATATCGTGGGACGGTGAGGGGAAATCCTCTGATCTCCCCCACCAGTCCATGATCTAGCCGCCCACCGGGGGATGCCCGATCCCCCAATAGGACAATCCACCCATGGAGGAAAGGAGCTGTAGTCAACCAACAACCGGAGAACCACAGTTGCTTGCCTCTAATTTTATGCAGCATCCCCTTGTGATTTGTTCAAGAGATAACGTCTTCAATTGGTCCTGAATGTCATTTCGGTGTAAGCAGATATGACAGTTGTCAGCAGGACCACGGGACCTACTGCACATGATTAACTTATGCAAACTCATGTACCCTGCCTGATGCAGTCTGAAAAAAAAAAAAAACAAGCTGCCCACAACTGTCATGTCTGCCTCCGTGGGCAGGATATCCAGGACTAATGGACGATAGTATCTCTTGAACAAAAGTACATGGGGAAAAAACAGTCACAGGTATCATTAGGCTTTTCTGACCATACGTAAGTTGAGTGGGGTTGTTATTATTAGGGGGTGTTAGATCTCCTTTAAATGCGACTTTTAACCTGTAGAATGCTAGAGACGTCTCACATTGTAGACCTCTCTAGCATTCAAAAGGTTTAAACCTTTGTGGTCTGGGGGAGGTGTACAGTGCATGGCTTTGTAATGTGTTGCAAACCCCTCTGGTCCTTAGGGTGTTAACCATCTGAGAGCCAGAGGGATGTCCAATGCATTGTGGCACTCAGAGGCTTTAAACCACATTAAATCATTAGGAATTTGTGAAATTTTTATTGGTCTTCTCCCATGAGTTGCAATTGGTTTGCTCCACAGTGAAACTCTGGCAGCAGAGGGCGCTGTCTAACTGACTAGGGCTGGGAAGAAAGTGATCTGAAAGGAAGAATGGGCAGAGAAGCTGGGATACGGGTGGGAAATTGGAAGTAGGTGTATTTAAGCAGCCGGGGAATTCAGACATCGGCATGGAGTAAGGATCTTCCTACCTGTCCTCCTTTTTTTTGTTGTTGTTTTTCAAGTTATTGATATAAATATCAATGTGTATATTACATGGATGACGGGGTTATGGGTGTTGGGTTTGGGTGTTCCGTGTGGTGCACAACTGTTACATCATTTGTTTCAGGGCCGAATTTCCCAGTAGGCAGAGTAAGCAACTGCCTACAGCTTCAAATTATGAAGGGAGGAGCTTACGCTGTGCTGGCCACACCCACATACTGAATTATGGATGTGGCCAGGACAATGTCAGTTTCCGTGCACCAATTTTCAGCACTTCTAAAGCCTATTATTTAATGACTTGGATCTCTCTAGCAACCAAGGGGTTAAAGTTTTATTTGTTTGGTTTTTCCTTGCTTGTTATAGGCCAAAGATCTTTCCTGCGCCAGGAAACAGTTGATGGGACTTGGGGAGGGGTCAGGTAAGGAGTGGGGTGTGTGGCCATGGGTGGAGTTACAGATACCTAGAGTGCTTTTCCTGGGGCGCCTGGGACTTAAATCCGGCCCTGCATGTGGGAGTGCCTGCTGGTGTTTGAAGCAAGGTCTTCAATTTTGTTCTTGAATGGCTCCTCCATTTTGGTCTTGAGAGTTGTTTACCCTTTAAGGACCAAACTGTCCTGGATGTCATGTCCTTTGAGATGGACATAACAGTCGCTAGCAGAACCACAGGGTAATAATAATCCTTTATTTATATAGCGCACACAGATTCCGCAGCACTTTACACTCATATTGGTTCCTGTCCCCATTGGGGCTCACAATCTAAATTCACCTATCAGTATGTTTTTGGAGTGTGGGAGGAAACCGGAGTACCTGGAGGAAACCCACACAAACTCATTGTAGATGTTGTCCTTGGTGGGATTTGAACCCAGGACCCCAGCGGTGCAAGGCAACAGTGCTAACCACTGAGCCACTGTGGTACCAAATCTTCCCACAGCAATGTTAACCCTTTAACTCCTTAAATACCAGCAGTCCAGGGAAGTTACCTTCCGTTAAAGGGATAGTAATACTTTAAATGTAAAAAAAAATATGTTGTAGGGTTTATCCCCCTGAGTAAAACAAGGGCACTCCCACTGCTGAGAGGTGTTTCATTCAAAAGTTATTAATTTTCAAAGTTGAATTTTTTAGGTGCAATATCACAGTGGCCTGAAATTGTACAGTGGCGCTGTTGCTACACCATCCTATGGAGATTTATGGTCAACTGACCAGAGCTGTCCATAGGACCGTGTAGCAACAGCGCCACTGTACAATTTCAGGCCACTGTGATATTGCACCTAAAAAATTCAACTTTGAAAATTAATAACTTTTGAATGAAACACCTTTCAGCAGTGGGAGTACCCTTGTTTTACTCAGGGGGATAAACCCTACAACATATTTTTTTTTACATTTTAAGTATTACTATCCCTTTAAGGACCACTTTGATCCTCGGAGGTGCGCCGGCACACGTGGCCTGTTACGACTGATAAGCCGTGTGGTACAGCTTGTACCACGCGGCACTATCGCCTGACTGTTTACAATCCTATATAATAATTCGCTAGGATGTTTGTCAGAAGCCATCATGCACAGTATAGAATGCTGGGAGTTCTGTGCTGGGAGCACGGAATGCTGGGAGGTCTGTGCTGGGAGCATGGAATGCTGGGAGTTCTGTGCTGGAAGCATTCTGTGTTTTCGGCCAGTCTCTACAGTGCATGACTGCGTCAGCGGAAGGACGCAGAGCAGGACCAGCCTCTTAACCCTTTGAGTGTCAGAGGGGTACGCAACACATTGCAAAGCAATGTGTTGCGTACCCCTCTGGCACTTAAAGGGTTAACATCACCTGGACCTTGGCCCCTGTACACGGGCTTTTACACTAGTAATTAATACTTTGATTCAGGTTGTGAGTAAAAAAAAAAACAAATTGGTGATTTTCACACGCACACGGAATATAAGGATTCTATATGCCTTGCATTTATTGAGGTGAAAGTTCACGTTCATGACCTGACAGCTCTTTATGTAATTGAATAAATGATTTAGAGAAAAAGACCAAAGTATTTCATTTACACAGACTCAGTTATAAACACATATACTGATGTTTAAACAAACAATGTTAGGTGTATTGTTGTGGAACAAAGGAATACATTTATATACACACCACACAGTCTGATCAACTAAAAAGAGGGATGGTGGGAAAGAGGGACATAGGGATTTGGGTCTTAAAGTTGGATTGTCCCTCCTAAAGAGGGACACTTGGGTGGTATGAAAGGACAGATGAATTTGGGTCTCAAAGAGGCACTGTCCCTCCTAAAAGGGGACACTGTGAAGATATGCTTACGATATCCAGTGAGGCAGAGGTGGATGGTAGGATTGCCTGCAGTCAGTTACAAAAAGGTAGATCGAAGTTAAAGGGATAGTAATGTTTCATGATAAAAGCAGCTCTAATTAATCTTCATAGTATTTGGGCCTTGAAGAGTGTTTTTTCAATTCTGTCAGAGTTGTAGTTCAAGAGTAATTGAATGATAAACTATCCCACTCCATCCCCTTTTACTGATCTAACACTGCTAAGCTCAGAGCAGCAGGGAGGTGCCCAGGTAGATTGCGGACAGGGACAATCTTCAATTAAGATAAGGGAAAAAGCTAACAAACCTGTCAAGGGAGCCAGGGTTTTCATTGCTCTCATAGGAAGAAGATTGTCCCTTGCTGTTATCTGTCTAGTCAAGCAACCAGATTCCACATCTGAGGTGAGCAGTGTTACACTAGGTAAAAGGGGTGGGAGTGGGATACTTTATAATTCAATTACTCTTGAACTACAACTCTGACAGTATTGAAATAACACTCTACATGGCCCAAATACTATGAAGATTAATTGGAGCTGCTTTTTGGTGAAACATTACAATCCCTTTAAAGTCAAAACCTAAAATTATTTAGTTTAATTCTAAATGATTGTGAATTGCAATTATGTCTAGCAAGCACGTAGACAAAGGTAGTACTTATTGTGTTTCACTGTATGCATTGTTTTATTGTGTAATAAATTATTTTATTAACATGTAAAACATGTTGATCATGTCCTTGTGTTGCTATAGTTTGTTATTCTAGATTTAATTAAAGGGATAGTAATACTCAAAATGTAAAAATATATATATATATGTTGTAGGGTTTATCCCCCTGAGTAAATCAAGGGTACTCCCAATGCTGAAAGGTGTTTTATTCAAAAGGTATTACAGCTCAAACTTGAATTTTTTAGGTGCAATATCACAGTGGCCTGAAACTGTACAGGGGCGCTGTTGCTACACCATCCTATGGAAGTTTATGGTCAACTGACCAGAGCTGTGTATAGGATGGTGTAGCAACAGCGCCACTGTACAATTTCAGGCCACTGTGATACTGCACCTAAAAAATAAAGTTTGAGCTGTAATTTCTTTTGAATAAAACACCTTTCTGAAGTGGGAGTACCCTTGTTTTACTCAGAGGGATAAACCCTACAACATATATTTTTTTACATTTTAAGTATTACCTTACCATGTAAGGATAACCCTTTGAGTGCAGGAGGGGTACGCAAAGCATTGTTCCGCAATGTGCTGCGACCCCTCTGGCACTCAAAGGGTCAAATCGTCAGAGGCGCATCCAACGCATTGCTACACAATAGCACTCAAAGGGTTGAAGGAAGGGGAGGTATGGTGAGTGGAGATTTTAACCCTTAGATTGCTAGAGGGATATGCAATGCATTGCAGAGCAATTCGTTGCGTATCCCTTTGGCACTCAAAGGGTTAAGGGGACCAACTGAACCATGTAATTTTTCATGGTCCCTCTTTCCATTTTTACATAAGCCCCTCTGTCTCTTGGATCAAATAGGGGCAAAAGAAAGCAAGGGGGCGGGGGTTCAGGGCTGCCTTGAAACCCCCTCCTGTCAGTTTACCTTTGGGTCCAGTGCCTTCAATATACTATAGGGATGATGGTAATTGTAGTTCATCAACTGTTTGGAAGCCACAGGATGTATTCCCCTGTTTTTACCCCGTTAAGGAACAGAAGGTTGTTCACCACATTGCAATGTGTTGTACACCCCTCTGATCCACAAAAGGTTAACTCACTGTCTAACCACCAACACAGACAGTGAGAAGGATATGTACAGCCCTGGCTCTGTAATGACATGCTCTGTGCAATGCAGGATGTTCTTGCTGACTCAAACTCTGAGAAACAAAAGGAAAGAACAGGTCACAGATCCCAGCCACTGGAACCCATCAGTCAGTGCAACAGCACCCTCTGGCTTCCGCTTATAGAAAGACATGACTGCGGTCTGATAGGTGAACTTGGGCTTCATCCATGCAAGAAAAGATTATTATTATCCTTTTGTTTTTATAGTGCCAATGTGTTCTGCAGCACTGCACAATAGGGAATAGACATACTGAGACATTAAACTACAAACAGAACATAGAAAACAAAAGGCTTGTGAGAACTTACAGCTGAAACATAGGGCATTAAAGGGATAGTAATACTTCATTTTATCTTTATTTTATTTTGAAGGCATAAAAAAAACATGCAGAACGATATAAGTCTTATCCCTCAAACCTTTACCTTAATCTGACAGCTAGATGGCAGACTTGAACACTTTGGTCAGTGAGGGGAAACTTTGCTTGTGAATATCTCTCAAACCATAAAGGTTTGAGAGATAAGACTTATATCGTTCTTCATGTTTTTTTAATGCCTGTATGCATGTATAGATGATAAAGTTCCCCCCTCCCGCCCCTTTCACAGACATCAGCCTTTAGCTGACAGAAGGAGATCCTGATCCCAGGACCATCTGGCGGCTCTTCAGCAGAGCCAAAATGGCGCTATCTAAAAGGAAATACTTCACTGGAACAGTCTACAAAGTGTGCTTGTAAACCAGGCACACTTTGTGGACCGTTCCAATGAAGTATTTCTTTTTAGATAACACTTTTTCAGCTCTGCTGAAGAGCAGCCGTCGAGTCGCACAACTCGAATCTCCTTCTGTCAGCTTTACAGCTGACGTCAGTGAAAGGGAGGGGAGAACTTTATCATTGTATATATCTCAAACTATAAAGGTTTGAGAGGCGGGACTTGCATCAGTTAGTTCATTTTTGTAATAGTTATAATATTACATTTTATTGAAAAAAATACATTATCTGTGTGCCTGCGCCATCCATCCCTGTCTCTTCACTGATTGGGAAATAACCTAAGGGTGAGTTGCATTATACCGCACAGTACAGACAGGGACGGACAGCTCATGAGCACAGATCACTCTTCAGCAATATTTTTGCACTGTCGTCTGGTGATGAGTCGCGTAAGAACTTAGATGACTAAATAATGCTGGAATTTAACCCCTTAGTGACAGACCGCATGTGAACGTGGCCGTCACTTAACGCCTGGCTAACATTTTTTTTTTTTTTTTTACAAAATGATTCCCAAGTTTCCGAACGGCTTGCAGCCGCGCGGGGACCCGAATTTCCAGGACGTACCTGATACCTGGTACGTCCTGAAAAAACTGTCACTTAGTGACAATGGACGTACCAGGTACTTAGTAAGACTGGAAATATGCATCTTTTGTCAGTGGAAGTATCCTTTTTTTACTCAACAAGTAAGTGATATATATTTATATAGTTAGATATTGTATTATATGTGTATATATATATATATATATATATATATATATATATCCTATATAATAATTCGCTAAGTATGTTTGTCAGAAGCCGTCGTGCGCAGTAGAGACTGCCCACACCTTCCCTGACCAAGGGTCCCAGGAAGGTGCGCAGAGAGGACTGCGGTCTGAATTCGGAGCGCCCCGCTCCGTTATCAGCTGCGGCGTGTTCGGGCAGTCAGTACTGCGTATGACTGCAGTGCGGCCAACAGGATCCGGGCACCAGCCGAGGTTGCTGGGTGGCACTGTGTCCCGTGTACACAGGCTTTTCAACTAGTATCTTATAACATAAAGTGATAGATTGCGTTGCTCCCTGTGAGCGTAACCGCACATTCGCAGTAGAGACTGTGCATGTGTGGTTTCGCACATAGGGCTCTTCGCTGTGAGCCACCTGGAGCTCCCCATTGAGGATCAGCGTGTTCGGTGCACTGATCCAGAGCGGGGAGCTCCGGACGACTCACTGCCTTTCTCTGCTACGGGGCAGCAGCCGGGTGCACTTTAGCCCGTGTATACGGGCTTTGATACTAGTATATATATATAAAACCAAACAAATAAGCTGTGCACTCTCCTGTATAAATAAGTAAATGGCTTGGGTGACAGGTCCCACAAAGTATACATACGGTTAGTTGTTCAAGAACAGCACTCACAGGACTTCTATTTGATGAAGATTATGCAATTTTTAATGAATCAACGTTTCGACCCTACTTTGGGCCTTTGTCAAGACTGTACAATCTTCATCAAGTGGAAGTCCTGTCAGTGCGGTTCTTGAACAACGAACTCTTATATATATACATATACATATATATAAATATATGTATATATATATATATATATATATATATATATATATATATATATATATATATATACACACACACACACACACATACATATATATACACACTAGTTTAAAAGCCCATGTACAAGGGCCACAGTGCCACCCAGCAGCCTTGGCTGGTGCCTGGAACTTCTCTGCCTGTGCTGTGGTCATACACAGTACAGACTGCCCGAACGAGCCATGGCTGATACGGAGTGGGGCACCCGAATTAGGACCATAGTCCCTTCTGCTCATCTTCCTGTGACCAAGTGGTCCCAGGAAGGTGCGCAGAGAGTACTCCGGTCGGAATTCGGAGCTCCCCGCTCCATATCAGCCACGGTGTGTTCGGGTAGTCTGCACTGCACATGACGGCTTCTGACAAACATCCTAGCGAATTATTATATAGGATATATATATATATATATATATATATATATATATATTTCATAAAAAAAGGTTTACTTCTCCTTTAAGAACCAGAATGCTGAGCAACACATTGGGAAGCAGCATGTTTCACACACCTCTGGTCATTAAAAGGTTACCATCGCTAACAATGTTTGGAAAAAATGTTGTTTTCTCCCCCAGCCTGAGAAATTCCCTTTTGTTTCTGCTTTGTACTTTTCTCATCTCATAGATCTCTCACTGAACTGTTTATTCTGAAACCCATCACATTGTTAGTTGACACAATGGCCTTGAAAGTAACAGTAATTATAAAGAATAATTTACTGTGATCTTTCATGTACTGTCTTGCCTGTTATTGCTGTGTAAACTGTCTTTTTTATTGTTGCAATTTAAAGGGGAATTACATCCTAAGAATAGGTCGCTCCTAATTTGTTTACGGAAAGAAAGGAGCTCACAACATTAAAACAACATAATCTCTCTCTCTATATATATATATTATATATATATATATATATACACAAAAAGATAACACAGAATATAAAGTGCAGCTAGGAATGACGGCTCCTGCAAAATCCCCAAATTAACCCCTTCCCGACAATGGATGTACATATTTATGTCCCACAGAAACTGTCACTTAGTGACAGAGGATCCCGGAAGTCCGGATCCCCGCACGGATTACATTAGTGAAAAAAAAAAAAATCCTAGCCGGACGTTAAGTGACGGCCGCGTGTGCGTGCGGCCGGTCACTAAGGGGTTAAAAACAGTTTGTCTTCTGTTTGTTTTGTTCTTAATTTGTTTATTAGGAGGACGTACCTAGGGAGTTGTCCATCAAACATAGGGTTGCCTTTTGAAATGTAACATGGCTGCTACACTACTACATGGGAACCATCAGGGCTGGATTTCCCAATTGGCAGAGTAGGCAGCTGCCTGGATCTCCAAATTTTGAGGGGTGGTGCCTCAGCTCTGCTGACCACACCCACATTCTGAGTTGTGGGTGTGGACAGATCACACTCAGTGCCTTTGCCCCAGGTTAATACCCTTTTACATGCTATTCTTTAACACTCTGGGTGCCAGAGGGGTACGCAGCGCATTGCAAAGAGGTGGCCAATGGGGCAATGTGGAGGTGGCCAGTTGGGGGCAATGTGGAGATGGACAATGGGGGCAATGTCGGGATGGCCAGTGGGGGGGGGGATTGTGGTCGGGGGGGCCATGGCAATTTTTGCACCGGGGCTCGGTGGCTTCTAGTTACGTTTATGGGGACAGATGTCGATTCTCCAGCCTGGTGAGTCCAGATTTCATGGCAAACACCTCTTTCAACCACCCGCACCCACCCACAAGTCATTTAGACCCATCCTTAGCCCTACAATGTTTCTCTGGAGTCTTGGGACAAGAAAGTTCCCAGGCATGGCAATCTGACAAATCCAGTCAATCAGCAATCAATTCTATTTACTGTCTTTAATTTCTGTTTTAGTCGCCTGCTAGTTCTTTCAGTTTCAGTCTGATAATGGCTAGGGTCCCTTACAAGTCATTCCGGTTTATTGAAGCCTATGGTTTGTTGTGAGGAGGTTAGAGGAAGTTGTGTCACCCTACCGCCGGGTTTCCCGTCCGGGTTCTCCGCTTCCTGCCTCCGGTCCTTGCGCAGGGTTCCGTCGGCTCTTGACACTGCTTGGCTGGTTCCGGCCGCCGCCGCCTTCTGTGTTCGTGCGAGCACCTTGCTGTCCTTTTCTTGCCCTGCAGTCAACGTCGAGTGTGGGTGACGTAGCACGCGATGCCTATATCTGGTTCCTGGCTTCAGTGCACTGTTGTGTCTTCCAGCATTGAGCCCTGTTCTTCCTTGCTCCTAGCCTCGGTCCTAGTTCCTTCTCCTAGTCTCAGTGCATGACCCTGCTTGCCCAAGACCACCCATTCTGCCTGCCGAATAAAGACCACTCTTGCCTACTGTGTATGACCCTGCTAGTCCAAGTCCACCTTTCTGCGTGCCGAATAGAGACCACTTCTTGCTTACTGTGTATGACCCTGCTAGTCCTAGACCACCCATCTGCCTTATCTTTATTTTATTTTGTAGGCATTAAAAAACATGAAGAACGATATAAGTCCTATCTCTCAAACCTTTATGGTTTGAGAGATATTCACAAGCAAAGTTTCCCCTCCCGCCCTTTTTACCTAGTGTAAGCCATCTCTTCTCAGATGTGGAATGCAGTCCATAGACCAGACAGATAACAGAAGGGGACAATCTTCTTCCTATGAGAACAATGAAAGCCCTGCCCCCTTGACAAGTTTTTCAGGTTTTCCCCTTATCTTAATTGAAGATTGTCCCTCTCTGCAGTCTACCTGGGCACCTCCCTTCTGCTCTGGCTGAGCAGTGTTACATCAGTAAAAGGGGGGTGGGAGGGGGATAGTTTATCATTCAATTACTTTTGAACTACAACTCTGACAGAATTGAAATAACACTCTCCAAGGTCCAAATACTATGATTAATTAGAGCTGTTTTTATTATGAAACATTACTATCCCTTTAAAGGGGAACTGTCACCTCAAATAAAGTTTCCCCCCAAGAATTACCCGTCTGGGACTAGATGAACAATAGTGCTATTTGCCAGAATAATTACCGCCTTATAGAGAAATCCTAGTGCTGCCGAGACTGATGGCCAGGCAACAGCACTTTAGAAGAATCTTAACGCCTGCGCCGTCAGTCCCTTCTGGTACCTTAAGGTACCAAGCAACGCCTCCTAGAGGAGACCGAGACTGACAGCACAGGCGAGCAGACATCTCTTAGCAAAGATGTCTGCGCTGTTGCCTGACCATCAGTCTCGGCAGCAGTAGAATTTCTTTCTAAGGCGGCAATTATTCTGGTGACTAGTACTATTGTTCAGCTAGTTGCCAGATGGCTAGTTCTTGGGGGAAACTTTATGTGGGGTGATAGTTCCTCTTTAAGTCATAGCAACTGGAGCTAACATCGGGGCTGATTTATAGAGTTTTATAAATATGGCGTTATTATTAAGATGTTAACTCCTGGGGGAACATTCACTAAGTGGCGATAAAGAGGTGATAAAGTGGTGATGACTTCTCCAGTTTATCACTTCCCCAATTCCTATGTTATTCTATGGAACCTATTCACTAAGATTTCTTCAACTTTGGAAATCTTAGTGCATAGACTCTGTAGAATAACATAGGAACTGGGTAAGTGATAAACTGGAGAAGTCATCTCCATTGTATCACCTCTTTATCACTACTTAGTGAATCTCCCCCAATGAATCCTTAAAGGGATAGTAATACTTTAATATAGGGATTAGTAATACTTAAGTCCTATTAAAAATAAATGTATTGCCCCCAGTGTCATTGAGAGATAATCTCTCCTAAAGTTGCCCTCCCCCTTCCCCGAAGTCAGAGTTGTAGCTGACTGAAGGGACATCCGGTCTTAGATCATCAGACGGCTCTGCAGCAGAGCCGTGATCACGTTAATAAAAAAAAATATTTCACTAAAACGGTCTTCTACGTGTGTTTGCAAACCAAACACAAACCAAGCACACGTAGAAGACCATTTTAGTGAAAGATTTATTTTTTATTAACGCGATCGTGGCTGTGCTGGAGAGCCGCCTGACGGTCATACGATTGGCTTCCTTGCAGTTAGTTACAATGCTGACTACGGGGAAGGGGGAGGGAGAGGACAGCTTTAGGAGCGATCATCTCTCAAACCATAAAGGTCTGAGAGATGACACTGGGGGCAATACATTTATTTTTAATAGGACTTTAAAATAGGGATTAGTAATACTTAAGTATTACTATCCCTTTAAGGACAGCATAAACTTGCTGTTTAGATTCTGGCAAAAATTCTGTTGCAAAATTGTTGCAAATAGCAACATATCTTAATATATCCACTGCGCAACTTTTTACAAACGTTGTTCCTCCATTTAAAAAAAATAAGTGCTACAGAGGGTACAGCCCTCCTAAACTGCCGTTCTTAAAGCGGAACTCTCATCTGCTATAAAGTCGCCCTGCTATAATTAAGCAGGTAGTGACTAGCTTCAGAATATATAGTTTACCTTTCACAAGTGGCCCGATCTGAAGAAATCCATCACTGAAGGAGATCGGAACCCAGGCTACAGTGCAGACATCTTGTCTTCACGCCTGCGCAGTCAGTACCAGTCTCCACTGTGTAGACTGCAGTGCACCATATGGTTACTGGAAGGGACTGACGGCACACGCGTGCAGACTGTGCTAACCCGGCCGTCAGTCTCCTTCAATTACTGATTTCTTCAGATCGGGCTACTTGGGAAATGTAAACTATACATTCAGAAGCTGGTTGCTACCTGCTTAACTATAGCAGGGCGATTTTACAGCGGATGAAAGTTCCGCTTTAATTTTATAACTATCGAAGACACTGTTATGACCATTTTAAAGGGATAGTAATGTTTCATAATAAAAACAGCTCTAATTAATCATCATAGTATTTGGACGTTGGAGAGTGTTATTTCAATTCTGTCAGAGTTGTAGTTCCAGAGTAATTCAATTACAAAGTATTCCCTTCCTGCCCCTTTTACTGATGTCACACTGTTCAGCCAGATCAGAAGGGAGGTGCCCAGGCAGACTGCACAGAGGGACAATCTTCAATTAAGATAAGGGAAAAACCTGAAAAGCTTGTCAAGGGGGGCAGAGCTTTCATTGTTCTCATAGGAAGAAGATTGTCCCCTTCTGTTATCTGTCTGGTCTATGGACTGCATTCCACATCTGAGAAGAGATGGCTTACACTAGGTAAAAGGGGCAGGAGGGGAAACTTTGCTTGTGAATATCTCTCAAACCATAAAGGTTTGAGAGATAAGACTTATATCATTCTTCATGTTTTTTTAATGCCTACAAAATAAAATAAAGTTACAACGAAGTATTACTTTCCTTTTAAAGCTTTGTTTTTCTTAACTCCACTTTTATAAATCTCTCTCAATGTTTTAAAGGAATTAAGAGTGACTTATTCCAAGGGTAAAAATCCCCTTTTCAAGTTACTGAACTAAGAACAATGCACAGCACAGACGCCAATGTTCTGAGCAGCAGCCGGTCGTTTGGGAAATGTTGCGTATCTAACCCCGTGAATTTATACTGCGAGTCTTTACATGATATAAACATCTGCTCATGCCGAGTTAGGCCTGAACCATATAAAGAACTATAAGAATGCTTTTATTTATTCTTTAGGCACATTTCAACCTTATTTTTGCTGCAGGCGTCAGGATTGACAATTGAACCGTGTCTCAGTAACAGTCTGTGCATATCTTTTTAATTCCCAAAGTATGTTTATGGATAGGGTTAACAGAATAGGCTTGTTTTCTTCATTAAAGGGATAGTAATACTTAATATGTAAAAATATAAATGTTGTAGGGTTTATTCTCCTGGGTAAAACAAAGGCATTCCCACTGCGGAGTGGTGTTTTAGTCAAAAGTTATTGCAGCTCAAACTGGAATTTTTTTAGATACACTAGGTCAATGGCCTGAAATTGTACAGTGGCGCTGTTGCTACACCATCCTATGGAGGTTTAAGCTCAAATGAGCAGAGTTGTCCATCGGATGGTGTAGGAATAGCACCACTGTACAATTTCAGGCCATTGAGATATTGCACTTAAAAAATAAAAAAAAAAAGAGTTTGAGCTGCAATAACTTTTGAATAAAACACCTCTCAGCAGTTTGAGTTCCTTTGTTTTACTCAGGAGGATAAGCCCTACAATAGTTACCTTTTTACATATTAACCCTTTGAGTGCCAGAGGGGTACGCAACGCATTGCCTTGAAAAGCATTGCGTACCCCTCTGGCACGCAAAGGGTTAAGCGTTACTATCACTTTAA
The DNA here is from genome assembly GCA_037306005.1 of Rhinophrynus dorsalis. Classification (NCBI taxonomy): domain Eukaryota; kingdom Metazoa; phylum Chordata; class Amphibia; order Anura; family Rhinophrynidae; genus Rhinophrynus; species Rhinophrynus dorsalis. Next base: position 26,396,039 of record CM074727.1, on the reverse strand, counting down.
GATTGTGAGACCGTAGAATAACTATTTATTTATGCATGTTCCCCCCTTCATAACATCTTTAACAAATGACCTATGAAATATCAGGGTGTCCCCTGAAAATGTCCACACTCTGGGTTGGGCTGCCCTAACCTTGAGTGACACAGGGGTACGCAATGCATTGCTTTGCAATGTGTTGCATACCCCTCTGGCACTCAAAGGGTTAAACAACAAAAAAAAATTTGGAACCACCGCTCTGTTGTGTATCCTGAACTGCAGCCAATGACGGTGAAGACTAACAGCAATACAATTGCTCTGGTGGAATCATATATTGTTTTTCCTAAATGCATATCTCCCAAGTATCCCTCTTTAGGAGGGACAGTCCCTCTTTTAGTCCCAAATCCCTCTCCCTCTTTCCCATCCTGATGTCCCTCTTTTTAGGAGATAAGATTGCATGGTGTGTATATGTGTGTATCACACTGCTCTACAGCAATAAAACTCAAATTAGTGTTTGTTTAAACATCAGTATATGTGTTTAGAAATTAGTCTGTGTAAATAAAATACTTTGGTTTTGTTATACGTCATTTATTAGGTTACACAAGGAGGTGTCAGTAGGTCATGAAATACCCTAAAAATTATCGGCAATGCCCCACCCACTAGTCACACCCCCAGCAACACCCCCTAAAACACAAGTGTCCCTCTTTGGCAATTTGAAATGTTGGGAGGTATGTAAATATGACTGTATCCTGCGGCCCAAACAGCTGTATCCTGGCTTCACTCACATTTCTATCAGTTCCAAGTGTCAAGCTGATATCTGTAATGACAGGAGCAGGCATCTTCCGCGTCCCTGACATCTCCCCTCCCTGTTTTCACGTTATCAAGACTGCAGAATACCACATGCATTATTTATATACACACTGGGTTACATAAAAATAACTATGTGATAAGAGCACGGCCAATGTCAGAGTACAATAGTGTAATGCAGTACAAAGGCGTCTCACTGTGTGGGAAGTACAAGGACTCATGTGACTGTGTTGTACATGTGGATAATACTTAGGCTGATATACAAAAAATATCTAAAGCAGAGGTTCTCAGCCCGTGCCCTCAGTGGCCACTAACAGGCCAGGACTTAGGAATTTCCCTGCTAGAACACAAGTGTGTGGATAAGAGGCTCAGTCGTATTGATTAACTCACCTGTGCTCTTAAAAGGAAATTCTCAAATCCTGGCCTGTTAGTATCCACTAAGGGCACGGGTTGAGATCTAGTGATCTAAGGCATACCTAAAAAATACTAATTGAAATGAGCTGGAGACTTCACTAGCATTTAAAGGGTTAAAAGCCTCAATTAAATCAATGGGAATTTCAGGAAATTTTACATGGCCTCTATAATGCAGATAGTTCCATCCAGAATCTCTCCATTAAAGGGATAGTAATGTTTCATAATAAAAGCAGCTCTAATTAATCATCATAGTATTTGGGCCATGGAGAGTGTTATTTCAATTCTGTCAGAGTTGTAGTTCAAGAGTAATTGAATGATAAAGTATCCCCTCTCGCCCCTTTTACTGATCTAACACTGCTCACCTCAGATCAGAAGGGAGGTGCCCAGGTAGACTGCAGAGAGGTACAATCTTCAATTAAGATAAGGCAAAAAGCTGAAAAACATGTCAAGGGGGGGCAGGGATTTCATTGTTCTTATAGGAAGAAGATTGTCCCCTGCTGTTATCTGTCTGGTCTATGGACTGGATTCCACATCTGAGGTGAGCAGTGTTACATCAGTAAAAAGGGATGGGAGGGGTATACTTTATCATTCAATTACACTTGAACTACAACGCTCACAGTATTGAAATAACACTCTCTTTGGCTCAAATACTATGATGATTAATTGGAGCTGCTGTTTTTGTGAAACATTACTACCACTTTAAAATATCAAATGAAATATAGATAAAATAATAATAATATAAATTGGCGTTGAAAGAGTTATATTTATTTAATTGGCAAAAAATGTGTGAGGGGGAACATCAAGAATTCGTGAAAACCTAAAACAGCAGCGTGTGAAAGTGTTTGGGAACCAGTTATTTAACCCTTTAATTAACAGAGGAGTGTGAGAAGCATTGAGAATCAATACGTGACTTACCCTATCTGGTTCTTAAAGTGATACGACAGTTTGTTGCATTGAGTGATAACTTTTGCAACCACAAGGTTTAGATCAAACGAATATAATTTAATGTTGAATAGGCTGTCACCTCAAGGCAAGTTTAGATTTATTTTACAGATAAATAAAATGGATAAAATTACATGACATAGAGGTGACTTTGGAAACTTTTTTCAAATGAATGTAAGTTACCCTAATAAGGCGTTTGTTCCACTTTTAATGGTGCACTACAAAAGGTGCCTTGTGGACTGAATGGAGCACCCTTGGAATAGAATAAGTAGGATCCAAGAATCTCCAATTTTGGGAACATTAGGGGTTAATATTTCAAAGATTTCGGGTTCACTCAATTCTGAAAGTTCACAGGTACATAGATGGGGTGAGTTTTCCAAACCCCCCCCCCCCCAAACATTTTGGGGCTCCGCAGAGCAGCCCAAAGCTTTTTATTAAAGTGGATCTATCACATATAGATATCTAATGCTCATTAGATAGAGCATTTAGCAAAAGAGTTTAATATGTTAGTCACTTTTGAAAAAAACCCGTTATCTGTGCAAAAATTGAAGTTTAAAACGTGCCCAGCAGCCTGCTTCCTGCTTGCAGCACTCACTCTGCTCCCGTCCCACTACCCAGCATCCTCCAATGATGGAGGCTTTCTTTCTCTAAGCTGGAGCGATATCATTGGCAGAGATCGATATCTAGCCAATGAGATCGCTCCAGCTTAGAGACAGACATCCTCCGTCATCGGAGGATGCTGGGTAGTGGGACGGGAGCAGAGGCAGAGCTGCAAGCAGGAAGTAGGTTGCTGGGCACGTTTTAAACTTGAATTTTTGCGCAGATAACTGTTTTTTTTTGTTTGTTTTTTTGTTTTTTTCCAAAAATGACTATCATATTAAACTTTTTCACTAAATGCGCTATCTAATGAGCTTTAGATATCTATATGTGATAGATCCACTTTAAGTTTGGTGCCATAGGAGCAGATAGTAAAAAATAACCACCCTGTAAGATAAAGTGTTTGGAAGTGGGTTCGAGGCTTCATCAGTAATTACCTTTTGGAGGCTAGTCGGGCATGGTCTCCATCACTCTGCTAGTGCTTTTATACCCCATGCACGGACACTGCTAAGTACTTTCTGGCTGTGATTAAAGGGATAGTAATGTCTGAAACAAAATGCAGCTCCAATTTGTCTTCATATTATTTGTCCCACGTAGCTCTGTATTTCAATACGATCAGACGTGTAGTTCAGCAGCAATTGGATGAGGAAGGATCCCACTCCCGCCCCTTTAGCCGACTCCTGTCAGATTTGGAAACCGGTTGCTTCACCGGACAGCTCGCAGTAAGTGACAATCTCCTTGATGTGAGCACAAGGAATACCCTGCTCCCCTTAAAAAAGGAGGGCAAATTTTCCTTATGCTCATAGTAGATTGTCCCTCGCTGCGCTCCATCCGGACCGGCTTGGAGAGCAGTGTGATGTAAGTAAAAGTGGAAGGAGGGAGATTCTCTCTCATTCAGTTGCTTTTGAATTACACGTCTGATTGTACTGAAATATAGCTGTACATGGAACAAATAGTATGGATAGAGTCGGAGCTGCATTTTGTTTCAGACATTACTATCCCTTTAAGCCACAGGTCTTGCTGTTCGTTTGGGGCATGCAATGGTACTAATTTCCAACCTGGGAGCTTTCAGGATTTGACCCAAATCTCAGTGTCTCAGGGTGAAAGGCCAAATTCTCGGGGTGAGGGAGTCCGGTGTTAACTACTATCCTTTCTGCACCAATTAGCTGCTTATTTAAAGGGATCGTAAACCCCCCGAAAAACTTTAAGCCAAATGATAGGAATAATAAAAACACACTTAAAGCCCTCATTCCCCCCTCTCAAACTGTTATGGTTTGAGAGATGTAAGAAAATAAAGACCTCCGCTCCCTCCCCTTTCTCATGCGTCCACTGTACAGCCAACGTCATGAGATCCTGCTTCCCGGACCAGACGGCAGCTCTTCAGGAGCGCTGTCATAGATATATCTAACTATGATTACTTCATCAGAATGGTCTACAACGTGTGCTTGCAAGCCAGGCACACGTTGTAGACCATACCGATGAAGTATGTTTTGAGAGATGGGACTGGGATCATTTGGTTTATTTTTTTTTTTTTAAGAGCTACAATATTTTGTTTCTTTTACAAAGACATTACTGTCCCTTTAAGCTAATGGTGCGGTTTTAATGCACTGATAATTAGAGTCCTGCAAGCCCCTATCCTTGTGGGAACCTAACAGCTCACCTAGGGTGACCACGGGTCCCGGAACGTCCGGGACTGTCCCTTATTTCAGGGACATGTCCCGCGTCCCGGGTCCCCTTCAACCGGGACAATGAAGTGTCCCGGAATGAAGCCAAGCCGCCCTGAATGTCAGCCTGCAAGCGGTGTGTCACATCATGGACGCCGCTTGCAGGCTGACATCCAGGGCGGCAATGCAACTTACCTGATCTGGAGGCAAGCGCTCTAGTAAGACAGAGCGCTGGGAGATGACATCATCTCCCAGCGCTCTGCATTACTGAGCACAGCGCGTGGGAGCTTCAGCTCTGTGCCGGAGGAGGCACAGAGCACTTTGCACTCCGCTAGACCACCAGGGACTCAAGGTAAGGCAATAGGGTGACCACGTCCCGGAATGGCAGAAGGGAAATGTGGTCACCCTAAGCTCACCTGCCATCATCCCAGAATTGGTTCCAGACATTTGGATAGTTGAGACCCACAAAACAAAACAATGAAAATCCCAGTACTTCCCTTTCATCAATGTTTTGTGTTCTACAGTGCCACCTAGTGGATATTAGGATAAGTATCAGTACTGCATGGGATGAATGGAGAACAGTGGTTTGTTCTTCTTAAACCTGTACTCTGTTACTCAATAAAACGCCACATCATCAGGATTTTATTGCTTGAACCCAGGGGAGTTAAATGACCAAACCTCTATTTCACCCTCCTATACAAAGCAGGTAAACCTATTCAGGCAAAGAGCAGTAATTGTGGCCAAGCCAAGTGCATCTTAGCAGATAAGTTAGGGAAAGTAATTAAAATATCAAACCGTTTTATCAGGAAGAATACATTGAGATTGTCCCTTATTTTCAAGTATGTCCTGAGGGTATAGATATTATTACCCAATTTAATGGTACTCATTTTACCTACATCAGAGAGGTGTAAGGCTGAGCTGGCATTGCTGGGACTAGAACCTGTGACCTTGCAATTTGAACAGATTCTACAGATGGGGCATTAAAGGGATAGTAATACTTACGTATTACTAATCCCTATTGTAAAGCCCTATTAAAAATAAATGTATTGCCCCCAGTGTCATCTCTCAAACTTTTATGGTTTGAGAGACGATCGCTCCTAAAGTTGCCCTCTTCCTTCCCCGGAGTCAGTGTTGTAGCTGACTGAAGGGAAATCCGGTCAGAGATCATCAGGCGGCTATGCAGCACAGCCGCGATCACGTTAATTAAAAAAAAAAAAAATTCACTAAAACGGTCTTCTACATTTGCGTGCAAACCAAGCACACGTAGAAGACCATTTCAGTGAAAGTTTTCTTTTTTTATTAACGCCATCACGGGTGTGCTGGAGAGCCGCCTGAAAGTCGTACGACTTGCTTCCCTGCAGTCAGCTAGAACGCTGATTACGGGGAAGGGGGAGGGATTGGGCAACTTTAGGAGCGATTATCTCTCAAACCATAAAGGTTTGAGAGATGACACTGGGGGCAATACATTTATTTTTAATAGGACTTTAATATAGGGATTAGTAATCCTTAAGTATTACTATCCCTTTAAACAACTGAGCCATTTCTCCAGCAGTTCTTAAATATGTTGTAGAGTTTATCCCCCTGAGTAAAAACAAAAGGTACTCCCACTTCTGAAAGGTGTTTTATTCAAAATTTATTGCAGCTCAAAGCTGAAATTTTTTTCGGTGCAATATTAAAGTGGCCTGAAATTGTACAGTGGTGCTGTTGCAACACTATCCTATGGACAGCCCTGGTCAGTTAACCATAAACCTCCATATGATGGTGTATCAACAGCACCACTGTAAAATCTCAGGCCACTGTGATACTGCACCTAAAAAATTCAGGTTTGAGCTGCAATAACTTTTGAACTGAACATCTCACAAGATTGGGAGAACCCTTGTTTTACAAAGGAAGATAAGCCCATATATACATATATACAGGGCTCAAAATTTCCACTCTCCACTAGCCAATGGCGAGTGAAAATTTAGCCCTGGCAAGTAGAAATTCAGCCCTGGTGGGTATGTTATGGCTTGCAGTGGCGAGTAACTTTTCAGGTCTGGCTAGTAGCAAAGGACTTCATATTTTAAGGCCTGCATTTTTTTTTTTTTTTGATCCAATTCAGGCCTCCCCGAGCGGTGTGCAGCCGCGCAGAGAGCCCTGAATTCCATGATGTGCCAGGACTGTCACTGGTCCTTAAGTGCCGGACAGCCGTGACAGTCCTGGCACGACATTGGACGTTAAGGAGTTAACCACTAAAGCCCTACAGCAGGCATTTTTCATATGTGGCCTCTTTTAAAGGAATCATCTTGCACTGGCAACCCTAGATAAATACAATTCCTATGGATGTAAATGCTGCTTTTACCAGACTGATTGCAAGCGAGATCTCTTCAACATTGTGAAACAATCCCTTGGAGACTTTTAAGCCTTCAACAGGTTAAAGATCCCCAGTTAACCCTTTGAGTGCCAGAGGGGATGGTAAACAGGGAGCTATTGTTATAGAGAAGGCAGAGAATGTTCTGAGATAAGAGGCGTTTGGTGGTGGAGTGTGGATGCAGATGCGAGGGCTGTGTCTTTAGGAATGTGAGGCGTATAGAAGGGAAAGAGCTGTATTTTTCTACAGAGACTTCTTATTTTATTATATTCTAAAATATAGACTAGGTAATTTGTGCATGTGTACACGGTTACCTTATATGGGCCCTTCCTTGTCTCGTGAACATTTGTTTCTGGTCAATTGTATATATATATATATATTAGGCTAACTAGATCTCACCTTTAACCAGGGACACATAGGAAATAGCCGTTTTGCAATACTTCACTGAAATCAATGCAGTCCTGCAGTATCGTGCCTCCCAAGTGTTCCTCTTTTAGTCCCAAATCCCTCTGTCCCTCTTTCCCACCCTGATGTCCCTCTTTTTAGGAGAGCAGACTTTGTGGTGTGTATATAAATATATCACATTGCTCTACATCAATAAAACTCACCTTAATATTTGTTTAAACATCAGTATATGTGTTTTTTAAATTAGTCTGTGTAAGTAAAATACTTTGGTCTTATTAGAAATCATTTATTTGGTTACACAAGGAGGTGTCAATAGGTAGTGAAATAACCTGAAAATTATCGATAATGCCCCGCCCACCAGCCACACCCACAGCAACACTCCCTAAAACACAAATGTCCCTCTTTGGCAATCTGAAATGTTGGGAGGTATGCAGTATGCATTTCTCCTATGCGTCCCCGGTTAAAGGTGAGGTCTGGTCAGCCTAGATATCCTATATAATAATTCGCTAAGTTGTGTGTAACGCCCGACATGCGCAGTAGACACTGCTGCGCGTGCGGCAGTCATGCGCAGTACAGACTGCCCGCGCCGCGGCTGATACAGAGCTGGGCGCTCCGAAGGAGCATCCAGCTCTGTATCAGCAGTGGCGCGGGCAGTCTTTGCTGCGCGTGACTGCCCCACGACCAGCTGCCAGAGGCACTGTGGCCCGTGTAACGGGCTGTTCAACTAGTATATGTATATATATATATATATATATATATATATATATATATATAAATCTGTGTTGTGCCACGCCTACTTCAGAATAGTGACCTGAACTAGATTTGCTGATCACTTGTTCACAGCATGCTTAATAAATCCTTTATAATTATTAACCCTTCCCTACCTAGTGTGGAGATTCACACATTTTTATATATACCTCTAAAGAAATTCCACAACAGGTGTTCACAAGGAAAGGGTTGGGAACCACTGCATTAAAGGGATAATAATGTTTCACAATAAAAGTAGCTCCAATTAATCTTCGTAGTATTTGGGCCATGGAGAGTGTTATTTCAGTATTGTCAGTGTTGTAGTTCAAGAGTAATTGAATGATAAAGTATCCCCCCTCCCACCCCTTTAACTGATGTAATACTGCTCACCTCAGCGCAGCAAGACTGTCTGGATGGATCGCAAAGAAGGACAATCTTCAGTGAGCATAAGGGAAAACCTGAAAAACCTGTCAAAGGGAGCAGGTTTTTCCTTATACTCATAGTAACAAGATTGTCCCTTGCTGTGATCTGTCCGGTCAAAAGAACAGAGTAAACATCTGAGGGCAGATGGCTTACACTAGGTTAGGCTGACCAGATCTTACCTGTAACCAGGGACACATAGGAAACAGCCATTTTTCAGTACTTCACTGAAATCAAAGCAGTCCTGCAGTACGTATTTTTCCTATGCGTCCCCGGTTAAAGGTGAGGTCTGGTCAGCCTACACTAGGTAAAAGGGGCGGGAGGGGGATACTTTATCATTCAATTACTCTTGAACTACAACTCTGACAGTATTGAAATAACACTTTCCATAACCCAAATACTATGGAGATTTATTGAAGCTGCTTTTTTGTGAAACATTACTATCCCTTTAAGTCAATCAGTTCAAAAGGAACCCTTAAAATGCAACAACTTACAGATCTCATTGCTTAATCACACACACATTAGCAGGACTTCAGACTGTGCCTTTTGTGGAAGAAATTACACCAACCTAGAGACTAAAGAAGCAGTTAAATAGTGATGATTATATAAAATGACACACTGGACTCTCTCACCTTGAGAATTTGACTTTTCACCCAGAGATATTGTCAAAATTCAGAGTCAAACCCTGAGACTCCTCAGGTATGATTAAAGGGAATGGAACACTGAAAGCAGACGTGACTCTTGGAATAAGAGCTGTTAACATTTTTACCAGAAGCATTTACCTAGGTAGGGTGGTATTATTCATTCAACAGTAGGATATGACTATGTACTTCTTTTGCATCTAAACTCTGCTGAAATCTATAGCTGGACAAAGACATTTTATGATATTAAGCATTTCTACATGATGCTACGGTAAGGCTACCAGATTTACTTTTTAAAGGGATAGTAATGTTTTATTTTAAGTTGATTTAATATTGTAGGTGTTAAAAAAAAGAAATCCATTGATATGTCCGATCTCTCAAACCATAAAGATTTGAGAGGTTGGACATATACCAATCGATTTCTTTTTTTAACACCTACAATATTAAGTCATCCTTCCTATATAATAATTCGCTAGGATGTTTGTCACGATGCAGTCATGTTCAGTAGAGACAGTCCGCATTTGGACAATCTCTACTACGCATGATTGCATTGCGTGGTAGAGTCGACGCAAGACTGCATCGCGTGGAACAGTGAGGTAGCGACCTCTTATCCCTTTGAGTGCCAGAGGGGGTACGTAACGCATTGCAAAGCAATGAGTTGCGTACCCCACTGGCACTCAAAGGGTTAACATTACCCAGACCTTGGCCCGTGTACACGGGCTTTTACACTAGTCTTAAAAAATAACATTACTATCCCTTTAAAGGAGCAGTAAACTTCTTTTTAAGAAAACACATATTTTATAGAGAATTTACTGCTGAACAAAACAAGGGAACTCCCATCTCTGTCAGGTGTTTTATTCAAAATTTATAGCAGTTTAAATAACCAGGAAGTGAATTTACTGTGTTTACTTCCTGATAGGTCTAACTGACAGGGAGTGACAGGCAGTTTCTATCACATTCTATGGAGAACTGTATGTCTCTGACTTGTCTGACTTTCCTTTCCATTAGAATCTAACAGGAAATCTAATTAGAATTTGACCACTAGAGGGCACTGTTAATACAAAAAAAACATGGGTTTAAACTATAATAACTCTGGAAATATAAATCTCTCGGCAGTGGGAGTACCCTTATTTTACTCAATAGGAAAATCCCTACAATACAGACATTTTTCAGCACTTCACTGAACTTGAAGCAGTCCTGCAGTATGCATTTTTCCTATGCGTCCCTGGTTAAAGGTGAGGTCTGGTCACCCTAATGTAGGTTGTTGTTACAGCACGCTCTGTTTACCATGCTACTCAGCTTGCAAGCTCAGTAGCATGGTAAATGCAGTGTGCTGTAACGACAACCTACATAAATGCCACTACAAAGGGAAGCGTGAAAGCACTCCCTGGGGCAGAACGCTGACGAAGGGGGAGGGAGAAGGCAACTTTAGGAGCGATTATCTCTCAAACCATAAAGGTTTGAGAGATGACACTGGGGGCAATACATTTCATTTTAATATGACTTTAATATAGGGATTAGAAATACTTAAGTATTACTATCCCTTTAAGTTGCCTGTGTTTTAGAAATATGCCTATAAGATAAAATAACAGTTCTATAGATATTAGTAATGCTCCAGGTTATCTAAATGTAACCCCTTGGTTGCTAGAAACATGCCCAAACAACTACATGGTTAAAGGAACATATGCCAATATACAGGTTGCTTTTATATGAAATATATTGTGTTAGAAGTTCACATGTATACACGTGTAAGCCTCTATTGATATAAGACAGTCTATATACCTCCCAACATTTCAAATTGCCAAAGAGGGACACTTGTGTTTTAGGGGGTGTTGCTGGGGGTGTGGCTGGTGGGTGGGGCATTAACAAGAATTTTTAGGCTGTTTCATGACCTTTTGGCATCTCCTTGTGTTACCTAATACATGACTTATAACAAGACCAAAGTATTTTATTTAAACAGATTAATTTATAAACACATATACTAATGTTCAAAGAAACAATAATGTAAGATTTATTGCTGTGGAGCCATGTGACACACCATAGAATCTAATCTCCTAAAAAGAGGGACAACAGGGTAGGAAAGAGGGACAGAGGGATTTGGGTCTAAAAGAGGGACTGTCCCTCCTAAAGAGGGACACTTGGGAGGAATGCATTCTATGCTCTTTTTCAACTACTGGGGCAGCAATTTGGCTTGCACACGTCACTTCCTCCTGAGTCTTAAACACCCGAATACAGCCCCTGAACCAGGAAGTAACAAGCACAAAGGAAAATTGTTTCCCCCCAGCCCACTGTAAATCAGTATTTCATGTTAAGTTTTATTGATATATATAACATATACGCACATACATATAACTATATATTTTTTATTTTCTTTAAAAGCGACTTATTATATTTATAGCCGTATCTTTCAATCTCTGACATCTGAAGACGTTTTACCTGACTTCTTGATGTTACTTTTTATCTTCTTGTCCCTGAAATCAGCTAATAGCTATCACAGTGACCTTATCACATCAAAATGAAGCTCAGTTTTGTAGGGTCATGCAGCATTGAGTGGTTCTGCCCCTCTTGTGGCTCCTCCCTCTTGTGGCTCCACCCTCACTGACCCACAGCTATGGCCGGTATTTGTTTTAGGAAAACGTGACAGCCCTACATACAGGGTGCCACATAACGTGCAAGTGCCCGATTTTAACTCTTCATATCTTCAGTAGTAGGTGAGTAAATTAAAACGCTGATATACCTGTGCTGATTAAATCCCATGGTCAAAAGTTTTTCAGTTGTGAATGTTCTCCTTTACAGCCTGACCTGCTGCTCTCGTCCGAGGAATGGCCTGAGGATCTCTGCTCTGTGACTAATCTAATTTAGACTGATAAAGCCTATTGCAAGTTTAGGAAACGCCAGTCCTCCAATGCCACCAACCAGTGCAAGTGTTCGGGATCTCTCTGCTTGATTACAGGTGGATCGAGCAGTGGCTCAGCATGGCTATCCTGAAAACATGCACAGTTTGTTATTAACCCTTTGAGTATCAGAGGGGTACACAACGCAATGCGTTACGTACCCCTCTGGCACCCAAAGGGTTAAGGACCAGCGTTGCCTGTCCTGACTATTTAATTGTGAAGAGATGTGCTGGAGGGGCTCAGGTTGCATGCTAGGAAGGTCTCCATTGCCTTTCAAAGTAAGGAATTAGAGACCTCTCCAGGGGAGGGCTGGCAACATACAGCCCAGAGGGCAAATACAATCAAGTGGCCCATTTCTACTACCCACCGAGCCCACTGTCCCAGCCCACCCCTGTTTCATTTAATTTTAAAATTGTCCTTAATGTTGTGAAGTAAGGCAAGTGATACCACAGAGCTTACAGTTGAAATGGGGATACACTAGTGATATTACAGTGCTTACAATTTAAGTAAAGCTACACTATTGATGCCATAGAGCTTAGATGGGAAGTGGGCTATACTACTAGTGTAGCTCTGTTTGGATTGTATTTAGATTAATTTCAAATGTAAGCTCTGTGGTATCACTAGTTTAGCTCCATTTACAAGTGGCAGTAGCCATACCTGGGAACTTTCAGTTGAGGGCTACACGGAGGGTAGTCCTCTGTTCAGCAGGGGCTAACAAAAATGACGCTGATCGCGTCAAAAAGGGGTGGGGCTTAACTCGAGTGTTGGGGGGATTTAGCCCTTTGAGTGCCAGAGTGGTACGGAATGCATTGCAAAGCAATGCATTCCGTACCACTCTGGCACTCAGAGGGTTAAATGTGTCACACAGAAGGCTGGGGACGGAGGAACAGAGGGAGAAAAAGCAGATGTGGCAGAGTTTCAATAGAAACTCTCCACATCCGGAGGAATCTGCCTCTGCCCCGGAGACCCGGTAAAGCTCTGTCAGAACCGGAGTCTCCGGGGCAAATCCGGAGAGTTCCCAGGTATGGCAGTAGCCCACCAGCCCAGACACATGACCAGCCCAGGGGGCAATTGCCCCCCTGCCCCCCAGGCCAGCCCTCCCCTGGACCTCTCTATTATTCAGTGGGTTAAAAGCCCCTTTTAAAGTCCAGTGAGAATTCTTTTTGTCCCCTGTGGTGCAGCTGGGTTCGCTCTGAGTTGCTTCAGTCCTGCTTAGTAGGGTTAATGACCTCTGATCTTACTGGCACAAAGGTATGTGTCTCTTACGTCACTGCTGGTGTTTATGGCTGGTGAGAAAGTGAATTCTGTGTTTGGGGTGTGTTCTACTCACAGGTCCTGACAGGTAACACTCTCCAGAGGCTTCAGTTCGCCTGCTGACAGCTCCTGGGACCATGAGAACGTTCCGCTACACGTACACGCCACTGGTAAGTGCAACTGCACAAAGACACGGGCATATTTTGTAAATAATTGCAACAACTGAGTGGTTTCATACTAACAAATTAATTGATTTGAAATGATTTATTGTACTCATTCATTCGTCTTCTTTCTTTATACTTATTGGAGAGCCAACACAGTGAACAGAGAGGGAGTGATACATTGCCTAGGACAGGGGTAAACTGGTGGAGGGGTTATCATGAGATTTTAAATGCAACAACAGGGGGATAGATAATGAGCGGTTATATCGTAGATTTAATACAGAGCAAGAGGAGAAATAAGGAGGAGTTCTATGGAGAGGTTATATGGAGCAATAGGAGGAGTTATAGGGAGGAGTTATAGGGAGGGATTATATGCAGCAATAGGAGGAGTTACGGGGTGTTATATGGAGCAATAGGAGGAGTTATGGGTTTTATATGGAACAATAGGAGGCGTTATAGGGAGGGGTTATAAGGAGCAATAGGAGGAGCTATAGGGAGGAGTTATAAGGAGCAATAGGAGGAGTTATATGGAACAATAGGAGGAGTTACGGGGGGTTATATGGAACAATAGGAGGAGTTATAAGGAGCAATAGGAGGAGTTATAGGGAGGAGTTATAAGGAGCAATAGGAGTAGATATAGGGAGGATTTATTAGGAGCTATAGGGAGGAGTTATATAGAGCAATAGGAGGAGTTATAGGGAGGAGTTATATGGAGCAATAGGAGGAGTTATAGGGAGGAGTTATAAGGAGCAATAGGAGGAGTTATAGGGAGGATTTATTAGGAGCTATAGGGAGGAGTTATATGGAGCAATAGGAGGAGTTACGGTGGGTTATATGGAACAATAGGAGGAGTTATATGGAGGAGTTATATGGAGCAATAGGAGGAGTTACAGGGGGTTATATGGAACAATAGGAGGAGTTATATGGAGGAGTTATATGGAGCAATAGGAGGAGTTATATGGAGCAATAGGAGGAGTTATATGGAGCAATAGGAGGAGTTATAGGGAGAGGTTATAGTGAGCAATCAGAGGAATTTTTTAAATAAATATTTATGCAACAACATAAATCAAATATTTACATAAAAAATGACACACCAGTCAGATTAATATTGTGCAAGTAATTTATGTTCCTATTTTTATCATACACTTATTTCAGTACATAACCATCATGGGAAGATTTACGTTAACCCCTTAAGTACCACTGACGTGTCAGGACCGTCACGCTGGTCCGGCACTTAAGGACCAGTGACGGTCCTGGCACGTCACGTACTTTTACTCACCGCGCTCCTGTAGAAGCGAGGTGAGTAATACCGGGCACTGAAGTTGATCGCTCCAAGACCGGAGCGATCTCTTCCAGTGCCCCGTTTGACGTGCCGCCCCACGTGATCAGTCACGTAGGACGGCACGTCAAAGTTTCCTATGTGGTCCTTAAGGGACGGCACGCCCCGGGACCGATGGTCCTTAAGGGGTTAAGGACCTGTGATGGTTACGTACGTCATGGAATTCAGAGATCCCCCGCGTGGCTGCACACTGTTCAGGGACCCCTGGATCCAATGGAGCAAAAAAAAAGGAAAAAAATGAACCTTAACTGACAGCCGTACGGTCGTTAAGGGGTTAATTATCTTCATTTTTACAGTTTCAACTGATAACATAATTTGATTTGCAGATTTTAAACACCTAGCTGACCATAAATAATTATATTGCAATGATATATATAAGATACAGTGTGCTTTTGTTAATATTCCCTAGATGTTTAACCCCTTACCAACTGGCGCGCACACGCAGCTGGCACTTGGTGACCACGGGGCTTCTTTTTTTTTTTTTACTATTACTTCCGGGTTAGGGCTTCTGGAGTGCAGTGCAGCTGCGCCGGGAGCCATGAACTCCATGACGTACCAGCACCGTCACTGGTCCTTAAATGCCGGACCAGTGACGGTCCGGGTACGTCATCGGACGCGAAGGGGTTAAAATCTGTGTATACTAACTGTGCATATGGTTGATTTTTAAGATGCGACAACTGTTGCAACTGCCAGATGCAAATGCAATGCGTTGTGTACCCCCTCTGGTACTTAAAGGGTAATTTGCCATTTTACTAAAAAGACAATCGTGCCAAAAAAAACGGGACACCCTCAGCCTTCTAATAAGTGGTGAACAGTTGCAGGTCCCAGATTTAGAAGGAGGCAAAACAAGTTCTAGATATTATGTTATTGTATACAGGGGAAGGCTGGCAACTTGTGGCCGGGGGGCTAATACAATCAAGTGGCCCATTTCTACTATCGTTCTAGTCCACTGTCCCGGTCCACCCCCTTTTATTTAAAAACTGGAATTACTGTTGTGAAGTGATATCACTAGTGTAGTCCCATTTCAGATATTAGCTTTATGGTATCACAGAGCTTACAATGTTAGTAAAGCTACACTAGTGTTCCCATGGAGCTTACAATGTGAGTAAAGCTACACTAGTGTTCACACAGAGCTTGCAATATGAGTAAAGCTACACTAGTGTTCACACAGAGCTTACAATGTTAGTAAAGCTACACTAGTGTTCCCGCAGAGCTTACAATGTGAGTAAAGCTACACTAGTGTTCCCACAGAGCTTACAATGTGAGTAAAGCTACACTAGTGTTCACACAGAGCTTGCAATATGAGTAAAGCTACACTAGTGTTCACACAGAGCTTACAATGTTAGTAAAGCTACACTAGTGTTCCCACAGAGCTTACAATGTGAGTAAAGCTACACTAGTGTTCCCACAGAGCTTACAATGTGAGTAAAGCTACACTAGTGTTCACACAGAGCTTGCAATATGAGTAAAGCTACACTAGTGTTCCCACAGAGCTTACAATGTGAGTAAAGCTACACTAGTGTTCCCACGGAGCTTACAATGTGAGTAAAGCTACACTAGTGTTCCCACAGAGCTTACAAGAGAAAAGGGTTATGCTACTGAAAAGCTCAATTTGGATGGTAGCTCTGTGGCATCACTGGTGAGATAGCTCAGTGGTAAAGTCCCTGCCTATGGAGCCTGTTCAAACTGCAAGGTTGCAGGATTAACTCCCAGCAGGGTCAACTCAGCCCTTCATCCTTCCGAGGTTGATAAATGAGAACACTGATTGGGTAATAATAACACCTATTATTTCAGCTGGCGATTCGGTTAATTCTGAAAGTGCTTTGAGTCCCACTGGGAGAAAGGTGCTATGTAAATACTAGTTATTATTATTACATGTTTAGCTCCATTTCAATTGTAAGCTCTGTGGTATCACAGCAGCAAGTGGGAGACTGCGAAAGGCAGTGGCCCACCGGCCCTGATGTATGACTGCCCCAGGGGACAATTGCCCCACTTCAGCCCAGGCCAGCCCTCTCCTGATTGTATGCTTTTTTATTTGAAGCTGCCCCCCCATTCCCCTGTAAATTCTGGCAACTTGTGGCCTGGGGGGGCTAACTACAATCAAGTGGGGACTGACAGGCAGGTTAGTGCGGTCCGCGCTCCTGCACCGTCAGTCCCTTCCGGTAACCATATGGTGCACTGCAGTGCTACTCAGTGGAGACTGGGACCGACAGCGCAGGAGTACAGACAAGATGTCTGCTCTGTAGACTGGGTTCCGGTATCCAAACGGGAACGAGTCCTTTACACTGGGATATTTCTTCATGGTAAAGCATCTATTCCAAAGCTAGTCGCCATGCGTTTAATGAATGTACTGAAAGTTCCGCTTTAATTGGAACGGTCTACAAAGTGTCCTTGCAAACCAGGCTCATCTTGTAGACCATTCCAATGAAGCTTTTATTTGTAAATATAGCTATTTCGGCTCTGCTGAAGAGCCGCCGACTAGTCCCAGGAGCAGGATCTCCTGCTGTCAGTAGAGCGCTGACGTCAGGGGAAGGGGGGGGGAACTTTAGCGGCAAATATCTCTCATACCATAAAGGTTTGACAGATAGGAATGGCATCAATTGGATTTCTTTTTTTGATTCTCTACAATATTATTTTTTATATATCTAAGACCTTATTATCCCTTTAACCCTTTGAATGCCAGAGAGGTATGCAATGCATTGCTTTGCAATGCGTTGCGTACCCCTCTGGCACTCAGAGGGTTAAGTATGGTTCCCTTATAATACATATTCTTTACTTTCTGATCGTGCAATATTCAAATCTGCTTCACTCGATATCAGCGTGACTTCACGTTTCTTTTTCTAAGAGATCACCACATCAGTTGATTATCTTTATCAAACACACATACCTAGAACTCTGAAAATGTCTTCAGGGGTCAAATCCGATGTTCCGGAACATAAACAGTTAAACATTCAGAATAGGGATGAGATGTTTGGCAATACTACAAGTAACAGTGTTGTGTTTGTATTATCGGTTCATTTAATGATGACGGTAGAGGTTATATTTTAACAAGAGCGGAGCCAACCACAGAAATGTCCTTTCCTTTTCTTAATACTAATCAAATTCTGAGTTTGCCCTTGTATTATAATATAGCCTTTGATATGTGTGTAGCGTTTACCTCTATGTATCTGAGACACACAAAGGATTAAAGCTTAAAGGGACAGTAATACTTCCAAATTACTAATCCCCATATTGTAGCTATGCTAAAAAGAAATGTATTGCCCCCAGTGTCATCTCTCAAACCCTTATGGTTTGAGAGATAATAGCTTGCAAAGTTCCCCCCTCCCCTTTCCCTGAAGTCAGCGTTCTAGCTGACTGCAGGGATATCTGGTTTTATGTTCATCAGGTGGCTCTGCAGCAGAGCCGAGATCACACTTATAAAAAAAAAAAAGAAATCTTTCACTGAAACGGTCTTCTAAGTGTGCTTGCAAACCAAACATACATAGAAGACTGTTTCAGTGAAAGAAATCTTTTTTATAAACGCGATTTCAGCTCTGCTGCAGAGACGCTTGATGCACATAAGATGGTCATACGACAGCTCCCCCTGCAGTCAGCTAGAATGCTGACTTCAGGGAAAGGGGAGGGAGGGGGGAACTTTGCACGCTATTATTTCTCATTTGTTACCCATTTGTACATTGTTCTATTGTCTTGTTTAATCCGTTAAGGACCCATTATGTGACCGAACCATCACAAAGGTCCAGTATGTTAAGGACCGATGACTGTCCTGAACGTCATGAAATTCTGAGACATCAGTGCGGCTATACGCCGTGGTTCTCTATGAAAATGTCACCCACTATTGGGCAAGCAAGTAAACAGCGCATTAAACGTGTCGCTAGAATGAAAAAGGGAGAAGAAGCTTGCGCTATTATTTAACTTCTGCTTCAATCCTTGGGCCTTTTTTGGAGTTGGTGTGGTACGTGCGCTTCTCACAATGATTTTTTTTTTTTTTAAATGGGGGAAGGAGAGCGGGAGTACACACAGTTAATACAGACACACCAGACGTGACATGACAATCTCTCCCTTTATGATGCTGCGAGATTGTCATGTTGCCCTTTTCATTCCAGCAACATGTTTAGGGCTACATTCAAATGCAGGTGCTAATTTTATCTCCAGATATCCCCATAGACTTCAGTAAGAACATTTTTGATAAAACCGGATGTAACATTAATCGCCTGCATTTGAATCCAGCCCTTAATGCTCTGATTTGTTAGTCACCCAATAGTGGGTGACATTTGAAAAGGATACCGCATGCCACTCTGCCATCCCAGAATTCATATCCACATGCTGGATCGAGCGATTGTTAAAGCGGAACTACCACCATATAGAAAGTCCCCACCCCCCAATAATTAGGCATAGGGCGATTAGCTTCTTAATAGTGCTAAAATCGCTGTCCGTTCCGGTCTCCTCTAGGAGGCATTGCATGGAGCCTTAACAGTGGTGTAACAATAGGGGTCGCACCTGCGACTGGGCCCGTCACTCTCAGTGGCCCGGCCGCCCCCTGCGACACCCTCGCCACGCGCCCGCAGCACAGCTGATCTCCCGGCAGCCGGCGCTCTAGTAATGCAGAGAGCTGGGAGATGACATAATCTCCCCAGCGCTCTGCATTACTAAGAACCGCGCGGGAGCTTGAGTCCCAGACAGAGGTCTGTGCCGAATGAGCACAGATCTGTCATCTCACACACCGCTAGACCACCAGGGACTCGAGGTAGGAGGAGGGGAGCGGTCAGTAGGGGCATTGTGGAAGGATCAATGTGGAGAATGAGGGGGACTGTGGAAGAGGCATTGTGGGGAATGAGGGGCATTATGGAGATTGAGGGGCAATGTGGAGATGGGGGCATTGTGGAAGGGGCAATGTGGAGAAAGAGGGGCATTGTGGAGAATGAGGGGCATTGTGATGGGGGCATTGTGGAGAAAGAGGGGCATTGTGATGGAGGTGTTGTGGAAGGGGAAATATGAAGAATGAGGGGCATTGTGGAGATGAAGGGGCACTGGGAGAATGAGAGGCATTGTTGAAGGGGCAATGTGGAGATGGGGGCATTGTGGAAGGGGCAATATGGAGGTGGCCAATGTAGTTGAGGGGGCCAATGTGGTCGGAGGGGCCCATGGCAATTCTTGCACCAGGGCCCCATGGCTTCTAGTTACACCTCTGAGCCTTAACATACTGAAATTGACTGATGGCACAGATGGCTCTAAAGCAAGAAGCTTGGCCGTCAGGCTCTTGGGGAAAAAAAAGGATTACTTCAGAACCTAGTACTTGTGTCAGATAATAGTGCTGTTAAGAATCTAATTGCCCCATACCTAATTATCGGAGGGGGGACTTTCTATAGGGTGGTAATTCCTCTTTAAGGGGCTTACTATTGTACAGATCTACGGAATCTGTTGGCTATTATGCTCATCAAGATTTAACCCTTTGAGTGCCACAGGGGTACCAACGTGTTTTGGACCTCTCTGGCACTCAAAAGGTTAATATATAATGACCATGGAGGCAGAAATGAGACATTTTCTGTCAGGATCATAGAACCTCAAACTCTTCTCACTGAACATGGTAGACTTAAAACCTTTAAAGTGGAGCTACCACCCCTTATTACCCATATGGCGACTAGCTGCTCAATGGCGCTAGTCGCCAGAATTATTAGTGTTATCGAGAATTCATCTCGCTCCTGGGACTGACAGCTGGGAAACAGCGCAGACGTCTTTCCATAGTGACTCCCCTTTTGGTGCGTAACGGCTCCTAGCAACGCCTCCTAGAGCAGGCTGGGACTGACAGCGCAGGGGCATAAACATCACTATGGAAAGCGCTGTTTCCTGTCTGTCAGTCCCAGGAGCGAGATGAATTCTCGATAACGTGGTAATAATTCTGCCGACTAGTACTATTGAACAGCTAGTCGCCAGATGGGCAATTATTTGGGGCCATGTTTAAAGGGATAGTAATACTTCATTTTATCTTTATTTTATTTTGTAGGCATTAAAAAAACATGAAGAACAATATAAGTCTTATCTCTCATACCTTTATGGTTTGAGAGATATTCACAAGCAACATTTCCCCTCCCGCCCCTTTTACCTAGTGTAAGCCATCTCTTCTCAGATGTGGAATCCAGTCCATAGACCATTCCTGCACTGTATTAACCTCTACCACTTCTGATAGAAACTCTTAACCCTTTGAGTGCCAGAGAGGTATGGAATGGTGTTGCGTACCCCTCTGGTACTCAAAGGGTTAAATTTAGTCCTCTGTATACACCAACAGTTCACATTTTCAGGATATTGTAGGATGCTCACAGGTGGGTAATCGGTGGCTCCGACATACTGATTGAGCTGTACTTAATTAAAGGGGAACTACCACCCCGCAATAACTTAAGCTTCACTGATTGCTCATCTGGCGACTAGCTGCTTAGTAGCGCTAGTCGCCAGAAATATTACCCGGTTCTGCAGATATCGGCGTTTTACCGATGGTGACAGGAGCAGGAACCGCGCGGTTCGAAAGGGACTGACAGCGCAGGCGCACGGACGTCACTGTGAAGAGACGTCCGAGCTTCCTGCTCCTGTCACCATCGGTAAAACGCCGATATCTGCAGAACCGGGTAATATTTCTGGCGACTAGCGCTACTAAGCAGCTAGTCGCCAGATGAGCAATCGGTGAAGCTTAAGTTATTGCGGGGTGGTAGTTCCCCTTTAAGGAAATCTTTAACACCTGACCTGTTGATAGGGACGGGTTTACATCTCAGTCTCCCCTAGGCAAGGCACTCTAGGTGCTCTTAGCTCTGTCCATGCCCAACCCCCCCATTCCTCACATGACCCCACCCCCCAGTCTCATCCATTGTTTCCTAGCACAGAAAATACCCTTGTCCTATAGTAATCAAGAACAAAAACATCTTTAACCCCTTGGTTACCAGAGAAGATCTCCAATTGCATTGGAGATCTTTCAAGCATTCAGGGGGTAAATAATAGCCAGTAAAAGTGTATAAAATCGGTGCAGGTATGGAAAGATTGTTTTGATCACACCCACAATTAAGAATGTGGGTGTTGGCAGCACAGTTGGAGCACCCCTCAAAATTTGGAACTCTGGCCTGTTGCCTACTCTGCTTGTTGGGAAATCTGGTCCTTCATACCTTCCAAGTGTCCATCTTTAGGAGGGACAGTCCCTGTTTTAGACCCAAATTCCTCTGTCCCTCTTTCCCACCCTGGTGTCCCTGTGTTTAGGAGATCAGACTGTGTGGTGTGCATATAAGTGTATCACCTTGGTGTCCCTGTGTTTAGGAGATCAGACTGTGTGGTGTGTATATAAGTGTATCACCCTGGTGTCCCTGTGTTTAGGAGATCAGACTGTGTGGTGTGTATATAAGTGTATCACCCTGGTGTCCCTGTGTTTAGGAGATCAGACTGTGTGGTGTGTATAGAAGTGTATCACCCTGGTGTCCCTGTGTTTAGGAGATCAGACTGTGTGGTGTGTATAGAAGTGTATCACCCTGGTGTTCCTGTGTTTAGGAGATCAGACTGTGTGGTGTGTATAGAAGTGTATCACCCTGGTGTCCCTGTGTTTAGGAGATCAGACTGTGTGATGTGTATATAAGTGTATCACCCTGGTGTCCCTGTGTTTAGGAGATCAGACTGTGTGGTGTGTATATAAGTGTATCACCCTGGTGTCCCTGTGTTTAGGAGATCTGACTGTGTGGTGTGTATAGAAGTGTATCACCCTGGTGTCCCTGTGTTTAGGAGATCAGACTGTGTGGTGTGTATATAAATGTATCACATTGCTCCACAGTAATACAATTCACATTAATGTTTCTTTAAACGTTCGTATATGTGTTTATTAATTATGGTATGGTTTTATAAGATAAAAAATGCACAAAAAAAATATATTGGACCTGCTACAAAGGTGCAACGTGAGAATATGTGAGTGGGTGGTAATATTCAACATGTAATGAAGCACACAGCTGTCACTTGTAATAAATATCTCATGTGTTGTGTGTAAGCGGATCCCTACTGTATCTTGGATATTACTTTGTTGCACTGGTTCAGACGGGGGTGCTGTATATACTACAAGACTTGGACTTGTTTAGCCAACACAGCACTATCAGAGAATGTGTGTACATGTCAACAAAGCATTGCACCAGGCTGTGTGTATGACGGAGCTTGGGGTGGTTTCCTATAACCTACAGCTAAGAGGAAGGTTAAAACAATTGTCATGTCCTAATTGTAGAAAATAACGAGTAATCAAAGTATTAATCCAGCATGGAAATATCCTTATACATGAACCAGCTTTAATTATGTCTGCTACCTAGGAACTACGTGCAATATGCATAACAGAGAGATGAACAATTCTGCGGCAAAACAACTGCAAAGTGGGGAACAAGTAAAAATGTCCAAAACTTCCATTACTTACCTTTAAAGGAGAACTAACATATCTTCTTAATAACCCCCTACTTAACTATGGCTAGAAAATCCTAATGACCACTATGAATTTTAGCCTTTTGCTTTTGTTAGAGATAACCTCTTCAATTAGACTTAGCTGTCATGTCCGTGGAGGTGGCCATCATGGTTGCTGGCAATTTTTTTTTTCTATCCAGTTGAAGCAGGCAGAGTGCTGAAACGTACTTAACCTTTTAAAGGGATAGTAAAGTCTAGTAAGAATTAAAGCTAAAATTGTAGCAATGAAAATAATAAACAATGTTAGTTCTATCTCTCAAAATTTTATGGTTTGAGAGATATATAAAGATAAAATTCCCCCTCCCTCCCCCTTCTGTGATGTGCTCCCTGAAGTCGGTTGCAGGATATCCTGGTCCCTGGACCAGATGGAGGCTCTTCAGCAGAGCCAAAATAGCGCAATCGTAACACAAATACTTCATTGGAAGGGTCTACAAAGCCTGGTTTGCAGGCACACTTTGTAGACCTTTCCAATTAAGTATTTCTGTCACAATCACTCTATTTCAGCTCTGCTGAAGAGCCTTGTCTGGTTGCGCGACCAGAATCTCAGACTGACAGCTTTATAGGTCATGTCAGAGAAGGGAGGGGGGAACTTTATCTTTGTATATCTCTCAAACCATAAAGGTTTGATAGATAGGACTAACATTATTTAGTTTAGTATATTTATTGCTATAATATTAGCTTTTATTTTTACTAAACGTTAATATCCCTTTAAGGACCACATTAGCGCATTGGTCCTATAGAGGGTAAAGGTTACCAAGAGCAGCAAGACTGTCCGGATGGATCACAGAGAGCGACAATCTTCAGTGATCATAAGGAAAAACCTGTCACATGCTCACAGTAAGAAGATTGTCCCTTGCTGTGACCTGTCCAGTCAAGAGACCAGATTCTACATCAGTAAAAGGGGCTGGAGGGGGATACTTTATCATTCAATTACTTTTGAACTACAACTCTGACAGTATTGAAATAACACTCTCCATGGCCCAAATACTATGAAGATTAATTGGTGCTGCTTTTATTGTGAAACATTACTATCCCTTTAAAGGGCTGTTTAATGTAAGCTTTCCACCTATTTGAGACTGAGCAAATCCAGTTCAGCTAGTCATTGTTCATAATGTAATTCCCCAACCTGGGAACTTTCAAGACAACCTAACCCTGAGATCTTTGAAATATTAACCCTTAATGGGATAGTAATGTTTCATAGTAAAAGCAGCTCCAATTAATCATCATAGTATTTGGGATTTGGAGAGTGTTATTTCAATACTGTCAGAGTTGTAGTTCAAAAGTAATTCAGTGACAAAGTCTCCCCCTCCCACCCCTTCTACTAATGTAACACTGTTCAGTTTAGAGCAGAAGGGAGGTGCCCAGGTAGATTGCAGAGAGGGACAATCTTCAATTAAAATAAGGGAAAAAGCTGAAAAACCTGTCAAAGGGGGCTGGGTTTTCATTGTTCTCACAGTAAGAAGACTGTTCCTTGCTGTGAGCTGTCTGGTCTATGGACTGGATTCCACATCTGAGGAGTTGGGGCTTACACTAGGTAAAAGGGGCGGGAGGGGGATACTTTATCATTCAATTACTCTTGAACTACAACTCTGACAGTATTGAAATAACACTCTCCATGGCTAAAATACTATGAAGATTAATTGGAGCTGCTGTTTCTGTGAAACATTACTATACCCAGTGGCGTAACTATAGGGGTCGCAACCGTGACCAGGCCCGTCACTCCAGGAGCCTGGCTGCCCCCTGCGACCCCCTCCTCCTGGCGCTGCAAGCTCCCTCCGGCGCTCTAGTAATGCAGAGCGCTGGGAGATGACATCATCTCCCAGCGCTCTGCATTACAGGAGAGGACACCACGGTAGCATGTCGCACCAGCCCGCCTCTCCTGCCACCCCACTGGACCACCAGGGATCGGGAGGTAGGAAATGGAGGCATTGTGGAGGGCCCGGGGCCAATGTGTTCGGGGGTTGGGGGGGCCCATGGCACTTCTTGCACCTGGGCCCGGACTGTTCTAGTTACGCCTCTGACTATCCCTTTAAAGTTTCTCATAATGTAGATTTTATACAGTGTGTTCTTGCTTGCTCTAACCCAGTAGGTCCGCAAGGAGCCTTTAATGTGCTACATCTTAGAGATCTCACTGCCTAACTACTCTCTTCCTTTTGTCCAAATGTCACCAATTTAGGTACCAAAGAAAGAGTTAATTGGTGCAGATAACATGGTAGTTAACACTGGACTATCTCACCCTGAGAATCTGACCTTTCACCCTGAGATTTGGGTCAAAAATTTTAGCCTCCAAGTCAAAACCTTAGAATTCTCAGCTACAGCAATTTCTTCCACCAATTTACTAATTTTGGTGCCCCTGAATATGCATTATGGCAATTCTGCAGGAGATTTTCTAGAACTGTCTTCCAAAACTGTGCTATGTACATTACTAGATGAGGGGAGGTTATGCACTAAAGCGATAAAGAGGTGATAACACAGAGATAACTTCTCCAGTGATATCACTTCTCCAGTTCCTATATTATTCTATAGATTCTATGCACTGAGATCTCCAAAGCTGAAGAATTCTTAGTGCATAGGCTCCATAGAATAACATAGGAACCGGGGAAGTGATATTACTGGAGAAGTTATCTCCACTTTATCACCTCTTTGTCACACCTTAGTGCATTTCCCCCGAGGTCTAGCTAATGTTTAGTACAGTGGCAAAATGTTGCTGTCTGCCCTTGCATCAATGTCCCTATTTATACATAACAGATTCTTTGCTTTACAGTTGTTTGACATTGAGCATGATTGCCAAACCTACAACCCACAGATAGACCTAAATAATTGTCACATAGTAACTGTAAGGGCCTGGACTATGGCTGGTGCCCAGATGCAGGGATTCTTAGTAACGGATCCTGCTGGACGAAGGGGACGAAGAGGATCAGAGTGGTTGCAGTCACGAAAGCCAAGGATGAGGAGTGGGGAAGACGGAATGGTCGCTGTCACGATAGCCAATGGTCGGGAGTGGAGACAGCAGAATGGTCGAGGTCACAGTAGCCAATGGTCAGAAATGGAGAAAGCAACAAGTAGGGGTCACAAGCCTAGGTCAAAAATCAGCAGAGAGTTACTAGTACAGCTTGCAAAGGTATGGGGCTAATACAGACCAGCCCTGAGCGAAGGAACGCCCAGGGTTTATTTAATGGTGCTGTGGCTTGGAAACATCGCCCTCTGATTGGCCCCCACAAACAGTCCCCGCCCCTCCACACGTCAAGCATGTGTATAGCGCGGCTGTGCGGCGGCACACCCCCAGCCACGTCCCCCTACCTCGGCCCGAACTGCTGACAAACTCGCTGGAGCCACTAGGCTTTCCCAGGAGTGGTGCACCACAAAGACAGAACCGGAGAGCAACGCCACCGGGATGCTGCCAGAACTACGGGCGCACTAAGTGGAGGACCCAGAATGGGTCAGGACAGTAACATAGTAAATTAGGCTGAAAAAAGACACAAGTCCATCAAGTTCAACCTTTGCCTTCTAACCCAGAGAAATGAAATTATATAGCTTTCCTGATACCAAATAAGTTTGTCTCTATCAGACCTTCCTGATTTTCCTACTAATACACAGATTAACCCTGAATGTTACCTTTTGAAATAAATGTATCTAATCTTCTCTTAAATGTATTCATTGTATCTGCCATAACCACGTCCTTAGGCAAGGAATTACATAATTTAACAAACCTTACTGTAAAAAACCCCTTCCTCTGCTGAAGTCTAAACCTCCTTTCCTCAAATCTCAGGGGGTGCCCCCTGGTCATCTGATCAGGCCTTGGAATGAATAGCTCACCGCAGAGATCCTTGTATTGACCTCTCATATACTTCTACATTGTGATAAGGTCTCCTCTTCGTCAATTAAAGATTATTCTAAAATGATCATAAGACTATCTTTTTTTTTTTCTAAATTTACCAAGTGCGTAACTTTCAATGTTTTTATATTGAAACATATGTGTCGTTTGCCAAGCTAACACGTTGTACATATTCCTCTATAGAGAATAATCCTCCTGTTCTGTTCTGCGTTTGTGCTGTAGCACTTAGGAAGGATAATAATCCATGCAGGAAGTGGTTTGTGTTGGTTTTAAACAAACCTATTCATACAGCACACTCTGACTTACAACAAATCAACATCAGGTCTGTTTGAATTGAATAAAATAATATTAGAACAAGAACAAAGGAGATATTTGATTGGGCTTTTAATCACAGGATATCATTAAGCGCCCATTCAGGCATAAATGCCTAAGGACAGTAAACAAAAGGCAATAGAGCAGCCATTCCAGATCAAACCGACAGCACGACAAAGGACAAATAAGCATTTCCAAAATTCCAATTGATTTAAATGGGGCTTTTAAAGTGTTAGTAATGTCTAAAAAAAACTTTTTTTTTGCATTTAGAAGAGCTTAAAAAGCTGATCTAAATGCAAAAAAACGTATCTCTCAAACCGCTATGGTTTAAGAGATACGGGCGTTTAAAGTTTGATCTCTCCTACTGACAGCTGTAAAGCTGTCAGCAGGAGATCCGTGTCGGTCGACACAGTGGCGCTTGAGAAGTGCCGAGATCTTGTTATTTACCACAAATCCCTTCATTGGAATGGTCTAAAACGTGTGTCTAGTGTTCAGGCACACGTTTTAGACCATTCCAATGAAGGGATTCCGTGTAAGTAACGAGATCCCGGCACTTCTCAAGCGCCAGCGTGTCGACCGACACGGATCTCCTGCTGACAGCTTTACAGCTGTCAGTAGGAGAGATCAAACTTTAAACGCCCGTATCTCTTAAACCATAGCGGTTTGAGAGATACGTTTTTTTTGCATTTAGATCAGCTTTTTAAGCTCTTCTGAATGCAAAAAAGTTATTTTTAGCATTACTAACACTTTAAACCCTTGAATGGTAGAGACGTCCCCAGAATTACCGCATTTTGGTTTGATACATAATAGCCTTTAAAGCTGATATTTTAAGAGGAATTGGATTCTTGAGACTACCAACATGTGTCATAGGGAACAAATAAACTTCGCACTGATTGAAATGGGGCTTTTCTGACCGTTGGTTCTAGAGTGGTCTCCAAGCAGCGGAGTTGCTAGTTTCCTAGAGGACCTGAGGCTTAGACCAACCTATTGCACCTTTATTGTATTGTGTAGCCCAATTGCACAAAGATTAGCTCCATTACATGTCCACAGGCAGCAGCAAAACCCACGGCTTTAAGCATGAGATCCGGGGCTGTGTCCTCCTCAGCCTCATGGCTGATTTAACATTCCTACAAGCACAGGCGTGCAGTTACATTTTGTTTAAATCTGTGCACTAAGAATTTTAAGTGGACAGATTTCACTCTTGTGCCTGATGCGCACTGTAACTTTAATTTCCTCCCTCACTGGTCACATGATCTGTAGTAACTGCAGGCAACTTCCTGCACCCACCACATGCAAACTGTCTGCTAGCAGAGGGTGTAGTTGTGACAGGGCCCTTCAACCATGGGGGCCCTTCAGCTCCAGGGTTCTGTAGATTTTAGTTGTGCCCCTGGGAAAACATTTTTATATTAGGGGCCAAGATAGGGTTACCACCCAGCCAGTATTTTACCGGCAGGCCGGTAAAAAATTGGCTTCTGTCCAATGTTAAGTCTATGGACGGAATGCCATGGCTGGTATTTTTTGGAAGAAAAGGTGCCAACCCTAGGCCAAGAAAATATTTTGGACTGGAGCCCTGCAATGACTGGTTATGCCAGTATCTGCAAGAATGTTTACATTTAGGCTTATTGTGTCATTTCAATCACCCCTGCACATCTACCGGCCAAGAGCGCCTCTGCAGCTATTGTGTTGTCCTTGTTTAGTTATTTTAACCCTTTGAGTGCCAGAAGTCTACGCAAGCGTTGCGTACCCCTCTGTCACTCAAAGGCCTAACCTGCTATTGAGGCCTCCATTGCATTGCATTCAACAGGTTAAAATGGATCATGCTGGGTCATGCCTTGGCCCTACATTGCCCCTGACACTGCACAGCTGTGCATTGTCCACTTTCCCTAGCAGTGGAAGGGTTAAATGTCAGTAAGTGTGTGTGTGTGGGGGGGTAGTATAGCACTGGCATGGGTGGTGCCTGCATGGAGTGCTTTGATTGGCGTGGTGTATTATCTATAAATATTTCAAACCAGTTTTCTGGGTGGAAAATGGATAATGCAGCATGTTGGTGATTTTGCGGGGCTCTTTCAAGGTCACAGAGGTTGTTTTTGGGTGAAGGTGTCAGTTTAAAACTGTAATATTTATTGGTAGTATATATACAAATAGAGAACTGCTGCATTTTCTAGATCCCAGAACAATAACTACCATTTTACACCTTCATTTTGTTTGTACTTTATTATATACACACCATGATTTAATACTATGTTATCAATAACTAGCAAAAGAAGCATGGCTTTGTCTTAGTGAACACAGGCAAGAGGAAGGGCGAGCGATTGCACTGTCCATTTGTAGCCACAGAACCACAGTAGAGCCACATACACAGTCTGACGCCACAAACTTGTTACTATGTCATTTGGTGACAATCTAGGTGACAATCTTTAAAGGGATAGTAATACTTAAAATGTAAAAAAAAATATGTTGTAGGGTTTATCCCCCTGAGTAAAACAAGAGTACTCCCACTGCTGAGAGGTGTTTTATTCAAAAGTTATTAATTTTCAAAGTTGAATTTTTTAGGTGCAATATCACAGTGGCCTGAAATTGTACAGTGGCGCTGTTGCTACACGATCCTATGGACAACTCTGGTCAGTTGACCATAAATCTCCACACTTTGTAGACCGTTCCAATGAAGTATTTATTTCTAAATAGCGTGATTTCAGCTCTGTTGAAGAGCTTCTGTCTGGTCAAATGACTGGAATCTGCAGCTGTCAGCTAGATGGCAGACTTGAGTGAAACAGCCAGGAAAAGGTAACTTTAGCAAGTTATATCTCTCAAACCATAAAGGTCTGAGAGATAAGACATATTGATGTTAATCTTGTTTTAATGTCTACAATAATAAATCAACTTAAAATTAACCATTACTATCCCTTGAAGAATTGATTCAGCCTGTTGAAATCTTTTCAGTGTATTGTTTCACAATGCTTTAGAGAACTCTCTAGGATTCGGAGGGTTAAAATCTCAATTTAAATGAATTGGAATTCTCAATCAAACCCCCCCAAGGGGAAGCTGTTTTTTTCCCCAGAATTTTACCTTTCTAACTTGATGAATAAGGACCAAAAATGTTTGACTTGATCTTTCAGTCTTCTAACTTCTGTTTTGGGGTTTTGTTTTGTTTTTGGGGACTAATAGATTAATAATGTTGAGGACGCGCTCTCCAGCGATGAGTCCGATTTTGAACCTATTGATGATCCCAAAGAGAAAACCCAGAAGAAAGTTAATGGAAAACCTAAAGAGGAGCCGTACGAGCCAGTACTGGTTGGCAAGAGCCAGATTCTAAGCACTGAAGACATTAGGCAGGTGAGTGTGAATTAAAGGGGAACCATCACCACTTTACTACTTGCTCCCATATTAAAATGGAAGCAACAACAATGTTAGGAAGTCCTGTCATTAATTGTAATATTTCCCAGGTTTAGAGAAAATCTACTTACTAAATTTGAGTGTGACAATATGTGCCGCTTGCAGGCATCTAGTGGTAATGCCAGCAGTCCCCCTGTGGCATTCTTTGACCGCTTGCCCACCACCTTCTCTTTTTCCTCCAGGAGTGTGTCTAATAAGCTGCCTGCAGGCAGAAGCAACATGAGTGAACAAGCGGGGCAATAAATGCACAGTAAAAAGCAATGTCCTGCACTGATAAGTGCAGGACATTGCTTATTTACTGTGTATTTTTCGCCTGGCTTGCTCTTTTATGTGGCTGCTGCCTGCAGGCAGCTTTTTAGACACACTCCTGGAGTAAAAGGGGAGGCAAATGACGAGGAGTGTGCTGCCTGTCAACTTAAAGGGATAGTAATGTTTCACAATAAAAGCAGCTCCAATTAATCTTCATAGTATTTGGGCCATGGAGAGTGTTATTTAAATGCTGTCAGAGTTGTAGTTCAAGAGTAATTGAATGATAAATTATCCCCCTCCCACCCCTTTTACTGATGTAACACTGCTCACCTCCAGAAAAGCAAGACTGTCTGGATGGATCACAGAGAGGGACAGTCTTCAGTGAGCATAAGGAAAACCTGTCAAGAGGGGCAGGGTTTTCCTTATGATCACAGTAAGAAGATTGTCCCTTGATGTGAGCTGTTTGGTCCCAGGACCAGATTCCACATCTGAGGGGAGGTGGCTTACACTAGGTAAAAGGGGCGGGAGGGGGATACTTTATCATTCAATTACTCTTGTACTACAACTCTGACAGTACTGAAATAACACTCTCCATGGGCCAAATACTATGGGCCATATATTCAAAGAAGTAGCGAAATAGTTTTTGTCGTTTGTAATGACTTTTCAAAGTACAGTGTCGTTGGGATCATTAATATTTTCAAACTGTCGGTTGTGATTGGAAATATGTAGTTTGTCCTGACTGAAATTGTCTTATGTAACAACAAAAAAGTCTTAACTAATGACAAAAATGTCTTTAAAAAATGTCTTAACTAACAACAAAAATGTCTTAACTAAAGACAAAAATTCTCACATTCAGAACACATTCCATCCACTTTTTTCTTAACGTACAAATTTTGTCTTTTGAAAGACATTTTTTTTGTCGTTAGTTACAACAAATTTTATTTTCTTTTATACAACACTGGAGAATAGTTTAGCCACGCCCTTGCCACACCCTTTGCCTGTGAATTCTGGAGTTGTGTCATACACAACGAACATTACTAGTTTTTTTTTGCCGTATACGCTATAGAAAATATGTCTTTCATGCATTCAGTGACTTATTTTTGTCTTTCATACGACAATTTTTTGTTGTTATCCCTTTGAACATAAGGTCCTTTGAAGATTAATTGGAGCTGCTTTTATTGTGAAACATTACTACCACTTTAAACATAGGTAAGATGGCTGTGCTCTCCCTCATCTCTCCTTAACATTGAAGTTATGTTATAGGCTCCAGGTATGTTATATGGCTATCGAAAAGGGCCGTTTTGAATCGCTAACTATATTTTTTATTAATTGTGGGGGGGTATTGTTGATGATAGTTCCCCTTTAAAAGCATTTAGAATTTCCAGCCGTATCATCTGGTTGGGAATAATAGGCAGTTGTAGTCGCTAGCAAATTTAGTGCCAATGAATACCTACCTGTGTAATGGATACTTCTCTGGCACTCCAAGGATTAAAGAGGCAGTAACCTCTCATAAAAACCCCTACTTATCTTACTATGGCAAGAAAATCTTAATGTCCTCTATGAGAATTACCTCTTTAAGATCGTCATTCAGTCCTGGATGTCATGAAGTAGGAAAATTACATGATCCTGCGTAAACCTTTAAGGACCAAAGGGGTATGAAACCCATTGAGAAGCGACATGCCTCTGGTCCTTAAAGGGTTAACAATACCATGCAGTGGGCGGAGATTGTATCCTGTGGTCAAGACCAGCAACTGTTGTCATGGCTTCCTCCGTGGACAGAACATCCAGGATTGATTGACGATGTTATCTCTTGAATCAAGGAAGATGGAAAAAGTACAGAAGGGCAGTTAGGATTTTCTCATCCTGGTAAGGTAAACGGGGCGTTCTTACTAAGTGCTGTTACTTCCCCTTTAATCTGTTACTTTGAACCAAATATATATATATCAATAACTGACAAAATAACTGAAAAAGTTAATGTTTGCTTAACATTTCTTAAAACTAATTAACCACAATGTGTCAGAGCCCTCTCTAATGTCCAGTAGGTAAAATCATATTTTCAAGGTGTCATACATCATCCTAAATGGTGTTCACAATGTCTAAGTAAAATAAATTATTTCTCATTGTTTGCAGATTGGCCAGCATCTGCCTCCGAGGGTTCTGGGATATAGCTGGAGGCTTCTGTACAGTACAGACAAACATGGCTTCAGTCTGAAGACTATGTACAGAACCATGAATACAATCAGCTCCCCTGTGCTTTTAATCATCAAGGATAACGAAGGACAGGTAATTGGTCATTCCACATTACCCTTGTGTACTATACTCACAATCTTTGCATTTTTTTTAATTAGGTAGTTGTGCATTATGATATCACTTCAAAAGGCATGACATCATCATGATCTCATCAACACTAGAGGAAAAGTAAGCAATAATTAGAGAACTTGGAATTTTAACAACCAAATGTAAGTACTGTTTTTTTCCCATATATACACAGTAGGGTTAATCACTGATACTCTTACTTCTAGCAGTATCCGCATTATAAACCTACAATCATAAATGTACAGCCACCCCAAGCTCCTTTTCCCCAGAGCTGGTGCTGTGAGCTTTAGGGAAGCAAGTGATAGTTCATGTTGGCTGATGTGACATCACATCTACCCTGAGCAACCAATAGGAAGGATGCTGCCACTGACCGCATCCGCTCTTGCAGAAAATGGGACACAGTTCCTGGGGTGGACCTGTATATGCTGAGGGCTGGAAGTTTATAACACTACAACTTTAACATGTGAGATTAGCAGGGATTAATAAATATTTAGATTTAACCCTTTGCATGTCAGAGGGGTACGCAGCGCAATGCATTGCAAACCAATGCGTTGCGTACCCCTCTGGCCCGGAAAGTGTAAACTTTTTTAGATTTACCTTCTAAAAAAAAAAAAAAGTTTGTCTGTAATTTAGGCCCAGTTTGGGAACACCCTTGTCTTGCTCGTCACTGAAAGCACTAAAATGTACTTTCCAAAATAAGTGTTAACAATCAAAGATGGCTGATATTAACCCCTTAACGACCCTTGATGGTCATAGTACGTCACGGGTCGATCCGAGTTAACGACCCATGACGTACTATGACCGTCATGGAATTCCGGGCTCCCCTCTCGGCTGCACGCCGTTCGGGGAGTGCGGAACTGGAAATTTAAAAAAAAAAAAAAAAAAAAAAAGCTCTGCGGTCCTTAAGTGACCACGCTGCGCCGCCGCCCGTTAAGGGGTTAAGTAAATGTGCTTGCACTTTGGATCACCTTTTGTTAATCATCATAAGATATTTACAACAAATGCACCCCAACAATTTCAGTGAATGAGAAGATATGTTTATAATCAAAAATCCATCTACAATATATATAATATAGTAAAGTCTTAGGCTGGTGTGAAAGAATGCAGTAAGGTAATAATGTTTACAAAAATAGACATGTGAATAGTTTATATGTATCAATTAACAAAATGCTAGTGAGTGAACAAGGGTGACAACACGTCCCGGAATGCCCGGGACTGTCCCTTATTGGGGGTCTGTGTCCCGCGTCCTGGGTCACCCCCCACCGGGACAGCAAATAGTCCTGGAATGGAGCAACACGCACCAGTTCAGCCAGCCAATGAATTGTATTTGCTATATGCCAGCCAATGAGGACCATTTAGCAAATACATTTCATTGGCTGGCTGGACTGGTGTGTGTGAGACAGCTGGGATGGAGCAGGTATGCTGGTGCTGCAAGTGAGACTCACGGCTGAGGCTCCCGCCTGAGCTGACCATCTTTCTGAGGCTGTTCCCACTGGGAACGCTTTCTATGTCAGCCTCAAAAAGATGGTCAGCACTGGCGGGAGCCTCGGCCGCGGGACTAGGGTGACCACATATCCCGGAATGGCAGAACGGAAATGTGGTCACCCTAGAGTGAACAGAAGAAAAATCTAAATCAAATCAAGTTTTGTTGTGGCCACCCTTTGCCTATATAATGACAAAATGCAGACAGGCATGTGGTTACTCAATACTGGATAACATGCTTGGGTCTAACTCCCTTTCTATAGAGACCCTGTGCTTGCTTTATTTCCATCTGCTATTGTTTACTTGTATCTGCAATGTGCTTTTATACTGTCTTCACATATATAGTATATTTTTGCAGTACGGACATATCATTTTGGGTCTCATTTGTTCACAAATTGCACAATTTTCATCAAATTGGAAGTCTTGTCTCAGTGCGGTTCTTGATCAACTAACTGCATGTATATTTTATGGGACCTGACACCCAGGCCATTGACTTATGGAAAGTGCACAGCTTATTTGTTTGGTTACAAATATATAATCTAGAGAGAGAGAGTAGGGTGACCACATTTCCATTCTGCCATTCCGGGACATGTGGTCACCCATGTCCCGCGGCTGAGGCTCCTGCCGGCGCTGACCATCTTTCTGAAGCTGACACAGAGTAAGAGTACCCAGTGGGAACAGCCTCAGCAAGATGGTCAGCGCCGGCGGGAGCCTCAGTCGCTGGTCTCACTTGCAGCGCCAGCATACCTGCTCCATCCCAGCTGTCTCGCACGCACCAGTCCAGCCAGCCAATGAAATGTATTTGCTAAATGGTCCTCAATGGCTTGCTCAGTCAGCCAATGAGGACCATATAGCAAATACATTTCATTGGCTGGCTGGACTGGTGCGTGTTGCTCCATGCCGGGACTCTTTCTTGTACTGGTGGGGGGTGACCCGGGACGTGGGACACAGAACCCCAATAAGGGACAGCCCGGGATGTGTGGTCACCCTAAGAGAGAGTAAGAAGTGGGCACTCCATAACGAAAAATAAAATCTTTTATAACTACTCGCCTGGTGCAACTTGAAGTAAGATTATGTACCAAATTGTAGATGGTGAAGCCATCAAACAGCAAGTGCACATTATGGTCTTAGAAATAAACAAGTATATTTTATTATATGTAATCAATGTTTCAACCCCCATGGGGCCTTTCTCAAGGTGTGTGTGTGTGTGTGTGTGTGTGTGTGTGTGTGTGTGTGTGTGTGTATATGTGTATGTGTGTATGTGTATATGAGTATATATATATATATATATATATATATAATATGAATTTTTCAGTACAAAAAAGTATTTGTCTACACTACATTTAAATTATATATGTGTTTTTTGTGTATAGATATACTAGTTTAAAAGCCCGTGTACATGGGCCACAGTGCCACCCAGCAGCCTCAGCTGGTGCCCAGAGCCTCTCTGCTCACCAAACGGTCCCAGGAAGGTGATCAGAGAGGACTCTGGTCCGAATTCAGAGCGGCCCACTCCGTATCAGCCGCGGTGCATTCAGGCAGTCTCTACTGTGCATGACTGCAGCGTGGGCAGTCTCTACTGTGCATGACTGCAGCGCGGGCAGTCTCTACTGTGCATGACTGCAGCGCGGGCAGTCTCTACTGCGCATGACGGCTTCTGACAAACATCCTAGCGAATTATTATATAGTATTTGTATATATGTGTGTATAATGTGTGTATGTATTACCCAAAAATATCATGTTTAACCCTTTACTTGGAAATCCCTCTGGCTTTCATTGCTTTGCGATACTCCTCTGGCATTCAAATGGTTAGTATGAGGAGTGCCTTCTGCGATTCTTTTTCTTTTCACAATATTATGTAAAACCTTAAGCACTGAGTGCCAGAGGGGTGCGAAACGTATTGCATTACTTTCCATACTCCTCTGACACTCAAAGGGCTAAAGGATCAGAGTGGTGTGAAATGCATTTTTTTGGCACACTCTTCTGGTCCATGCTTTAAAAACCAGATTTTCTAGTATCAGGAGAAAACCTGATCGACCTGATTGGTGACTATATAAATCATAAATATTGATATACATTAAAAACAAGGGTGTTACCTACCTGTATGGACTTGCTAGCTGGGTTAAAGGGATAGTAATGTTTCACAAAAACAGCAGCTCCAGTTAATCGTCATAGTATTTGGGCCATGGAGAGTGTTATTTCAGTATTGTCAGAGTTGTAGTTCAAGAGTAATTGAATGATTAAAGTATCCTCCTCCCGCCCCTTTTACCTAGTGTAAGCCGCCTCCCCTCAGATGTGGAATCTGGTCCCTTGACCGGACAGATCACGGCAAGGGACAATCTTCTTACTGTGAGAACAATGAAAAGCCAGCCCCCCTTGACAAATTTTTCAGGTTTTTCCTTATGCTCACTGAAGATTGTCCCTCTCTGCTATCCATCTGAACAGTCTTGCTGCTCTGAGGTGAACAGTGTTACTCTAGGTAAAACGGGCAGGAAGGGGATACTTTATCATTCAATTACTGTTGAACTACAACTCGGACAGTATTGAAATAATACTCTCCATGGCCCAAATACTATGAAGATTAATTAGAGCTATTTTTATTATGAAACATTACTATCCCATAAAAAATATTTAGATATAGGTAGAGACTGAAAAAAATAAACTAATTGCAACAAACCCTATGTCTTAAAACACTATGGTTTGAGAGATATAGAGATTCAAAGTTCCCCCCTCCCTCACTCTTGATGGCACTTCTCTGAAACCCTACGATTCCGTTTGCAGACCTTCTTGGACGATTGTCACCTACCTTCTTTAGCATCAAACACTCAGTTGTCTTTAAATGAGTATATTACCATACCAGAGGTAGCAGCAGCGCTGAAGACATTCAAATCCTCGAAAGCTCCTGGCCTAGATGATTACCCATCATCTTATTACAAAGCTTTCCGCCCGTCTCTTCTTCCCCAACTGACTATGCTCTTTAATGACTTTCTACAAGGGATTCTACTGCCTCCGGAGATGCTCTTGGCCAACATTGTGGTGATCCTTAAAGAGGGAAAAGACCTCTCCTCGTGTGCAAATTAACGACCGATTTCTATGATCAGCGTTGACATTAAGCTGTTCTCAAAAGTACTGGCTACCAGACTGTCTCACATTCTGGTTCTGCTAACTCACCCTGATCAAGTCGGCTTCATGATAGGCAAGGAAGCTCCTGACAATATCCATCGTGCTCTCAATCTTATCCAGATAGCTATTGATCGTTCTATACCTATGATGCTTTTATCTCTCGATGCCAAAAAAGCTTTCCACCGCGTGGATTGGTATTATATGTGAGCTGTGTTGGGAGCCTTTGGCTTTTCGGGCCCCATTATTGAGGGCATTCGTGCACTGTACTTAGCCCCATCTGCAGTAGTCGCGATCTCGGGTCATGTGTCCGACAGTTTCTTCATACGGAACTGTACTCGTCAGGGGTGTCCCCTCTCTGCTCCTGTTTGCTCTTTGCATTGAACCTCTGGCATGTGCAATACGCCAATCCCCTGATATACGGGGTCTTAAGGTCGGTTCAGATGAATACAAACTGAGTCTATTCACGGACGATATCCTCCTAACGCTTACCTCTCCGCTTACTTCTCTACCGAATCTCTACTCCCTACTTACTGATTTTTCCTGTTTTTTCGGGTTTTCGAATTAACCATTCCAAATGTGAAGCCCTTAATGTTTCTTTGCCGAAACTAATGTAGAAACTGTTAGCTCTAAATTTCGATTTTCATTGGCGCTCTGGCTCTATTTCTTCCTTGGGTATCCACCTTACCGCCTCCTGATCCTCGCTATATAAAGCAAACTACATGCTTCTCCATGCTGATCTGATGCGTTGCGATTCTTGCCATATGTCTTGGTTTGGTAGGGTCTTGGCGGTCAAAATGACCTTGCTTCCTAAGCTTTTGTATCTTTTCCGCTCTTTACCGCTTCTCCCTCTCCCTAGCTTGCTACTAGTCTACTTCATCAACATAAAAATGTGGGTGGTTTTTCGGTTCCTCACCTTTGGTAGTGCTATAAAGCTGCTCAGTTGGCTAAAGCTACTCAACTTCACCTCACTGTCAATGTCCCTCGTTGGGTGACGTTGGAGGTAGATCTCTGTGCTGTGCTGCCAGCTTCTGACTTAATGTGGTTACCTCCCCAGCCTTTGAGTTCATCTGCCAATAGCCTGTCCTTATCGCATACCCTATCACTGTGGTGAAAATGTCAGCTGAAGGATCGTCTGCGTACTCCTACCTCTAAACTCTGTCCTCTTTTTTGTAACAAAGAATTCCCGCCAGGTTTAAATCCCTTGCGTTTTAAATGGTGGTATGATTCAAGGATTACACGAGTCTCTGATATGTACCTTGGGACAATTCTTTTGTCTTGGGTTCAGTTTCGGGAGAAACATCACGGCCCATCCTCTGAACTTTTTCGCTTCCTTCAAATTCTGCATTTTGTCACCTCTTACTTTAAATCCTCTTCGTCTGGGTCTGGTACGCTTTTTGAGCTACTGTTCTCAACCTTGTTACATAGGAAGGGTAACATACCTAGTCTTTACTCTCACTTCTTGACAACACTCTTTCCCCATCCTTCCCCGTATCGTGCTCTTTAGGAGGCGGATCTAGATGAAACATTGGACCCAGAGGTGTCGAGTGCCATAATATTTAACTCCCGAAGCTTAACACCATGCACACAAGTAAAAGAAAATGGTTACAAGGTTTCGGCTCGTTGGTACTATTGTCCGGAAAGAGTACATAGATTTATCCCTTCCGCTTCTCAACTGTGCTACCGGGGCTGCGGTCTGGGTGGCACCTACCTTCACATGTGGTGGTTGTGTCCTTCAGTGGCGGTTTTGTGGTCTCATGTCTTTGATCTCTTGAGCAGGGCACTG
The DNA here is from genome assembly GCA_037306005.1 of Rhinophrynus dorsalis. NCBI lineage: Eukaryota > Metazoa > Chordata > Amphibia > Anura > Rhinophrynidae > Rhinophrynus > Rhinophrynus dorsalis. Next base: position 26,356,475 of record CM074727.1, on the reverse strand, counting down.
TGGGTTACCATTCTCCTTTATCCTTGGACCGCTTTGCATCTTGGAACCTCCCTTTATCTCCAACTACTAACAAGTTTAGGTTTCGAGTCTGTGCTATGACTAGGTGTCATATCGCATACCACTGGAAAACGATACCATCTTGCCATTCCCCACTGGATTGCACAATTTGGCAACTGCTCAAGATGGAGAAGATGACTGCTTACTTACATGCCTCATCTTCTTCATTTCTCCGAATCTGGTCTCCCTGGGTGGACTCCCCCCCCGACTGTCATCGTGACTTGCTGCTTCTCTGAATCCCTTTCCTACCCCCCCTTTTTTTTCCCGTTTTCTTTCTTTTCTGGTCCGCTCTGCTGCCTGATTTGTTGTTTTTTTCCTATGTACCCCCTTCCAGTCTCTTATTTCTGTACCCCATAAATTTGCAAAACTCAATAAATATTGAATTAAAAAGAATTCATTCATTGGAACTGTCTACAAAGTGTCCCTGGTTTTCAAGCACACTTTATAGACCTTTCCAGTTAATGAATTATTTTTAAGTACCGCGATATCGGCTCTGCTGCAGAGCCACCTGCTGGTTCCCGGAACGGGATCTCCTGCTGTCAGCTAGACGCTGACATCAGGAGAAGGGGAGGGAGGGGGGAACTTTGAAATGGGCAGGAAGTGGTACGAACATGGTGGGAAGGAGGAGAAATGGGCAGGAAGTGGTACAAACATGGTGGGAAGGAGGAAAAGTATTTGGCTGATTCTCCCGTGATGGTAAGTTTCACAGGAAACTCACCACCACCTCAGAATCAGCCTCTGTTTGAGCAAACAGGGATATATTGCTGGAAATCTACATTGTGGGGAAGTTTAAAGGGATAGTAATACTTCGTTTTAACTTTATTTTATTTTGTAGGCATTAAAAAAACATGAAGAACGATATAAGTCTTATCTCTCAAACCTTTATGGTTTGAGAGATATTCACAAGCAAAGTTTCCCCCTCCCGCCCCTTTTTCCTAGTGTAAGCCATCTCTTCTCATATGTGAATCTGGTTGTAAGACCAGACAGATAACAGCGGGGGACAATCTTCTTCCTATGAGAGCAATGAAAGCCCTGCCCCCCTTGACAGGTTTTTCCCTTATCTTAATTGAAGATTGTCCCTCTCTGCAGTCCACCTGGGCACCTCCCTTCTGATTTGGCTGAACAGGGGGGGGATACTTTGTTTGTGAATATCTCTTAAACCATAAAGGTTTGAGAGATAAGACTTATATCGTTCTTCATGTTTTTTTAATGCCTACAAAATAAAATAAAGATGAAACGAAGTATTACTATCCCTTTAAAGGGATAGTAATACTTAAAATGTAAAAAAAAAATATGTTGTAGGGCTTATCCCCCTGAGTAAAACAAGAGTACTCCCACTGCTGAAAGGTGTTTCATTCAAAAGTTATTAATTTTCAAAGTTGAATTTTTTAGGTGAAATATCACAGTGGCCTGAAATTGTACAGTGGCGCTGTTACTACACGATCCTATGGACAGCTTTGGTCCCGGGACCATAAATCTCCATAGGATGGTGTAGCAACAGCGCCACTGTACAATTTCAGGCCACTGTGATATTGCACCTAAAAAATTCAACTTTGAAAATTAATAACTTTTGAATGAAACACCTTTCAGCAGTGTGAGTACTCTTGTTTTACTCAGGGGGATAAACCCTACAACATATTTTTTTTTTTACATTTTAAGTATTACTATCCCTTTAAAGGGGAACTCTCACTCAAATTAAAGTGCCACCCAAATAATTATTCACATAGCGATACACTTAGCAATACTAGTATTATCCTGATAAGGCCGGCATTATTGAGAAATCCAACTTGATCTGAGACTCACAGGCAGGCATTAGCACAGACATCTTGCCGAAGAGGCACCTGTGCACCTGCTCTGTCCGTCCTGGTCTCCTCCTGGATTGGTGAGCGGGGAGTTGCAGGAAGGGACTAACAGCGCAGGCTCACAGAGCTTCTACAGCAAGATACCTGCCAGTATTGATATGTGTATCTCTGTGAATAATGATTTGGGGGGCACTTTAATTTGGGTTGGCTCATTTTGAAAGTTCCCAGTTATGATAATCAGGCATAGGTAGAGTGTGGACAGAAGGTCAAGGATGTGGCAGCAGGACACACAAGCACAATGGATAGAACTGACATCCAGATCGCCCTTTCACTTTGCACTAATGTTGCTAGGCCGTAAACCCAGTGAAGTTGTACCAACAAAAAGCCAATTCAACTTTATATGTTTTAGCAATAAATCAAAGGGCAGGAGTCCAAAGGCTGCCTCGTCTTCCTAGCATACACCTCAACCCACCGACTGCCTTGTTGTGGAACGGGAAGACTTTCACCTCCTGAGCACAGAGCTATGCTTTTAACCCCTAGCGTGACAGAGAGGTCTCCAACACATTGAGGGAGATTCACTAAGCAGTGGTAAAGAGGTGATACAATGGAGATGACGTCTCCAGTTTATCACTTCCCCAGTTCCTATGTTATTCTATAGAGTCTATGCACTGAGATCTTCAAAGCTTAAGAAACCTTAGTAAATAGGCTCCATAGAATAACATAGGTATTGGGGAAGTGATAAACTGGAGAAGTCATCGCCACTTTATCACGTCTTTATCACCACTTAGTGAATCTCCCCCAATGTTAGATACTTTGCACCAAAGAGATCTGCTTTGTCTTCTGGGGATGGTGTAGGAAAGATCTAACACGATAGTGTTACCCCACTAAAAGGAGGTTCACCACCGTGGTTTAGAAATAGCAAAGCCCAACATTGCAACAATTTCAAGATAGGAATCAATCAGTATAACGTAACAAGCGGTGATGGGTTAGGAAGACGTACACAGTGGTGTTACACCACGTGAAGGAGGTTTACCATTGTGACTTAATCATACCTCCCAACATTTCAAACTGCCAAAGAGGGACACTTGTGTTGTTGGGGGTGTTGTTGGGGGTATGGCTGGTGGGAGGGGCATTACCGATTAATTTTTAGGCTGTTTCTTGGCCTATTGACACCTCCTTGTGTAATCTAATAAATGACTTATAACAAGACCAAAGTATTTTATTTACGCAGACTAATTTATACACACATATACTAACGTTTAAACAAACAATAATGTGAGTTACATTGCTGTGGACCAGAGAGGCGTGCAATGCAGCACAGAAATGTGTCGAGCACACTCTCTGGTCCTTAAAGGATTGACTCGGCAAGAAAAGATTTACTTTAAAAATGTTGCGACTACATGGCGCGTTAACAATGTGGTGTTGATCAAAAGGGCAACATGAGAATCTCACACTGCAGGAAAGAGCAAGATTCCCAAGTCGCAGCATGAAACGTCACCTTCAAGTTCAATTCATTGCTGCTGTGTTCAGAAACATGTTTCAATGAATTACTATATCTCCCATCATCCTTAGCCACCTGGTGGCCGCTGTAGATGCTGACAGTTGGAGAGCCTCCGCTTATCGCTTACTACATGCTACATGTACATTTTGAAGCAAGATGTATGCTCTTTCTGGCATTCTATGGGCCATATGTTCAAAGAAGTAGCAAAACAACTTTTGTCGTTTGTAACAACATTTCAAAGTACAGTGTCGCTGGGCTCATTAATATTTTCAGAGAGTGTCGATTGTGATTGGAAATATGTTTTTTTATCAGTGAAGTACGATTCCTGACTGAAATTGTCATAACTAACGACAAAAATGTCGGTATATAGGTATGGTAATTGTGCTTTTGTTGTGTTTCCTTCAATCATTATAGGTTTCTCACATTCAGAACTTCACATTCCCTCCACTTTTTTCTTAACGTACAAATGTTGTCTTTTGTAAGACATTTTTTTTGTCATTGTATATGACAATTTTTTTTCCCTCTGTACAACACTGGAGAATAGTTTAGCCACTCCCTTGCCCCGCCCCTTTTCCCGGCAATTCTGGAGTTGTGTTGTACACAAAGGACATTACTAGTTTTTTCTTGTATGCGGGGCCGGCGCTAGCATAAGGCAGGTTAGGCAGCTGCCTTAGGGTGCCGCAGCGAAGGGGCTTCGAAAAGGGGGGAGCTGCAAATTTATTTATTTTTTTCATTTTTTTATTTTTTAGATATATATCTGCCGTGAGGGAGTGCTGATTTACACTACCAAGCGCTCCCTTGTGGCGTCTATGATGTGACACACCGCAGAGCAACCCATGATTTGGTACACACCCTCAATAGCAACTACCCAGCTAGAGACAGAGCCGGCCCTTACATTGGTCCCGGTGGGCAGTCTGACAGGGGAGGCAATCCAGCTGATCTCCCACTAGTCTCTGCTCTCTAGTAATACAAGCGCTGGGAGATGACATCATCACCCAGCGCTCTGCGTTTACTGAGAACCGCGCGAGAGCTTCAGCTCTGTGCAGAAGGAGGCACAGTCTCTCTCATGCCACTCTGCTAGACCACCAGGGACTCGAGGTAGGGGATCAAGGGGCTTTGTGGAGATGAAGGGGCGATGTGGAGATGAAGGGGCATTGTGGAAGGGGCAATGTGGAGATGAAGGGGCATTGTAGAAGGGGCGATGTGGAGATGGAGGGGGCATTGTGGAAGGGACATTGTGGAGATATGGGGGACATTGTGGAGATGAAGGGGGTATTGAGAAAGTGGCATTGTGGAGATGAAGGGAGCATTGTGGAAGGGACATTGTGGAGATGAAGGGAGCATTGTGGAGATGAAGGGGGACATTGTGGAAGGGACATTGTGGAGAGATGGGGGGCATTGTGGAGATGAAGGGGCATTGTGGAAGGGACATTGTGGAGAGATGGGGGGCATTGTGGAGATGAAGGGGCATTGTGGAAGGGACATTGTGGAGAGATGGGGGGCATTGTGGAGATGAAGGGGCATTGTGGAAGGGACATTGTGGAGAGATGGGGGGCATTGTGGAGATATGGGGGGCATTGTGTAAGGGGCATTGTGGAGATGAAGGGGCATTGTGGAAGGGACATTGTGGAGAGATGGGGGGCATTGTGGAGCTATTGGGGGCATTGTGGAAGGGGCAATGTGGAGATGAAGGGGGCATTGTGGAAGGGGCATTGTGGAGATGAAGGGGCATTGTGGAAGGGGCATTGTGGAGATGAAGGGGCATTGTGGAGATGAAGGGGCAATGTGGAGATGAAGGGGCATTGTGGAGATGAAGGGGCATTGTAGAGCGATGAGTTGCATTGTGGAGATTGAGGGGCAATATGTGTATCCTGTTAAAATTATTTTTGTATTGGTAAAAAGGGCTGTGGTTAGGCTTGGTCGTCATAAAAATGTCGTTCTCTTGGTGTGATGGATGGTAATCCTATGTACTTTCAGATAGGCAAAATTCTTTACGATTGGCTGGCTGAGTATTATGGGAGGTGTAGGCCGGCGTACAATACATGGGAGAACTGGATACTGTCAAAGTATCCTTTAAATCCATGGGGTAGCTGTATGTGGATATAGAGGTGCCCTGGGCGAGCCAATAAGTGTCCGATGAGTGTACACTGCAGCAAAGGTGTTAAGTGTTCTGGCAGGCGATGTTTTGGTTCCGCTATTCTATGTGAGGAGTCAATCAGTGCCCAGTCACGGGGTGAATGAGTTGACACTAGAGTTGTCAAAGCAGTCAGACTGGAGTCCACTTAGTATTTCTAGAAGTCTGGTAGGTCAACTCCCCTTAGTCTGAGAGAGAGAGAGAGAGAGAGAGAGTGCTTAGTCTGAGAGAGTGAGTGTGTGCTTAGTCTGAGAGAGTGAGTGTGTGCTTTAGTCTGAGAGAGTGAGTGTGTGCTTTAGTCTGAGAGAGTGAGTGTGTGCTTAGTCTGAGAGAGTGAGTGTGTGCTTAGTCTGAGATAGAGAGTGTGTGTGCTTAGTCTGAGAGAGAGAGTTATTAGTCTGAGAGAGAGAGAGAGTGTGTGTGCTTAGTCTGAGAGAGAGAGAGAGAGAGCGAGAGTATGTGTGTGCTTAGTCTGAGAGAGAGAGAGAGAGAGCGAGAGTATGTGTGTGCTTAGTCTGAGAGAGAGTGTGTGTGTGTGTGTGCTTAGTCTGACAGAGAGAGAGTATGTGCTTAGTCAGAGAAAGAGAGTGTGTGGAGGTGGACAGTGTGGGCAATGTGGAGGTGGGGAGGAGGATGGGGTGGGCAGTGTGGAGGTGGGCAGAGTGTGGAGGTGAATATGTGGGCGGGGGCAGGGGATTGTGGCAAGGTCGGGGGTCAGGGGATTGTGGCCAGGTCAGAGTGGGGTGGAGGCATCAAAATGCACCTTCGTCTGTGTATACAAAAATCCTTGCACTGGCCCTGTTTCATGCTCTATAGAAAATATGTCCATACATACAATTACTTATTTTTGTCTTTCATACAAAAATTTTTCTTCATTATCCCTTTGAACATACGGCTCTAACTCATACTAATAATTCTCTCCCAGAGATAACCTGATCACAATGTTGCTGAGCGCTGCTCTGGGCTCTCACTGCCCTTCTCTGTGTGCTTGCTGTGTCCTGTCATTCTGCACACAGAGAAGGGGAGAGAGCCCGGAGCAGCGCTCAGCAACTTTGTGATCAGGTTATCGTAGGAGAGAATTATTAGTATGACTTAGAATGCCAGAAATAGCATACAGCTTGCTTCAAAATGTACATGTAGCATGTAGTAAGGTATAAGCTGAGGCTCTCCAACTGTCATCATGCTCAGGTGGCTACGGATGATGGGAGCTATAGTAATTAATTGAAACATATTTCTGAGCACAGCAGCAATCAATTGGATTGAAGGCGACGTTTCACTCTGCAACTTGAGAATCTTGCACTTTCCTGCAGTGCAAGATTCTCATGTTGCACTTTTAATCATGGTGACATGGTTAATGCACCGTGTAGTCACATGCTCTTCTGCGTGCAACATTTTTAAAGGATACCGCAAGAAAAGGCTTGTATTTCTGTAGCACAGGAACCATGGAAACAAATACAGAGTTCTTGCTTTAAACCTAGATTCATCCCTTGCAGGTATTCGGTGGATTCTCTTCTATCGAACTCAGAGTTAGCCCAAACTTCTATGGCAATGGGGAGACCTTCCTATTTACTTTCTCACCAGAACTTAAGGTAAAACTAATAACTGAGCCATGAGATGAGTTGTCAGTTTTATTTTATTAATATTAAAGCTTATTGCATCTGATTGCCAACCCACACGACTGGCTGCCAATGTTATAGGCTGGCACACACGTGAATCGGCCATTTGCTTGAGATTACAATGAGCAACTTCTTCCAGATCTGCTGATGGCTCCATAGGCATCCATTCAGACCTTCATCACATCTAATAACATTTCAAATGTCCAAAGAGGGACGATTATCGTTGGGGGCATGGCTGGTGGGTGGGGCATTACTGTGAATTTTTAGGTTGTTTCATGACCCATTGACACCTCTTTGTATAACCAAATAAATGATTTAGAGAAACACCAAAAGTATTCTATTTACACAGACTAATATAAAAACACATGCACTGAAGTTTATACAAACGTTAATGTGAGTTTTATTGCTGTGGAGCAATGTGATACAATTATATAGAGGAATTTGGGTCCCAAAGAGGGGCACATGGGAAGTATGGACCATAATATCTCCTAAAGAAGGACACTTGGGAGGTAGGACACCTAAATTTCCAAAAGAGGGACACCTGAGAGGTATTTACCCCTAATATATCCTAAAGAGGGGCACTTGGGAGGTATTTACCCTAATATCTCCTAAAGAGGGGCACATCGGTAGTATGGACCCCAATAACTCCTTAAGAGGAACACTTGGGAGGTATTTACCCCAATATCTTCTAAAGAGGAACACTTGGAAGGTATGGATCCCTAATATCTTCTAAAGAGGGTCACTTGTGAAGTACAGACCACTAACATCTCCTAAAAAGGAACACTTAGGAGGCATGGACTCCTAATATCTCTTAATGAGGGACACTTAGGAGGTATGGTCCCCAATATCTTCTAAAGAGGAAAACTTGTTATATACGGACCCCTAGTATCTCCTAAAGAAGGACACTTGCGAGGTGTGCTTCATTGCTGCCCCTATATTACGTTCATGTGTGAGTGCACTAAAGTGACATTATGCTGTACTTTGGTGTGTTCATGGAAGGTGATATTTGCCTGTACGAAAGACACCATAACCCAGCATAGGACCTTCCCCAGTAGCTGACATCTCCAGCGCGGCATTGGTGTATTGGTGTCATCAGTGTAAAAAGGGTCTAAGCAAACCTGGGAACTTTTTTGTCTCAATCTCCGGAGGGCCACTAAGGTCTGGGGATGGGACTGTCCAAATGATGCAATGTGTCATAAAGTAGGTGGGGCTTGACTGTGAGGAAAGGAGGAGGGGTTTGTCCTTAAAGGGATAGTAATACTTAAAATGTAAAAAAAAAAAAAAATGTTGTATTTATCCCCCTGAGTAAAACAAGAGTACTCCCACTGCTGAAAGGTGTTTCATTCAAAAGTTATTAATTTTCAAAGTTGAATTTTTTAGGTGCAATATCACAGTGGCCTGAAATTGTACAGTGGCGCTGTTGCTACACCATCCTATGGAGATTTATGGTCCCGGGACCAGAGCTGTCCATAGGATCGTGTAGCAACAGCGCCACTGTACAATTTCAGGCCACTGTGATATTGCACCTAAAAAATTCAACTTTGAAAATTAATAACTTTTGAATGAAACACCTTTCAGCAGTGGGAGTACTCTTGTTTTATTCAGGGGGATAAACCCTACAACATATTTTTTTTTACATTTGAAGTATTACTATCCCTTTTAATGGGAGGTGAGTGATGTGAAATGGGCGGAGTTACAAGGGAATAAGCCACTGCCCCCAGAAACCTGGTAATTACATATAAAAAAAATGTTTCCAGGTCTGATCCAGAGACTTTCCTAGTATGGGCATAAGCCTGTCCAAGCGTTCCTTGTTCTGCTTCCAAGCGTCACACTTCTATGAGACACTGAGGCAGATGTAGTGATGAAATTCTGATGCAACTCAGATGCGCCATAGGAAAAAATAAATAGAAATCCCAAAAATGTCCACTGATTTAAATGAGACAGAAATAGATAATTCTCCAGCCTGCGATCTGATCATTCTCTCCGGTGTCCGCAGGTCTTTCGCTGGACGGGGGATAATACCTTCTTTGTGAGAGGGGATGCAGATTCACTGACGTTCGGTGGTGGAAAGTGGTGCGTATCTTAAAGGGAAACTTACACCTTGAAGTCACCTTATGTCCTTGGATTTAACTATCAAAAATGTCTATAGGTTGTGCAATCAATTTTTTTAAATTCACAATAGAGATGGAGGCTTTTGAATCGTACCCAGTGACGTCACCGTTTCCTTGTTCTGTTGCACTAGCTGTGCCGCACAGCTCTGCAGCTGCACCCTTTGAGTGCCAGAGGGCAAGGGCGTAGGAACCGGGGAATGGGGGGGATGCATCCCCCCCAGGAAATCATGTGCAGTGAAGTAACTACAGTGGTTGCAGGGGTTGCACCTGTGACCGGGCCTGTCACTCCAGGGGCCCGACCTCCCTCTGTGACCCCCCTCGCCTGACTACCGCAATCAAGTAATGCAGAGCGCTGGGGCTCTGTATTAGGAGAGTGCCGGTTTGCCAGAGGGAGATCAGTATTCCTTCCGGCAGACCGGCACTCTCGTAATGCAGAGCACTTGGAGATAACATCATCTCCCAGCGCTCTGTATTACTGAAGAGGACCGTGTGGGAGAAGAGGTCTGTGCAGAAAGAGGCACAGACCTGTCCTCTGCCACTGGACCACCAGGGAGGTAGGAGATTTAGGGGCAATGTGGAAGGGGCATTGTGGAGATGGGGGCATTGTGGAAGGGGCAATGTGGAGATGGGGGAAATGTGGAGATGGGGGGCAATGTGGAGGTGGCCAGTGTGGTCGGGGGGCCCATGGCAATTCTTGGACCAGGGCCCCGTGGCTTCTAGTTACGCCTTTGATCAAGTGACAGAATTAAAAAGCCAAAATCTCCGAAAATACAGTGTTTTTTTTTTTTGTGTGGTTTTTTTTTTTTCTTTTCAAATTCAAAATGTATTAGTATGGAAGATTTATTTAAGAAGCGGTTTACTAAACCCCTTTAACTGGGGTTTTTTGGAGATTGTTGACATCAACTGCCCTTTATCAACCTCACTAACCAATTATGACTACCTTCATTTCCAGTGGTAACTTTGGCCTGTGGCTGGATGGAGATCTGTACCATGGAAGAAGTCAGAGGTGTGAAACCTTTGACAATCACATATTGTCCACTCAAGAGCAATTCTACATCCACAGCATTGAGGTCTGGTCATTCACGTGAGCCCTACAAGCTGCTTTCCTGACCCATCATCTTAGCCAATGATGAAAAATCCTTGGACAGTATTACAAGAACTCAGAGCGCTGATGAATCATGTGATGAGTCAATTTGATTAATTGACCAACTTTTAAGACAATGATTATCTCACGAGAAGTGCTCACGCATAGACAGCGGCTTGTGTACCGAGAAGAACTGGATTGTTTCTGGTACAAACCAACTGTGCTGTAAGGGGACAGATAAACACTCCCCCAAATCCCTGATGATTTAAAGGGATCACCTAAAAACAATGTTGGTGTTTGTAAGAGTCGGCTGTATGTTTTTATAGGCCATTTTTCTATTTAGAAAACTAGTTTTTGGGTTATTTAGATGTATAGATGATGATGATGAAGGTGTAAGCGCTTACCTTGAACTGGTGCACCCTGGTGTTCATCCAGGCGACCGGACTCCTTGCTGCTCCCCCTGGTGGCTCCAGCCGCCTCTACTCGGGCTCGCATCACAGGGATTCCCTGGTGACTTTGTGTCTCGATTCTTAAAGGGACATTACACTATTTAATCGATTCAGGGGCAGCGGGGCATTCTTGGGGGTGGAGCAAACAGTGTAATGTCCCTTTAAGAATCGAGACATGGCGTCACCAGGGGATCCCTGTGACGTGCACCCGAGTAGATGCTGCTGGAGCCACCAGGGGGAGCAGCAAGGAGGCCGGTTGAATGGATGAACACCAGGGCGCACCGGTACTCCCAACAGACGTGGCTAACCCACGAGGATGCCGAGACCGGCCCCCTATTGGGTCTGGCGGCCGGTTCAAGGTAAGCGAATGCTTACAGAAGGTATGCTGTGCAGGAACTTCCTGTTTTAGCATCACATTACCGATTACTGACACTGCTCATTGGCATTGCTGTCCTCCAATGGCACTGTAAGGAATAAGTGTCAGTGAGAGAGGGAGGTAATATGGAGATAAGACATGGAAGTGTCTGCACGGCATACATTAAAGGGATAGTATTTAATACCTACAATATTATAGCATCCAGAAAGGAAGTATTACCAACTCTTTAATTAAGATCATCTATACATTTAAAGCGGAACTATCACCTAAAACCAAAGTTTCACCATGCGTTTTAAAGGGATAGTAATACTTCGTTTTAACTTTATTTTATTTTGTAGGCACTAAAAAAACATGAAGAATGATATAAGTCTTATCTCTCAAACCTTTATGGTTTAAGAGATATTCACAAGCAAAGTTTCCCCTCCAGCCCCTTTTACCTAGTGTAAGCCATCTCTTCTCAGATGTGGATCAGGTTGTATGACCAGACAGATAACAGAAGGGGACAATCTTCTTTGTATAAAAACAATGAAAGCCCTTCCCCCCTTGACAAGTTTTTCAGCTTTTTCCCTAATCTTAATTGAAGATTGTCCATCTTTGCAGTCTACCTGGGCATCTCCCTTCTGATCTGGTTGAACAGGGGGGTTGTTCAACCAGATCAGAAGGGAGATGCCCAGGTAGACTGCAAAGAGGGACAATCTTCAATTAAGATAAGGGAAAAAGCTGAAAAACTTGTCAAGGGGGGAAGGGCTTTCATTGTTCTCATAGGAAGAAGATTGTCCCCTGCTGTTATCTGTCTGGTCTTACAACCAGATTCACATCTGAGAAGAGATGGCTTACACTAGGAAAAAGGGGCAGGAGGGGGAAACTTTGCTTGTGAATATCTCATAAACCATAAAGGTTTGAGACATAAGACTTATATCGTTCTTCATGTTTTTTTAATGCCTACAAAATAAAATAAAGTTAAAACGAAGTATTACTATGCCTTTAAAACGCATGGTACAACTTTGATTAATCGACCTATCTCTCTGGACAATCAGGACCATCTGCAACTACACATGTGGTAACTATGGCCTTAACCTTATCGTTAAGACACCCAACCACATTTGTATGGGTATCCCAGTCTCCGGGACTGTCACCTTGGTGGACCATAAAGGCGTTCATGAATGAATGGGTTCATACTCATTTGGTTGCAGCATAAATGTAAATGACTTGTTCCATGTTTGCTATTATCTTTGTTGCTGATATTGCTGTGTTCATGATTATATTACTTGAAAATTAAATAAAGAGTTTTAAACAAACGAACAAACAAACCCTAATTTAAATCAAATGACAATATATATATTTTTACTGTATGTTGCAGTTGGATTGTACCAGAATTACTACAGTTTTACAAAGCAAACCAGTTTCTGTGTGTGAATCATGTGTTTTTTTTTCTATCTGAAGATGAAACTATTGACCAGAAATTAACTTCTGCTGAACATTTATCTATACATCTATCTCCTTGTGTATGTATGTATATATGTGTATATATATATCGATAGTTGAAAGTAACGCACTCGCAGGACTTCTTCCAAGTGATCAAGATAAAGACCTGAATTAGGGTCGAAACGTTGATTCAATAAACAGCACTAATTTTCACTTGGAAGAAGTCCTGCAAGTGCGTTACTTTCAACTATCTACTGTATCCTGTTAATTTTGGAGACTTGCACCCAGGCAAGTTATCTGATTAATCCAGCGAGTGCTCCATAAAATCTCTTTGTATAAATATATATATATATATATATATATATATATATATATATAAAATAATTCGCTAAAATGTGTGTAACGACGCAGTCATGCGCAGTAGAGACTGCCTGCGACGAGGCTGATACAGAGCTGGACACTCCGAAGGCTGTATCATCCGCGGCGCAGGCAGTCTCTACTGCGCATGGCTACCCCGCGACCGGCTGGCAGGGGCACTGTGGCCCGTGTAAAGGGCTCTTCAACTAGTGTGTGTGTGTATATATATATATATATATATATACACACACACACATACTGAACTGAAAAGCACAGATGATTGAACAAGACCAATAAAAACATGTTTTGCTCAATACTTGTTGAGTTCTATTGCTTTAAATCTAATTTAAAGGAACAGTAAGCTTTTATTATGGAAAGGCATATATTGAAGGGCCCTGGCGTCCAACATGCAGCATGCCTGATCCCAGTTCACCTGAGTTTTTTTTTTTCAAAAAACATCTTTTTATCTAATTAGCTAATACAGATGAATTATTGGGCCAGCAAGACTTAACAACTTGCATGCAGCTACTGTACAGTTTAAAAATAGTTTTCAATATCCGTATTCTCACCGATTTAATCATGCCCCCCCCATCATGGTGTCTGGATAGTTCATCTGGTATCCAGACAGTTATTCTACTGCAGGGTAGCTAATCTTTAGTTCAATATATCTTTGTGACTTGCTCCCATCATCCCCAGCCAGCTATTCGATGGTTGGGGATGAATGAAGCTTTCCAACACCTGGAGAGGCAAAGGTTGTCTACGACAGTTCTGTTTCTTTCTATAAAAGGGGTGAGCCACTGGCTACAGTTTTCCATAGAATGTTACAGTGATAGCAACAGCTACTGTTATCTGACAAAGTGTGAAACGCGTAGAGTGAAGATACAGATTGTGTCCTGTGACTATCTGTAGGAGACAGATCAGCTGATTTAGAGCAATGAGGAGGGAAGACCATCTCTACAACATAGAAACCATCCATCTGGGTATTACGATCCTGGCCATTAAGTATCATAAATAATATCCACTTCTTATCTATTGCATTCTGGTATTATTTGGCCCAACAGTGCTGGAACGTTGACATTTGTTTGTTTTTAATGTGGTAATACCAGGGTTATATTTCTCACTATCTGGAATAAGACGTAGACTGGTAGGGATACAAACACATTGTGATTTGAATATATTAGGTTAGTAGAGGATTCCTGCTATATAGTCTATTGTCCAGCGTAGAATATCCAGTTGCTCAAACTTCCCAAACCAAGGCTATATCCTTACATATTCAGGTCTAAACTCTTGTGACTTTCTTCATCTGATTATTAAATCAGATGTAGCATACAATTATGTGGTCTTAGTAATGTACAGTATGATTCCCATTTAGTTTGGGTGGAATTGTACCTAGGGTGCGTCAGAGAGTTTCCTCCATCACTCTCAAATAGAATGCATACATGACCCAGACCCATGTACTATTCTGAACAAGACCAAGCGTCGTGAACGCGAAACGCGTTGATCAGTGGGATGCCACTTGGATACATTTACTGGTTGCAGCTCTATAACTGTAAGTCTCTCCACATGGAGTAATTTACAGCAGAAGATTTTTTGAATATTTTCCATTTTACTGCATACTAAACTAAAGGCTTGATGTTTTTACCAATGCAGTAGTCTTGTTCAGAATAGGGTGTTTTTTCAGGGTCATGTACGCATATATCCCATTCTCCTCTAACTTACTACTTCCTATTTGCTAAAGTTTAATTACCCCCATACGGTTAAAGACCTTTTTTCTTAGATACAGATATAAATCTGCATAATTTATTACCGATTACTGCTATTTGTTAGAGATTCTTTTTAGGTACTTCTGTGTGAATTGTGTGCTGCATATTTTGATCAAGATTTACTATGTTTGATATTAATAAAGTTATTTTATGTTTATTGTCACTGTAGTGATCACTATTCCTGTTGTATTATATATATCGGGGGAGGGGGGTTAGCCTATCAGCTTTTCTATTGCAACGCCTCCTGTTAGCGAACCAGAAACATTTTGACATTTTTAGATATATAGATACTATCAATGTGAGATGGCGTTGGCCATCATGGTATGTAGGGAATATATAATTAGTTTGGAATGAATGTTAGAAATGGTATGATGAAGATTGTATTGTAGAAGTGTGGAAGTATGTGTACATTGTAAAGGTGTTTGGGGGTAATTACTGTGTAAATATGTTTGGGGGAGTTGTTACTGTGATGTGATGTAGTGTTTGAAGTAGGATGTAAGGGGATGTGTAATGCAGGGTGACCACATTTCCATTTCCATCCAGGAACACTTCACAGACAAGAATCAAGGCTCGGTTCTCTCTCTCAATGTTTAGAGCTGTGTCTGGAAGCCATTTTGTTGTAGCCCAGTAGAGGTGTTAGTTTCTGTCCCAGTATTCAATGGGTGGTTCTCTTCCTAGTGTTTAAAACGCTGTGCTCTGTAGTCTTCATTCTGGGACTTTGGATTGTCCCTGAAAGGTGCTGCCTGAGACATGAGACACATTTAAAATCTGGATTGTTCTGGGCAATCCGGGACACGTGGTCACCCTAATATGGGGAGGTCTTTCCCCTTTCAACCACTTATTACAAGGGAGAGGGACGTTCCCTCCTGCCTCTTCCTGTATTTCTATTCTCTCTCCTCCCTGACCATGAGCCCATAGAGGTCTGTCCTTTCTGCCCACATACTGGGCCCCGGGGTCTATCATCAATATGCGAAAGACAGTAGGGTGGTGAAGGAGGAGGTTGAAAGACTGTAAATCGGGGGTGGACAGCCTGTGGCTCTACAGATGTTGTTGCAGATTTTCCCATCATCCTCAGCCAGCATAGGAGCTGTAGTATGATGACAGTTGGAGAGCCACGGCATGCTAATTCATGGTGTATGTGTCCATCAATAACCAGTATATCGACCTACTTTATGGTGTTGGGCGTGATCAGAACACTGTTGGGAGGCCCTGATGGGTCACAAAGAGCCTGTGACAGAGTGGATAGGTCAAAAAGGGAGAGGGGCGCTCCCTCCTGGCTCTTTCCGTAATTCCTTTCTGCCCCCATACTGGGTCCCAGGCTCTATCAACAATATGTGGAGGACAGTCTGTGCCGTGAAGCAGAAGGCTGGAAGACTGTATACCAGGGGTAAACAACCTGTGGCTCTCCAGATGTTAAAGATGTTCCCATCATCCTCAGTCAGCAAAGTATTATAACAAAAGCTGGACAGCCACAGGGTGCCAATTCATGGTGTATGTGACCATCAATAACCAGTATATAGAGCTTATTTATGGTGTTGGGAGTGATCAGAACACTTAACCCTTTGAGTGCCAAAGAGGTATCTAATGCATTACAGGGGAATGCATTGGACACCGTTCTGACTCTCAAAGGGTTAAGAGTGTGTTGGGATATGATTTGTGAGGCCCTGATGGGTCACTAAGAGCCAGTGACAGTGTGGGGACGTCACTCAGGGTCAGTGGAAAATGACCTGCAGGACAGATCATCTAAACACACACTGTACATCACTTCTTATTTATAAATCAGTGGAAATTTAACCCTTCTGTGACATGAAGGCAGGAAAACTACAATAACATGAATTTTGGGAAATGACACAAAGCAGAACCCTCATGTATCTCTATATCCCTCTCTCACCACTGTACAGCTCTGTACATAATAATAAAGATACTGTCTGTAACTGGGAATTGGCAATCGGCACCTGTGTGGCAATTTTCGTTCCGCCTGCATCTCACTGGTCGTTTTAGGCCCAAATGGCCCAGTGGACCCTAACGGCCCATTTTCGGCCCACCGGACCATCGCGGGCCATTTTTGGCCCTCTCGGCCTTCGCGGGCCATTTCTGGCCCTCCTGGCCGCCGCGGGCCACTTTTGGCCCGCCAACCCTCCACGGGCCAAATATGGCCCGCGATGGCCGGAAGGGCCAAAAGTGGCCCGCGACGGTCCGGAGGGCCAAAAGTGGCCCACGGCGGTCAGTAAGGGATGGCCCGCTAGAGTCCGGAGGGCCGAAAATCTATCTGTTCTGCCTAATTTCCTATAGATCACTTCCAGGTCTGATCTTACAAGCTAAAGCACACTACACGCCCGCCCACAACGTGTCCCTTTGGCCAATCAGACTGATCATTCCGTCCTCATCCCGCCCATCTCCAGTAAGCTCCTCCCTCCTCTTGTCAGGATCGGGGCGACCTCTCTTCTTCACTGTCCCTGACAGTCCGGGAGGTCTTTCCTCTCTCACCCGCTTATCACAAGCCCGGGAGGTCCCTCCTGCCTCTTCCCCTAGTACCAGGAGGCGGAGGTATTTGTGCTATCTTCCCTCCCTCACCATCAGCCCTTAGAGGTCTGTCCTTTCTGCCCCCATACTGGGTCCCAGAGTCCATCATCAGAAGCCTGGAAGCAACATGTGGCTCTCCAGCTGTTTTGGGAGATGTTCCCATCATCCTCAGTCAGCACAGGAGCTGTATTATAACGATAGCTGGAGAGCCACAGGATACAAATTAATTGTGTATGCGGCCATCAATAAAAGGTATATCGATCGTATTTATGGTGTTGGGTGAGATCAGAACGCTTAACCCTTTGGGTGCCAGAGAGGTATCTGAATTACATCACAATACATTGGGTGCCTTTCTGGCACTCAAAGGGTTAAGACTGTTGGGAGATGGTTTGTGAGGCTCTGATGGGTCTCTAAGAGTCAGTGACAGAGAGAGGAGGTCACTCAAGGTCAGTGGAGAATGACCTCCAGGACAGATCATATAAACACACACTGTTCATCACTTCTGATTTATAGATCAGCGGAAATTTAACCCTTTTGTGACATGAAGGCAGGAAAACTACAATAACATGAATTTGGGGAAATGGCTCAAAGCAGAACCCTCATGTATCTCTCTATCCCTCTCTCACCACTGTACAGATCTGTATACATAATGGAAATGCATAATAATAAAGATACTGTCTGCAACTGGGAACGGGCAATGAACACCTCGGGGGCAATTTTCGGGCTGCCTGCATCTCACTGGCCGTTTTAGTCTTATCGGCAACCAGCGGTCCATTTTTGGCCCAGCGGACCCTAACGGGCCTTTTTCGGCCCTCCGAACCCTCGCGGGCCATTTTTGGCCCTCCTGGCCGTCGCGGGCCACTTTTGGCCCTCCGTGCCGTCGCGGGCCATTTTTGGCCCTCCGGACCGTCGCGGGCCATTTTTGGCCCGCCAAACTTCCGCGGGCCAAAAGTGGCCCGCGAAGGCCGAGAGGGCCAAAGGTGGCCCGCGACGGTCCGGAGGGCCGAAAATCTATTTGATCCGCCTTATTTCTTATAGATCACTTCAAGGCCTGATCTTTCAGGATAAAGTAGACTGCACCAGCAGGTCCACCCACAACACGTCTTTTGGCCAATCAGGCATATCATTCAGTCCTCATCCCACCCATCTCCAGTAAGCTCCGCCCTCCTCTTGTCAGGATTGGGGTGAGACGCCTCTCTCCCTGACTGTCGGAAAGGTCTTTCCCCTCTCACCCACTTATTACAAGCCCGGGAGGTCCCTCCTGCCTCTTCCCTACTACAAGATGCAGAGGTGTTTGTACTCTGTCTCCTCACTCACCATCAGCCCTTAGAGATCTGTCCTTTCAGCACCCATACTGGGTCCCACAGTCCATCATCAGGAAGCTGGAAGACTGTATACTGGGGGTGGACAACCTGCGGCTCTCCAGATGTTGTTGGAGATGTTCCCATCACCCTCAGCCAACATAGGAGCTGTATTATAACATACCTCCCAAGTGACCCTCTTTAGGAGGGACAGTCCCTCTTTTAGACTGGAATCCCTCTGTCCCTCTTTCCCACACTGATGTCCCTCTTTTTAGGAGACCAGATTGGGTGGTGTGTATATAAGTGTATCACATTGCTCTACCGCAATAAAACTCACATTATTGTTTGTTTAAATGTCAGCATACATGTATATAAATTAGCCTGTGTAAATAAAATACTTTGGTCTTGTTATAAACCATTTATTAGGTTACACAAAGAGGTGTCAATAGGCCGTGAAATACCCTAAAAATTCTTGGTAATGCCCCGCCCACCAGTCACACCCCCAGCAAAACCCCCTAAAACACAAGTGTCCCTCTTTGGCAATTTGAAATGTTGGGAGGTATGTTATAACGACAGCTGGAGAGGCACAGGGTGGTAATTCATGATGTATGTGTCTATCAATAACCAGTATATAGATCTTCTTTACGGAGTTGGGTGAGATGAGAACACTTAACCCTTTGAGTGCCAGAGCAATGCATTGGATACCATTCTGGCACTCAAAGGGTTAAGACTTTTGGGGATGGTTTGTGAGGCCCTTATGCAGGCATGTGCACACATAGACACCAAGGGGGGCTTGAGCACTTACCCCTTTTGTCCAAAGTGCCCTCATGCCCTTTTAACAAAAAAAAATAATTATGAGAAGTGCCCTTTTTTTTCATTTGAGCCCCTGCCCCCCAGAATGTCTGTGCACGTCCCTGTCCTTATGGGTCACAAAGAGTCATTGACAGTGTCACTGTCAGTCCTGGAGTAGACTCTCATTCTCATGAACGGGTAAGAATTCTGGCGACTAGCGCTACTGAGCAGCTAGTCGCCAGATGGGGGACTATTTGATACAACATTTTTTTAAGGGTGGTAGTTCCGCTTTAAGCCCGCAACATGAGAATCTCGCCCTTTTGATGTGAGCGAGATCCTCATGTTGCCCTTTTAATACTGGCGACATGTTTAATGCGCTGTTGTGTTAGCTGCCCTATAGTGGGCAACATTTCAAAAGGATACCACATCTCTGAACCCACGGCAGAACACTAGACTGGTACAGGGTCATCCATCACAGAGAAATATGAGTATATAGAGTGGTTTGTGATGTTTTTAGGAGCGAGACTTTTTGGATTATTCGTGCTGAGTGGGTGCAGGTTTAGGCTGCACTACGATGCCTCATGTTCCAGGTCTGCTGCAGTAATGTTCATGTTTATGATGGGATGCTGGTATATGCAAATAAAACTACTTGTACTTTCCTCTTGCGTAATCCACTTGATTCTCATCAGCTGTGCAAAATCCACACAGAAGTCCCAAAGTCAAGCTCAGGGGTTGCCCCGTCACAACTCGTAATATGTGATAAATGTAATGTATGTCACAACTGAGGTAAAGCAGTGATAGGCAACCAGATTTACTTCAAAGTGCAACTGTCACCTTGTAACAAATACATAATTTTGAAAAGAACATCCAAAACCCACCAATATTTACATGAGTATTTTTTTTTATTTCAAACACATTTTTTTATTTATTTGTCAGATTATACAGCTGAGCAAGTACTTCCTTTCCTGGTAGGAAGTGACAGTCGGTAATGCAGAGCTAAGTGGAATGTTTTAGTCTTCCAGGCATGCCTCAAGGATTTGCACTAAATGACAGATAATTAAAGTTAATTATTTTATAAACTATTGTTTTAAGTGATGGGCATCCAACATGCGGCCATTGGGTAAAATTAGGCTTGCCTGATCTCAGGGTGCAGAACCTGAGATTTTTAACAAAATCATCTTATCTAATTAGCTAATACAGATAATTAGTAGGTCACTAATTCCTAACCACTTCACGTGCCTGAGGGCGGCTGCAATGTGTTGGATACCTCCCTGGAACTCAAAGGGTTAAAAGGAAGTATTATGCCTTGTTATCTATAATCTCTCAATAAACATCTATGTTAAAAAAACAGAAGTATTATGTGTGTAAAGACAAAAAACGATGAAGAAGGAAAAAAAAGGACATGTGACTTTTTTGGGGTTAAAATATGATTTGTGATGATGGAGATAGAAATTAGTCCCTCTTCTCACTGCACCATAGACAAGACTGGGGGCCACAGGAGAAGCCTCTGAGGGCCACATGTGTCCCAAGGGCCGCGTGCTGGGAAAGAGTCTCTGCAAACTGAAAAGGAAGGATTATAGAATCAATGCTATTATCTCCCTGCTTTTGTTTATCTGTTTAAACCCCTTAACGACCCTTGACGGTCATAGTACGTCATGGGTAAATCTGACTGAACGACCCGTGATGTACTATGACCGTCATGGAATTCCGGGCTCCCCCCGTGGCTGCACGCCGTTTGGGGAGTCCGGAAGCAGAAAAGAAAAAAAAAAAAGTTCCGCGCCGATCGGCCAGTCGTTAAGGGGTTAAACAAGCATCATAACAAATGAGATTGAAGGGTTGAGCTGAGCTTTTGGAGGCTACAACTCCCATCATCCCCACGCAACCAACCATTGTAGTCTCCGACAGCTGGAGATGCACAGATTGATTGCCCCTGACAGATTTTGGTATTTTTGTACCAAATACATATTTATTTATCTATCAAAAAAATGCTGGCAAAGAGCATATCATATTCAAAGAGATAAGTACCGTTTCATTTTTTTTTCGTGATAATACACCTTTAAAATGATCATACCATTTAAATCAGTCTACTGATTCTTAGATTTAAAGGAACACTAAAATATTTTAATAATAAATGCCCACTTAACCGTAATATAACAGAATGTGTTGATAGCCACTATAAATCAATTCTTCATGGATTGGTTCCATGAAATTAAAGAGGACCTGTCACCTCCACCTTGAAAGGATATGTGTGATTATTCCACCCCTCTAGTGGGAACTAATAGGTTGTAGCAGCAAAAGAAGGTGGAAAAAGGGGTGATTTTCTGGGCATGTGAGTAGTTAATTATGCAGATTTATCTAACCAAGTCATAGAAAAAAAAGCACGAGATACAGGCAGTTTAACTAGATATAGTTAATGATACTAATAGTTGTGTAAGTGATAGGTCCACTTTAATCTTTAATTTATACTGGATATTTTGTCCATCGGGGGGGTAGACATACATCTTTGTTGCATGACTCAAAAATCCCAAACTCTCTCCACTTAAAGGGACAGTAATGTCTCATAAAAAATGTTTAGAGTTTTGTAGAGATTAAAAAAAAGCTAAATGCCACAAATCCTATCTCTCAAACCTCTATGGTTTGAGAGATATCCTCTGTTAAAGTTCTCATCTCCCTCGCCTTCTCCTGACGTCAGCTGTAAGCTGAAAGCAGGAGTTGCTGGTCCGGGGATCGACAAGCAGCTCTTCAGCAGAGCCACAATAGCGCGATTTAGATAGAAATACTTCTTTGGAACGGTTTCCAAAGTGTGCCTGGTTTGCAAGCACACTTTTTAGACCGTTCCAAAGAAGCAATTCTTTTTAAATCTCACTATTGCAGCTCTGCTGAAGATCCTCCTCGTGCCGGCCGACATCAGGAGAAGGGGAACTTTAGCAGAGGATATCTCTCAAACCATAGCGGTTTGAGAGATAGGATCTGTGGCATTTAGCTTATTTTTTTAAAATCTCTACAAAAATCTAAACTTTTTTTTTTATAGGACATTACTGTCCCTTTAAGTATTCCTTCATAAGAAAACTTCAGTATGAGCAGTTTGGGTCCTGGAATGTGATAACAAAGAATCATGTCCACCTCTATGAATATAATATCCAGTATTTAAAGATTATGTGTGGAGAATCGGTCTACACAGATCTCATACTTATTGTAGTTGGGGGTGATTGTTCTATAGATACAATATTTCACACATTCAAAACACAGAAAAAATACTTGTAGTTTTGGGGGACATGACTGCCAGTGTAAAAAGGCTGGGTAATCAGACAATGTACAGTTATGTGCTGTTCTATGGCTACCAGTGGATCAAGGTTGTGGTGTCAAAACGTGTATGTGTGGTTCTGTAACTACCAGTGGACAGTAGCAAGTGTGGGTACTGTGGCTAATAGTGTACATTGGAAGAAGGATGACTTTTCAGTGTGTGTGGCTCTGTGGCTACCAGTGGAACAGGGACGGACTGACAGGATCCAGGGCCCCTGGTCCAAAAAGAGGTCTGGCCCCCGTGCCCAATGACATAATTGGCCCCACCCCATGACATCATCTGGATGGCCTGGGGGTTACTCGATGGCCTGGGGGGGTTGTTGGCTGCCCTGGAGGGTAGTTGCAGACCTGGGGTGTAGTTGCTGGCCTGAATGATACTGGATTGCCTGAGGGGCACTAGAGGGTCTGGGGGGTTGTTGGCTACCCTGGAGTGTGGTTGCGGGCCTGGGGGGGTATTTGCAGGATTAATATCCAAGTTTTACTTTAACTTCCAGAAAGCAGCCCATTGCTGCACTAAGCAGAACTGCCAGCCTGAATTAAATGAAAATAATAAATGTGGACCACTGCACACACTCTGCCATTTTATAATAGGGCCATATATCATGAAAAAAACAGTGGAGGAGTTCTGGGACAAACCATGTGCATTACAGAGGAGAACTAAAATTACCATTACTTTTGAATTTGGTTTTTAACCCTTTGAATGCTAGAGAGGTCTCTCTGGCATTCAGTGGGTTAAAATACCCATTTAAAGATTTTTTTAGTTCTCCCCTGTAATGGAAATTGTTTTCCCTAGAATGCCTCCACTTTTCTATTTAACACACAGCCCATGTCTCCATATCTACAGACACAGCCTACCCAGCTGCCAATGTAGCAGAAAGGGGGATAGTAAGCTGCAGATCTGTCTGGCACTCAGCAGGGGGGTGTCAGGCGGCGCGTCCTGCTACCTGAAACTGAAATGCATCTCCGTTCTTTCTCTCTGCCTGCATCCTCAGAGAGTGTGCTAGGGGACCTGCATACCTCCCAAGTGTCCCTCTTTAGGAGAGACAGACCCTCTTTTAGACCCAAATCCCTCTGACCCTCTTTCCCGTCCTAGTGTCCCTCTTTTTAGATCAGACGGAGTGGTGTGTAGATAAGTGTATCATATTGTTCTACAGCAATATACCTTGCATTATTGTTTGTTTAAATGTCAGTATATGTGTTTATAAATGAGTCTGTGTAAATAAAATACTTTGGTCTTGTTATAAGCAGTAGCGTAACTGTAGGGGTCGCAACCGTGACCGGGCCCATCACTCCAGGGGCCCGGCTGCCCCCCTGCGACCCCCTCCTCCTGGCGCCGCAAGCTCCCTCCCGCCCTCTAGTAAAGCAGAGCGCTGGGAGATGACATCATCTCCCAGCGCTCTGCATTACAGAAAAGGACAGCGCGGGAGCACGTCGCACCAGCCCGCCTCTCCTGCCACTCCACTGGACCACCACGGATTGGGAGGTAGGAAATGGAGGCATTGTGGAGGGCCCGAGGACCAATGTGTTCGGGGGGGCCCATGGCACTTTTTGAACCAGGGCCCAGACCGTTCTAGTTATGCGTCTGGTTATAAGTCATTTATTAGGTTACACAAAGAGGTATGAATAGGTCATATAATAGCCTACAAATCCCCGGTAATGCCCGACCCACAAGCCACGCCCCCAGCAACACCCCCTAAAACACAAGTGTCCCTCTTTGGCAATTTCAAATGTTGGGAGGTATGGACCTGGCGCTGTAAATATAGGATGCCACTGTGTGCCCCGATAAGCTGAAAGTTTAACAACTTGAAAACTACTTCCAATAGCTTGGCAGTTCTGTGGCTTGTCAAATGCATAGGAGTCACCCTATAGTTATCTTAATATTCAGGAGACACACATACAAAATATGAGAAGTTCTGGGGTCGCCCAAGTGCACCATAAAGGGAAAATAAAATTCTCAATTTATTTAACCCTTTGAGTGCCAGAGGGGTACGCAACGCATTGCTCTGCAATGCGTTGCGTACCCCTCTGGCACTCAAAGGGTTAAAGGGACCCTTGAATGCAGGGTAATGCGATGGACAACTCTCATGGATTCAAGGGTTAAAAAGCGCCATTTTAAACAAAAGGATTTCTTGCTCCTGTCTTTCTTTGTCCACAGACCACATCTATCATAGCTGTCAAACTCCCATTGCGAGAATGCGATTAATTTTCCTTATTTTGTCACAATTTCTTCCCCATCTTCTCCTCAACAGACAAAACAACAGTACATGATCCATTTACTGATTGGCTTCTGCCGGCCAATCAAATCTATTTACATCGCAGATTCTTGGAGCTTGTAGTTTTCTTCAAGCCCTATAGCTCGCGTGTTCCTCTCAGAAAGACTACAAATCCCAGCATTCCCCGTGCCGAGTGGTCTGTCACTGGCCATTTAAAACCTCTTCTCATCTAGCCGCATACACAAAAGACTTCCTTTGGAGAAGGTAAGGGTTGTGTTTTGGGGGTGAAAACTCAGATTAGGAAACGTGATCGCTCGGTTTCACTCGCCTTCAGAAAATGAAACCAAGAGAAACCCTTAAATTGCGTTTGCAGAGGAGCAATGCAGTCTCCATTTTCTTTTATTTCCCTTCTTAAAGGAACAGTAACACCAGATATTGAATGGGTTGGTGTAACTAAGTATTGCATACTTGCAATTCGCATATATAAAATTCGATTATTCATATGTTACATCCCCAGAGTATAATATATTTCCCTTTTAAGGTATATGTAGGTTGTATTGTACAGAGAGCATTTATTTAATTATGTTTTATTGAGAGATGTGAAGTAAGGTTAGTTTATTGTGACTAGTACTCACTGCTCTTGAATTGTTATATCAGCCTATTTGCAGATAGTCCTGGCGAATCCTTGAAAGGCAGAAATGTCTGCTCCCTTAGAGCATCTGTAAGACTAGATTTTAGGCCTTAAAAGACCAGTAGAGAAGTGATTATAAGTGTAGCCAAGGAGTTCAAGGTATGTAAGTGTATATAACAACAAATACCTATGTTAAGAAATCTCCCATTGATTTTAAATGGGGCTTTTTGAACATCTTAGAATACTAGACACCTGTCCAGCGCATTGCAAAGCAATGTGATAAAAGCCCCTCTTGCATCCAAAGTAAGTTCAGCTCAATGGGAATTATTTGTCCCGTATGATGCTATTGGTCTGTCCCAGAATTGCTCCACTTTGGAGGGGAAAAAGTGATATATTCTCACGTTCTTATTCAACTTTAGGTAACTTGTGCACAAACCGGTATGGGCTAATGATGTGTTAAACAGAAAATAATATATAAACAATCTTTAAGTGGCATGGAGTCATACAGCTTCAGAGTTAATGGATATCTCCAGAGGATTGAAAATGCTAATATGTAATGTACATTTTAAAGGGATACTAACGCTTAATATTAAAAATATAAATTGCAGTGTTATCCTGCTGAGTAAAACAAAGTATCTGCTACTGTTGAGACATTTTTATTCAAAAGTTGTTGCAGCTCAAACTTGCATTGCCTTCTTCATACAGTACTTCCCATTACCAGACATTTTATGCCATGGTTACAGCAGTCTATGGAGGTTTCTGGTCACCTGACCATAGCTGTCTATAGACTGCTGTCTCAGCAGCACCACCGTACCATTTCAGGCCATAAGTACTGCACCCTGAAATTTCAAGTTTGATGTGTAATCACTTTTAAATAAAACATCTCAGCGGTGGGAATACCCTTGCTTTACTTGACAGGATAAACCCATCAATAATATATTTTTTACTTTTATATATAACTAGTTGAATAGCCCGTTACACGGGCCACAGTGCCACTGCCACCCGGTCGCAGGGCAGTCATGCGCAGTGGAGACTGCCCACGCCACGGCTGATACAGAGCTGGACGCTCCTTCTGAGCACCCAGCTCTGTATCAGCTGCGGCATGGACAGTCTCTACTGCGCATGACTGCAGCATGCACAGCAGTGTCTACTGTGCATGTCACGGCGTTACACACGATTTAGCGAATTATTATATAGGATAACAAATAATTATTCCATATCAAGCATTACTATCCCTTTAACATTAATGTACTAATCTGCGTGTATTTTCAATTGTATATATCTATGGGATCTGAAGGGGTCTCTCATAGACTAAACATTTGTAATAAAGATATTGGGAAATAAAAAATGTTTCATAATTCCAGTTAACTTAAATGGGTCTGTTAACCCCTGAATGTTAGAAACCGTCATTGCATTATGAAGAAATATGTTAGAGATCCTTATAGCATTTCAGAAATTAAAATTGCTATTTAACTCAATGTAGGTTTTATTTGTGCCCTTCAATGCAGTTGGCTTGCCCCCACAACTACTCCCATTTCTGTTTAGTACATCTGCATCCCACTCATACCTGTGTAGTGTTGTGTTTTTTTTTTTTTTTTTTTCTCCTCTCTCTCTCTCCTTATTGCACCTTTTCACATGCCTTCTGACAATATCGGCTTTGTCCTATTTGTTTCATTCTGTCCCCTACACACACAATAATACTTCTGTGGCGCAGACTGTCTGAGCCATATTTGCTTCATTTTTCGTTATGTATATGCGCCACTGTATATTAGAAAACTGTTGCCTATCCTGATTATATGTACTTGGTTATCTTTTAGGATTTCATTTATCGAATATCTGATATCTGTACTCCGCAGATTGAGCAATGGCAGAAGTTGATAAGGTTTCCAGGAAGAAGACTGGACAAAATGGCTGGAAGCTTGCTAAACCGGAAAAGAAACAAACGCGTTTCACAGCCAAATCCCAGGAAGCTAAAAGTCCTGTCCCACCTCGGAAAGGTCACCAGAGTCGCTGTAAAGAAGCTAAGAGCGTGTCTGCTTATACAGCAAAAGTCAACGGAATTAAGCGAGCAAAAGCTTTTACGTGTAGGGTCGAGGGTGAAACGGTGGATGAAGAATTAATTTATAAAGACTTAGAAGGAACAGACTTGGGAGAAAATAAACGTTTTTCATGCACGATATGTCAAAAAAGGTTTGCTCAGAAATCTAACCTTATCACGCACGTTCGGGTCCACACAGGATCCAGACCTTACATGTGCAACCTGTGCGGGAAAAGCTTTAGCACCAGCTCAAATGCAGCTACACACCAGCGGGTCCACACTGGCGAGAGGCCCTTTAGCTGCGGAGAGTGTGGCAAAAGCTTTAGCATCAGTTCCAACCTTGTGACACACCAGAGACTTCACACAGGAGAGAGACCCTACAGCTGCATGCAATGTGGGAAAAGCTTTACGCATCGATCCAATCTTGTCATCCACCAGCGGGGGCACACGGGAGAGAAGCCGTATGCCTGCCCGCAATGCAGCAAAACTTTTACTCATAGTTCACATCTTGTTGCACATCAGAAAATCCACATGTAAACAGAAAACTGGGCTTTATGAATAAAGTTAGTGGAGAAATTCTGGAGTCCTGCCTAGGATTCAAAGGTTTAAATCCATGGGGATTTTTATTTGTATGACCTATGGTGCAAGTTTATTTGCTTTTGTACATAAGGCCTACTCTGCTCATTATCTGAAATGGAAAAAGGTGTTTAAAAACCTTATTAATGTCTAAAATTATCAGTCTTTTTTTTTTTTTAGATGGGAAATTTGTAGTCCCCAAGAGCAGTTCAGGTTTACGAGATCCAAAAACTAGAGCTTAAAGGAACATTAGCACATCCTAATAATAACCACAAACCCTTTGAGTGCTAGAGGGATTTCTGCTCCGATTTACCCTCTGGTTGCTGGAGAGTCTGCAAAACAATGGGTTGGCTGCATGCTCATTGGCTTCCAAGTAGTTAAGAGAAGTAATGTTTTTAACCTTTAATGTTGGTAACGGCATGCCTGCTTCAATGTTAACCCTTTGAGTGCCAGAGGAGGGTACTGTACCCCCTCTAGCATTTAAAGGGTTAACCCTATTCTGGATGAAAACTTTCATTGACTTAACCTATAGAATACTAGCTATCCTAGCACTCAAAGGGTTAAGTCCAATTGAACCCTTTGAGGAATGCACTACACATGCCTCCTTGGCCCTCAAAGGGTTAATTCAATGGGGAATTTTGTCCTTTATAGTACAATTGCTCCCCAAGTCTGAGATGTGATGACGCTTGAATAAAACACCTTTGCAGCAGTGGGAGTACGCAGGATTATAAACCTACAACA
This sequence comes from Rhinophrynus dorsalis, assembly GCA_037306005.1. NCBI lineage: Eukaryota > Metazoa > Chordata > Amphibia > Anura > Rhinophrynidae > Rhinophrynus > Rhinophrynus dorsalis. The sequence goes on along the minus strand of CM074727.1, from coordinate 26,327,682 downwards.
TATTTCCTCTGTGTCCTGTCCACGGCAAGCATGGGTATTGTCTTCACCTATCAGCTGGTAGGACCAGTCAGAAAACTTTAAAAGGGTCCCCTGAACATCCCTGAGTCAGTTAATTTTGGTCCTATCAGCTGGAGGAGGGAGGTTTGTTACGCCGCTGCTGGGACCGATGTTATGGAGGTATCTGGAGTTGTTTGCCGGCATGTGTCCCACCAACAGCCCTGGGATACATAGACATCAACTGCAGATACTCTGCAAAGGGTCGCATGGCACGCTGAGTGGAGGTCTGGAGCCTTGGCGTTTCGATGCGCAAAAACCGGAAGAACGTGGCATAACCACGTGGGCAGCTTAGTAGACTTGAGCAGGAAGTAAGGATTGTGTGCGTTCCATTGTTTGAGCGCAAACCCGGAAGGAGGATCCACTACAGAAGGAAACGCTGTTGTGAGGCTCCAGGATTAATGTAAGTTAAAGATTTATCTTAATAGACTTGTATATCAAGCTATTTATGTGGTATCCTTGAGAAATTACCCTCCTAATGTCTACTGCAGCTGAACCTTCTACCTCAAAAGAGGCTAAGACTGCTGCAAAACCAAAAATATGTGCTGGTTGTGAGGTTAAACTAACCCCAGCTGATACCTCCAGGCTATGCCTAGAATGCATGAAAAAGTTGTCCGGCAGTGAGGTTCCCTCACGATTTAACGAATTCTTAGGATAGATGAAGGCATCCATGGAAGAAGCCTTCACATCCATGCAAGAGTCAGTAAAGAAAAGACAATAAACTGAGGACCCTGATGAAGGTCCTTCACAGCGGCGTCAAGAGGATGATGACGGAAGTTGAATCTGCCTTCTCCTTGGCGGAGAAAGGTGAATTGGTAGAATCTGGTAGTTTCAGCTTGGAAAAACTTGATGGCCTAATCAAAAATATGAGAAAATCCTTAGGATTAGAAGAAATCCAAAAATAATTTAATATTATGGATACCGCTTTTCTAGGTCACAAAAAGCAAGTCCCTGTGTTTCCCATACATAATTCTGTTCATGATATCAAAACAGAGTGGAACCATGGGGATAGAAAATCGTCTGTAACCAGGAGAATTTTGAAGCTATATCGTTTTTCAGAGGCAGAAACCGCAGATTGGATTTTGGTACCCAAAGTCGACGCAGCAGTAGCCCAAATTTGTAGATGCACAATAATCCTTTTAGAAGATGGAACAATGTTAAGAGATCCAATGGATAAACGCATGAACAGTGCTTTGAAGAAACAATTTACCACTATTGGTCATAACCTAAAGGCAGCCACTGCCATGGCCTGCATCTTCAGGACCATACGAATTTGGCTTGCAGAACTGGAAGACAAGATTGACACATCTGTATCCAGGTCAAGATTATTAAAAGGAGTTGTCTCAATCAAAGAAGCAATTATCTTTTCTTGCGACGCTTCCTTAGACAATATTAAATTACTGGCAAGGTCATCTGCCCTCTCCATTTTAGCTCGCAGGGCCCTATGGATCAAGGCATGGGAAGCTGATGCTTCCTCAAAGAATAATCTTGTTTCTCTACCTTTTCAAGGAAAGAAGCTAGTTGGAGAATAAGAAATTACTGCAAAATCCTCAGGTGGGAAAAGCTCCTTTTTACCACGAGAGAGAAAGTCAAGAGGATCTCCTCGGCATCAATCAAATTACAGGAGGCAGTCCTTTCAAGAGGCAAGAAAATACAAACCTGGGAAGAGCTATGACTAAAAATGCAGAGGATCATCGCAGAGCTCCAGAGGTAGCAACTGATGTGACTACCACAAGAGGGCGCAGTTTACAAAATCTTTCCAATGGAGGGGATCCTACCCTATCTCCAGTTCTAGGCGGGGGCAGACTGGAACTATTCCAAGAGGCATGGAAGACTTCTCATCCAGACCTTTGGGTGAAACAGATCTTGGAGAGGGGGGTTTGCTCTAGAATTCATTTCTGCCCCTCTGACCCTTTCAAGGTTAAGGTAATCTCTAATAAGGAGCGAGAATACAAAGCTGAAGATCTCCTCGGCCTTGCAGAGTTTATTAATGAACAAGGTTATAGAGCCTGTTCCGGTAGAAGAGAGGAATCGGGATTTACTCCGTAATCTTTCCTGTACATAAGTCATCAGGAGAAACAAGACTAATATTGGTCCTTAAATGGCTAAATTCCCTACTCAGACGCCAGAAATTTAAGATGGAGACAGTCTCATCCACCAGGAAGGCAGTCACCCCAAAGTCATTCCTAACAATCTTGGACCTTCGAGAGGCCTATTACCATATACCTATAAGAAGATCACACTGAAAGTTTCTAAGATTTTTCATATTCAACAAACACTATCAGTACAGGGCGCTTCCTTTCGGACTAGCATCTGCCCCGCGCTTATTCACAAAAGTGTTAGCTGTTGCTATAGCTTACCTAAGACAACAAGGAATACGCGCAGTCTCAACGACCTCCTTCTGATAGAGGATTCAGAACTAAAATCATATCAAGCAACAAAAGTATCCCGGGTGTATCTAGAAAGCTTAGGTTGGATTGTCAACTACAATAAGTCCCCTCAAGCCTTCTCAGAATCTTACGTTCCTGGGCATCAACTTCAGCACCAGAGAGGGTCTAGCCACCTTATCCCAGGACAGACAGACCAAGATAATACAGTCGGTGCTCAGCTATGTCAGAAAGAAGTTTCAAAACCGCAAAAGCTTTTTCCAGCCTCCTGGGTCATTTGAACTCAGCAATTTAAATAATACCTTGGGCAAGATCCCATTTATGACAGACCCAGTCCAACTTTTGAGGTTTTGGAAGAAGATACATTGAACTACTCAAAACAAATCCCAGTCTTGCAGTCAACCAAATCAGAACTGACATGGTACATGAGACCATCAAACCTCCAAAAAGGGAGCCTACTCCAAGAGAGAAACTGGGAGATTCTCACCACAGATGCCAGCAGCCTAGGCTGGGTAGGAGAGTGGAAGAATCGCATAGTCCAGGGCCTCTGGACACAAAAAGAGAAGCCTCGTCACATAAATCTTCTGGAAATGAAAGCAGCTTGGAACAGCCTCTTCAACTTATGACAAGTGTTAGAAGGAAAAGCTGTAATGATCCGGTCAGACAACACAACCACGGTCAGGTATCTTCTCAACCAAGGGGGAACAAAGTCCCGGTCTGAACAAACTCTCCATCCGGATATTAAATTGGGAAGAGAAACATTTGGCAGCTCTAGAATAGTAAGCAAACTACAAGCCCTGTCCTGTTCTACTCCCTATTTAATCTGTCATCAAGACAAGGTTGTTTTAAGGCCAAAACCTAGTTTCAGGCCAAAAGTCTTTTCGGAATTCCAAATTAATCAGGAAATCTTTTTACCTTCTTTTTGTGCTAATCTGCAAAATGATAAAGAGAATTTCACAATTTAGACCTTGTAAGAGGTTTATCGGCCTATTTAGAGAAAACAAATTCAGAAAATCAGAGTCTTTATTTGTCAATTTCTTTGGGAAATCAAAGGGCTCAGCAGCTTCAAACCATACGATTTCCAGATGGATTACAGACTGCATCATCCAGGCATACAGATCTGCTAAGTAAAACCCCCCCTAAGGGAAAAAAAGCTCATTGTATAAAGGGATAGTAACACTTAAAATGTAAAAAAAAAAAATATGTTGTAGGGTTCATCCCCCTGAGTAAAACACGAGTACTCCCAGTGCTGAAAGGTGTTTCATTCAAAAGTTATTACTTTTCAAAGTTGAATTTTTTAGGTGCAATATCACAGTGGCCTGAAATTGTACAGTGGCGCTGTTGCAACACCATCCTATGGAGATTTATGGTCCCGGGACCAGAGCTGTCCATAGGATCGTGTAGCAACAGCGCCACTGTACAATTTCAGGCCACTGTGATATTGCACCTAAAAAATTCAACTTTGAAAATTAATAACTTTTGAATGAAACACCTTTCAGCGGTGGGAGTACTCTTGTTTAACTTAGGGGGATAAACCCTACAACTTTTTTTTTTTTTTTTTTTTTTTTTACATTTAAGTATTACTATCCCTTTTTAAGAGCAATATCTACCTCATGGGCCCATAAAGCGATTGCCTCTCCTGAAGATATATGTAAAGCAGCCAACTGGTCCTCTATTGCCACATTTACAAAACATTATAGACTAGACATCCAGTCATCTGTGGATGCGAAGTTTGGCAGGAAAGTTCTGGAAGCAGTCCTGCCACAGTAAAACTCTCAAATTTCCCACCCTAAGTGGTACCGCTTAGGTAAGTCCCACGCTTGCCGTGGACAGGACACAGAGGAAAAGGTGAAATGTACTGACAGTTATTTGTTTTTCCTCTGTATCTGGACATGGGACACCCTCCTGGGAATGGTTGTAAGTATGACATGAATTACTGTAAGCAGGGCTTATAATTTGAAGTCCTTTGCTACTAGCCAGACCTCAAAAGTTACTCACCACTGCAAGCCAAAACATACCCACCAGGGCTGAATTTCTACTTGCCAGGGCTAAATTTTCACTCGCCATTGGCTAGTGGCGAGTGGAAATTTTGAGCCCTGTTATAAGTATATGACAAGCTAAGGACGCCTGGAACATTCTCATGAAAGGAAGAGTAATATGTAATCAGAAACATGCATATGCTAACCTCTTCTCTTCTAGCTTGGACACAAGTTTAACTGACTCAGGGATGTTCAGGTGACCCTTCTAAAGTTTTATTGGTCCTAACAGCTGATAGGCAGAGACAATACCCACGCTTGCCATGTAAGGACACAGAGGAAAAACAAATATTGCTGAGTAAATGTCACAATTTTTTTTTTTTTTTTTCATTTTTTTTACATTTTAAAGTATTACTATCCCGTTCAATTGGGAGAACCAGTACACCAAACATAATCTTTAATTAGTATTGATATCCTGTCCATGGAAGCGGACATATTTGTTTGCAGGGCTCCTGGACTGCACTCTTCCCACTGCTGGTTTCTTTAGAAACCTTCAGTGGGTGTTTGGCTTCTAGGAGTCCTGCAACAAACGTCTCCCTCCATATACAGGATATCAATACTAATTAAATTCATAATGGCGAACCAATCCATACAGAATCGATTCACAGTGGCCATGAGGATTTTCTACCCATATTAAAGGAGAGTATTTACTATCAGGATGTGTTTGGCGTTCCTTTAAAGGGATAGCAATGTTTCCTAAACACAGCAGCTCTGATTAAGCTTCGTAGTATGTGGGCCATTTAGCGCTGTGTCTGTGATGTAGCGCTGTATTTCAGTAGAGTTTGTGTAGTAGTTCAAGAGTAATTGACTGAGACAGTATATCCCTCCCACCCCTTTTACATTCCCTTAGCCGCCTCCCTTCAGTTGGGGAATCCGGTCCTGGGACAGGACAGCACGCAGCGAGGGACAATCTTCATACACTGAGTGTAAGGAAAAACCTGTCCCCTTGATGGAGGAGGGTAGGATTTGACTTATTCTCAATGAAGATTGTCCCTTGCTGCACTCCATCCGACCGGTTTGCAGAGAAGTTGCGTCAGCAAAAGGGGTGTGGGGGGGATCCTTTCTCATTCAATTACTCTTGCAGTTCTACACAGACTGTATTGAAATACAGAGCTACATGGCCCACATACTATGAAGATTAATTGGAGCTGCTGTGTTTGGTAAATATTATTATTGTTTAAAAGGACTAATTCAATAAGTTAAGGTGCAAACTAACTGTGCCACAGGGGACATACAAATTCCACAAGGTTGCATTAATGGAAATCTGCCTTTTAAACCCCTTGAATGCTAGCATTCGAGAAGGGGTGCGCAAAACCTTGCGTACCCCTCTAGAACTGAAAGGAGTTAAAAGGACCATTTTAATCACTGGAAATGTTCATTAACCCCCCCCCCCCGTAGTTGGTTGGCTTCAGAATTGCACCCTTTGATGAATAAGGAACAACGTTGTTGTTGCACCAACATATTAGACTGTTAACCATACTGACCTGTTAAAGGGATAGTAATACTTCGTTTTTATTTTATTTTGTAGGCATTAAAAAACATGAAGAACCATATAAGTCTTATCTCTCAAACCTTTATGGGTTGAGAGATATTCACAAGCAAAGTTTTCCCTCACTGACCAAAATGGTCAAGTCTGCCATCTAGCTGTCAGATTTGGAATCGCTGTGGCTCTAGAGCAGAGCCCAGACCGCAAAAGATAAGAACCACTTCATTCAAATAGTCTACAAAGTGTGCCTGGTTTGCACATTTTTTTTAGACCCTTCCAGTGAAATAGTTATTTTTATATCTTGCAATCTCGGCTCTGCTGAAAAGCAATCGGTTGATCTGCGGACCGGATTCCAAATCTGACAGCTAGATGGCAGACTTGACCATTTTGGTCAGTGAGGGGAAACTTTGCTTGTGAATATCTCTCAAACCATAAAGGTTTGAGAGATGAGATTTAAATGGTTCTTCATGTTTTTTTAATGCCTACAAAATAAAATAAATATAAAATGAAGTATTACTATCCCTTTAAAGAGGAACTGCTCTTAGAATAAGTGGATATCAAGTCATTGGTCAGAACAACTTGTCTAGCTGGGTGTCCTTCAAACTGCAGTCAGCTATTCTGTTGTTTAGTCTCGTGCCACTCGTATCAATCTGATAACTAACTAGGGGCTGGATTCAAATGCAGGTGTTAATTTTATCTCCAGGAATCCCCATAGAGTTCAATAGGAACATTTTTGATCAAATGGGAGGTAACATTTATCTCCTGCATTTGAATCCAGCCCAAGGTTTCCTTATGGTTCTTTCACATGGGAGATTTGGGGGGAGATTCACTAAGCGGTGATAATGTGGAGATGACTTCTCCAGTTTCTATCTTATTCTATAGAGCCTATGCATTAAGGCATGATAAAGAGGTGATAAAGCGGAGAGGAATTCTCCAATTCCTATGTTATTCTATGGAGCCTATGCACTAAGATCTCCAAAGCTGAAGCAATCTTAGTGCATAGGCTCCATAGAATAACATATGAAATGCATACCTCCCAACATTTCAAACTACCAAAGAGGGACACTTGTGTTTAGGGGGTGTGGCTGGTGGGCGGGCCATTACAGAGTAATGTGTCCCTCTTTGGTATAAATTTGTCTGTGTAAAATAAAATACTTTGGTCTTGTTATAAGTAATTTATTAGGTTACACAAAGAGGTGTCAATAGGTCATGAAATATTTCAGGGACACTTGTGTTTTAGTGGGTGTAGCTGGGGGCGTGGCTGGTGGGCAGGCCATTACAAGTAATTATTTTACACAGACAAATTTATAAACACCTATACTGATGTTTAAACAAACAATAATGTGAGTTTTATTGCTGTAGAGCAATATGATACACTTATACACACCACACAGTCTGATGTCCTAAAAAGAGGGACATCAGGGTGGGAAAGAGGGATTTGGCTCTAAATGAGGGGCTGTCCCTCCTAAAGAGGGACACTTGGGAGGTATGGAACTGGGGAAGGTATACACTGGAGAGGTCAACGCTGCTCTTTACCGCTTGGTGAATCTCCCACTTTTTTTGCAGCACCTCCAGAATGTTGGTGGATTATTAGTGCTACAGGATAGCAATGTTTTTCCCAGCATTCCATTCTCTCAAACAGCAGTGACAACATTGCAGGGGGAAAAATTCTGCTTTCTGTAGCATGTGATTCCATTGAAATACGTGCTACAGATCTGTTGCTTCATTATAGCACTGTCAGAGATATGCTGCGTCTCTGCGACAATAGTAGCGTGTGACTTTTTTTTCCCCACACTTTTTGGTGGTGTTTATCCTTTCCTGCGTTGTATCCACTACAGTCACCCATCTGAAAGGGGCCATATGAATAATTCAGGTCTATTGAAGCCCATTCTCTGTTGTGGTGAGGTGTGACCTGGAGGTAGACTTCAGCACAATCCTTTTATAGGGAGGAAACTGACAATCTAATGCCTAAAAATGTATTGACTTGTATGAAGGACCCTTATGTAATTCAGGTTAACCCTTAGAGCGCCAGAGGGGTACGCAATACAGTACGTACCCCTCTGTCCCTCATAGTGTTAAGAGGGACTTATTCTTGTGGTACAATTCCACTTCAAAAGAGAAGAACATTTTTACAGGGGTTTTCCATTTGAGCAAAATAGGGTTACTCCCACTGCTGGGAAACTTAATTCAGAAGTCATTACACCTCCTACTTTAGCAGCAGCTCCAACTGGTGTCCAGTGATTACATTTTCGTTTACATTGCAGTCTACAGGAGAGTTTGAATTGCCAACTACAGATCTCCATAGGAAGTGATTAGGACCAGCGCCACTTGGTGGCCACAATAGAATATGACCATATAATGAGAAATTTAGCTTTAAGAAATTTTGAATGAAAAATCTCCCATCCGTTCACATAGGTAGCCTTTTTTTTTTTTTTTTTTTTTTTTTTTTTTTTTTACCTTGGCAGGAAACTTTTTATGTGTATAAATATTCCATAAAAAAAGCATATTGCTCTTTTAACCCCTATGATACTAGACAGTTCTCCAACGCAAGGCAGATCAATGTGCTGGAGACCACGCTAACTTTCAGTGACAGTGGGGTGGGCAATGCATTGCAGTGGGTTGCGTACCCTCTGGCATTCAAAGGGTCAACTAGTAATATCTGTAACCTGTTTCTTAAAACTGCCCCAAACTACTATGTTTTACCATGTCATTCTTTATCTTAAATGCTGGCTTTTTTTTTTTTTTTTTTTTTTTTTTTTTTTTTAACTTCAAACTTGTATTTATTAAATCACAATAAAGCAACCGAAATATTGAAATTAAATATTTGCATTTCTATTTTGTTTTAACTGTTTAAGGACCGATGGTGGGGGGGGGCATTGCTTTAGCAATGTGTTCTAAACATCTGGTCCTTAGTGTTCAGAATGCAGTTTCCTTTTAAAGCCTAAATTACATTGCAGTTAAGTATTATCGCAGTTTATATAAAAGATTCCCATGTGAAATCTATAGAGAAATTAGTAACTAAACCCCTTGGTCGTTATCAATCGCAATGTAACCCAAGCCTAAATTTCTAGTTTCATCAATTTAAAGTCTTTGAGAAATGTAGAAAGCTTCCAATACTGCATTCAAAGTTGACCTGTTACCTTAAGTTTAAAGGGTCAGTAATGACTGTATTTAACTTTATTTTTGTAACCTATACAACAGTAAATAAAGTATTTGGAGAAAATGCCATTTCTCAAACCTTTATGGTTGGAGATATTCACTGCTAAAGTTTCCCTTTTCCTGCCGTCAACTGTAAAGCTGACAGAAGGAGATTTGAGTCGGCCGACTTGAGGAGGATCTTCAGCAGAGCCGAAATCGCGCCATTTAAAAAAAACTACCTCAATGGAACGGTCTACAAAGTGTGCTTCAAACCAGGCACACTTTGTAGACCGTTCCAATGAAGTATTTATTTTTAAAGGGATAGTAATACTTCAGTATTAGAAATCCCTATATTAAAGCCCTAGTAAAAAAAACCAAAACGTTTTGCCCCCAGTGTCATCGCTCAAACCTTTATGGTTTGAGAGATAATTGCTTCTAAAGTTGCCTTCTCCCTCCCCCTTCCCTGTAGTCAGCATTTTAGCTGACTCAGGGAAATCCGGTCAGAGATCATCAGGCGGCTCTGCAGCAGAGCCGCGATCTCGTTAACTAAAAAAAAAAAAAACTTTCACTAAAACTGTCTTCTACGTGTGCTTGCAAGCCAAGCACACGTAGAAGACCATTTCAGTGAAAGTTTTATTTTTTTTTTTAGTTAACGCGATCAGGCTGTGCTGGAGAGCCACCTGAAAGCTGTACGACTCTTCCCTGCAGTCAGCTAAAATGCTGACTACGGGGAAGGGGGAGGGCAACTTTAGAAGCGATCATCTCTCAAACCATAAAGGTTTGAGAGATGACACTGGGGGCAATACTTTTTTTTTTTTTTTTTTTTTACTAGTGCTTTAATATAGGGATTTGTAATACTGATGTATTACTATCCCTTTAAAGAACATGATTTCGGCTCTGCTGCAGAGCCGCCGGCTGGTCCCAGGACCAGGATCTCCTGCGGTCAGTAGAAGGGGAGGGAGGGGAGAACTTTAGGGGAGAATATCTCTCAAACCGTAAGGGTTTGAGAGATGGCACTTTCTCCAAATACTTTATTTTTGTAACCTCTACAATATTAAATAAAGTTAAACACTGGCATTACTGACCCTTTAACTTTTTTAGATAATGAATCTTTCTGTATGTTGGCTGTTTTTGTGAGATTAAATATTACATCACAGTGTGCACGGCTGGATGCAACCCCAGTAATAGTTTCCTAGCACGTAGACTAATTAGCATAAAGTGTCACACTGTGCCAACAGATTAATTTGTCAGACTTTATATTCCATACAAATGGCTAGCGCAATTTATAAACCCTGTTTGATACTGTTTTGCTACGCTTTTCATGCCATTCAGTTTTTCAAGGAGTTAACTTTGCCCGCCAGAGGGGGTATCCAACCCATTTCTTTGCAATGGTTTGGATACCCCCTCGGGTGTGCAAACTGTTAAAGAACAGTCCCTTTTTAGAGAGCAGCTTCTTCCATTCTAAAAACAAATACATTCTTTATATAAAATCAATGGCATTAACCCCTTAACGACCGGGGAATGCGGACGCGACTGAACGACCACGCAGCTATTTTTTTTTTTTATTGCTCCGTTGCGTTCCGGACTCCCCGAACGGCGTGCAGCCGCGGGGGGAGCCCGGAACTGGATGACTGTCATAGTACGTCATCGGTCGTTAAGTCAAATTGACCCTTGACGTACTATGACCATCAAGGGTCGTTAAGGGGTTAATCTGTAAGACCTGGTATTTGAACAGAATGAACAATCACCATCACAACCCTCGATCTCTTGCATAATCACCTCCACATCTGTCATCATTATCGTAATTAATCCTCATCAAAATGTTCTTCTTGTGTCAGCTGTGCATCTGAACTAATTTAGGTCCTGGCAATCAACTGTTTCTGCACGTAATTCTTCCAAATGTGGTACTTTTTTTTTTTTTTTTTTGCTACAATCAACTTTAATTTTGTTACTGTTTGAGTTGCAAATGCTTTCAATACTGAAATGTATTTGATGTGATTTGCATGCTGTCTTTGACATTGATTTACAATTGTTTTAATTCTGTGGAGGACCAGAGGGATATAAAACGCATTGTGAAGAAATATATTGTACACCACCCTGGCTCTCAAGGTTTTCACCCTTTGAGTGCCAGAGTGGTACGGAATGCATTGCAAAGCAATGCATTCTGTACCACTCTGGCACTCAAAGGGTTAAAGGAATAGTAATGTTTTACAATAAAAGCAACTCCAATTAATCTTCATAGTATTTGGACCTTGGAGAGTGTTATTTCAATACTGTCAGAGTTGTAGTGCAAGAGTAATTGAATTATAAAGTATCCCCCTCCCGCCCCTTTTACTGATGTAACACTGCTCACCTCAGAGCAGCAAGACTGTCCAGATGGATCACAGAGAGGTACAATCTTCCGTGAGCATAAGGAAAATCCTGTTAAGGGGGCAGGGTTTTCCTTATGCTCACAGTAAGAAGATTGTCCCTTGCTGTGAGCTGTCCGGTCAAGAGACCAGATTCCACATCTGAGGGGAGGTGGCTTACACTAGGTAAAAGGGGTGGGAGGGGGATACTTCAATTAATCTTCATAGTATTTGGACCATGGAGAGTGTTATTTCAGTACTGTCAGAATTGTAGTTCAAGAGTAATTGAATGATAAAGTATCCCCCTCCCGCCCCTTTTACCTAGTGTAACACTGCTCCCCTCAGATGTGGAATCTGGGCTCTTGACCGGACAGATCACAGCGAGGGACAGTCTTCTTATTGTGATCATAAGGAAAACCCTGCCCCCTTGACAGGTTTTTCCTTATGATCTCTGAAGATTGTCCCTCTCTGTGATCCATTCGGACAGTCTTGCTGCTCTGAGGTGAGCGGTGTTACATCAGTAAAAGGGGCGAGGGGGATACTTTATCATTCAATTACTCTTGAACTACAGCTCTGACAGTATTGAAACAAAACTCTCCGTGGTCCAAATACTATGAAGATTAAGTGGAACTGCTTTTATTTTTACTCTCCCTTTAAATGACCCTGACTGTTGTGTGGAGAGAACCCTTACCTAAGTAATTGTTGAACAAAACAAGACTTATTCCTAGGGAAAGTCTCCTCTTTGAAAGTAATAGAGCATCTAAAGAATAACTGGAGATGCATACATATAAAAATGCTGTACTTCATGATTGCATCTGTTAAGAACCAGTTTCTTGAGGCCTAAAATATTATCTTGCATATTACATTAGGGGGGGGGGGGGGCATCCATTCATACTTTTTGCAGAACTTCCTGATTCCCTCTGGTAGCTCTTTATTTTATACTCCATTTATAGATAACCTGTCTTAAAGTGGTACTTTCACAAACGAGTGATTTTGAAAGCACCTATATTCTGTTGATCTTTAAAAAAAAAAAAAAATAAATAAATTATAATTTGGCATATTAAGCTTTGTTAAGCACTGCGACACTTAACCCCCACCCCCACTACTAATTCCTGCCAGAAAGTAATAAGCAAATCTGCATAAATTGACATATAAAGCTAAATATATCAAACTACTGTTTGAAATAAAAAAAGAAAATGGCTAACAAAAAAAATATAAGTGCATTTGACAGCTCTTTCAAAACCGCATGTTGCAAAGTGACACTTCCACTTAGTAACTGCAATTTCCTGGCTTGGAATTCAACTTCCTGTTTGCTGCAGCATCAATTTACAGTTGTGAGCTGCACTTGATTAAGACTGGGTATCAAGGTTATGGGTCAAGCGCTGAACATACAAGGTGCAGTTTAACTTCCTGGGGACCAGATAATCGCACACTAGACTTGTGCACGGAAAAAAAAATTATATAGGTTTTCATCCAAATGATTCGGTACAACTTGTTTACCTCATTATGATGATCGTTCGGTTAGTCAGAATTTTTGTGATGACTTGTTAATAACTAAAGTCATTCACCAGAATGGAGTCCTGCAACATGCTTACCTTGATGTCAGAGATCCAACGGTGTTCTTGCCACCCTGGTCCTCCACCGCCTATAATAAAGACTCCCCCCCCCCCCCCCCCCCCCCCCGTTGTCCTACTCTGGCCGTTGCCTGAACCAGAATGAGGGAAATATGAACAGGTAATGGCTTTTTACATGGTCATAACTGTTCCAATAAGTGCATACTCCCATTGGCTGGGATTCTGGGGTTACAGGTTACACAGGGCACGGTATGTGCTCTGTACATAGGCTGGGAGGTGAGGTCACTACATGGCACGTTCCATGACCTGCGAAACCCCACAGTCCAGCCAATGGGAGCTTGTGAACTTATTTGAACAGGGATAGCCATATAAAGGCATTTCCTGTTCATATTACCCTCATTTTGGCTTGGGAAATGGCCAAGCAAGATAGGGGGGGGGTCTGTTTTTTCTGTATTCTAGAGGGGAAGTTGATGGCAGGTTAATTTTTATTTATTTTTAACTTTGTTACAGATTCTGGAGGACCAGGGGCTGGATTCAAATGCAGGTGCCAATTTTGTCTCTGCTTTTACCTCCAAGTATTGCCATAGACTTCAATAGGAACATTTTTGATAAAATGTGAGGTAACACTTATCTCCTGCATTTGAATCCAGCCCTAGGGTGGTGAGGACAGCGCTGGACCTTTTGACATCAAGGCAACTGTATTATTTGGTGTGAATGTGCGAGGTATACATCTGAATGACCGGATGAAAAAAAAAATATTAAATGAATGTGCCCAAAAATGTTTGACATTGTGTCATCCATGTCACATTTCGTTCTTAAACACTAATAGCATGAAACATGCAATATTAGTTACATTTTGCAAACATTCAGAAATTAATGCACAATATCCTTGATGGATACAGGGGTGGATTTGTTGTGAAAAAAAGGACACACTGTTTTGTTTTAATTTGTTTAATTTAAGGCAGGAGCATCACTGCTTTAAACAATATAATAAAAAAAATTATATATAAACATTTAGCTAATCTTGAACTGCCAAATAAATCAATTGGATAGAACTGTGTCTTCAGATGGACCCAGTTAATATACATTTTATGTTCATGCAGTCTATTTAGATGAAACTGCCATCAGATCTCTCTGTTTTTATCATTTATTTATTTTTTTTTTAAGCAGACTTACTCCTCTTAATATACACGAATACATACAATTCCATTTCAGAACAATACTTTGTACACACAAAATATATTAAAATAAATTGTTCAGTGAATTCTGTGCTTTAGAATAAGCTTTCTTCAACCCTATCTATGAGCCTGTTTCTTCAATCCACCTAGGCTTCATATCACTAATAAATAAGCAGATTGCCCATGTAGTTGTTGGGAGAAAATACGATATGTATGTCGAAAAAACTGTAAATGCACAAATGTGAAAACATAAATAAGAATTGTTTATCCACAGGTATCTGATTTTAGAATTCTCTTACGGGACAAAAGGATAAACATAATGGAGATCAGTGGCTCTCAAACTATTTTTTTTTTTTTTTTTAACCTCTGGATAACCTGACGTACAAAGGGTTCCACAGAACAAATTTAAATAACTGAACAGTGGAACAAGACTAGAGTGGCCACTAATGTAAGCGACTACCAGCGGATGTGTGGAAGACCAACATTTCAAAAGTGCTATCTTGTAATAAGCATAGCCCCCTCTAATATCAAATGATCATTAGTTATCGGCTACATTTTGGCTTAGTAACTTATCTTTTAAATTTTTGAGGTTTGATTATAGATGATATAACACCTTGGATACTTGAGGTGTCTCGTATGCAGTGTAAATCACTGCACTAGAGCCCTCTTTGCCATCCAGTGGGTTATTACGTTTGTTTGGGTTCCAACACAATTTAATTTCACAATAAAGGGACCAGCAACATTTGTGATCCGCTGCTCTAGACATATCAACTTTTTCTTGGTTGGAGAGGTAATATTTTTTTTTCCTTCTATAAATTTACAAATATAAAATGCCAAGTTGTAGAGACACTGAAAAATGTGTAAATGTGCTGGTTTAATTTGCGCGGTTTGATTGCATATAGTTATGCAACATTAGAGTAGAACACCATTTTATTTTTTTATATTCAAACAGTAAAAACGGCACTCAACATATAGATGAATATTTAAAGTGGATACCCAGACCCGCTGAGTTCGTAATTATAATCAAACATAAAACTGCAAAAATGGAGGGGAAAAACCCCCTGTACTTTAGAAATATCTATTCCCCCCCCACACACACGTGTTAAATTCTGCAAATGCAGAATGAAATACGTTTTCCTTAAGGTTTTTATTTTTATGGCAATCAGAAAAAATTAAATCAATCTATGAACTAACTTGGAAATACAAACATTCTTTATAAAATGGTCAATTATTTTACTCTAAACTAAAAAATATTTTTACATCATTTTTTAAACTTACACTTTCCCCCAAAAGATTACTTTTTTTTTGCGAAGACATAAGTTTAATACAGAATAATAATGCAGATATTGAAACAAAATGTCTCCAAACCCCAAAATAAAACAATCAGCACATAAATTACTCAGTGAGGGGTCCTTAACATGAAAAACAAAGCATATCACAAATGGCTACCTTCTTTGCAGATAATAACGAAAAATCATTGAGAGAATTGAACAAAATATTTTACAAAAAAAAAAAAAATTCGGAAAACACAACACAGAAATATCAACAGAAATCCTAGTTCTTATAAACATTCACTAAACGGAATCAATATATTCAATATATTACAGGAAGAAGGCCAAAACATGAATTTGGAATCTCTGTTTATCATGTTCTCAAGGTAGCATCTGTAAAAATGATCTCTTTGGTACATTGTCTAAAATCTAACCTTAAATATGCATTGTGTTTATCCATGTACTCCCTTTCTGCTTTAAAGGGATAGTAATTCTTCGTTTTATCTTCATGTTTTTTTTTTAATGCCTACAAAATAAAATAAATGATATAAGTCTTATCTCTCAAACCTTTATGGTTTGAGAGATATTCACAAGCAAAGTTTCCCCTCCCGTCCCTTTTACCTAGTGTAAGCCATCTCTTCTCAGATGTGGAATGCAGTCCATAGACCAGACAGATAACAGCAGGGGACAATCTTCTTCCTATGAGAACAATGAAAGCCCTGCCCCCCTTGACAAGCTTTTCAGCTTTTTCCCTTATCTTAATTGAAGATTGTCCCTCTGTGGAAGCCATCTGGACACCTCCCTTCTGCTCTGGCTGAGCAGTGTTACATCAGAAAAAGGGGCAGAAGGGGGGATACTTTGTCATTGAATTACTCTTGAACTACAACTCTGGCAGAATTGAAATAACACTCTCCAAAGTCCAAATACTATGATGATTAATTAGAGCTGCTTTTACTATGAAACATTACTATCCCTTTAAGCAAGTTTGTCAGCTGTCTGAGATATAGGACAGCAATGCCTGCAAACTCTATTCCCCCAATCTGAATAGAAGAGACTGGCCCCGCTTCAATACATAAAGTACTTTTTAACACAGAATCGTTATTAAAAGCTACACAAAAAAACCAATCACAGTAGCTGTGAAAAAAAAGACTCACAGCTTTCTACACATGGAGCCACGTTTAGGATTAGATATTAGAGATCTAGAATCGAATATTTTTACAAATGCTACCAGGGAGTACAGGATATGAAAAATATGGACCCATTTACATCTTCAGGTGTTATTCAATTTGAGAGTGCAAGGTATGATGAAAGAACCAATTGAAATCAGGCTGATAAGTGCCTCAATTTTGATTGGCTATGGCAGGTCCATAGTTAAGCATTTTGTCTTTGCAGTACACTGCAGAGGATTGTGGGTCTGACTTTGTATTAGGCAGACATGCATGTGTTTCTCTCATGAGTAGAGTAAGTTTTGGTAACAGATAATCCAAATTAGGTCTAGATTAGGCGACGTACCTAATATGGGAATTTTATTTCAACCCATGTGAGTGCCAGAGGGATAGCGGACTCCTTCATTGCCTTGCAATATGTTAATGTCATTTGGTACAAAACGGGGAACCTCTCTCTATATAGATCAATGACATGCGCGCTGGATTTTAGTGCAGAATCAGGTTCTGAAGAGAAGAACCACTCAAGGTGCTTAGCAAACAGGTTTTGCTTGGTTCTGTTTCATGCCTTCAGAATGAAGCCTACATCTCCCCTATATAGAAATGTATGCTTGCTGAAAAGACCAGTACAGTTTTATTGTGACATATCTACCATCTGAACAACATGAGACATGGGTACTAGCACTTTAATTAAAAACAAAACTATAAAAATTTTTGAGCTATAACAACTTTTGATGAAAGCATCTCCCAGCCACGGGAGTACTCCTGTTTAATTCGGCAGGAAACACAAGATAAATATTTTATTATAAAATAATTTTGCTACCTTAACCCCTTAAGAATCAGCCACGCAGCCGGCACTTAATGACCACAGGGCATTCCATGACGTACATATTCTTCATGGGTTCTTAACGTAAGTTTCCCATGACGTTTATGTAGGGCCTTAAGGGGTTAAGGAAAAATGTAAAGTATGCAGGTTTGATTTTACTTGGCTTTAGCAGTTAGTAAACATGCAACAAAAAACTCCCAAAACAGCTGATAGTGCATTTAATGAGCTATAAGGCAAATTGTATGAAATATATTCACATCAGCAAAATACTATAGCCTGTTACTATAAGGATCACCTATACATTTCTGTAATCTGGCGGCCTCTATCACCCAAAGGGTTGACTCATTCTTAATAATGTATACTGTTGTGCATTTTCCTTCACAGAGAGTAACATGGAGTCAAGTGCAGAGGAAAGTCAGATCTTGGTTTTCCAATTTCTGGCAGGCAACACCTCCCCCCTCTAGTGCCTGTGCTACAGTAGAATTAATGTACTGTGGTGGTGGTGGTCACCATAGCCTAGTACCATACCACTGCAATGCAGCCTCACTTCCTCAACACTAGTTCATTCGTTTCCCGTGGCTAATTCAAATGTAAATTAGGATTTAGTTTCTTTGGGTTTCAACAAGCTGGGAAGTAACTCCTAGTTCCAACTTTTTGGATCTGTGCATACTAAATTTAAAGCTCAGTCTAATTATCTCCTGTGATATGTAAGCACTCAAGCAAAAATCAGCTGCACTTCCGAACTCAATAGTCATCTCAAAACAAAAATTACCTCCTTTATATTCAGCAAGCTCAAAGGTAAAGTATCAATATATTGGTATTAATTACCTTGAAAAAAGTCTAGTCTTTCCAGTCACCAGTCTTTTTTTTTATATTAATATACCATTTTGTAATGTCTATATGCAAGTCAGAGTGAGGGATATGAAAGTGGTCATTATGTCTTAAGCCAGATTGAATTTGTTCACTATTGCTTACCACCAGGTTGATTAGTAACCATCGGGCAAATTGAAGTTTAATGAGAAACGTACAGAAGTCATCTCCAAGATTATCAAACACCTTACATGCAGCAGTACCAAGAAAGAGACTTGGGTTTAACTTAGAACATGGCAAAGTGAATGCATGAAATAGAATATGCAATTTTCACTGATAAATCTCTGGTGAGCATCAGTGATGTATTTTAGAAACCTTAGTGGTCTCTTTCATAATGTCGCAGTCAATAAACTACCTAGCCTACACATTCAGTCCAATTTTTTTTTTGGTGATACTTTCCCTTTAGCTATGGAAATCACACAGAATTATTACAGCAGAGGTAGTCAATCTCCGAAAGGCAAATGTTGATGTCAACTGTATTAACAATCTACTGTGAGGCCATTAATGAGACTTGTAGGCTTGTAATTAAGTGCACAAATGGGAGATATTAAGGCTATTTAACCCCCTATTCCCCAGGGGTAAAGCTTTTTAAATAAGTAAGTGGTTTAATATCTCAAATCCACAAAACTGTCCATCTGCAAACAATGTATGTGGGGATGGTGTAAAAACTGAACTCAATGGTCCGGTCCACACTGGTGACTTTAATAGTGCTGAGATGCACCTCTGATCTCCTGCATTCTCCGGTGATCCCCTAGCATGGGGTATGTGACAGGGGCTGCCATACATCTGCATCAATCATATGTTATTGACTAACACCCACATGGTTTGGTAACATACTCTTCGCAACACCCTACATCATCTGCGTGAACGATCTGCTCATTGGCGGTTCAATAGACCACTGTGCAATCAGACACACTGCATTAGCAGATGATTCAAAGACAATACACTTGAAACAAATATTCTGGAACAGAGTATTCTATACACTAGGGGGCACCATTCTCCCTGTGTGTATTTTGAGGAAAAGTGAATGTTCTTGTATTGGGCATGGGGGTTGTGATGGTAATTGTGTGAGACAAAGAATGCATTTGTGGGGGAAGGGGGGGAGGAAAGAGAGAAAGAAATAGTGTGTGTGTGTGTGTGTACTCCTCTTAGATATAGCACAGTGATATGTACACAGGTCTGAGACACTGGGGAGATGCATGAAGGTGTGATAAAGAGAGGATAAAGTGGAGATGCCTACCCCAGTGTTGTAAACTCTCCCAATCCTATCTTATTCTATGGAGACAACACACTAAGATTTCTCCAGCTTTAGAAATCTTAGTGCATAAGCGAAACAGGAATTGCAGATGTGATATCACTGGAGTAGTCATCTCCCCCCTTGAATCATTATGACCAGATCTACCCAGCCTTACAAACACGCACTCACATAAACGTGATCAGGACACCTGCCTTTTGGTCTCTGGGAGACTGGTGTAGTAAGAACCGGAACAATTCTGAGACTAACGAACTGCCCCAAATCGGAGAAATAAAAATTCCCATTTATTTGAAGGGTATTCATCACCTTTCAGCACATTTGCTCCCCTGGGAAGAGAACTGCCCATTGAACTGAGACTGAACCATGATCCCAGGACAACTAATGGAAGAGCAGAACTGTGGCCTGGAGAAAAGACATCTGGGAATTAATTTTTGGTCCTGCAAGAAGAGACTGAATTTCAAAACTGAAGTCTCGCAGTTCAGTCTCTAATCCTATGTAATGCAGACTCGTAGATCCTCAGTACTGGGCTTGAAGGCCTGCCGCAGCAATTCTATGGATCCCGAGTGTGAAACCTGCAACTCTTGAGGCCACAGATATCCAAAGTTGCGTTCCAACTAAGGGGGGTCAGTTTTCTGCCCCCCCCCCACACCGAACTGTGGATTCGAGATATTTTGGGGTTGCGCAGTCCAGCCCTGGGCTTTTTACCTGATCCCACAGGTGAAGACTTGTAAAATGTGACAACTGCACTTTAATTCACTGAGTGATCAGTAGCGCTAGTCTCCAGAATTATTACTGCGTTAATGAGAATTATCCGTATTTCCCGGGCTGACAGGCAGGATGCAGTGCAGACATCTTTCCATAGTGACGTCTGCGCGCCTGCACTGTCAGTCCCTTTAGGAGCTGAACAGCTCTTAGCAACGCCTCCTAGAGCCATCTGGGACTGACAGCGCAGGCGCGCAGACGTCACTGTGGAAAGATGTCTGCGCTCCGTTTTGCCTGTCAGCCCGGGAAGCATGGATAATTCCCGTTAATGTGGAAATAATGCTGGAGAATAGCGCTACTGAGCAGCTAGTCGCCAGATGGGGAATTATTTGGGGGCAAGTCTGTTAGCGGTGGTAGTTCCGCTTTAAAAGCATCATTTAAATCAAATGGAATTTAGAGGGATAGTAATACTTGAATTAAACTCAACGTCTGAGTCTTCTTTATATGTTTTTAAACACAGCTCTATATTTCACCACTTACATGTTTAAAGAGCTATTCAATTGAAAAGGATCCCCCTCCCACCCCTTTCACCTGCGTCACTCTGGTTCAGTCTGGCCTGGATGGAGTGAGGACAGGGACAATCTTCAGTAAGCAAAAGGAAAATCCTGCCCTCCTTCATCAAGGGGACAGGGTTTTCATTGTACTTACTGACTGAAGATTGTCCCTCGCTGCATCTGTCTGGTCCCACGACCAGATTCCACATCTAAGGGGAGGCAGCTAGAAGAGGAGGGAGGGGAATCCTTTCTGCTTGAATTGTGCTTGAATGACAAACGTGTAAGTGGTGAACTATAGCACTGTGTATTCAGAAATATATAGAGAAGACTTGCACCTCAAGTATTACTATCCCTTTAAGCAATTTTCACATAATTGTGGTTGGTTTGCTTCAGAATCTGACCTCTTTTCAGCTTGGAGAATACAGCAGTTTGGGTTTTGCACTTCTATACCTGTAATTCAGAGTTGCAGAAAGCTGACAATATGCACAGAACCTTTTGACTGTCACTGTCACCGTTTTCTAGTTCAACATTTGCATAATGATGGAAAGTTCTAATTTGTTGCGTGTAAAATAGATGTGGAGAACGGACGCGATTACAGAAGGGAATGGTGCAAGGGTTCCCGTTGGAGGGACAGAACGGCTTGCAACACATTGCGCACAATCACCTTCAATTTAAGTTTGCATATCTGAAAACGTAATTCATAACTGGCTGCATATATCATGTAGGTAAAAAGTGGTTCTGTGTTAGATGTAGAAAAAGCAGTAGAGTAAAATTGATCTTATTGGCCGAGTAGCTTTAGAATGCAAGCTTTCAAGACAACTTGGAGCAGTAAACTTTTTGTTATGAAAACACATATTTTATAGAGCTTTTCCTGCTGAATAAAACAAGGTCACTCCCACTGTTGTCAGATGTTTTATTAAAAAACTAGTTGAACAGCCCGTTACACGGGCCACAGTGCCTCTGGCAGCCGGTCGCGGGGCAGTCACACGCAGTGGAGACTGCCCATGCCTCGGCTGATACAGAGCGGGACGCTCCTTCGGAGGTCCCAGCTCTGTATCAGCCGCGGCGCGGGCAGTCTGTACTGCGCATGACAGCTGCACACGCAGCAGTGTCTACTGCGCATGTCGGGCGTTACACACAACTTAGCGAATTATTATATAGGATTATAGCAGTTCAAATAATCAGGAAGTGAATTTACTATACTTCCTGATAGGTCTAACTGACAGGAAGTGACAGGCAGTTTCTATCACATTCTATGGAGAACTGTATGTCACTGACTGTGTTTACTTCCTGATAGTTCTAACTGACAGGAAGTGAATTTACTGTGTTTACTTCCTGATAGTACTAACTGACAGGAAGTGAATTTACTGTGTTTACTTCCCGATAGCTCTAACTGACAGGAAGTGACTCAGCAGTTTCTATCACATTCTATGGAGAACTGTATGTCTCTGACTTTTCTGACTTTCCTCTCCATTAGAATCTAACAGGAAATCTAATTCAAATTTGACCACTAGAGGGCACTGCTAATGTAAAAAAAAACAAACCATGGGTTTAAACTGTAATAACTCTGGAAATATAAATCTCTCCGCAGTGGGAGTACCCTTATTTTACTCAATAGGAAAATCCCTACAATATATATTTTTCATAAAAAAAGTTTACTGCTCCTTTAAGTCTCTTCTTCTAAATACGCCTGAAGAAGACACCTACCTTGTCTTGAAAGCTTGCATTCTAAACATAGCATCAAACCGATTCCTTTACTGCTAACAGTTTCCTGCTATATATCATGTCAACTTTTATTTTTTGACTATGTGAGTCTCGTCTCAGGTTGATTTCGGATGCTAATAAAGCTCAATGCTACACTGATTGCTTCTTTAGCATAAATTAGCATATGAAGACTCACTCAGATAATTCCCCATACAGAAATATAATTATTAATATCTCCATAACTGTTCATCTGCGGGTCTTTTGGCAAACAAGGCAGTCAACTTTTCATTACATTTTTAACCCTTTGGGTGCCAGAGGGTTAATCCTTTGAGTGCCGGAGTGGTACGGAATGCATTGCTTTGTATTCCGTACCACTCTGGCACTCAAAGGGTTAAAATATGCAAACTTAAATTTAAGGTAACAAGTCTGCTTTTACTTATATTGATAGCCTGCAACTTCCAGCATCCTCAGCGACCAGTTGCGGAGGATGGTAGCTTTACAACACCAGGAGGGTTGCACATGGACAATCTGTGCTTTATAGGGATACAAACAGGTTGTAGCTGTACAATTGGGGTCACATTAACTAAATAGAATGGAGTAATAAGTTGTTAAAAGGCTCATGTCACAGCACAGTTGACTGCAGTGCAGTGTTACGTGTGCTGGCGAGCTGTGGCACAGATTTGATCCGTTCACCAACATGGCACCACTGACCGCAAACACTGTGACATCACTAGAGATAAGGCGCTCAGTACTGCTACTAATCACATACGTTTGTGTCAGGAATAGAACTGTCAATATTGAGTTTTTATAGACAGAAACACTAGGATAGAACTATGATTTTGTGCTGTGAATTATTTTTTTTTTTGTGTCCAATGAAAATGTCCATTTTAACCAATTAATTCCCTGTGTTTATTTTAAGTGGAACTGCACTTTACAAACACTCAACCATATATTAATGAAATACAAAAATACATTTACTATCAAAACTCAACCTAATTTATGAAGCCAAAAAGGTGCAATTATGGAACAAACCAACTACACAATATGTGGGTAAATTAACCCCTTGGCCGGCACTTAACTCCTGCTGAACATTTTTTTTTTTGAACGACTTCCGGGATGTGCACGTATGTCCTCTGTCCACCTGGGACATCCGCTCGGGACATACATGTACGTCATTGGGTGGGGTAAGGGGTTAAAATTAAAAAAAAAAAAAAAATAAAAAAAAAAAAATATATATATATATATATATATATATATATATATATATATATATATATATTTTTTTTTTTTTTTTTTTTTTTAAACTCTGAATACTAGAGGTCTCCAATGCATTACGATGTGTTGAACAGCTCCCTATCATTTAAGAGGTTAAAATCCCCAATCAAATACATGGGAATTTGGGGGAAATTAGAACTCCACACTTTTGGTGCAGTCAGATTTGTCCACAAATGAACCGTTTAAGCCTGATGAATAAGGCCCAGTGGGAACTGTTCTGAATTTTTAAAGCTTACAAGGAATGTATTTTTTTTTCTTTTTCACTTACTTTGTTTGCAATTTGGACTACTTACGCCAATACCTAAAGTGATTCATGTATGTTCTCTCTTAACACCTTGAGTGCCAGAGAGGTACGCAACACAATGCTCTACCTCTCTGGTGCTCAAAAGTTTAATACCAGCATTCTGTAAGACTTATTAAGTAGTATGTACAATGTGTGTACGTTGCACAAAAAAAGCTAATTAACTGAGAAGTATAAAACAATTAAGTCATCTGACACCAGTGGAAATGAGCCCAAAGTACATTTTAAACGAATACTACTGCTAAATTACAACTTGCAATTTTATGAAAAATTATGTTGTAAAATGTATGTAAGAATGTCTTCCACAGACTGGTATTAGATGCATGAAATTGCATGTGCAGTTTTTCCATCAAGTTGGGGGAAGCAAATTTCCTTCCACTACTCAATTTTTTTTAATTTTATTTTTTTGCTGTGTCTTACAGAGTTAAGTACGGACTCTTGACTAGGAAGGGGAGTAGTTTAAAGAGAAACGATTTCCTCCAGTGAACTGAAAACTTGCAATATCATATCTCAATTGCATTATAAAAAATTGCCACTAGATGGAGATGTTGCTAAATTTGTTTACAAACAAACAAGGTTCAGCCATAATAGCTTTTCTCAGCAGTGGGAGTACCTGTTTTAACCCTTGGAGTGCCAGAGGGGTATGCAACATACCCCTATGGCACTCAGAGGGTTAAACAGCAGGTAAAGTTATGCATTTTTTTAATTTATTTTAATTTATTCCTCCATAAAATTTTGTTCTGTGAATATTACAACACTATTTTTCACAAAAAAGGAACTTATTTTATCACTAACTAGTTGAACAGCCCGTTAAACGGGCCACAGTGCCTCAGGCAGCCGGTCGCGGGGCAGTCACACAGTGGAGACTGCCCGCGCCTCGGCTGATACAGAGCCTCTGGCAGCCGGTTGCGGGGCAGTCACACGCGGTGGAGACTGCCCGCGCCTCGGCTGATACAGAGCTGGACGCTCCTACGGAGCGCCCAGCTCTGTATCAGCCGCGCCACGAGCAGTCTCCACTGCGTGTGACTGCCGCACGCGCAGCAGTATCTACTGCGCATGTCGGGCATTACACACAACTTGGCGAATTATTATATAGGATGTTCCCGGATACTAGAGGTCGTTCTAGCACTCGAGGGGTTTAAAGTATTTTGTATCAACAGAGAACGTTTTCTACAAACTGCTTTACTTCGGTCAAGGCACTTTGCTGCAGAAGCCCCAACATGTTCTAAACAATAACTATAAGACGATCAAAAGGAAAAAGCTTGAAAGTAAAATTATATCCCAAAATAAAAGCACGCTTTAAAATAAAATAAAAATCCAGGACTAAGGGCCTTATTCAGGAAGATAATGATGAGTAGTTCTGAAGTCAACAGACACGTGAACCTTCACACTGATTTAAATGGGTATTTTAACCCCTAGAATGCTAGAATTCAGGGGATTAAAGGGATAGTAATGTTTCATAATAAAAGCAGCTCTAATTAATCATCATAGTATTTGGACTTTGGAGAGTGTTATTTCAATTCTGTCAGAGTTGTAGTTCAAGAGTGATTCAATGATAAAGTATCCCCCTCCCGCCCCTTCTACTGATGTAACACTGCTCAGCTTAGAGCAGCAAGACTGTCCGGATGGATCACAGAGAGGGACAATCTTCATTTAAGATAAGGGAAAAAGCTGAAAAACCTGTCAAAGTGGGGCAGGGCTTTCATTGTTCTCATAGGAAGAAGATTGTCCCTTGATGTGAGCTGTCCGGTCCATGGATTGGATTCCACATCTGAGGGGAGGCGGCTTACACTAGGTAAAAGCGGCAGGAGGGGGAAACTTTACCATTCAATCACTCTTGAACTACAACGCTCACAGTAATGAAATAACACTCTCTGTGGCTCAAATACTATGAAGATTAATTGGAGCAGCTGTTTTTGTGAAACATTACTAACACATTATATGCCCCATTTAAATTATTATCCAAAAACAGACATAGGTGGCGCTGTGTTCACAATTCATACATCTTAACTGTATCATATATACACTTACACATGTACTGGGCCAGTAAATACCATCAGCTGGTCTGGATGATTTCTCTAAAAACCGTTCCACTTTCCTTTGTGCATAAGGTCCTAAATATGGATCATTACTGGCAGCAATTTTAAGACTTCAGAAATCAAAAGGAGTTTCCAGCATGGAGGGACGTGACTCTGGACAGAAAATCAGCTGGTGATTCTAACCTGGTTTGCACTTATGTGTAATATTATATAGATCAATAGATACAGAGTCAGCTAGGGAACACCAAGGGGTGCTTTGTTATTCCAAAAGAAAATGTCTGCATCAAATAAATACAGCCACACCTCGACTTAATAAAAGTAAAGGATTTTATAAAGCTCAATGTTTCTGCCGCTAGGGGAGCCCCCTGCTGGCCTGACCTTATTAAAATCCTTTATTTTTATTAAGTTGAAGTGTGCCTGTGTGTATGTGTATGTATGTGTAATAAATATATATTATATAGGAACAGAAATGGTATGGAACCATGTGAGAATTCGCACTCATAGGTCTTTGTACTACAAAAAAAAAGTGGCGTTTATTTTTTTGCAGCACAAATTCTTATGAGTGCTAATGCTCACATGGGTGTCTATACCTTTTCTATTCACATATAATTGAATATAGCATTGAGGCATAATAAAAATCTTTATTATTTTGTATTGGAGTGCCCATAGTTGATATAGGTTTCGAATATGATGGATTATTAAGCGCACAGCGCCCCCTTATGTATGTTTTTGGATATATTTTTTGCTGGTTGTATTTCCTTCTTTGAGGAGTTGTTCACCACTAGAGGGAGCAGCTGTTTGGTAGAGCCAGTGTCTCTGGGTGGAGGCCAGGATAATTTCCTCCATGTGTCTAACTACTGCATAAATATTTGGTGGCCAATATTTATGTGCGTACCTTGGTGTACATTTGATAACTGTCCATATTTAGACATTATTAACCTACAAGGCACTCTCTGTTGTTCTTGCATTTAAATTAGAAATTATTTTTAGCTGTCCCCCCATGGCATAGTTTGTTTTCCCCAAAATGTCTCATCTTTAGATTCCCGAATACACCCTGAATGCAGTTAAAACCTGGTTGTTAAGATTGAAAGTACGCCTAATTTCAACTTATGTGATTCTAAAAGCTTAAAAATCATCTATATGTTACATGAGTCATTTTTATTTAAAGGGACGCTAATGTTCACTAAACATTTTTCTTGTTTTGTAGACTGAAAAAAAATATATTATGCTGCACAAATCCCATCTCTCAAACCTTTACGGTTTGAGAGATAATCGCAGTGAAAGTTCCCCCCTCCTGACGTCAGCGCTCTGCTGACAGCAGGAGATCCTGGTTCTGGGACCAGCTGGAGGCTCTGCAGGAGAGCCAAAATCGCGACATTGAAAAATAATGACTTCATTGGAATGGTCTACAAAGTGTGCCTGGTTTGCAAGCACACTTTGTAGACCATCCAATGAAGTAATTATTTTCCAATATTGCTATTGCGAATCTGCTGAAGAGCCTCTTCGTGTCAGCCAATACGAATCTCCTTCTCTTATCTTTACAGCTGACATCAGGAGAGGCAGAACTTTGGATGCGAATATCTCTCAAAGGTAAAGGTTTGAGAGATGGGATTTGTGCAACATAATTTTTTTTTTAATCTACAAAACAAGAAAAAAATGTTTAGCGGACACTACTGTTCCTTTAAAACAACAGTCTATGAGTTATTTAACGTTATCTAATTGTCAGTTCGTACAAATTAGACAGTATTGCCTGGCATGCCGGCACAATACTAATATTCCGCACTGCTCTCCTTCCCTCCTGTCAGCAAGATACTAACATTCTGCACTGCTCTCCCTCCCAACTGCTACTCCCGGCCATCCAAACGCTAACATTCCACACCGCTCTCCTTTCCACCTACTACTCCCTGACAGTCAGTATTAGTTAATCTGCATAAACTGACAAATAAATAAATACATCTCAATAATCCATATGACTGTTTCAAATGAAAAAATGGCCAACATATCATGCAGGTGATTTTGAAATCGCTTTCAAAATCACTTGATTTGTTATAAGGTGTTACCCGCACTGTAAAGAAACCTTAAAGTAACTGCATAAACGGCAGCTAGTTTAGAAAATCAATGACAACAGAAGATGGGAATTAAGAAGTTTAGGTCCTATTGAAGCAAAGTCTTTATAATATTAATAAAAATATATTGTCTTTAAACAAAAATAAAACAAAAAGGCAAATATTGAGCATGAATAGAATCAAGCGCCCCTGGCCTTATTTTATCTGAGGAGCGGATCGATCGTTGCTGATTGTCTTCCTAAGCTTCACTCCACGTTTAATCATCGTTAGCATGTCCGCCTGAGAAGAGTCTGGGTCGTTACCAGGAAGATTTATGTTGTTTTCTTGCTTTTCTATTCTATGAACGGCACTTTGCTCAGACGGTAGGAACACTGGACTCTCATCTCCTATGCCAGCACTGTTTGCAAGTAATTTCTGTGGGCTAGTGGGTTGTGGATTAATACTCTGAGAGTATATGTAGGATTGCTTTGGTATAAAGGCACAATACGTTGTTTGTATAGCATTGAGGCTTTGAGCGGAATTGCACAGACCTGGTTTCATCTGAGCAAGATCTGATCTACCATCCTGGAAATAAGCAAACTCTTCACTGTTCGTCCTCTCGACGTAGGGGCTGGTGAGCATGTCGGTGAAGTTGGTGGCTTTCATGGGCACCACAGGAGGTCTGATGGGGATGGGTACACCGCTGACCGTACCCCGCCTTATAGTGGGTTTATTGGATGGTTTTCTCTTTATGGTGGCGACATACGGTGATCGGATGATTGGGTCAGGGTCAGCTAGAAGGCTGACAGTTGAAGCTGGTCTCTTGACCTGGAACATTCTCCGGTAATTCTGGCTGATATCGCTATTTCTGGGGATCGTTGATGACTTGTCAAATGCTAATTGGTCAGCGTCTTCTTGTTCACCATGCAGCGAGATGTAATCATAGTCTGCAACTAAAGAAAAAGAGGATGATTGAGTAAGAGAACAACGGGAGACACACGTGAAAAATACACACTGTAATCAGGATTTGCTTGGGGAATCATCGTAGATAAATTCATGTAGGTCATTAGCTTTGTGCAATACAGGGCCTTATTTATCAGGCTGGAGAGAAGCAGTTATGGAACCATCTGCACCCCAGTGAGAACGTAGAGCTTTTAACTCATTGAATGTTTGAGAGGTCAAGCAATATGTGTAGCTGATTTTCATAAGAATCGCTCCTCTTTAGCTTGATAAATAAGCCCTTTAACCCTTTGAGTGCCTGAGGGGTACGCAACGCATTGCTTTGCAATGCGTTGCGTACCCCTCTGGCATGCAAGGGCTTAAGCCCTCCTGGACAATGTCTTTTTAACCCCTTATGGATCAGCATTGTGCATACCACTCTGTTCCTTACAGATTTAAAGGAATAGTAATGGTTTACTGTGAAAAACAAAATGTAATAGGGGCTTTTTCCTGCTGAGTAACGCAAACCTGCTTGTGATGCCGGGAGATGCTTTATATACACATTATTACAACACAAACCTGGTGACCAGGTAACAAAGTTGAACTTCTTTATTGCCTTCTTTCTGAAACCCCCCTCCCCCTGACTGAAGCACTGCATAGACTGCAATAGCAACACTGCCACCTGGTGACCAGACCACAAATTGATTTTGTGGTGGGGGGGGGGGAATTCCTGAGTGGTTATAACTTTTGAATGAAGGACCTACCAGCACCAAATTACATTTTTTTTTTTAAATAATAAAACATTATTATTCCTTGAAAAGTGGTTAAGTCTCAAGTTCATGAACTCACAAGGGAGAAAAGTAAACAGTGTCTAAAGTTGAAACTGGAAGCTGTAAAAATAGTACATTTAGAGTTCTTGAACTTTTATACATACATTTTTTCATTAGCGTGACCCTGTCACCTTGGTTCAAGTTTACAAAACTGAAAACTTCATTAAAATGCTTATGTGCCATGTTAGCCACAGTTAGGGAGATATTAAAGGGATAGTAATGTTTCCCAAAAAAACAGCAGCTCCGATTAACCTTCATAGTATTCGGGCCATGGAGAGTGTTATTTCAATACTGTCAGATTTGTAGTTCAAGAGTAATTGAATGATAAAGTATCCCCCTCCCTCCCCTTTTACCTAATGTAACACTGCTCATCTCATATGTGGAATCTGGTCCCAGGACCAGACTGATCACAGCAAGGGACAATCTTCTTAGTGTGAGGGAAAACCATGCCCCCCCCTTGACAGGTTTTTCCTTATGCTCACTGAAGATTGTCCCTCTCTGCGATCCATCTGAACAGTCTTGCTGCTCTGAGGTGAGCAGTGTTACATCAGTAAAAGGGGCAGGAGGGGGATACTTTATCATTCAATTACTCTTCAACTACAGCTTGGACAGTATTGAAATAACACTCTCCATGGCCCAAATACTATGAAGATAAACTGGAGTTGCTTTTACTGTGAAACATTACTATCCATTTAATACTGGGTACTTTATGCAACTATATGCTAATTGTGGTATCCATGCTGTAAAAGTGATGTTTAATATGCTAATGAACCCCTTAACAACCGGTGACATGCCAGAACGCCAATCTGCTACCCCAGAGAAAAAAAAAGTGTTGTCATTCTCTAGGGTCAGCTCCCCCCAGATTGCACTGTTGTTACAGTGTTAAGCAGTTCATTGATGTTTCATATGTTAATTAATGCTTTCAGTGACTTCTCGTATGCTAATGAAGCTCTGTGCTGCACCAGCAGACTTTCACTTTTTCCAGAAATAAGTGTGTGAATATTTCCTAAAATATGCTGAACTTCTGGTTGATATGACACATAGGCAATTTCAAATTTGTAAAAAAAAAAAACAACAAAAAAACAAAACAAAGCAAAAAAAAAAACAAGGCGACAGGACCACATAACAGCATCTTGCTTTTAAGCACGATTAGCGCTTTGGAATCAAGAAATGATAGATTGAATTGTCAAGAATTTAAGTAAAAAGTTGAAAGAAGAAAGAGGGCGATTGGTTGATAGAAAGCAAAGAGGAAGTTGTTGCCAGTTGCCCTGTACTGGTTGACAAACTGGGCAACACACTTTGGATGGTAAAGCCGGGCAAGTCTGAGCTACGCCATTTTGTTTCTGGTCTGCGAAACACTTAATCTTGTACAGAAGAGGCACAGCGTTAAAATTAAAGCAGAACTTTCATGTTGTATAAAGTCGCCCTGCAATGATTAAAGCGGATCTATCATCTTCTAAAAATGTATTACCATATGTTTTATTAAAGGGGAACTACCACCCCATAAATCTTTACCTTCACTAAGTCCCCATCTGGCGACTAGCTGCTTAGTAGTGTTAGTCGCCAGAATAGTTACCTTATTTAATAGATTTCTCCTCTCTTCCATGGGTGACAGGCAGGACAGAGCGCTGACATCTTCCCATTGTGACGTCCGCGCGCCTGCGCTGTCAGTCCCAGCTGGGTCTAGGAGGCATTGCTAGGAGCCATTTGGCTCCGGAAGGGACTGACAGCGCAGGCGCGCGGACGTCACAATGGGAAGATGTCCGCGCTCCGTCCTGCCTGTCACCCATGGGAGAGAGGAGAAATCTATTAAATAAGGTAATTATTCTGGCGACTAGCGCTACTAAGCAGCTAGTCGCCAGATGGGGACTTAGTGAAGGTAAAGATTGTGTGGAGTGGTAGTTCCCCTTTAATACACATAACAACAGGAAAGCTGTGTTTTTTTTTTTCTTTAATCTAAGTGCTTACAAAGATATTTTATTTTCTGTGCTGTGCAGTTCCATATTATGTGCACATCACAGCTCTTCTGCACGTCCTATTTCTCCTCCCTCCCAGCTGCCCCAGGGAGCGCGTTCACATTTCCCTTCTGTGTGCTGTAAATGTCTTCTAGCGTTACATCATGCGATGGTTAGCATTATACGGAAGTAGCAACCTCAGTTTAATGCTAACAGTAGCGTGACATAACGATAGAAGACATTCACAGCACACAGAAGGGAAACGTGAACGCGCTCCCTGGGGCAGCTGTGAGGAAGCTGGGAGGAGAAACAGGATGCGCAGAAGAGCTTTGCCGAAGAATCAGCGTGTCCCATTATGCTGATCGTGTTATATCTTTGTAAGTATTTAGATTAAAAACCACAAAATCACAGCTTTTCTGTTATTATGTGTAATAAAACATATGGTTATAAGTTTTTAGAAGGTGGTACATCCCCTTTAACCCCTAAACGACCCTTGACGGTCATAGTACGTCATAGGTCGATCTGACTTAACGACCCATGACGTACTATGACCGTCATGGAATTCCGGGCTCCCCCCGAGGCAGCATGCGGGAAAAAAAATGCTCCGTGATCCTTAAGTGACAGCGCCACGCCGATTGGACGGTCGTTAAGGGGTTAAGCATATGGCAACTAGCTTCAGAATAGTCATATTACAACTCAGAAGTACCTGATTCAAAAGTAATCCCTAATCTTCGGAGACCGGAAGCCAGACATCTTGTCTGCGTGACTGCGCTGTCAGTCCCGGTCTCCTCTAAGAAGCACTGCAGTGTGCAGGCGCACAGACGGCACTATCCTGGCCGTCAGTCTCAGAAGATTAAAGGGATAGTAATAGTCTATGAGTACGTGCATGGTAGCGTGAAACGCGTCAGACTTTTCTGAGTTTCCATCCATGCCTTAGCGTCTCTCTCCCTCTGTGTCAGGCCATGTAGGATCAATATTTTAATATACTGGAATAAAGTTTGATTTTTAAAAAGCCCGGACACGTCACGTGATCTTGTCGTCATGCTCAGTTTACCGCACACCGGAAGAAGATGAGTGCATCCAAGCTCTTTTTTATGTTTGTACAAGTCCTGGTATGCAGCGTCGGAGCGCTGTTGTTGGAGTGCACCTGTGAAGTACCGGTGAGCTTACCATTACGGCTATTTGCCTTCTTTGTTTATAACACATGTAGCACCTGCTCCACTTGTTTTATTCCAATTTTACTATCCCCCATCTTGTAACCCTTAAAAAACTGAATTAAACGAGCCCAGTGGCATCTCTCAAACCTTTACGGTTTGAGAGATATCCAATTTCAAAGTTCCCTTTCCCCTGACGTCAGGGGAATCCCTGCTCTGCTGAAGAGCCTCTGCTTGCTCAGGGACCGGATTTCCCTGCTGTCAGCTAGAACGCTGACGTCAATGGAGTGGGAACTTTGCAAGCGGATATCTCTCAAACCATAAAGGTTTGAGAAATGCCGCTGGGCTCGTTTAATTCAGTTTTTTAAGGGCTACAAGATGGGGGATAGTAAAATTGAAGTATTACTATCCCTTTAATGATAACTTTAGAATCGGTACTTCTGAGATGTAATAATTATTCTGAAGCTAGTCGCCATATGCTTAATTATTGTGGGGCGACTTTATACAACATGAAACTTCCGCTTTAAACAGGACTGGAACGGTTCCGACCCGCTCTATTTAAAAAGCAAATTCTTACCAAAAATAGAAGGGTTCTTCTTTAAGGCTGTGGAAAGAATGCACATAAAATTGTTGAGAGGGAATGAAGGAACGTGTTGAGCAGATGTTTATAACACGGTATGGATGTAACCCTTTGAGTGCCACATTGTGTTGCGTACCCTTCTGGCACTCAAGGGGTTAAATATAACTAATAACTCTTAAAAATTACCCCAGTTACCTTATTATGGACACAAAATCTTAATGACTCCTACACATTTTGCCCTGGTGTCTTTGAGGATGTTATCTCTTGAACTAGGAGTCCAAAATGGCGTGTCCGTGTAGGCGGACATGACAGTTGCAAAGAGGAATAACCAGGACCTCAAACTCAGCTCATTATACATGGTACTCTTAACCCTTACATAGAAAGGGCAGCATTGCGACACCCCTCTGGTCCTTTAAGGATTAAAAGGACAGTAATACTTAATAGGTAAATAAAAATATATATTGTAGGGTTAGAAAATCATGAGTGCTCCCACTGATGAAAGGTGTTTTATTCAAAAGTTATTGCAGCTCAAACTTGAATTTTTTTTAGATGCAGTATCTCAATGACCTGAAATGTTATGGTGGCGCTGTTGCTACATCATCTAATGGAGGTTTATGGTCAACTGATCAGAGCTGTTCGCAGGATGGTGTAGCAACAGCGCCACTGTATAATTCCAGGCCATTGAGATATTGCACCTAAATAATTCACATTTGAGCTGTAATAACTTTTGAATAAAACACCTCTCAGCACTGGGAGTACCCTTGTTTTACTCGGAGGAATAAACCCTACCACATTTTTTTTTACATAGTAAGTGTCTCTATCCCTTTAAGTAGGCTCATGCACTGTCATGTCCGCCTCCATTGACTTGACATCCAAAACTGGTGGTCACAGTGTCCATTAGGATTTTCTGACCATGGTAAGGTAATTGGGAGTTATTAGAAGGAGGCATTTTCTCTCCTTTAAAAAAGAAGCTTTGTCTTAGGAATAAAAAGAAACACTTCACTGGAACGGTCTACAAAGTGTGCCTGCAAACCAAGCACACTTTGTAGACCGTTCCAATGAAGGATTTCTTTTTTTATTTGGTGATCTCGGCTCTGCTGAAGAGCTTCCGCCGGTCCCAGGACCAGATTCCCCTGCAGTCAGCTAGAGCACTGACGTCAGGGAAAGAGGAGGGAGGGGGGAACTTTAGTGCCAAATATCTCTCAAACCATAAAGGTTTGAGAGATGGGACTGGGGGCAATAAATTTAATTTTTTAATGGCTACAAGATACATTTTATTAAAAATTTGACCATACTATCCCTTTAAGGAATTTGTGTGGTCAGGTGGGGTGGAGAGGAGACAGGCTGTGAATAAATATCACTGTGACTGTTTTAACTATGAACAGCATCTATTGTAGTACTCTTCTATGGACAGAAACTCCATCTCCATCTCCAATTAATTCTGGATATCCGGTCTATGAAGATGAATATGGGAGTTGCTATCGAGAGTACAGGACCTCAAACTCTGTTCACTGCACCTGGTCGTCTTAATCTGTTAACCCTTTGAGCGCTTTGCAATGCGTTGGATACTGCTCTGGTGCTCAAAGGGTTAAGGGTCTGAGTGGCATGAAAGGCATTGGTTCGTAACGTGCAGAGTGCTCCCTTGGTCCTTAAAGGGGTTAAATCGGGCTCACAAACTGTCCCTGCTTCAGTTTGAAGGTGAAACAAAACTTCCAGAAACTGCCATGTCCGCCTCCATGGACGTAACATCTAGGACTGGCGGAAGATGTTATTTCTTGAACAAAGGCACAAGGGGACATTAGGATTTTCTGGATTTAGCACGGTTAATTGGGGAATATTATCACGCGGTGTTATTTCTCCTTTAACTACCTGAATGTTAAAGGGATAGTAATATTTAGAATGTAAAAAAAAAATATGTTGTAGGGTTTATCCCCCTGAGTAAAACAAGAGTACTCTCACTGCTGAAAGGTGTTTCATTCAAAAGTTATTAATTTTCAAAGTTGAATTTTTTAGGTGCAATATCACAGTGGCCTGAAATTGTACAGTGGCGCTGTTTCTACACCATCCTACGGAGATTTATGGTCCCGGGACCAGAGCTGTCCATAGGATCGTGTAGCAACAGCGCCACTGTACAATTTCAGGCCACTGTGATATTGCACCTAAAAAATTCAACTTTGAAAATTAATAACTTTTGAATGAAACAAGTATTACTATCCCTTTAAAGAGGTTTCCCATGATTTGCAAAGTAAAACACTGACGATGTTTCTCGGATCCGAGTGGTTAACCTTTTGAGTGACAGAGGGGTATGGAACGCAATGCGTTGCGTGCCACTCTGGAGTGGCAAGCTCAAATATAGTTGAGCGCCATGCGCTCAACAATTTCCGCCTAGGAGATCAGCAACATTGACTGCTGATGTTGGTGCTATTATTTTGTTGGGGAGATCTGGAGAGTGCAATGAAATGTAAATCATTTCATGCTCTGCTGTGGCTGTTCTAAGAATGAGCTTAGTGCATAGCTTACCCTCTAGGACAGGGGTAGGTGACATTTACCTCTCAAGCTGTTGTGTCTACAACAACCGTCTTCCCTCAGTGAGTCAACATCTGGAGGGAGATGCACTAAGCGTTGATAAAGTGGAGATGATTTCTCCAGTGTTCTAAACTTTCTAAGTTCTGTGTTATTCTATGGAGCCAATGCGCTAAGATTTCTCTTTAGAGACCTTAAAGGGATAGTAATACTCTATTTTATCTTTATTTTATTTTGTAGGCATTAAAAAAACATGAAGAATGATATAAGTCTTATCTCTCAAACCTTTATGGTTTATGAGATATTCACAAGCAAAGTTCCCCTCCCCGCCCCTTTTTCCTAGTGTAAGCCATCTTTTCTCAGATGTGAGTCTGGTTGTATGACAGTACAGATAACAGAAGGGGACAATTTTCTTTGTATGAAAACAATGAAAGCCCTTCCCCCCTTGACAAGTTTTTCAGCTTTTTCCATTATCTTAATTGAAGATTGTCCCTCTCTGCAGTCTACCTGGGCATCTCCCTTCTGATCTGGCTGAACAGGGGGGGGGATACTTTGCTTGTGAATATCTCTTAAACCATAAAGGTTTGAGAGATAAGACTTATATCATTCTTCATGTTTTTTTAATGCCTACAAAATAAAATAAAGTTAAAACGAAGTATTACTATCCCTTTAATGCATAGGCTCCATATAATAACATAGGAATTGGAGAGATGATATCACTGGAGAAGTCATCTCCACTTTATCGTCTCTTTATCACAGCTTTGTACATAACCCCTGCTGGAGAACCAGAGGTTGACTAACCTGTCTAGAAGGTAACCGCAAACTAAGCTGATCTAAAATGGAATTTGTTAAAATGAGGAATCTTATT
Organism: Rhinophrynus dorsalis; assembly: GCA_037306005.1. Classification (NCBI taxonomy): domain Eukaryota; kingdom Metazoa; phylum Chordata; class Amphibia; order Anura; family Rhinophrynidae; genus Rhinophrynus; species Rhinophrynus dorsalis. The sequence continues at coordinate 26,290,627 of CM074727.1, read as the reverse complement.
GGGGGCTGCAGTCTATAAGGCAGGGAGCCACATGTTTGACATGCCTGGGGATCCCAATAAAAATCCTATATTCTGGGCATCTATCCACAATTTCCCCAAGAGCCTCAGGAGTTTCTAAAATGAATGTCAGCCATCTATCTTCATGCATCTAGTCTTAAAACTGTTCGTAGAGATTGGTCCCTTGGGGCCATGCGCACAATGAAGTGGAGAAATTCTGAGGCAAACCAACTGAACCACAAGGGAAAAATACTAGTGTCCATTGGGTTAACACCTTAAGGACTGCGCTGTCCAGGGGTGACGTACGCTGGAGGACAAAAGCATTTTTTTTCCCTATTGGTCATGGCACGTCACCCATTGTTAACGGGTTAAATAAGGATTTCAAACCCTTGAATTCTATGTCATTTTCCAATTAATTGCTTCCGTAGTGAGAAGATGCAGCAGAAACTACTCAACCCCATAGGAAAACAGATGAAGTACAGCACAAAAGGTCACATGTCACCTTTCCAAGCCCTCATCTCAGTGAGAACACCGCCCCCCTTTGGTGAAAGCTTCAGATGGAGAGATGAAGAAGATCGAGGTGATTTCAGGACAGCTAAGTCAGTCAATAGCAGGCTGTGCTACACAGAAAGCTCAGCTCCCTGACTACTAAATCAAAATTCTCTAGAACCCTTACACTGATCAAAACACACACAAGGAGTGGGAAGTTTAAACAGATACATTAATGAGATAAAGAAAAAGATATAGCCCTGGTGGATCAGAACACACTCTTAAAAATAAAATATTTGTTCCTACATAAAACTTTCCTTTTACTACAGATTACTAAAAAGGCGCGCACTGTGATTCGGCCACATGGGTGAAACGCGTGTCAGAGCGCTGATTATTCGTTCAGTGTCCATTATGCTATAAGTTTGTATTTCAGTTGTTTTTCTTTTTATTCTTTTGGGGCACGAAGCTGCAGTTTGACATAAATATCAGTAAAGCCCAATTCTAGGTACCCTCACATTTGAGGCGCAGGTTATAAAGGACCTTCAAGGGCTGGTATATAAATTGTCCTCATTAGGACTGATGTGGACAACTTTAACCCTCTGTACAGGATACAGTCCAGTATGTAGAAGCGCGTTATTTTGCGGAGTGGCACTTTCCATTAATGGGAATCATTTCAGACTTAATTGTGGTTACAATTTTATTTTAGTAAATGTTGATGATTGAAGATTTTATTAGTGGCAAGCCCCAATAACTTAGGGTACAGAAATATTTATTTTTCAGGTTCTTTTCGTTTAGATTTTTTTTTTTTTTTTTAACTAATCTTATATAATAATTCTCCAAAACATGTGTAACGACAAAGTCATGAGCATCTGTATCAGCCGTGGCGTGGTGCAGTCTCTACTGCATGTGACTGCCCCGCGACCGGCTGCCAGTGGCACTGTGGCCCGTGTTACAGGCTCTTCAACTAGTTTCTAATAAATGATAAGTTTCAATTTCCCAATTATCCTCCATACCTACATGGTAACGAGTGTGTATGGTTGGGAGTGTGATAGTTCAGCAGGGATATCGGTTTTTGTTTCTATTATACTCTTGAATATTATCCTGCACGCACCTAGGTACACTTATTTTCACATTGTTATGATAATGTAACCCTTTGAGTGCCAGAGAGGTATATATCTAACGCATCTGGCACTCAAAGGGTTAAGTTTGCGGTGTATCTGGTATATTTGTGAGGTAACATTAAAGTGGAACTACCACCTCCAATAAAGTCGCCCTGCAATACTTAGGCAGGTGGCGACTAGCTTTGTAATCATTATTTTACCTTTAAAAAGTGCCCACGAATAAAGTTATCCTTAAGGTTCCGAGGCTGATGGCCAGGTTACTGCAACCTGTGCGCCTGCTCCATCAGTCTCTTCCAGAGCCGGCCGGGCCAGTGCAATGCCTGTGAAGAGGATTGACTGAGCAGGCGCGCATTCAAGATGTCTGCGGTGACGTCTGGCTGCTGGTCTTGGAAGCTTAAGGATAACTTTTTTCGTGGGCACTTTGAGAGGTAAAATAATGATTAGTAAGCTAGTTGCCACTTTGGGTGCCAGAGGGGTACGCAACACATTGCAAAGCAATGCGTTGCGTACCCCTCTGGCACTCAAAGGGTTAAGTTATACTATGCCTTTAATGGGCACATAAATCATTTAGATGGTAGAAATGTTAATTGACCGTGTGATCCAAGACTCTGCGCCTAGGATCAGTGACCCACCTCAATTCCAGAGAGAAATGACCTTACGTCATTGGCTGCCAACCAAACTGACTTTAACTCTGCTTAAGAGACGCATATTACGGGTAGCCCTTTTCTTGGACCCACCATTAGCAAATACATTCGTAAGAAGGGAATTATGGTAGAACAGACAGAGACAGGAAAGTGAGAAAGTGATAGATCTTGCTATGTAGATCAAGAAAGAGATGGTGAATGTAAACACAATCCTAGAGTCAACGCACGTTCCTTACACAATGTTTACAAATGGGTATTGTTCTGTGTACACAGCTTACCGTGGGATGGGATTGTGTCGTCCGAGCAGGATGGGGTGGTTGTCTGTGTGCTGTATCCACTGGAACAGTGCAGGGAATCCCTGCTGAGTTGGAATTCCGCACCCAAACCTTGACTCAGAGCCAGGGCTAGGTGGTCTCGAGCGGACATAGGCTGCAATAAAGGAAAAGTGTTAAGAGTTTTACTGACCTCTGGAACGGCTTACGAACAATGATTAAGCCCCACCCCCTCATAACGCAAATTGCATCACATCTTTTTTTGGTAGCAAATTACTCCTCTCCGGAAGCTCAAGAGAAGCGAGTTCCCAGGTATGATTAGAGGGTGTTACTTAATTGTAGAAGTAATAGTAGTTTATTTGTTTACATTCAGTTCTATGTTTTTCACTACTGTATTCTTGCGCAATTGCCTTTTTTTTAAACTATTATAATAACCTTCCGAGGGAATGATCAATTTGCATGAGATTTTGGATTCCTGGTTGAACTGCCACTCCCTACAAATCCATTCAGAAGTCTGAGAATGAAGGAGATTAAAGTGGAATGATCATCAACCTTATATTGAGGTCCAAATCCTAATTACAATAGCAATATGCATATACGTACTAGTATTTTCAAGAATCAATATAAGGATGATGATAGATCCACTTTAAAGGATGACTATCATAAGAAACTTTCCCTACCAGCAGATCTGCTGATTTAGCTGCAGGTGCATTGTGACTCCCCGACACACCAACAGAGGAACAGAAAGGCGGTCTAAAAGGAGACCAGTGATGATCCCTGCTTTATCTATGCTTCATCACACAGGACAGTTCCCTCCTATCCTGTTCAATGATGTCCCAATAGGCCCTCTATACTGGGCTTCAAATCCAGATACAGTGGATTTATGGATAAAATGCATGAAAGGCCGGTTGGTGTTTCCTACAAGGAGGTTGGCTTTCTGACCCCCACCCCCCAACAGCAGACAGGAGTCATTTTGGGACTGTGTAAAGCAACCATGTCCTTTTTATAATTTAATTTATTTTTTTTTTTTACCAAGACTGCTCCCATTGGAAAAGGCTTAGTAAAACCCAATAACTGTCCTTGAAGAAAGAAAGGGAAAATAAAATAAAGCAAAAACACTTAATTTCATGAGCATGCCCAATTGAGCGTTATTGTTTTGGTTCTCTTGATTTTATTTGAAATGGTAGCGGGAGTTCTACTGATCAAACACAATAGGATGAACAAATGTATATGAACATTAGGATCTCCTGTGTATGATCCATGGAAACAAGGTTTTGTGTGTTTGATCTATTGACAGTTGTATATAAGCACAAGGGCTTCCTGTGTTTGACCAATTTCCTGTAACGGCAGCTTCCCCATTAAGGGATACACGTTGGTTAAACATCAGGGCCTTCTGTTTTTGATTGATCAGGAGCTTCTTGATTTTATTTGATCATCAAAATGTATAAGTACAAGGGTTTCCTGTGTTGCACAGATGAATACAAGGCCTCATGTGTTTGATCCATCATGAACCACAGAAGGATGGAAAGTCTTTGGACTACAACCGTCTTCATCCTCACCCTGTACTAAGGTGTTTGACTGATGGATTTATTTCAAAATTGATCAAACACCATAGGTGCTTATGATGTTGATAAATATTATAAAACAATAAGGAAGTTAAAAGGCAAAAATTATTCTTTAAAGGCAAAACTACGTTCTCCCTCAAACTAACAAAAGTCATGAAATTTAGTGTTCAGTTTCCACACGTATTTTTCCTTTCAACATACATCTGCTTGACAAACAGAAACATCTATCTAATAAGGGTGGGTTTTTTTTACGCTTTAATTTGAATCCACTACACATCTGTCAAACAGATCTCATGGCTGAGGTTCTAAAATCTGGAATTTCACCCAATGCGTTTTACAACCATTACAGGTCTTTAGATGTTCAGGACACAGAATATTAGATCTACATGTTACCAAACATTCTCTGAAAAAATGTGTATGTCTGTGCATACATTGTGAAATATTTATAAAAAGAATTAAATGGCTTTACAACTATATATACTGTGAAACACGATGGTTACAAGTTCCATGCTGGATCCTTACCTTGCCCACACCTTGCGATGCATAAGATTTGGCTTCATCAGTCATCTGGTTTGACTTCAAAGTTCCGTTCTCGCCGCTGGGTCCAGCTGATGCGGACATCTGCTGAGCGTTGTTTAACTTGGGATCCTGCAGAGTACAAAAGCATTGTGATGGAAACTCTAACGACTATGCATTTTACATGTCTATTTGAATTGCACACTGAAGAGCATCCTATATTAGAATTCACTAAGGATGTATGTCAGAAGCCGGCATGGGCAGTAGAGACGGCTGCACGCGCTGCAGTCAAGCGCAGTGCTGCGGCTGTACGGAGCGGGGCGATCCGAATTCAGACAGGAGTCCTCTCTGTGCACCTTCCTGGGACCGCTTGGTCCCAGGAAGGTGCACAGAGAGGACTCCGGTCTGAATTTGGATTGCTCCACTCAAGGGAGTCTGTACTGCGCATGACTTCAGCGATGCCAGTGTTGGCCCGTGTACATGGGCTTTAAAACTAGTACTGTACTCATCAACAAGTGCACTGGACAACTATTCAGAACCAGAACTTTTGGTGGGATGCAGGAAACATGCACAATCGCCATTTCCAGGGTGTAAACCACTGGCGAATCGCATAAAAAAAACAAAAAAACAAACAAACCAAGATTAGCACACAGCTGCATGTATTTTTTTTTTCAGGGAGTGGTCAGGATTAACAAAACTGTCTAAGCAGTATAGCAAATGCTCCTAATTCAGTAAGTGCTATTGCCAACGAATTTAAACATCTGTGTAGTACTGTCATAAAAATATATTTTTTATGCGCAATTCAAGAAGCCTTTGTATTCGGCTTCCTCGATCAGAACACGCTCATTATCTCTCTGAGCACGAAAAATGCCTTTAGCACATGCCCACATTTACAGCCACACAGCACTATCACTTCTGATACACCTATTACAATTGCTCTGGTCATGGGAGTCAGGAAGCCTAGGAAAAGCCGGAATGGCAGCCCCCATAGAACACATGTAAAACTAGATTTTGACATCATGGATTACAGGGTATTTAAGTGAATACATTACCTCAGATCATTTTTTTTAAGTGTTAACTCTTTGAGTTCCAGAGGGGTGCAAAATGCATTGCACACCTCTCTTGCACTCAAAGGGTTAATGTACATTTAAGGATTAGAGGGGTGTACAAGGCACTTCACTCTGGACCTCAAGGGATTAACCCTTTGAGTGCCAGAGGGGTACACAACGCATTGCTTTGCGTTGTGTACCCCTCTGGCACTCCAAGCGTTAGAAGCCTCATTTAAATAAAATAAGAATTTGGGGAATTTGTATTTGTTCTCCAATAGTGCAATTAGTTTCCACCACAACTGCTCCCCTATCTTTCTACATATGCCCAATAATGTGATCGGTCCATACCTGGAACATACTCTCCAGCATTATTGTGGAAGGTGGGCGGAGATGAAGGCCTTCCATGGAGCTTGAGATGGAATCCATAGAAGGACCGTGCCGTATTGAACCATGTAGAAAGTTACTGTTGAGAAGAAAAAATAAAGTTAAGATATGTAATACGTGTATTTACTTAAAGGGATAGTAATGTTTCACAAAAACAGCGGCTCCAATTAATCTTCATAGTATTTGAACCATGGAGAGTGTTATATCAGTACTGTCAGAGTTGTAGTTCAAGAGTAATTTAATGATAAAGTATCCCCCTCCCGCCCCGTTTACCTAGTGTAAGCCACCTCCCCTCAGATGTGGAATCTGGTCTCTTGACCGGACAGCTCTCAGCAAGGGACAATCTTCTTACTGTGATCACAAGGAAAACCCTGTCCCCCCCTTGACAGGTTTTTCAGGTTTTTCCTAATGCTCACTGAAGATTGTCCCTCTCTGCGATCCATCCACACAGTCTTGCTGCTCTGAGGTGTGCAGTGTTACATCAGTAAAAGGGGAAGGAGGGGGATATTTTATCATTCAGTTACTGTTGACCTACAACTCTGACAGTAGTGAAATAACACTCTCCAAGGTCCAAATACTATGATGATTAATTGGAGCTGCTTTTATTGGGAAACATTACTATTCCTTAAACCCTTTCAGTGCTTGAGGTTTGAGAGATATTCACAAGCAAAGTTTCCCCTCCTGTCCCTTTTACCTAGTGTAAGTCATCTCTTCTCAGATGTGGAATCCAGTCCATAGACCAGACAGATAACAGAAAGGGACAACCTTCTTCCTATGAGAACAATGAAAGCCCTGCCCCCCTTGACAAGTTTTTCAGGTTTTTCCCTTATCTTAATTGAAGATTGTCCCTCTCTGCAGTCTACCTGGGCACCTCCCTTCTGCTCTGGCTGAACAGTGTTACATCAGTAAAAGGGGCGGGAGGGGGATACTTTGTCATTGAATTACTCTTGAACTACAACTCTGACAGTATTGAAATAACACTCTCCAAAGTCCAAATACTATGATGATTAATTAGAGCTGCTTTTATTATGAAACATTGCTATCCCTGTAAGTTGTCTTCTATTTTGCAGTAGGTTTGCTGCAGAATTGCTCATCTTCTGTTTGCTGCATAAGGCCCACGGTGGTCATTAGGATTTTGGATTAGAATATAGACATTTTTATTTATGTATTAAAAACAATACATTTGTGTAATGCAGGACTTACAATTCCAAAATGATCTGCTCTAGAAAAAAACCTGTTTCATCACCTACAAAGTTTTCTTTCTTCCAGTCCTTTTACAATTAAACAGGGACCATTGTCTCTCCCCCTTGATTACAATGGGACATTATTTCACCCAGGCAACTGCCTCTCTATTGGAATGTAAATGTAGAAGTCTCTTGGGAATAGAGTAACCAGATATCCCAACCTTGTCCACAAAAAAATGTTGACCTGCAATAACCTTAATTGATTGTGGAATATGCACTGCCAATGGAGAATAGGCTAGGGGATTCTGGGAAGGGAGCAGCTAACCGATGTGGCAGGATAAGCTTACATAACGTTATAGAGATGAGACTATAATAGGTGATTTGTAAAAGGCTAGTGCTGATGTAATTCTATCTGGTGACAATAGGTGCTGACGAGAGGCAAATGACCGATCATGCTAGAAATGTAGTGTTCCAACTATTGAAGGAAGCCCAACACCCAAATGTCCTCTAGGGGGTAGTCTTGCTCTATTTTGGACCTACAGGTCAGACAAATATTATTTGCATTACAAATAACGACACAGTCCCTTTGGATGCCAGCCAATTAATTGCTCCCATGACTGCAAAAGGGTTAACCATATTTTGTTGTGGATATAAAAATAAATACATATATAAGCATTGCTGAATAATTCTGGGGCAAGCCAACTGAATCATAGGGGACATATTGAAATTACCATTGATCTAAATGGGAATTTTTAACCCTTTAGGTGCCAGAGAAGTATCCAGCAAACGGCATACCTCTGGCACCCAAAAGGTTAAACCCTTGAATGCTACAGGTCTCCATAGCAATGCACTGAAAACCTTTCTTGTATTTAAGGGTTAAGAAGCCTTGTTTAAATCAATCAAAAGTTTTATCCACCCCACCACACAAAGAGCCGCTGGTTTGCCCCAGTAATGCTCCACTTTACCTTTATACTTGCGGACTAATGTCCTCTAGGGGGTAGCCTTGCCCTATTTCAGTCCTACCAGACTGAAAGGTAAAGAACAGCATTACTTGCATGGTAGATGCCACCCAAACCTCTTTGCAGCCCACAAATTAAAGGGCCACTTTACTGTAAGAAGAAGTGTCAAAGAACTTTCCTAGTTAGGTGTCCTTCGAACTGCACTTATTTCTATTCACCATTTTCATTTGTTCTTAATATTTGAACTTGTCTACCGCTAATCGAGCCAGTTTGCAATCTGAGAAAGACCAGTGACCATTACAAGCCATTCAGGTCTATTGAAGCAGCTCATTATTTGCTGAAAAGTGGCGTGAACTCTAGAGGGAGACCTCAATAGAGACCTTTATTTAAAGATAAATTGCAGATAATGTGCAAATATCCATCCATCCATCCGTCTGCAGTATGAAGAACACCTGCTTAGGTAAGCCAATGTACCCCTTGCACTCAAAGGATTAACCCTCTGAGTGCCAGAGGGGTACACAATGCATTGCTGTCCCCCTCTGGAACACAAAGGGTTAAACAATTTAAGAGATGCCTATTCCAGGGGTATATTTCCCATTTAGCTTCTAACCCTTGCAGCAAAAGGATTAACATTATATTTTATTGTGGATATAGGGGCATATGTATAAAAATAAAATAGACCAATTGATCCCACTTTAACCAGCGGTTATTCGGGGAATTGGTATTTGTCCCCTCTGGTACCAGTCAGTTTGCACCAGAATTAATCCGCTTTGTTTAGTACATCCACCTCAGCGGTCACTTTCCAACGTGCTCTGATTGGATAACAGTGAGCCAATCACAGCTCTGTGTGATCCCTGGGTAACTTTGAATTTAACCTCTCGCGTACCAAAGATGTATATCCAACGCACTGCAACACAGAACGTTCTCTGGCACTCAAAAGGGTTAATAATCGTGGTTACAATTATTCAGGACACCGGGACAGAGTCTCAGAAAAAGGGACTGTCCATGAGAAACTTGGACTTGAACCCAAAGGGGTAGGCAACCTGTGGCTCTCCAACCACTGTTTGAGCTAAACTGCCATTTTCGGTTTACAGCACGGCCACTACTCTAAAGTACAAGGGTTTTAGTGACAATTCCAATAATGTTGCTTTCCCTTTAAAGTGAAAACAAGAAACGTAAAACATCTGCTAACCCTTTGTGTGCCAGAGGGGTGTGCACCACGGGCAATCAAAGGGTTAAAGAAATTAGCACCTCCTAATAACACCCACCCCCATTAACCTTAAACTGGAAAGCAAATCTAATGACTGCTATGAATTCTGTGTGGCTAGTTCCCAAAAAACCAATCCTTCATAATTTCTTATATACTTTCCATGGAGACGGACATATTTCACTGGACTCAAATACCTAAAATTCAACTCGGTGATGTTTTTTGAAGGAAAAGGAATATTTATACTTAGTAGGAGGAGTTTGGCAAAATAGCATCATGTCTGCTTCCAAAGACATGATTTCCAGTGAAAATTAAAGGTTAATTTTGGGGAACTAATCCACACCCTTATGATTCATACCGGTCATAAGAATTTTCTGCCTAGGAAGTGTTAGCATTTCTTTAACACCGAAGGCTTTAAAGGGATAGTAATACTTCGTTTTAACTTTATTTTATTTTGTAGGCATTAAGAAAACATGAAGAACGATATAAGTCTTATCTCTCAAACCTTTATGGTTTAAGAGATATTCACAAGCAAAGTGTCCCCCTCCCGCCCCTTTTACTGACGTAACACTGCTCAGCCAGAGCAGAAGGGAGGTGCCCAGGTAGATTGCAGAGAGGGACAATCTTCAATTAAGATAAGGGGAAAAACCTGAAAAGCTTGTCAAGGGGGGCAGGGCTTTCATTGTTCTCATAGGAAGAAGACTGTCCTCTGCTGTTATCTGTCTGGTCTATGGACTGCATTCCACATCTGAGAAGAGATGGCTTACACTAGGTAAAAGGGGCGGGAGGGGAAACTTTGCATGTGAATATCTCTCAAACCATAAAGGTTTGAGAGATAAGACTTATCCTTCTTCATGTTTTTTTAATGCCTACAAAATAAAATAAAGTTAAAACGAAGTATTACTATCCCTTTAATGACCCCAATTAGCAACCAAGTGGTTAAAAGACTGAATAAAAAAATCTCTGGGCATGAACTGAGCAAATTTAAGTAGTAACCCTATGCTGACAGAGTAGAACTGCACCTCACAAGAAGGAGTTAACTCTCTCCATAAATCAGCTATGTGTTTTGACCTGCTGACAGTGAAAGGGTCTGTCTCTATTTTTAACGGTTGTAAAGAAGAAAAAATGCCTGTCCCCATTTGTTTAGTACATTATTTTTGGACATCTGTTGAAGCTTTTCCCTCTCCTAATGTGTCTGGCTAATTGGCAGTCAGAAAGCAGTGCCTGGGTGCAGGGACCGATTCCTAAAAACAACCCACAACACACACTATAGAATCCAGGACAGTGGAGAAGAGCCTTGGATTTAAAGGGATAGTAATACTTAAAATGTAAAAAAAAATATATTTTGTATGGTTTATCCCGCTGAGTAAAACAAGAGTACTCCCACTGCTGAAATTGTACAGTGGCGCTTGTTTTACTCGGGGGGATAAACCCTACAACATATATTTTTTTTTTACATTTTAAGTATTACTTTCCCTTTAAAGGGATAGTAACTCTTGAAGAAAAGTTCAAGTCCGAGTCTTCGAACACATAACGCTATATTTTAACACTTAGTTTTGCAGCTCAATCGCAATTCAAGCATAAAGGATCCCTCCTCTCGCCCCTTCTGGCCGCTTCCCACTGAATATGGAATCCTGTCGTGGAACTGGACGGATGCAGTGAGTGACAATCTTCACTCAGTAAGTATAAGGAAAACCTTGTGCCCCTTGACGAAGGAGGGCAGGATTTTCCTTTTGCTTACTGAAGATTGTCCCTTGCCGCTCTCCATCTAGACCATACTGAGAGGCAGAGTGACGCGGGGAAAGGGCTAGGAGGGGGATCCTTTCTGCTTCAATCACGAATGAACTTCAAAACTGCAAGTGTTAAAATATAGCGCTCTGTGTAAGAAAAAAATATAAAGAAGCCTCGGACATGAACTTTACCTTCAAACATTACTACCCCTTTAACCCTCTGAGTGCCAGAGGCGTACGGAACGCGTTGCTTTGCAACGCGTTCCGTACGCCTCTGGCACTGAAAGGGTTAAGCTTTTTTGAGCTGTGTGTGTAAATGAAAAATATCTCTGTTAAAGGGATAGTAATAATTAAAATGTAAAAAAAACAATATGCTGTAGGGTTTATCTGCCAGAGTAAAAGAAGGGGACTGCCACTGCTGAAAGGTATTTTATTCAAAAGTTATTAGAGCTCAAACGTGAATTTTTTTTTAGTGCAGTATCTCATTGGCCTGAAATTTTACGACGCTGTTACTACACCATCCTAGAGATTTATGGTCAGCGGACCAGAGCTGTCCATAGGATGGTGTAGCAACAGTACTATTTTACAATTTCAGGCCAATGAGATACTTCGCCTAAAAAATTCAAGTCTGAACTGGAATAACTTTTGAATAAAACCCCTCTCAAAAGTAGGTGTACCCTTGTTTTACTCAGGAGAATCAACACTACAATATACATATTTTACATATTTATTACTATCCCTTTAAACAGAATGACAACAGGTGCAGGGTAGTTCTTCACTTTTTCGTATGGATTCCACAAATAATATATGTATCTCGGCCAGCATAGTAACCCTCTGGTCCTTAAAGGGTTAAATGTTTAAAAAAAAAAAAAAAAAAAAAAAAAAAAAAAAAAGAATTAACTTATTTTAGGGTGGCAGGTCGACTCTAATGTAAAGGTGAGGCTGAATCTCTTCTTCTTCCTAAAAAAATATGTTTTCCCATTCCCTGCGGAGGGAGTTATCCACAGACAGAATACAACATACCTGTTGGTGCTGGCCTTCCTAGATAGGGTTCCACTAGGCGAGGCGGGTGGGGTCTGGTAAATGAAATTGTAATCGGAGTTCTTCAGATCGTGTATCACCTGCACGGAGGGAGGGAGCAAAGGAAAAACAACAGGGTTAACACATTTCTCACGCTCCTTATGTTCTATCAGGACACCAGTTAGTCTCTGTGCTGTCCAGACGCACATAATCCTTCCTGCCAGCCTATTGGACCATACAGAGAACACAAACAAATATACAGGGTTGTATACAGGACACTAACGGGGATGAATTCTAGGGAAAACCGGCTGCATTCAAATGAACATTTCCATTGATTTAAACTGGGCTTTTAACCGCTTGAATGCTACCTCCTTAGCATTCAAGGCATTAAAGGGATAGTAATGTCTATAATGAAATTGATCTCAGAGTCTTCTATATTGGTTTTATGCTGCTCTATAATAACTTACTGCTCTGCAGTTCAAAAGATATTGAAGCTTAAGGGATAGTAATGTTTCCCAATAAACGCAGCTCTAATTAATCTTCCTAGTATTTGGGCCTTGGAGAGTGTTATTTCAGTACTGTCCGAGTTGTAGTTCAAGAGTAATTGAATGATAAAATATCCCCCTCCCGCCCCTTTTACTGATGTAACACTGTTCAGCTCAGAGCAGCAAGACTGTCCGGCTGGATCGCAGAGAGGGACAATCTTCAGTGACCATAAGGAAAAACCTGATAAACCTGTCCTTATGATCACAGTAAGAAGATTGTCCCTTGCTGTGATCTGTCCGGTCAAGTGACCAGATTCCACATCTGAGGTGAGTAGTGTTACATCAGTAAAAGGGGAGGGAGGGGGATACTTTATCATTCAATTACTCTTGAACTACAACTCTGACAGAATTGATATAACACTCTCCAAAGTCCAAATACTATGAAGATTAATTGGAACTGCTTTTATTGTGAAACATTACTATCTCTTTAACCCCTTAGCGTCCGGTGACGTACCCGGACCGTCACACTGGTCTGGCACTTAAGGACCAGTGATGGTCCTGGTACGTCACATACTATTACTCACCGCGCTCCTGCAGGAGCACGGTGAGTAATATCGGGGACTGAATTTGATCGCTCCAAGACCGGAGCGATCTCTTTCAGTACATCAGTTCGGCGTGCCGCCCCATGTGATCAGTCACGTGGGGCAGCGTGCCGAAATTCTCTATCAGGTCCTTAAAGGACCACACACCCCGCGACCTCTGGTCGTTAAGGGGTTAAGCACTTGTGGAACATGTAAACAGAAAAGGGTGGTTGAATGTCACTGTAACTAAGCATTTGATAGAATTTAGTTTATTACAGGTCCATATCCCTCTGGCTCTTAAGGGGTTAACCAAGAGCAGAAGTCAAACTCACCTGCTCACTCATAGGAGGCAATTTATTTGGTTCAGCCGTCAGATTCGTTAAATCCTCTAGGATCGTTTGCAGGTGTGTAATTTCCCCAAGCATTCCTATCTCTTCATCCTGTGAAGGAATTTATAGATCTCATCACACACACACACAGCGACATTTACTGAACTTATAAAACAGCATTTACTGTGTGACTTCGAGTGCCAGACTGGTATCCAACGCTTCCCTCCAGCACTCAGAGTTAAAGGGGAACTACCATGTTGTCAGTGCCCCATATCAACTGTGAGTCATGGAGATCCATCTGGGCTCCGGAGGAGCGATTCCTTGTGCCCCATCGAGAGACACACTGAAGTCTCACACGGTTCAGTCTCATCTGCTTGTTTGAGCAGACCTCAAAGACACTACTTAACTCTTTGTGTGCCAGAGAGAGGTATCCAACGATTGCAGAGCAATGCGTTGGATATCTCTTTGGCACCCAAAGGATTAAAAGGACCTTACCACCAAAAAATATATACTCCTAGAGGGAGAGAGAGTGTGTGTGTGTGTGAAAGAGAAAGTAAGTGGGATAGAGAGTGACTGAGAGATTGAAAGAGAGTGAGAGCGACAGAGTGATCGAGACAGACAGGGAGAGACACACACACACACACAGTGAGACAGAGAGTGAGAGACACACAGAGAGAGAGAGAGAGAGAAATGTAGGAAATGAGAGAGATATGGGGAGAGAAAGAAGAGAGTTCATGAAAGAGAAAGAAAGAGAGAAAGTAAGTGGGATAGAGAGTGACAGAGATTGAAAGAGAGTGACAGAGATTGAAAGAGAGTGACAGAGATTGAAAGAGAGTGACAGAGTGATCGAGAGTGACAGAGTAATCGAGAGCGATAGAGACAGAGTGAGAGAGACAGACAGGGAGACGCACACAGAGTGAGAGAGACAGACAGGGAGACGCACACAGAGTGAGAGACAGTGAGAGAGAGAGACACAGAGAGAGACACACACAGGGAGACAGACACACAGAGTGAGATACAGAGTGAGAGAGACACAGAGAGAGAGAGGCACACAGAGTGAGAGAGAGACACACACACACAGGGAGACAGACACACAGAGTGAGAGAGAGACACACACACACAGGGAGACAGACACACAGAGTGAGAGAGAGACACACACACACAGGGAGACAGACACACAGAGTGAGAGAGAGACACACACACACAGGGAGACAGACACACAGAGTGAGAAAAAGACAGAGTAGAGACAGACAGGGAGACACACACAGAGTGAGATAGAGAGTGAGAGACAGAGTGAGAGAGAGACACACAGAGTGAGAAAGACACAGAGTGAGAGAGACAGATAGGGAGACGCACACAGAGTGAGAGAGAGACACACACACACACACAGTGAGAGAGAGACACACACACACACACAGTGAGAGAGAGAGACACACACAGTGAGGGAGGGAGTGAGAGAGAGAGACACAGAGAGTGAGACAGGAGTGAGAGAGAGACATGTAGGAAGTGAGAGAGATACGGAGAGAGAGAGCGAGAGACACAGTGAATGACAGAGTGAGACAGTGTGAGAGGGTAAGAGAGAAAGGCAGAGTGTAATAAGACACAGGGAGTGAGAATAGTGAAATACAGTGAGAGTGTGAGAGAAAACACACAAATAAATACATTTATTTAAATGAGACACTACTGCTTCTTACAGAAAACATGCAGGATAAAGTAATAATAATCTACAAGGTTTCATGACAGGAGACAATTATAAGGAAGACATTACAAGGAAAGGCAAGCACACAAACACAGGGGACAAGAGGGGCTGACGTGCAAGGAAATGGGATCTAGATTAGGATTGTTTCCATTAGGAGAGAAGCGCACCAGAGTTCATTTTATCATTTGCACTGTATACAAGGTCAGTATAAGGAAGGCTTCAAGAAACTTTCCCCTTGAGACTCTAGTATCAGAGAAGCTAACACTTTGAGTGCCAGAAAGGTATCCAAAGCATTGGCACTCAAATGGTTAATAAGGAGCTGTACCCTAGGAATAAATGGCTCTTAAATAAAATATATGAGCAGTTAAAGTATATTAGTTTTACTCAAAAGTATAAACCCTGCAATATATATTTTTTTTGAATAAGCATTTCTGTCCCTTTAAC
Source organism: Rhinophrynus dorsalis (assembly GCA_037306005.1). Classification (NCBI taxonomy): domain Eukaryota; kingdom Metazoa; phylum Chordata; class Amphibia; order Anura; family Rhinophrynidae; genus Rhinophrynus; species Rhinophrynus dorsalis. The sequence goes on along the minus strand of CM074727.1, from coordinate 26,274,952 downwards.
CTCTTAAGGACAAGCAGCGAGTGCACCCGGCCGGCACTTAACAACCATGGGCCTTTCCCCCCCCCATCTGGTTCAGGGCTCCCCAAATGGAGTGCAGCCCTGCATTCCATGACGATCCTGGCACGTCATGTGTCCTTAACGGAAATCTACCCCTGACGTGCCAGGACAGTCAAGGGTCGTTAAGGACCAGTGACGTTCCTGGCACGTCACATATATTTTTTACTGACAGCGTTCCTGCGGGAGCGTTGTGAGTAGTAGCGGGTCTGAAATCGACCTCTCCAAGACTGCAGCTGTCACTATCAGTCCCCCGCTCTGCGCACCGGCACACACTATCAGTCCCCCGCTCTGCGCACCGGCACACACTATCAGTCCCCCGTTCTGCGCACCGGCACACACTATCAGTCCCCCGCTCTGCGCACCGGCACACACTATCAGTCCCCCGCTCTGCGCACCGGCACACACTATCAGTCCCCCGTTCCAAACTTCCCTATCTAGTCCTTAAGGGGTTAAGGGAGTGACGTCCCTTCAGGACAGGCTTCGGTATAGCTCTGTACCGCAGCCTGTCAATCTTTGTCTTCCCCTCCCCAACTGTTCCCTGTTATCACCACCTCTGATGACTGAGGATTCCGTCATGTGACCTGGCACTCTTGCCAATGAGATTACGCCAGCTCACATGCTGGATTCCTCCGTCAGAGGAGGAGGTGGTAACAGGGAACAACTGGTCAGGGGAAGAGACGAAGATTGACAGGCTGCGGTACAGAGCTGTACCGTAGTCTCACGTGAACGGACGTCACACCCTTAATTTAAAAAAAGTATATCTCTGTCTATACTGCATGAAAAAAATATATATAAATGGATTGAAGATCACTTGGGATGGAATATTCAGGTAAGAAAAACTAGAATGGAGGTGAAGTTCCCCTTTAAGGACCAGTGGAGTGTGGCCTTCAAAGGGATAAACAGAATACGGGGGTGTTTTCAACATTATTATTATTCTTTATTTATATAGCGCCAACTAATGTCGCAGTGCTGTACAACAGGGAATAGACATATAGAGATTAAATAGTACAAATCAAATGTAGAGAACACAAGGATCACAGGGCCCTGATCCTGAGAGCTTACAGTCTAGAGGAAGGAACTTACCAATACAGGCTTTAGGTAAGAAACGAACACGCAAAATCGTCCCCGTTCTTCAACAAGCGCTCTGTAAACTGCCCTCTTTTCTGTTTCCTCCAAAAGCATATACTTGTCGTTAACATCCTGAAGTGCGCTATCTAACTGCACACGGGCATCGTCCTTGCCTAGGTGTAACGAATAAAAGATAAAGAAACAACATTATGTAAATCACATATGAAAGACTAAACAGCGGCACAGACTATCAGTAAGCCAACTGAAATTCTAAGTTTACAGGGAAAGACTATCCCTGTTAATAAGATGGGCGGGGCCAAATTTACATCTTTAATGCGCCCCTAGGAAATGGTGCACTGGGTTTCTGTTAGCCCGGCCCTTGATCATACCTTCATCTGAAGCAATGTATTAAAGACCTGTTTAGTACTGAATGGGTCCCTTAAAGGGATAGTAATACTTCGTTTTAACTTTATTTTATTTTGTAGGCATTAAAAAAACATGAAGAATGATATAAGTCTTATCTCTCAAACCTTTATGGTTTAAGAGATATTCACAAGCAAAGTTTCCCCCTCCCGCCCCTTTTACCTAGTGTAAGCCATCTCTTCTCAGATGTGGAATGCAGTCCATAGACCAGACAGATAACAGCAGGGGACAATCTTCTTTGTATAAAAACAATGAAAGCCCTTCCCCCCTTGAAAAGTTTTTCAGGTTTTTCCCTTATCTTAATTGAAGATTGTCCCTCTCTGCAGTCTACCTGGGCACCTCCCTTCTGATCTGGCTGAACGGGGGGGGGGATACTTTGCTTGTGAATATCTCTTAAACCATAAAGGTTTGAGAGATAAGACTTGTATCGTTCTTCATGTTTTTTTAATGCCTACAAAATAAAATAAAGATAAAACAAAGTATTACTATCACTTTAAAAGGTCTTCTATGTGTGCTTGGTTTGCAAACATGCGTAGAAGACCTTTTAAGTGACATTTTAAGCACATAGGAGGAAGAGCATGTTAGTGTCCGGCTGGCATGCCAACAAGAAATGTCTATTTTTCACAAACGGATACATAAAAAAATCTTAACCCCTCATACTTTAAATAAAAACGGCCAACATAACATAGTCGATAGGTGATTTGGAAAGCATCGCTCACTCTGCTTCTCAAGGTAGTTAAATCAGCTAAATAGTTCAAAGCGGTCAGTTTCCGTTTAATCAGGAAAGAAGAGTGCTTCCGCGTGTTCCTCTAACAAGAACAAAATAATGCATTAACCATTTGAGTCTCAGAGGGGTATCCAACGCTTTGCTTGGATACAACTCTGCCACTCAAAGGGTTAAAAAAAAATATAGGTTCTGAAATATATTATTCGCTTCTCAAGACGATTATGCTGTGAATGTGTGGAATCCCCATTAGTGAGAATTCTGGAATGTCAGAGGACAAGTGGCGAGAAGGACACAGCTGACAGGGAGATGGGTCGGGACGGCGGCAGCTGTCTAGAATTGTGTTCCACCAGATATTACTAATGGAGAAATTAAAGCACACATGGCAGGCTGCGTCCTCTGTGCGATTAACCCCTTGTATACAAAAGACATTTGTTAGATAAGTCTCTAGCATCTAAGGGGTCAAGTTAAGGGTGGGGACCCCATTTCTCCAGCTGTTGAGGTGTCATTCTCAGTTATTTGTTGTATTAAAGCGTTAATGTCAAAATATACCTATTCATAGGATTGTTCAATGTAATTTTTTTTATAATGCATTGTATCTTTTGCAGTGTCTGTACCTTTGTATTGTTTTTGTAAATCGAGTGAAAAGTCCCCCCCCACACTTCCCATCACGTCATTCACGGAGATGCAAAACCCAGTCGCTTGACCGGGCGGGTCTCAAAGAGGGACAATATTGTGTCATTATAAGGAAAACTCTGCCCTCCTTCGTCAAGTGTGGCAGGGTTTTCCTTATGCTGACACATGCACAATATTGTCCCTCGTTGCGATATGTTCGGTCAAGCGACTGGCTTTCAGGGGGTGGGATTGTTTCAGCTCATTGTGGCAGGGTTAAAGCAATATGAACATCTGATAATAATCCACATTCTACCTACTGCCTCTCAAATTTCACCGCACATACACTCTTTCAACTACAATCACCAGATTAAGCACCCACCCACAATATGACATGAAACGAGTCATTTAGACCCTCCCCTCCTCAGCCCTACAGTATTTCTCTGGGATTTGGGACAAGAACACTCCCAGGTATCATTATATTAGTATATTCTTTCCTACCATTTCCAATCAATCCCGGATGTCATGTCCCTACAATTGCAGACGCGTTTTATAGTTTTCCTTAAAGGGATAGTAATGTTTCATAATAAAAGCAGCTCTAATTAATCATCATAGTATTTGGACTTTGGAGAGTGTTATTTCAAGTCTGTCAGAGTTGTCGTTCAAGAGTAATTCAATGACAAAGTATCCCCCTCCTGTCCCCTTTACTGATGTAACACTGCTCAGCCAGAGTAGAAGGGAGGTGCTCAGGTAGATTGCAGAGAGGGATGATCTTCAATTAAGATAAGGGAAAAACCTGAAAAGCTTGTCAAGGGGGGCAGGGCTTTCATTGTTCTCATAGGAAGAAGATTGTCCCCTGCTGTTATCTGTCTGGTCTATGGACTGGATTCCACATCTGAGAAGAGATGGATTACACTAGGTAAAAGGGGTGGGAGGGAAACTTTGCTTGTGAATATCTCTCAAACCATAAAGTTTTGAGATAAGAATTATCGTTCTTCATGTTTTTTTAATGTCTACAATATAAAATAAAGATACAACGAAGTATTACTATCTCTTTAATAGAGATCTAAATTGTCTTGTGTAAAGTGACACCATTTGGGTACCAGACTAAGTTAGCCTTATCCCATAAGAGATTAGAGGGGTATGTTTTGAAGCACACAGGTCCAAAATAGGTTAAGCAAGTTACCAAGCTTGGCAAACAACAAAAAAGTGGTGTAACGGGTTCTTTTCTTTGCAGGAGTTGCTTTGAAATCCATATTTATATCTACGTTGGTCTGTGGCCAAACCATTATTTTTTTGAGAACAAGGGAGCAGTTAATTGAAGAGTCACATCTACATGTATGGGCAAAGATTTTAAAGGGGAGCTTTCACCTTTCCAAACCCTGTCTCCTATTATTAGTGTTGTGTAACGTTTTCTAGATTGAAGGTTTTTTTCTTTTCTTTAAAACAGAACTACCACGCTAGGTAAAGCTGCCCTGCAATAAATAGGCAGGTGGGACTAGCTTAATAATAGTTATTTTATCTCTCAAAATTAGTCGATTGTAAAGTTATCCTTAATAATCCGAGACCGGAAGCCAGGCATCAGCGCAGACATCTTGTCTGAGCGCCTGTGCTGTCAGTCCCGGTCTGCATACAAAATCAATGCACTGGCCCAAACGGCACTGGAAGGGACTGACGGCTCAGGCGCGCGGACTGCACTAACCTGCCCGTCAATCTCGGAAGATTAAGAGTAACTTTACAATCGGCTACTTTTGAGAGGTAAAATAACGATTATTAAGCTAGTCCCACCTGCCTAATTATTGCAGAGCGACTTTACCTAGTATGGTAGTACCGCTTTAAACGGATAGTAAACCTTGAAAATAAGTTTATTTTATATTGTAGCCCTTAAAAAAACATGAAAAATGATACAAGTCTTACCTCCCAAACCTTTATGGTTTCGGAGATATTTAGAAGTAAAGTTTCCCCTGTAGTGACATCACTGCTCAAGCCTTCAGATTTGGAATCAGGTCCTGGGACCAGCTGCGGCTCTCCAGAAGTGCCAAGATCACGATCTTTAAAATTAATTTCTTAACTGGAATGGTCTACAAAGTGTACTTGCAAGCCAGACACACTTTGTACACAGTTCCAATTAAATAGTTCTTTTTAAAGATTGTGAACTTGGCACTGCTAAAGAGCTGCCGGTTGATCTGTGGACCGAATACCAAATCTGTCCACTAGATGGCAGACTTGGCTAAAACAGCCAGGAAAAGGGAATTTTATTTTTACTTCTGAATATCTCCCAAACCATAAAGGTTTGGGAGATAAGACTTATATCATTTTTCATGTTTTTTAACTGCTACAATATAAAATAAACTTATTTTCAAGGTTTATTATCCCTTTAAGTCCATAGTTTATGAGAAATTAGCTCTCAAAATTACATTCCTGTACCTGGTTCTGCATTCTGCGGCACAAGGTAATGGCGGCACAGAGGTGCAGGACTTCCCTGTCCTGAAATTCTCACACCCCTCTCACGGAGCGCATTCACGCTTCCCTTCGTACCTGTGTGCCTCACGTCTATTGTTATAGCAAGCTTTGCTTATCATTATACTGAGCTTAAAGGGATAGTAATGTCAGAAAAAAAATATTAGCCATATGGTAGATATAATTAAAAGAGAGTACTTGCACTTATTTGTACCTCTCAAACCATTATGGTTTGAGAGATATAGGAAAATAAATTTCTTCGCTCCCTCCCCTTTCTGCTTGACGAGCTGTTAAGCCCCACCCCCTTTTGACACAAATAGCATCATTTTTCTTCCCCTACCGGCAGCACGGAGCAAAGAACAAAGTTCCCAGGTATGAGTATGGACCCCTAATATCTCCTAAAGAGTGACACCTGGGAGGTATGGACCCCTAATATCTCCTAAAGAGGGACACCTGGGAGGTATGGACCCCTAATATCTCCTAAAGAGGGACACCTGGGAGGTATGGACCCCTAATATCTCCTAAAGAGGGACACCTGGGAGGTATGGACCCTTAATATCTCCTAAAGAGGGACACCTGGGAGGTATGGACCCCTAATATCTCCTAAAGAGGGACACTTGGGAGGTATGGACCCCTAATATCTCCTAAAGAGGGACACTTGGGAGGTACGGACCCCTAATATCTCCTAAAGAGGGACACTTGGGAGGTATGGAGCCCTAATATCTCCTAAAGAGGGACACCTGGGAGGTATGAGCAGAGCCGATATAATGATATCTAAAGATAAATACTTCATCAGAACGGTCTACAATGTGTGCTTGCAAAGTATTTATTTTTAGGTATCGCTATGTCGGCGCTGCTGAAGAGCCGCCGTCTGATCCAGGAACCAGAACAGTGATTCTCAACCAGGGTGCCGTGGCACTTTAGTGTGCCACGGACATCAAATTAGGGTGTCCCATGTCTTCTAAGAAGACTGACAAAAATGTGAATATTGTCTTTTTAAATGTAGATATTTGGAAATTGCTATGCACAATATGTTTAGTTTTATTAACATGATTGTGAGGCCTAATAATATCTGTATGTTCATGAATTGTACCCTTTATTTTATGCCCTTGATAAATTACATTAAACATACTAGGGGTGCCCCGAAAGTTCCACATTGCATGTTAGGGGTGCCTTGAGTTTAAAAAGGCTGAGAACCACTGAACCAAAATCTGCTTCTCACAGCTTTACAGCTTGTCAAGCAGAAAGGGGAGGCACCAGAGAACTTTATTTTCCTATATCTCTCAAACCAATCCGGGAACTTTCTGGATTTGCCCCGGAGACGCCGGTTTTCACACTGAATTACCGGGTTTCCAAGGAAGGGGCTGAATCTCCAGATGTGTGGAGTTTCTATTGATACTTTACTGACTTCTGCTCTTTTTAAGTCTTTCCTCCATCTCCCTGCAACTTCTCCTCCTTCCTCAGCCTACTATTTCTAGCTGATTTGGCCCCACCCCCACTTGTGGTTAGGCCCCACCCCCACTCGTGGTTAGGCCCCACCCCCTTTTAGACACAAATTGCATAATTTTTCTCCCCCCACCGGCAGCACGGGGCTCCCCTCCGGGGAGAGCAAAGAACAAAGTTCCCAGGTATGGGTGTGGACCCCTAATATCTCCTAAAGAGGGACACCTGGGAGGTATGGATCCCTAATATCTCCTAAAGAGGGACACCTGCGAGGTATGGAGCCCTAATATCTCCTAAAGAGGGACACTTGGGAGGTATGGACCCCTAATATCTCCTAAAGAAGGACACCTGGGAGGTATGGACCCCTAATATCTCCTAAAGAGGGACACCTGGGAGGTATGTACCCCTGATATCTCCTAAAAAGGGACACTTGGGAGGTATTGAGCCCTAATATCTCCTAAAGAGGGACACCTGGGAGGTATGGACCCCTAATATCTCCTAAAAAGGGACACCTGGGAGGTATGGACCCCTAATATCTCCTAAAGAGGGACACCTGGGAGGTATGGACCCCTAATATCTCCTAAAGAGGGACACCTGGGAGGTATGGACCCCTAATATCTCCTAAAGAAGGACACCTGGGAGGTATGCTATAGAAGCAAACTTAGTAAAATGTGATAACTGCCCTTTAATTTGATCACGGTATGTATGTCTTAAGCTGACAAAAAATGAGACAGCAGAGGCAGTGGAGTAACTATAGGGGTCGCACCTGCGACCGGGCCCGTCACTCCAGGGGCCTGGTCGCCCCCTGCGACCCCTCCTCCTGGCGCCCGTAATCTCCCTCCGGCGCTCTAGTAATGACATCATCTCCCAGTGCTCTAGTAATGCAGAGCGATGACATCATCTCCCAGTGCTCTGCATTACTAAGAGGACCGAACGGGAGCTCCAGGAATGTAGGAGATGGGGGCATTGTGAAGATTGAGGGGCATTGTAGAGGGGGTCAGTGTGGTTGAGGGGGGCCCATGGCATTTCTTGCACCAGGGTCCAGAGGCTTCTAGTTACGCCACTGAGCAGAGATTCCCCTTGAACGTCAGATTAATTCACTGCAACACAACAGAAAATTGTCTCGACACCTGAGAGGTTAAACCATATATTGCTCTGGGCTGGGAGGAGCTGGAATTCCCTCTCCTTAAATATTTAGGCCTTTGTGTTATCATGCTAAGTGATCTTACAGGAAGCCTGGGCCTGTATCTTCACAGCAGGCCTGTGTAAATGAACTGTGTGTCATGTTCTGTGCTGGGGGGAGAGATAGGGGATATGGAGTAATGGTGCGATTTATCTTATGGTTTTAAGTCCAAAAATGTGTTGAAAGTCCTCTTTCTGGAACATTTCACAATGAAGAATGTTATCTATGATAAAGTAAAAGGAGTTAAAGCCAAATTGTTAACCCTTTGAGCACCAGAGGGGTGTGCAATACTATTCTAATATGTTCCATAGACAGTTAAACAGAGTCGTAAAGGGATAGTAATGTTTCACAAAAACAGCAGTTCCAATTAATCTTCATTGTATTTGGGTCATGGAGAGTGTTATTTCAATACTGTCAGAGTTGTAGTTCAAGAGTAATTGAATGATAAAGTATCCCCCTCCCGCTCCTTTTACCTAGTGTAAGCCGCCTCCCCTCAGATGTGGAATCTGGTCACTTGACCGGACAGGTCGCAGCAAGGGACAATCTTCTTACTGTGAGAACAATGAAAACCCTGCCCCCCTTGACAGGTTTTTCCTTATGATCACTGAAGATTATCCCTCTCTGTGATCCATCCGGACAGTCTTGCTGCTCTGAGGTGAACAGTGTGACATCAGTAAAAGGAGCGGGAGGGGGATACTTTATCATTCAATTACTCTTGAACTACAACTCTGACGGTATTGAAATAACACTCCTCATGGCCCAAATACTATGAAGATTAATTGGAGCTGCTTTTATTATAAAACATTACTATCCCTTTAAAACAATTATGCACATCGAAGGTTCCTCTTAATCCTCTGAGTGCCAGAGATGTGCACAACGCATTTCAAGGCAATGAGTTGTGCATCTCACTGGCACTCAAAGGGTTAAGGCGGACATGCCACCCTAATGCAAGTTTAGTATGTTTAACCCTTTGAGTGCCAGAGGGATATGTAAAGCAATAATATCATTTTTCTTTTGTACATCCACATACCTGGGAACTTTTTCTTCTGGCGTCTCCGGAGGGGGAGGCCTATGGTGCCGTTGAGGAGGACAAATGACGCAATTTGCTTAAAAAAGGGGGTGGGGCTTAATCACGACTTGGGGCGGGGCTTCAGACAAGTGTAAAAGTATAGGAAAATAGGCTGGAGAAGGAGAAGAAGTGGGCGGGGAGTGGGTGGAACAATAGGGAAGGAGCACCAATGGGCAGAGTTTCTTAAATGGATAGTAATACATAGTTTTATTTTTATTTTATTTTGTAGGCATTAAAAAAACTTGAAGAATGATATAAGTCTTATCTCTCAAGCCTTTATGGTTTGAGAGATATTCACAAGCAAAGTTTCCCCTCACTGACCAAAACGGTCATGTCTGCCATCTAGCTGTCAGATTTGGAATCCAGTCCGTGGACCGGTCATGGCTCTACAGCAGAGCTGAGATCGCGAGATATAATAAGAACTATTTCATTTGAATAGTCTACAAAGTGTGCCTGGTTTGCAAGAACACTTTTTAGACCCTTCCAATGAAATAGCTATTTTTATATCTTACGATCTCGGCTCTGCCGAAGAGCCACCGGTTGATCTGCGGACCGGATTCCAAATCTGACAGCTAGATGGCAGACTTGACCGTTTTGGTCAGTGAGGGGAAACGTTGCTTGTGAATATCTCTCAAACCATAAAGGTTTGAGAGATTAGACTTACATCGTTCTTCAAGTTTTTTTAATGCCTACAAAATCAAATAAAGCTAAAATGAAGTATTACTATCCCTTTAAGAAACTGCCCACACCCCGAAGAATTGGACTCTGCACCCGAAACCTGGTAATGCAGAGTCAAACCCAGAATCTCCGGGGCAAATCCAGAGAGTTCCCAGCTATGGTACATACAGCCCAATGACCGCAAACTCATCATGGTTTTTTCATGTGCAAATAACTGAAAGGTAACGTGTGAACAGGACTCAACCAGTATTTTTGCAACGGTGACCCATTTAGCCTACAGCGATGAACGGATGGAGAACAAATACTTTTCTCTCTTATACTTTAGTAATTTCCTGTGAAACTCACAACCTGGTGACTAAGTAAGAAATGTATTTTGGGCGTGCAATCAAAAGAGCCAACTGCATAAAGGATGCTTCTCCAGCAACACAAATCTATATCTCCTGCAGCCTGGGATAGCAGGAAGCGATCACTCCTTTACTATGACAAGTGTTCGCTTGCCAGAGATCCATGGATAGCCCATGTACTGGAAAGACAAGAGTGCTTATGTTTAAAGGGATAGTAATGTTTCACAAAAACAGCAGCTCCAATTACTTTTCAAGGTATTTGGGCCATCGAGAGTGTTATTTCTATACTGCCCGAGTTGTAGTTCAAGAGTAATTGAACAATAAATTATCCCCCTTCCGCCCCTTTTACTGATGTAACACTGCTCACCACAGAGCAGCAAGACTGTCCAGATGGATTGCAGAGGGGGACAATCTTCAGTGATCATAAGGAAAAACCTAAAAAACCTGTCAACGGGGGCAGTGTTTTCTTTATGATCACAGTAAGAAGATTGTCCCTTGCTGTGAGTTGTCCGGTCAAGTGATCAGATTCCACATCTGAGGGGAGGTGGCTCATACTAGGTAAAAGGGGTGGGAGGGAGATACTTTATCATTCAATTACTCTTGAACTACAACTCTGACAGTATTGAAATAGCACTCTCCATTGCCCAAATACCATGAAAATTAATTGGAGCTGCTGTTTTTGTGAAACATTACTATCCCTTTAACCCCTTCTCGTCCGGTGACGTACCCGGACCGTCACGCTGGTCCGGCAGTTAAGGACCAGTGACGGTCCTGGTACGTCACGTACTATTACTCACCTCGCTCCTGCAGGAGCGCGGCGAGTAATACCGGGGACTGAATTTGATCGCTCCAAGACCGGATCGATCTCTTTCAGTCCCTGATTTCGGCGTGCTGCCCCACGTGGTCACGTGGGGCGGCACGCCGAAATTCCCTATCGGGTCCTTAAAGGACCACACACCCCGCGACCGCTGGTCGTTAAGGGGTTAAAGGAGAACACTCCAAATAATAACCATCCCACTAATGTTACTATGGCAAGAAAATTCTAATGACCCTTGTGAATGTTGTCCTTGTGTGTTTGTTCAAGAGAATGTCTTCAATCGTTCCTGCATGTAACGTCTGAGAAGGCGGGCAACAGCGCAGACACGTTGATGAAAAGACATCTGTGAGTCTGCGCTATCTGCCTGGTCTACTCCAGGATTGGTGAGGGGAGGTCCATTGTACCTTAAAGGAGCAGTAAACTTTATTTTATGAAAAAAAATATATTGTAGGGATTTTCCTATTGAGTAAAATAAGGGTCCTCCCACTGCCGAGAGATTTATATTTCCAGAGTTATTACAGTTTAAATCCATGTTTTTTTTTTTTTTTTTTTACATTAACAGTGCCCTCTAGTGGTCAAATTCTAATTAGATTTCCTGTTAGATTCTAATGGAGAGGAAAGTCAGAAAAGTCACAGACATACAGTTCTCCATTGAATGTGATAGAAACTACCTGTCACTTCCTGTCAGTTAGAACTATCAGGAAGTAAACAAAGTAAATTCACTTCCTGTCAGTTAGATCTATCAGGAAGTAAACAAAGTAAATTCACTTCCTGGTTATTTAAACTGATATAAATTTTGAATAAAACATCTGACAGCGATGGGATTGACCTTGTTTTATTCAGCAGGAAATGCTCTATAAAATATGTGTTTTCATAAAAAATAGTTTACTACTCCTTTAAGGTACAGGAAGGGACTGACGGCGCAGATGCACAGAGCGTTTACAGCAAGATCCCTGCCGCTGATGCCTGCTGAACAAGTTGTATTTCTCAATAATGCCGGACTTATTCAGCATAATAATAGTATGTATATGAGTATTGCTATGTTAATAATGATTTGGGGGGCACTTGAATTTTGATGAAAGTTCCTCTTTAAAGTTACTGTTACCAACTAGCCATCAAATACATTTTATATACTGATATTTTAAAGTGGAACTTTCAGTTACTAATGTCACCCTTGAATTATTAAACATATGGCGCCTAGCATCCGAATACATGTATTACCTCTGTATAGTACCGCATTCTAAAGAAATCTTTAATCTTAGGAGACTGACGGGCAGGTTAGTGAAGTCTGCGCTGTCAGTCCCTTCCGGTTACCTTGTGGCGCACTGCAATGCTTCTGGAGACCGGGACTGACAGCACAGGCGTGTAGACAATATGTCTGCTCTGATACCTGGCTTCCGGTCTCCTAAGATGAAGGATTTCTTTAGAAAGTGGCACTTTACAGAGGAAGAACATGAATTAGGATGGTAGTCTCCATATGTTTAATTATTGAAGGGCGGCTTATTAGTAACTAAAATTTCTGCTTTAACGAAATGTTTTGGAGACCTCATTCCCATCCAAGGGGTTAACCAAGCAAGGGGGTGGGGGGGATTGACAGTCCGATTGTCCGGATTACACAAGGATTTCATTACTAGGGTTCAATGGAGATTTCATTTGAAACTAAAAAGTTCCACCGCGGTTTGAGAACAGTTTAAAGGGATAGTAATACTTAAAATGTAAAAAAAAAAAAAAAAAAAAACGTTGTAGGGTTTATCCCCCTGAGTAAAACAAGTGTACTCCCACTGCTGAAATGTGTTTCATTCAAAAGTTATTAATTTTCAAAGTTGAATTTTTTAGGTGGCCTAAAATTGTACAGTGGCGCTGTTGCTACACCATCTTATGGAGATTCATGGTCCCGGGACCAGAGCTGTTCATAGGATGGTGTAGCAACAGCGCCACTGTACAATTTTAGGCCACTGTGATATTGCATCTAAAAAATTCAACTTTGAAAATTAATAACGTAGTATATCAACCCATATTTCATATGATAACAGATGCATTATCTATTACCTATTTAAGTATTTTTGTTAACCCTTTAAGTGCCAGAGGGGTACCCAACGCATTGCAAAGCAATGCTTTGAGTACAGCTCTGGCATTCAAAGGGTTAATATACACAGAGACACACACACACATACGTACTGCATAAGGGTTAAAATGCAGAGAGCCAGATTTAAACCAGTTAGACCTGCAGGTGTCCTTGTATAAAGGAAAACACACGTTGAAGGGTACAGGGAGGAGGGGCAGGGGTGTGTGAACCTTTGACCCTCCCCTTTAACCCTTTTGAGAGCTAGAGAGGCATGCAAAGGAATTTACAGCTCTCCGGCCTACTAAAAAAAAAGGTAATTAACACTGGAGAGGCAAGCAAGGGAATGCTTTTTTCTGTTCCCCCTCCTAAACGAATGGAGTTAAAAATAAACAACAATTGAATTATAGGTGTCAAGTTTGCTCTTTCCACACAAGTCAAGTGCCTGGGGATGTGCTAGTGATCAGTTCACTTTGTAGCGCAGCAGAGCAAACATCAAAGGGTTCCGCATGAGTAACATTCACACGAAAACATTTGCAGAAAAAAAATAACTATACTTACTCTTCCCAGGCTACTTTAACTTGTTACTGAAGTTATTTAAGTCAACCATAAAAAAAGACAAGTGATCTTGCTTGTGAAAAATACATGTACGGATTTAAAAATGTGTCATATAGACAGGATCCATCAAATAATTTTGTTGATGCACGCATCCTAAATGATGGTCTTAAAGGGATAGTATTACTTCAAAATTACTATTCCTCATATTGTAGCCCTTAATAAACTGAGTTAAATGACACCAGCGGCATCTCTCAGACCTTTATGGTGTAAGAGATAGCCGCTTTCAAAGTTTCCTCTCCCCTGCTGTCAGCGTTCTGCTGTCAGCAGGAGAATCTGGTCCCGGGACAATCGGAGGCTCTTAAACAGAGCCGATATCTCATTATAGAAGGAAAAATGATTAACTGAAACAGTCTTGTACGTGTGTTTGGTTACCAAGCAGACGTAGAAGACTGTTTCAATGAATCATTTTTCCTTCTATAACGAGGTATCGGCTCTGCTGAAGAGCCCCCGCTTGATTCAGAGACCGGATTCCCCTGCTGGCAGCAGAACGCTGACAGCAGGGGAGAGGAAACTTTGAAAGCGGCTATCTCTTACACCATAAAGGTCTGAGAGATACCACTGGTGTCATTTAACTCAGTTTATTAAGGGCTGCAATATGAGGGATAGTAATTTTGAAGTAATACTATCCCTTTAAAAGGCAACGATTACATTTTACGGTCTGCTCCTATGGGAATTTTTATTTACCGTAAAATCTCACGTATAATACGCACATTTTTGGACCTTATGTGAAATGTGGGGTGTGTGTGTGCGTATTATAAAGAGAAAACATCTATTTATTTTTACACAAAAGCCAAAATTTTCCTTTCTTCCCTGCTTACCGATGGCTGCCTCTCACCCTCCGGTGTCCAAATTCAGCATCCTGACAGGGTCCCAGTGGGCAGCATGCTTGCATCCGCCACCTGCTTCCAGCATGGCCCTTTCAGGACGTCCGCTGCCCAGCCAATGGTACTGTCTTGCGAGGACTGCAGGGTGCTCGCAGGGCAATACCATAGATCCAATGCGTATAGCTATGTGACAGGGGAAACAAGGGGGCGTATTATACATAGGCACTCTTGTTTTCCCCTAAAATCTTGGGTGTAATATACACCTGTGTATTATACCTGAGATTTTACGGTATTTTATGTGCTGCAGTTGGTTTACCCCATATTTGTCCCGTGTGGTGCAGTTGGTTTACCCCAAAATTGCACCCACATCTTCTTAGTAAATCAGATTCAAATAATTTGACCCTCCCTGCCTCCTCCCCACTCTGTTATTACGAAATTGTTTGTCCAAAGAATATGTCCAGTGACCAGATATCCTGTATATCAACTGGACCTGGGTATAAAGTACCCACCAATATTTATGTTTTATTATTAAAGTGGACCTGCAAGCAACACAACTGTTGGTCTCATTAAACATTTATTCAGACTGCCTACAACAGACAGGATCCACATTTTTTTTCAGCTGTGGACTACATGATCAGAAATCGATATGTGTAAGGGCTGCATTAATTTATTTATTGGCAACAATGGCGATTTATAGCTATTCAAAAATTTAAAACATCAGGCATGCCGCATTTGGCCCACGGTCCGCACGATGGACTCTCAAGGCCTACAACTTTAGAGAGTTTTAATTTAGAAATCGGCTTTGTTCTCCGACTTGGTGTGTATATGACTGCATGCATGAGTGCGTGCATGTGTGTGTGTCAGTGTGCATGCATGCGTAAATATGTATATGTGTGCATGAATGTGTTTATGCCAATGTATGTATGTGTATATGCATGTATGTGTCTGTTTATGCATGTGTTTTTGTGTGTACTTGTGCATACATATATTTGTATATGTATGTATGTATGTATGTATGCATGTACGTGTCCATGTGGGTACGCGTGCGCGTCAGTCGCTGTCTATTTTAGTGATCTCCTACAGTGTGGTAGAATTCCACATTTTCCACAGTCATGTCCCATAAAGTTGTGGTTGAGTAAAAATGCGCAGCAGGGTAACAGCCCATGTATTCATAAAAAAATGGAAAACTACTCAGGGTAGAGCAACCAAGGTAACAATACACGTTTTTTTGAGGTTTGTTTTCTAACTGAAACTGGGTGGTTGTGTAACAGGATTTTTTTTTCCAGTGGGGAACAAATTAATCTTTATGTATACACTGAAGTCCATCTTTGTATTAATAGATCAGGCAGTGAAATTGCCAAGAAAAATCCACCCCATTTACAAAAACCTCTTTCAGGGAAAATAAGGCATGAAGTCATTGCTCCGAGATGCAGTGGAAACACATCCTTAATGGTCTCAAATCTGTGTATAAACAAGAAGCCGAGGGGAAAGCCTTTCCAGTCTGGGCAACGCCAGCAAAACCTATTTCAATAAGGGGCAGTGTGTCAAAGGATTACATTGATCCAGAGGTAGCAACCGAAAAAAGGAATGAAAATCAGGACTAGGGATATCCCTCTTAAAGGGATAGTGATGTTTCATAATAAAAGCAGCTCTAATTAATCATCGTAGTATTTGGACTTTGGAGAGTGTTATTTCAATTCTGTCAGAGCTGTAGTTCAGGAGTAATTCAATGACAAAGTGTCCTCCTCCTGTCCCTTTTACTGATGTAACACTGTTCAGCCAGATCAGAATGGAGGTGCCCAGGTAGACTGCAGAGAGGGACAATCTTCAATTAAGATAAGGGAAAAAGCTGAAAAACTTGTCAAGGGGGCAGGGCTTTCATTGTTCTCATAGGAAGAAGATTGTCCCCTTCTGTTATCTGTCTGGTCTATGGACTGCATTCCACATCTGAGAAGAGATGGCTTACACTAGGTAAAAGGGGCGGGAGGGGAAACTTTGCTTGTGAATATCTCTTAAACCATAAAGGTTTGAGAGGTAAGACTTATATCGTTCTTCATGTTTTTTTAATGCATACAAAATAAAATAAAGATAAAACGAAGTATTACTATCCCTTTAAAGGGATAGTAATGTCTCAATATAAAATCAGCTCCAATTATTCTTTATAGTTTTGGGTCCATGTAGAGCAGTGGTATTATCATTCTATATGAAGTGTAGTTCCAGAGTAATCCTATATAATAATTCACTAGGATGTTTGTCACGATACAGTCATGCGCAGTAGAGACTGCCTGCGTTCGCTTGCATCGCGTGAGTGAGGCAACGCAAGACTGCATCGCATGTAGCAGTGAGGTAGCAGCCGCTTAACCCTTTGAGTGCCAGAGGGGTACGTGACGCATTGCAAAGCAATGCGTTGAGTACCCCTCAGGCACTCAAAAGGTTAACATTACTCGGACCTTGGCCTGTGTACACAGGCTTTTACACTAGTTGAATTATAAAGTGTCCCACTCCCGCCCTATTGTAAGCCACCTCTCCTCAAATGTGGAATCTGGTTGCTTCATAAGGTAGCTCTCAGTGAGGGACAATCTTCTGGCTGTCTGCATAAGGAGAACCCCGCCCCCTTGAAGGAGGAGGACAGGTTTTACCTTATCCTAACAGAAGACTGTCCCTCGCTGTGATCCATCCCGACGGTCTTGCTGTGCAGCTTTACATAGGTAAAAGGGGCGGGAGGGGGACACGTTGATTCAATTACTCTGGAACTACACATCAGAGAATAATAATAACTATCTACATGGCCCAAAAACTATAACGAATAATCTGAGCTGCATTTATTTTAAAACATTGCTAACCTTTAAAGTGATAGTAATACTTCAAAATTTTTAAATTTAATTCAATAGATTAGTACTATCTTAAAACAAAAGATGACATGTTCTCTTTTAAAGTGATAGTAATACTTGAAAACTTTTACATTTAATTCAATAGATATTTTAAAAATACATTAATTGTGCCATTTTCGATCTCCCAAACCTTTATGGTTTGGGAGATATAAGTCTGCAAAGTGCCCCCTTCCCTCCCCCTTGTACCGACGTCAGCTTTCAAACTCAGAGACGGAGATTGCAGTCCAAAGACCATCCTGCGGCTCTTCAGCAGAGCCATGACAGCGGTAGTTACAAAGAAATGCTTCATTTGAACGGTCTACAACGTGTGCTTGCAAACCAGGCACACGTTGTAGACCGTTCAAATGAAGTATTTCTCTGTAACTACCACGATCGCGGCTCTGCTGAAGAGCCGCAGGACGGTCTATGGACTGCGATCTCCGTCTGTAAGCTTGAAAGCCGACGTCAGCACATGGGGAGGGAAGGGGGCACTTTGCAGACTTATATCTCCGAAACCAAGTATTACTATCACTTTAAAGGGATAGTAATACTTCGTTTTAACTTTATTTTATTGTGTAGGCATTAAAAAAACATTAAGAATGATATAAGTCTTATCTCTCAAACCTTTATGGTTTGAGAGATATTCACAAGCAAAGTTTCCCCCTCCCGCCCCTTTTACCTAGTGTAAGCCATCTCTTCTCAGATGTGGAATGCAGTCCATAGACCAGACAGATAACAGCAGGGGACAATCTTCTTCCTATGAGAACAATGAAAACCCTGCCCCCCTTGACAAGCTTTTCAGGTTTTTCCCTTATCTTAATTGAAGATTGTCCCTCTCTGCAGTCTACCTGGGCACCTCCCTTCTGATCTGGCTGAGCAGTGTTACATCAGTAAAAGGGGCGGGAGGGGGATACTTTGTCATTCAATTACTCTTGTACTACAACTCTGACAGAATTGAAATAAGACTTTCCAAAGTCCAAATACTATGATGATTAATTAGAGCTGCTTTTATTATGAAACATTACTATCCCTTTAAAAGAGGAGAGTTCGTACCGTGTTAGCCGTAGAAATATAGGAGGCATGCCTGAGGAAGAGACCTACGGTCTTGAAAGCTTGCATTTAAATCTGCTTAGTTAGCCAATAAAAGGTATCAAAAACTATATTTGCCCACTTTAAAAGAGAACATATAATCTTTTGATTTATGTAAATGCGATAGTACTAATCGGTAGGGAGTATCAGGTGGGAGGGAGACAGTGTGGAATGTTAACCCTTTATGCATTGCGTACCCCTCTGGCAATCAAAGGGTTAATACAGTAAGGCATGCCAGACAGTTCTGTCTAATGTCCACACGCTGACAGATAAATAAAGAATGGTTAATGGAAAAGTAGCCGTTTTTGAAATCTCATTCAAAAATTACACGTTTGTTACGGAGACGATTCCACTTTATATTAGACCTGTCACTACTGCATAACTTTGGTTAATTCACAGGGGATACAAAACCACCTATATGTTATGCTGGTCATCTGTTTGTAATATAAATATTTTATTGAGAAATCAACCTTTTTTGATGACAAAGTCTGCCACTTTATGCTAATTAGCTATTTGCAGGGCTAATGTTAACATTCTGTACCACGCTTCAGTCAGAAGTAATTACACAGAAAACTTGTATTTATTTGGATTCAAGACTGCTTGCAGTAAGGTGGCGCTCTCGCTATTGTTGCCTGAGAAGATTTGAATATCTTAGACACATGCTTTTCCTAGATGGCAGAAGCAACAGCGCCACCTGGCTGAAAACCATTTGAAGTGGTTATCAGAACAATGACAGCACTGCGTTCCTTGCCCCTCTGGCATTCAAAGGGTTAATAAATTTTGAAATAAGCACATCTCAGTATCCTTGTCTTATACATCTGGAAGAGCCACAGTTCGGGTTTACTGCTTCTTTTTAAGAAATACATACAATGAACTTAAGGTAAACATTTAAAAGTGACTTCGCTCTTTTTATCCCTATAGAGGTCTCTGAAAGGCTCATGATTTCCTGACATTCCTATTTCCTGCTAGACTTCCTTCCCCCAAAACAAGTCTCTTAATCTACGTGAGTATTAAAGACAGGAAGTTTCATTCTGAGCCATAAGTCCTGTGAATTATCAACCGCTAGGATCTGTATTCCTCCGATTCAACTTCAAAAGAATCATAGAAATATGTAAACATTGTGAAAAATGTATATTGATTATTAGAAAGTGAATGCTCTTACGGAGCCCTATGGGCCTTATTAATCATAGTAAAGAGAAGGTGGTGGTGGTGGTGTAAATGAAAATCTCCATCAATGCAAATGGGGCTTTATCCCTTTGAATGCTACGGAGGTCTCCAACGCATTGCTTTGCGGGTTAAAGGGACAGTAATACTTGCAAATTACTAATCCCCATATTGTAGCTGTGTTAAAAAGAAAATTATTGCCCCCAGTGTCATCTATCAAACCCTTATGGTTTGAGAGATAATAGCGCTCAAAGTTCCCCCTCCCTCCCCCTTCCCTAACTGAACGCTGACTGCAGGGATATCCTGTATTACTTGCATCAGGCGTCTCTGCAGCATTACCGAGATCGCATTTATAAAAAAGAAATCTTGTTCTAAAACGGTCTTCTACATGTGCTTGCAAACCAAGCGCACGTAGAAGACCATTTCAGTGAAAGAATTCTTTTTTTATAAACACGATCTCGGCTCGGCTGCAGAGCCGCCTGATGCACATAAGACTGTCATACGACAGTTTCCCCTGCAGTCAGCGTTCAGACAGGGAAGGCGGAGGGAGGGGGGAAATTTGAGCGCTATCATCTCTCACACCAAAAGGGTTTGAGAGATGACACTTGGGGCAATAAGTTTCTTTTCAACAAAGCTACAATATGGGGATTAGTAATTTGCAAATATTACTATCCCTTTAAACTCCCCATTTAAATCCGTGTCAGTTTATGAAATTGTTAAACCGCCCTCCGACAGTGCAGTTGGTTTGCTCCAGAACCTTATCTATTTAGCTGGATAAATAAGAGCCTACGGATAGTATTCAACTGAACCCCTGCAAAACTGAACACAGCACCGCTTACCTTTCTTTACTTTCTTTTGCAACTTGATGGTATCGGATGATTTCTTCTTTATGTCTGCACGAGCCTTTTTATATTCTGCAAACAACACACAGATCTTATGAAGCAACATTATCTTAATGTCTGCAGAATCTTTCATTACATACGTGGCAAACTGTTCCTTTTTTTTTACCCTTTGAGCATCACATAGGTATCCAAAGCAGATACCTCTCTCTGTGGCACTCAAAGGGTTACATTTTATTAAAAGTCAGACCTCGTGATGGGGCATCAGGACCCCTCCTGATGCCCCCCAGCTACGGATTGGCTGGGCGGTCATCAGGAGGGGTCTTGATGCCCCACTGTGAGGTCTGATTTTTTTTTTTTTTAGTAGCAAAGTTGACGTGTATCCAATTGGCTGAGGAGGTGGCTCAGACTGTGTATTGGGTTGAGGAGGCAGGTCCTCCTTCTGAGGCAAATTACATTGTGCTTTTCAGCCAACCGAAACCCCGCCCCACACATTCCATTAGCTGGCTACTGTCAGTAAGCCCACCCAGGGGTGTGGCTGTTACCAATCCAGAAACCCTTTTCAAGGATAGCCTTTATATTATTTATAATAATTTTATATAATTTATATCTATCTATAGGTATGGGAAACATCAGCCTGCAAGTACATCTAACAGGGCAGGATTTCAGAATATCCCTTCTTGAGCACATACGGTTCAACCAATGGCACGCACCTCCTATTAATGCCTGCTTACCTTAATCTGTTCAGAAAATCCTAATGGCGATTATGACTCAATTTAGTTGTACTGGTTTCCCAAAATTAAAGGGGAATTATACCTCAGTAATAAGTTGCTCTTATTTAAACCAAATGATTTAGCCAAGTTTTGTTCACAGAGCAGCCAGGTTCATCTATAATTGTTTATTTTAGAGCAATTGATCTCTACTGTATTTCAGTGCTACTAACTTTTACAGTCTGATAAAGACTGATAACAGCTTGTTTCCCTTACAACCTATTCAGGCCTACTGAGGCTTAAAGGGACAGTAATGTTTTATAATAAAAGCAGCTCTAATGAATCTTCGTAGTATTTGGGCCATGGAGGGTGTTATTTCAATTCTGTCAGAGTTGTAGTTCAAGAGTAATTGAATGATAAAGTATCCCCTTCCCGCCCCTTTTACTGATATAACACTGCTCAGCTTAGAGCAGTGGGGTGGTGCCCAGCTAGACTGCAGAGAGGGACAATCTTCAATTAAGATCAGGGAAAAACCTGAAAAACCTGTCAAGGGGGGCAAGGCTTTCATTGTTCTCACAGTAAGAATATTGACCCTTGCTGTGAACTGTCTGGTCTGTGGACTGCATTCCACATCTGAGGAGTGAGGGTTTACACTAGGTAAAAGGGACAGGAGGGGGAAACTATCATTCAATTAACAACTCTGACAGTATTGAAATAACACTCTCTATGGCTCAAATATTATGAAGATTAATTGGAGCTGCTGTATTTGTGAAACATTACTATCACTTTAAAGTGTTAGTAATGTCTTACATAAATAAAAAGTAATATTGTAGATCAGGGCTTATAATTTTAAGTCCTTTGCCACTAGCCAGACCTGAAAAGTTACTCGTCACTGCAAGCCAAAACATACCCACCAGGGCTGAATTTCTACTCGCCAGGGCTAAATTTTCACTCGCCATTGGCTAGTGGAGAGTGGAAATTTTGAGCCCTGTTGTAGATAATCCACAAAGAAATCGATTGGTGCTAGTCCGCTCTCTCAAACCTTTATGGTTTAAGAGACAGAATGTTTTAAAGTTCTCCTCTCACTGATGTCAGCTGTAAAGCGGACAGCAGCAAATTTGTGTGGGCTGATTTGAGCCGGCTCTTCAGCAGAGCCGAGATACCGAAATCTAAAAAGAAATGCTTCATTGGAACGGTCTGCAAAGTGTGTCTGGTTTGCAAGCACACTTTGTAGACCATTACAGTTAAGTATTTCTTTTTAGATTTTGGTATTTCGGCTCTGCTGAAGAGCTGCCTGACGGTCCCCGGACCAGGATATTCTGCTGTCAGCTGACATCAGGGAAAGGGGAGGGGGGAGTTTAAAATGTTATATCTCTCAAACCATAAAGGTTTGAGAGATAGGACTTGTACCATTCGAATTATTTTTGAATTATCTACACTATTACGTTTTATTCATGTAAGACATTACACTTTAATGATTTCTGTGAGGTGGCATGACCTAGAGGCCGGCTTGAATAGAGATCACTGTATACAGTAATCTGCAGATATAAAGCAAAAAATAAATATGCAGACATACTTGACTGCTGTGTAAAGGATATCTACCTAGTCAAGCCAACCTGTTTAAAGGGATAGTAATACTTAATAATTACTAACCCCTATATTAAAGTAATATTAAAAATAAATGTATTGACCCCAGTGTCATCTCTGAAACCTTTATGGTTTGAGAGATAATAGCTCCTAAAGTTGCCCTCCCCCCTTCCCCGAAGTCAGTGTTCTAGCTGCCTGCAGGGAAGCCTGTTGTACAACTGTCAGGCGGCTCTGCAGCAGAGCCAAGATCATGTTAATAATAAAGAAAGCTTTCACTGAAATGGTCTTCTACGTGTGCTTGGTTTGCAAGCACACGTAGAAGATCGTTTTAGTGAAAGATTTTTTTAATTTTTATTAACGCTATCTCGGCTCTGCTGCAGAGCCGCCTGATGATCATAAGATCAGATTTCCCTTCAGTCATCTACAACGCTGACTTCGGGGAAGGAGGAGGGAGAGGGCAACTTTAGGAGCGATTATCTCTCAAACCATAAAGGTTTGAGAGATGACACTGGGGGCAATACATTTATTTATAATAGGAATTTAATATAGGGATTAGTAATACTTAAGTATTACTATCCCTTTAACAAATTAATAGCCACTTATTCTGATAATATAATTTCCCTTTACTATTTAATTAATACTGGATAATATGCCCACAGAGGAAGACATGATTTCTGTTTTTCTCTATATAGCTCTCTAAATATATTAGATTATCTGTGATATGTCCCTAATCGCTGTAATTGAGAAGTGCGCCAGTCAGTCCCCAAGCAGGCATTAAAGAGAAAGCATCACTTAATATATAGTAAAATGTATATATGATGTTTATCTTCCTGAGTAAAAACAAGGTTACTCCCACTGCTCAGAGCGGTTTTATCAAAAGTTACATTTGATTTTTTTAGGTGCAGTATCTCAATGGCCTGAAATATTACAGTGGCGCTGTACTTCCCAGAGGATGATGTAGCAACAGCGCCACTACAATTTCAGGCCATTGAGATACTGCACCTAAAAGATGCACATTTGAGCTGTAATACCTTTTGAATAAAATACCTCTCAGCAGTGGAAGGAGTCCCCTTGTTTTACTCAGGAAGTCAAACTCAACAATATATATATATTTATATATTAAGTATTACAATCCCTGTAATATGCAACAACTTAAATATTTAACTGCACGAACACACACAAGACAGACAGGATGTCTCCACTGGCTTGCCTGGTAGCACTATTTAAAGGTATAGTAGGAATAAGTGCCTTTTTCTTTTTAACAAATTAAGCTAACTAGGTTAGTGCCCTTAAAGGGATAGTAATGTTTCATAATAAAAGCAGCTCCAATAAATGTTCATAGTATTTGGGCCATGGAGAGTGTTATTTCAATACTGTCAGAGTTGTAGTTCAAGAGTAAATGAATAATATAGTATCCCCCTCCCACCCCTTTTACCTAGTGTAAACCACCTCACCTCACATTTGGAATCTGGTCTTAAGACCAGACTATTCACAGCAAGGGATAATCTTCTTACTGTGAGAACAATAAAAAATAACCCTGCTCCCCTTGACAGGTTTTTCCTTATGCTCACTGGACAGTCTTGCTGCTCTGAGGTAAGCAGTGTTACATCAGTAAAAGGGGCGGGAGGGGGATACTTTATCATTCAATTACTCTTGAACTACAACTCTGACAGTAGTGAAATAACACTCTCCATGGCCCAAATACTATGAAGATTCACATTAAAAACAGCTCTGATTAAACATTATGGTCCCTATAGAGACAGGCGACGGTCCTGGCACATCACATACTTTTTACTTATAGCACTCCTGAACGGCCATTGCAGAGTGGCTGAAATGGGGTGATTTTGTGGCAAACCGACTACACCACAGGGAATAAAAATACAAATATAAATGGGACGTTTACCTTTTTTTTTTTTTTTTTTTTTTGGGGTGTGTAACACTGTGCAAAGGGTTAATGCATACATATATTCCAATGGTCTGGTGTGGTGGTGGTGTACATTTAGGAAGGCAATTATTGGGTGTCACATGCAGCTTGGGAATAGCTTGTTACTCTTCTGGGTAAAACTGGCTCTTTGAAAAACATAATTTTACCCAGAATCCTTTGCACCTTTATGTTGGAGACACATTCCTGCAGAACGAAACGTGTTTAGCCACAATGATGCCATCATTAGCTCCGTGCTCTTAAATACGGGGCTTTTGTGTAAGTCTCACATGCCTTGGGAGAGGTCCCATCAACATTTTTAGCATTGCCTGTGGGTCACTGTCGCCACACCTTTTAAGCCCTCAGATGCTAGATACCTGGGAACTCTCAGGATTTGACTTTCACCCAAATCTCAGGTTCTCTGGGTGAGGGGTTAAATTCCCAGGGTGAGGAGAGGCCAGTGTTGCCTATTATATATTCTGTTCCCCTTAACTCCGAAAAGTCTTGCTGCTCTGAGGTGAGCAGTGTTACATCAGTAAAAGGGGCGGGAGGGAGATATTTTATCATTCAATTACACTTGAACTACAACTCTGACAGTATTGAAATAACACTCTCCATTGCCCAAATACTATGAAGATTAATTGGAGCTACTTTTATTATGAGACTTGACTATCCCTTTAAAGACTGATGAAGCAATTAGCTCCTTAAGGACCCATTATGGTTCTGGCACGTCATGACGTGCCAGGACAGTCACGGATTTCAGGGCTCCCCGCGCGGCTGCACGCAGTTCGGGGAGCCCTGAACTGGATGCACAAATAAAAAAAAAATGTCCATGGTCCTTTAGAGCAAGCAGCCGGTCCTTAAAGAGTTAAGGGGAACAGAATATATAATAAGCAACACTGGACTCTCCTCACCCTGGGAACCTGAGATTTGGGTGAAAGTCAAATCCTGAGAGTTCCCAGTTATCTAGCATCTGAGGGCTTAACCCTTTGAATGCCAGAGGGATACGCAACCCATTGCTCTACAATGCATTGCATACCCCTCTGGCACGCAAAGGGTTAAAAGGTGTGGCGACAATGACCCACAGGCAATGCTAAAAATGTTGATGGGACCTCTCCCAAGGCATGTGAGACTTGCACAAAAGCCCCGTATTTAAGAGCACGGAGCTAATGATGGCCTCATTGTGGCTAAACACGTTTCGTTCTGCAGGAATGTGTCTCCCACGTAAAGGTACAAAGGATTCTGGGTAAAATTATGTTTTTCAAAGAGCCAGTTTTACCCAGAGGAGTAACAAGCTATTCCTGAGCTGCATGCTACACCCAATAATTCCCTTCCTAAATGTACACCACCACCACACCAGGCCAATGAAATATATGTATACATTAACCCTTTGCACAGCGTTACACATCCCTCTGACATCCCCCCAAAAAAAAAAAAGTAAATGTCCCATTTATATTTGTATTTTTATTCCCTGTGGTGTAGTCGGTTTGCCGCAGAATCACCCCACTTTCAGCCACTCTGCAATGGCCGTTCAGGAGCGCTATAAGTAAAAAGTACGTGATGCGCCAGGACCAACACTGGTCTCTATCGGGACAGTAATGTTTAATCAGAGCTGTTTTTAATGTGAATCTTCATAGTATTTGGGCCATGGAAAGTGTTATTTCACTACTGACAGAGTTGTAGTTCAAGAGTAATTGAATGATAAAGTATCCCCCTCCCACCCCTTTTACGGATGTAACACTGCTCACCTCAGGGCAGCAAGACTGTCCCAATGAATCACAGAGAGGGATGATCTTCAGTGATCATAAGGAAAAACCTGTCAAGGGGGCAGGGTTTTCCTTATGATCACAGTAAGAAGATTGTCCCTTGCTGCGACCTGTCCGGTCAAGAGACCAGATTCCACATCTGAAGGGAGGCGGCTTACGCTAGGTAAAAGGGGCAGGAGGGGGAAACTTTATCATTCAATTACACTTGAATTACAACACTGACAGTACTGAAACAACACTCTCCATGGTCCAAATACTATGAAGATTAACTGGAGCTTATTTTATTGTGAAACATTACAATCACCCAATTGTACAGCGCTGCGGAATTAGTTGGCGCTATATAAATAAAGAATAATAATAATAATAATAATATCACTTGAAGGGGGGAGAAAAAAAAAAACAGGAATGGTCGTGGCACGTCGCAGGGTTGTTAACCCATTAAGGACCATTGCCGTGCCAGGATCGTCATGGCGGTCCAGCACTTAAGGACCAATGACGGTCCTGGCACGGCATGGAGTTCAGGTCTCCCGGTGCGGCTGCTCGCAGCTCCGGAAGCAATGAAAAAAAAAATGCCCCGTGGGGCGTGCGCCGGTCCTTAAGGGGTTAACTGCACATATTGTATCACCGCTAAACTAAATGCAAGCTGCTAAGTACACCTGTTGGCGCTATATAAATAAACATATAAAGCACAGCTACCTGTGACAGTTCTGAGATATCAATGAGACTGAAACCCATACTTCAAATCTGTAGCTGCCATATTGATATGTTGGGGGAAGTTGCAGCATGCGGTGTGTTGCAGTGTATGTTCTCTTTGTGACATGCCCCATACAACACGATTCACAGCTCATGCATTTGTCATGGGTTTCCGTAGCTGTGACAATGTCGCCTGTGTGCAAACGGCCTAACAAATTTTTCCAGAGATTCTTTTTCGGCCTTTTGGACCCCAACACTTAGTTTATGATACCTTTGTTTTTCACGACAGATAACCCTACAGCTCCGTAGAGCAAATCACTCTCTATGCAGTCTTATGCTCTCTTCTTTCTCTTGCAAATATTTATGTAACAGAGCAAACAAACAGCTCATTTAGGCTTTTCTCTGTGCTAGCATTGTATTAACTAATATTTGCAGAAGAACACAAGGTCCCAGCTTGGGCAGTCCTCACCGGGTCAAGGTTTAAGGACACGCTGAATCAGCACAGATGGAGGAGTCGGTTGCTTGGCCACTTATTGTCCTATCAAACCTCAAGTAGGGGTATTGCTGCAATCTGGCCTCTTGCATTACTAACTGAGAGCCAGAAGACTGAGCAACGCATTGCACAGCATTGCACTCCTTTAGCTCTCAGTTTGTAATCCTTCAAAACAAGTTACTTTTATAATAACAAACAAACAAAAAACAGCAGACGTGTAAGGCCAGATCTACATCCCCGGCTTCCCCAGGCATGGAACTCAAGGTGCCCTTAGCTCTGCCCATGAGCACACACTCCTCACATGGACCCACCCCCAATCCCATCCACTGTTTTTTGGCACATAAAATACCCTTTCCTATAACAAGCAAGAAGGGAAAAAGATTAACCCCTTGGTTGCTAGAGAGATCTCAATGCATTTTGCAGTCACCACATTCATAAATGTACCTAGAATACATACTAAATACCAACGCTCATAATAAGGAATAAGGACATTTTAATGATTTGTTTACAAAAATGAAGAACAACACTTTTTTTTTTATAAAAGATTGCTAAACAGACAGAAAGATGGACGGACAGACAGACAGACATAGATAGGCAGACAGATAGATAATAGACAGAAGATAGATAGATAGATAGATAGATAGATAGATAGATAGATAGATAGATAGATGTGAGATATATATCTATATATATAAAAGAAGACTTTGTGCCTGCCAAAACACACCCAGGGGTGGTATTAAGGAGGAGTTACTGTTCCCATTGGGTGATTCAATCATGCAGGGAGTTGGCCCGCCCCCACTATGCAGCCCACCCACCACTATCAAAGTCAGAAAAAAACAATATGGCCGCCACTTGCTCCTACACCACAGACAAACACACATGCCCCACTCACACAGCACCACACAAACACACACACATGCCCCACTCACACAGCACCACACAAACACACACACACATTCCCCACTCACACAGCACCACACACACATGCCCACTCACACAGCACCAAGCAGACATGCCCCCACTCACACACACAGCACCACATACACACACAAAGCCAGAAATACATATGGCTGACACACACACAGTCACTCACCCTGACTCCCAGAGGCCTCAGCAGGACCTGTAGTGCAGCACCAGAGGAACAAAATTGCACTCAAAGGGTTAAGGTAGGTCCTCATTGCTCAATTATTTCTTCACTGTCATCATTTGCCATGCAAGACACAGGACAGACAGCCATCAGATTCACACTTAACCCACTGACTGCCACAGGGTTGTGTATCAAGTTTTACCCCTCAGGGAGTGTGTTCAAACTCCTCACACTGTAAACTTGCATTTCTCTCACACTTCTCCTCCTTCCCCAGCCTATTACTAACACTTTTCCATATTATGTTAAGCCCCGCCCCCTACTCGCGATTAAGCCCCACCCACTTTTAACCCAGTTTGCCCCATTTGTCTCTCCACATCAGCACCACATCAGTCCCCTCTAGGGACTTCACAAGTCAGTGTTCCCAGGTATGAACACACTTCCCACTGCTATTTAACTCTGACATGCCTCTCTATACCTTAACCCTTTGAGTGCCAGAGGGGTACACAACTCATGAGCACATGTGTTTCTGCTCATATATGTTGCGTGTCTGTGTGTGTACATCTCTGTTACATATGTGTGTCCATATGTGCATCTCCAGTGTGTCTGTGTGTACATGTGTTTTGCATGTCTCTGCCGCTCACTGTGTGTATGTGCATACCTCCCAACATTTCACAGGGCCAAAGAGGGACACGTTAGTTTTAGGTAATATTATTGGGGGTGTGGCTGGTGGGCGGGGCATTAGTACGAATTTTTAGGTTATTTCATGACCTATTACTGGCTATTTATGTAACTGAATAAATGATTTAGTTCAAGACCAAAGTATTTTATTTGCACAGACTAATGTATACACACATATACTGCAGTTTATTGCTTTATTGCTGTAGAGCAAAGTAATACACACCACACAGTCAGGGCTGGTGCAAGGATTTTTGCCACCCTAGGCAAAACCTAATTTTGCCGCCCATTTCGCTCCGCCCCTTGTGTCCCACCCCTTTATACCCTGCCTACTTATACCCAACCTCTTTTCATGATTGTCCTCTCTCTGCCCCCTGAGCCACTCTGCCCCTGTTCTGGAAATGCCTGTAAGAGATGCCCCCCACCAGCTCCAACTTGCCCCTTATCAGCTTCACTTTGGCCCACCAGCTCCACTTTGCCCCTGTCAACTCCAACTTGCCCCCATCAGCTCCAACGTGCCCCCACCAGCTCCATTTTGCCCCCTCAGCTTCACTTTACCCCCTCAGCTCCAACTTACCCCCATCAGCTCCACTTTGCCCCCCATCCTCTCCAACTTACCCCCATCAGCTCCACTTTGCCCCCCATCCGCTCCAACTTGCCCCCATCCGCTCCAACTTGCCCCCACCAGCTCCACTATGCCCTCTCAGCTCCAACTTTCCACTATCAGCTCCACTATGCCCCCAGCGGCTCCAACTTGCCCCCATCCGCTCCAACTTGCCCCACCAGCTCCACTTGCCCCCCCTCAGCTCCACTTGCCCCCCCTCAGCTCCAACTTGCCCCCCCTCAGCTCCACTTTGACCCTCATCAGCTCCACTTTGACCCTCATCAGCTCCAACTTGCCCCCATCATCTCCAACTTGCCACCACCAGCTCCACTATGCCCCCTCAGCTCCAGCTTTCCCCTAACAGCTCCAACTTGCCCCCATCATCTCCACTTTGCCCCACATCTGCTCCAACTTGCCCCCTCAGCTCCACTATGCCCCCTCAGCTCCAACTTGCCCCCCATCACATACCTGTATCTCCCGCGCAGTCTTCTCTTCAGTAATGCAGAGCGCGGCTGGAGATCATGACTCCCAGCGCGCTCTGCATTACTAAAGATCCGACCAGATGAGGGAGCGCTGTAGCAACACAGGCCTGACTGTGTTGTGGTTCCTGGCGTGGTGTGTGGGCGCAGCTCTTCTCCGCTGCATGCCCACGCCCCCAGTACGTGTGCGCCCTAGGCCGGCGCCTACCTCGCCTATAGGTGGAGCCGGCCCTGCACACAGTCTGACCTCCTAAAAAGAGGGACAACAGGGTGGGAAAGAGGGACAGAGGGATTTGGCCCTCAAAGAGGGACTGTCCCTCCTAAAGAGGGACACTTGGGATGTATGGTATGTGTCTGCCTGTATGCTGCATATGTCTGTGTTTATCAGTGTGTCTGCATTTCAAACACATGCGCCCAATGGTCATAACATGACGGGCAACGCCGTCCCATGTTGCTAGTATATATATATATATGAGCGATATGAGATAGATAGGCAGACAGATAGATAGATAGATAGATAGATAGATATGAGATATATATATATATATATATATATATGAGCGATATGAGATAGATAGGCAGACAGGTAGATAGATAGATAGATAGATAGATAGATAGATAGATAGATAGATAGATAGATAGATATGAGATATATATATATGAGCGATATGAGATATATATATATGAGCGATATGAGATAGATAGGCAGACAGACAGAAGGCAGATAGATAGATAGATAGATAGATAGATAGATAGATAGATAGATAGATATGAGATATATATATGAGCGATATGAGATAGATAGATAGACAGACAGACAGAGACAGATTGAAGATAGATAGATAGATAGATACACAGACAGACAGATAGAAGGCAGATAGATAGATAGATACACAGACAGACAGATAGAAGGCAGATAGATAGATAGATAGATAGATAGATAGATAGATAGAAGGCAGATAGATAGATAGATAGATAGATAGATAGATAGATACACAGACAGACAGATAGAAGGCAGATTAGATAGATACACAGACAGATAGAAGGCAGATTAGATAGATAGATAGATAGATAGATAGATAGATAGATAGATAGATAGATAGATAGATAAAGAGCGGGAACCAATAGTGCCTGATCACTGAGAGTAATAATATTAGAATTATATAGATGTAAATGTACTCACATTTACATCTGTTTCATTCTAATTACTCTCAGTGATCAGGCACTATTGGAGCCCGCTTTGTGTGTTTTTTGTTTTACATGTTCCTGGGCCTGTTGGGGAGAGCAGCCTACGTTCGATCTGTGAGATACTAGATGCTGTATAGGGAAGCAGCTTAGATAGATAGATGGATAGATAGATAGATGGATAGATCGATAGATGGAGAGACAGATATGAGATAGATCAATCGATAGATAGATAGGAGACAGATAGATCGATCGATAGATATGAGAAATAGATAGATAGATAGATGGAGAGATAAATAGATATGAGATAGACAGATAGACAGATATGAGATAGATAGATAGATAGATAGATAGATAGATAGACAGATATGAGATAGATAGACAGATATGAGATAGATAGATCTGACTGCTGTATGAAGGGTACTTATCTAGGCATGTCCATCTGTTAATCCTTTGAGTGCCAGAGGGGTATGCAACGCAATGCGTTGTATACCCCTCTGGCACTCAAAGGGTTAACCACATTTAGATCTACTTATTCTTTGGGTACATTTCCTCTTTACAACACAACACAGCACTGGATTAAACGAGAGCAAGGAAAGAAATCAGTCTCTTTCTCACCTTTTGCATGATCCTTATCAAGCTGGTTTGCAATCTTCTTCCACTCTTCAATTTTGATTTCCATGGGATTTATCAAGCTGTCCGTCAGAGCTCTACAGAAAGATTCAAACGTAAGGCAGATAAGTGAGAGGCCAGAGGGATAATTGAGAGAGGGGCATCAACCCTACACATCTCCACCTGTGTTGGACTACAAACCCCCATCATGATGAGAACTGTAGTCCAATGACAGCTGCAGAATCACAGGCTGACCACATCTTCTACAGACAGCTTTCTTTTATTTACTCAAAGAAATACACCCCCAAAATACTAATTTTAATATGGAACACAAGTGGGGTTATGCACTAAGGCGTGATAAAGAGGTGATAACGTGGAGATACCTTCTCCAGTGATATCACTTCTCCAGTTCCCATGTTAGTCAAAGGTGGAGAAATCTTTGTGCATAGGATCCATAGAATAACATAGGAACTGGAGAAGTGATATCACTGGAGAAGTCATCTCCGCTTTATCACCTCTTTATCACACCTTAGTGCATCTCAACCAAGATGTTTTTTCACAAATAATTACAGGAGACACTTTGTGGGTGCAGTACCTCCATCACCCTGAACTTATACAGTGGCGCTGTTGCTACGACTAACGATAGCTGCCAATAGACAGCAGAAGCAAGAGCACCACTATAAACTTCAAATCACTTTAAAGGGATAGTAATACTTTGTTTTAACTTTATTTTATTTTGTAGGCGTTAAAAAAACATGAAGAACGATATAAGTTTTATCTCTCAAACCTTTATGGTGTGAGAGATATTCACAAGCAAAGTTTCCCCTCCCGCCCCTTTTACCTAGTGTAAGCCATCTCTTCTCAGATGTGGAATGCAGTCCATAGACCAACAGACAACAGCAGGGGACAATCATCTTCCTATGAGAACAATGAAAGCCCTGTCCCCCCTTGACAAGCTTTTCAGGTTTTTCCCTTATCTTAATTGAAGATTGTCCCTCTCTGCAGTCTACCTGGGCACCTCCCTTCTGATCTGGCTGAGCAGTGTTACATCAGTAAAAGGGGCGGGAGGGGGACACTTTGTCATTGAATTACTCTTGAACTACAACTCTGACCGAATTGAAATAACACTCTCCAAAGTCCAAATACTATGATGATTAATTAGAGCTGCTTTTATTATGAAACATTACTATCCCTTTAAGTATAACACCCCAAGTTTCAGCAGCAATAAATTCTAAACAAAACATTTGCCTTTTTATAATCAGTCCCTCTGGCACTCAAAGGGTTAAAATGGTTATCTTTTGAACAAAGACAAAAGGGGCATAATGAATAGGATTTTTTTTTTTTGACACAGTAAAGTGAGGGATTATCAATAAGACATTCCCCCCAACATTTCAAATGGACAAAGAGGGACTGCAGCACAGTGGCTCAGTGGTTAGCACTGTTGCCTTGCAGCGCTGGGGTCCGGGGTTCAAATCCCACCAAGGACAACATCTGCAATGAGTTTGTATGTTCTCACTGTGTTTGCGTGGGTTTCCTCCGGGTACTCCGGTTTCCTCCCACACTCCAAAAAACATACTGATAGGTGAATTTAGATTGTGAGCCCCAATGGGGACAGGAACCGATATGAGTGTAAAGCTCTGCGGAATCTGTGTGCGCTATATAAATAAAGGATTATTACTTGTGTTTTAGGTGGTGTTGCATGGGGTGTGTCTGGTGGGCAGGGCATTACAGAGAATTTCTAGGTTATTTCATGACCTACTGATACCTCTGTGTGTAACTGAATATAACATTTAGAGAAAGACCACATTACTTTATTTGCACAGATTAATTTATAAACACACATAATGAAGTTTATACAAACATTAATGTGAGATTTATTGTTGTGGAGCAATGTGATACACAC
The DNA here is from genome assembly GCA_037306005.1 of Rhinophrynus dorsalis. Taxonomy (NCBI): domain Eukaryota; kingdom Metazoa; phylum Chordata; class Amphibia; order Anura; family Rhinophrynidae; genus Rhinophrynus; species Rhinophrynus dorsalis. The sequence continues at coordinate 26,240,893 of CM074727.1, read as the reverse complement.
CACACAGTCTGATCTCCTAAACACAGGGACACCAGGGTGATGCACTTCTATACACACCATACAGTCTGATCTCCTAAACACAGAGACACTAGGGTGATACACTTATATACACACCACACAGCCTGATCTCCTAAACACAGGGACACCAGCGTGATACACTTATATACACACAACACAGTCTGATCTCCTAAACACAGGGACACCAGGGTGATACACTTCTATACACACCACACAGTCTGATCTCCTAAACACAGGGACACCAGGGTGATACACGTCTATACACACCACACAGTCTGATCTCCTAAACACAGGGACACCAGGGTGATACACTTCTATATACACCACACAGTCTGATCTCCTAAACACAGGGATACCAGGGTGATACACTTATATACACACCACACAGTCTGATCTCCTAAACACAGGGACACAAGGGTGATACACTTCTATACACACCACACAGTCTGATTGCCTAAACACAGGGACACCAGGGTGATACACACTTCTATACACACCACACAGTCTGATCTCCTAAACACAGGGACACCAGGGTGATACACTTATATACACACCACACAGTCTGATCTCCTAAACACAGGGACACCAGAGTTATACACTTATATACACACCACACAGTCTGATCTCCTAAACACAGGGACACCAGGGTGATACACTTATATACACAGCACACAGTCTGATCTCCTAAACACAGGGACACCAGGGTGATACACTTCTATACACACCACACAGTCTGATCTCCTAAACACAGGGACACCAGGGTGATACACGTCTATACACACCACACAGTCTGATCTCCTAAACACAGGGACACCAGGGTGATACACTTCTATATACACCACACAGTCTGATCTCCTAAACACAGGGACACCAGGGTGATACACTTATATACACACCACACAGTCTGATCTCCTAAACACAGGGACACAAGGGTGATACACTTCTATACACACCAAACAGTCTGATTGCCTAAACACAGGGACACCAGGGTGATACACACTTCTATACACACCACACAGTCTGATCTCCTAAACACAGGGACACCAGGGTGATACACTTATATACACACCACACAGTCTGATCTCCTAAACACAGGGACACCAGAGTTATACACTTATATACACACCACACAGTCTGATCTCCTAAACACAGGGACACCAGGGTGATACACTTATATACACAGCACACAGTCTGATCTCCTAAACACAGGGACACCAGGGTGATACACTTCTATACACACCACACAGTCTGATCTCCTAAACACAGGGACACCAGGGTGATACACGTCTATACACACCACACAGTCTGATCTCCTAAACACAGGGACACCAGGGTGATACACTTCTATATACACCACACAGTCTGATCTCCTAAACACAGGGACACCAGGGTGATACACTTATATACACACCACACAGTCTGATCTCCTAAACACAGGGACACAAGGGTGATACACTTCTATACACACCACACAGTCTGATTGCCTAAACACAGGGACACCAGGGTGATACACTTCTATACACAGCACACAGTCTGATTGCCTAAACACAGGGACACCAGGGTGATACACTTATATACACAGCACACAGTCTGATTGCCTAAACACAGGGACACCAGGGTGATACACACTTCTATACACACCACACAGTCTGATCTCCTAAACACAGGGACACCAGGGTGATACACTTATATACACACCACACAGTCTGATCTCCTAAACACAGGGACACCAGGGTGATACACTTATATACACAGCACACAGTCTGATCTCCTAAACACAGGGACACCAGGGTGATACACTTATATACACAGCACACAGTCTGATCTCCTAAACACAGGGACACCAGAGTGATACACTTATATACACACCGCACAGTCTGATCTCCTAAACACAGGGACACCAGGGTGATACACTTCTATACACACCACACAGTCTGATCTCCCACACACAGGGACACCAGGGTGATACACTTCTATACACACCACACAGTCTGATCTCCTAAACACAGGGACACCAGGGTGTGCACTTATATACACACCACACAGACTGATCTCCTAAACACAGGGACACCAGTGTGATACACTTATATACACAGCACACAGTCTGATCTCCTAAACACAGGGACACCAGGGTGATACACTAATATCTCCTAAAGAGGGACACTTGGGAGATATGGACCCTAATATCTCCTAAAGGGGGGGACACTTGGGGGTAAGGAGCCCTAATATCTCCCAAATAGGGACACCTGGGCGATATGGACCCCTAATAGCTCTTAAAGAGGGACACTTGGGAGGTACAGACCCCTAATATCTACTAAAGAGGGACTTGAGTGATAAGGACCCTAATATCTCCTAAAGAGGGACACTTCTGAGGTACGTTAAGAGATGTTACTTCCCTTTTTAAAGTGGACTTCAAAAAGACTTTATCAGACGCAAGTTTTTAAACCAGGCCTTTGAGATAGATATCTTTGAAGTCTAGAAGGGAGGGGTCTTTCACCAACGGTATATGGGCAGATTTTATCATGAATGAGATAAATAAATACACAAAGACAGAAAAAAGTAAATGAAAGATACTAGAAATCAAACTGCAGCATTCAAAATAGGATATATTTGTTTTTTTAACATAAAAATTAAAGAGAAATGACCACAAATAAAGTCACAGTTATGTTTGTTTATGTTACAAAATATATAAATATATTTGTTTTACACTGCTGGAACCAGCGAGTCTCCTGGGGATGAATCGTACCATTTTTAGATGAATCGTACCATTTTTAGATCAAGGAATCCCCTGGTTACACAGATAAAAATGTTGCTGGGAGCTCTTGTGTCTGGTTTTTGGATTGAATTCTAATGGCTGCAATCCAAGTCTTGTTTCAACATGCCAACACAAAGCTGCCATATCATCATCACAGCACAAAATGGAAGTTTCCTATTTAAAGTAAAACCTCTGTTTTTGTTTTCATTTCACTGTAAAACAACCCCCCCCCCCCCCCCAGGTCTGATGAATGATTCAGCTGTAGGAAAACTGCTAATTTCCAATCTTGTTTAAAGAGGAGCTGTACTTATAGGAATAAGTAGCTTTTAACTGGTTTGAACAGAGGATACGCATTAAGTGCTTTTTAATCTCTTTAACCCCTTAAAGCGGAAATACCACCCTTAAAAAATGTTGTATCAAATAATCCCCTATCTGACGACTAGCTGCTCAGTAGTGGTTGTCGCCAGAATTCTCACCCGTTCATGAGAAAGAGCCGCTACTCCAGGACTGACAAGCAGGACGGAGAGCAGACATCTTTCGACAGTGACGTCCGTGCGCCTGCGCTGTCAGTCCCAGCCGGCTCTAGGAGGCGTTGCTAGGAACTGTTCGGCTCCAAAAGGGACCGACAGCGCAGGCGCACGGAGGTCACTATGGAAAGATGTCCGCGCTCCGTCCTGCCTGTCAGTCCCGGAGTAGAGGCTCATTCTCATGAACGCGGTAAGAATTCTGGCAACTAGCTGCTCAGTAGCGCTAGTCGCCAGAATTCTTACCGCGTTCATGAGAATGAGTCTCTTCTCCGTGACTGACAAGCAGGATGGAGCACAGACATCTTTCCATAGTGACGTCCGTGCGCCTGCACTGTCAGGGGGATTATTTGATACAACATTTTTTAAGGGTGGTACTTCCACTTTAAGGACCAACGTGATGTGGAAAACATTGCTCTACAAAGGGCTAAATCTATATATTTTTTCCTTGCATTTGATCTCTGTTATAGTCTATTGCTAGCTGTTTCAGTTTACAATCTGATAAATGCAAGTGACCCATGCAAGCCATTCAGCAAGACCAGATTGTCTCTAAGACAATCTACTGTGAGCATAAGGAAAAACCTGACCTCCTTCTTAAAGGGATAGTAATACTTAATTTTAACTTTATTTTATTTTGTAGGCATTAAAAAAGCATGAAGAACGATTTAACCTTTATGGTTTGAGAGATATTCACAAGCAAAGATTCCCCTCCCGCCCCTTTTACCTAGTGTAAGCCATCTCTTCTCAGATGTGGAATCCAGTCCATAGACCAGACAGATAACAGCAGGGGACAATCTTCTTCCTATGAGAACAATGAAAACCCTGCCCCCCTTGACAGGTTTTTCAGATTTTTCCCTTATCTTAATTGAAGATTGTCCCTCTCTGCAATCTACCTGGGCACCTCCCTTCTGATCTGGCTGAGCAGTGTTACATCAGTAAAAGGGGCGGGAGGGGGATACTTTGTCATTGAATTACTCTTGAACTACATCTCTGACAGAATTGAAATAACACTCTCCAAAGTCCAAATACTATGATGATTAATTAGAGCTGCTTTTACTATGAAACATTACTATCCCTTTAAAGGGGCTGCATAGGGTTTTCCTTATTCTCAGAGCCAGAAGATTGTCCCTTGCTGCGAGCTGTCCGGTCAAGCTTGATTGGATTTCACACCTGAGGGGAGGCGGTTTATAGTAGGTAAAAGGGGCGGGAGGGGGACACTTTATAATCCAATTACTCTGGAACTACACATTGTACAGAATGATAATAATGCTCTACATGGCCCAAAAACTATAAAGAATAATCAGAGCCGTATTTATTTTGAAACATTACTATCCCTTTAAACAGGCCCTCAGTGAGTGTGGCTCTTAAGATCTGATCTAACCAACAGACTCTCCAAACAACTGCTGCGGGACTTGTTCTGAACTGCAGGTCTTTCATGTGGTCAGGCACACTAAAAAGACTCATTGTTGGCTCTGAACGTAGCTCTTAAACCGGCTTGACTATAAATAACAGCAGGAACTTGTATGTAAGAATGCTCTGTTTGTTTTAGTTTAATGTCGTTAGTCCCTTCCCAATCACGGTTATCCTGATAAGGGAGAAGGCCAATGGCGAACCACAGTAAGTTCGATAGGGCACATCCTGTTACCCCGATCAGTACTGGAGAGTACAGCGCAGCTATTTTAGACAGAATAGCACTGACCTCATATTAAGGGCAAGTGGTTTATCCGAAAATACCACTTCAGATATCGGAATTACTGTACTGTCATTGTAATCCACTTCAATTACAGAACGATACCATCATAAAAGCGTTTCCTTTTTCGTGTTATCTTACTCCTTAGGGCATCTGTAAGCCTGGATATTTATTATATACTTGTGAGACTGGCCATTGAAGCAGGCTGTGAAAATCTAGTCTGGTATCAGCATGATGAGAGAGAGTGAGGGAGAGTGTGTGAGAGAGAGAGAGTGTGAGAGAGAGAGGGAGTGTGAGAGAGGGAGAGTGTGAGAGAGGGAGAGTGTGAGAGAGGGAGAGTGTGAGAGAGGGAGTGTGAGAGAGGGAGTGTGAGAGAGAGGGAGTGAGAGAGAGGGAGTGAGAGAGAGGGAGTGAGAGAGAAGGAGTGAGAGAGAGAGGGAGAGGGAAAGAGAGAGTGTGAGAGAGTGTGTGTGAGAGAGAGAGAGAGTGAGAGAGTGTGAGAGAGGGAGTGTGAGAGAGAGGGAGTGAGAGAGAGAGGGAGTGAGAGGGAGAGAGAGAGAGGGAGAGAGAGAGAGGGAAAGAGAGTGTGTGAGAGAGAGTGTGTGAGAGAGAGAGAGAGAGTGTGAGAGAGAGGGAGAGTGAGAGTTGGAGAGAGAGTGGGAGAGAGAGGGAGGGAGAGTGGGAGAGAGAGAGGGAGAGAGAGAGGGAGGGAGGGAGAGAGTGTGAGAGTATGTGAGAGTGTTAGAGAGAGAGAGTGTGCGTGCGTGTGTACTTGTATGTAATACAGTATTCATCATATTTGTTATATAACCTAACATTTAAACAGATAGTAATGCCAGAAAAAAGTATTAACTATATGGTAGATATGAATAAGTGCAAGTACTCTCCTTTAACTGTATCTCTCAAACCATTCTGGTTTGAGAGATATAGGAAAATAAAGCAATCTTGTCCCTCCCCTTTCTGCTTGACTAGCTGTAAATCTGTCTGAAGCAGATTCTGGTCGCTTGACCAGATGCGGCTCTTCAGCAACACCGATATAACAATATCTAAAGACAAATACTTCATTTAGAACGGTCTATAAAGTGTGCCTGGCTTGCAAGCACACTTTGTAGACCGTTCCAATGAAGTATTTATTTCTAAATAGTGTGATTTCAGCTCTGCTGAAGAGCCTCTGTCTGCTCAAATGACTGGAATCTGCAGCTGTCAGCTAGATGGCAGACTTGAGTGAAACACCCAGGAAAAGGTAACTTTACCAAGTTATATCTCTCAAACCATAAAGATTTGAGAGATAATACTTACACAGATGTTAACTTTTTTTAATGTCTACAATATTAAATCAACTTAAAATTAACCATTACTATCCCTTTAAAAAAACTTGGATTGGGGTGATAGATCCCCTTTAAATGGGCCTGTTATGTTCTTGAATGCTACAGAAGTCTCCAATGTATTGCTTAACCCTTTGAGTGCCATAGGTGTTAATAAGTAAGAAGACGTGTCACAGCTGGTGAAAATCTCCACAAACCGCTGTATGTTAGTGCATTTTTCCACTCCCCATAGTAACAAAATATTTTGCAGAATTCTTGAAATCTTCCCCATATCTTTTCTGATAAGACTGTTTGTACACTGCAATGTGATTGGTCAACCGGAAGCTCTGTGTTCCCCTGTGCTTGTTTGATGATGGCAGGATGATTGGTTTATAGAGATAATGGTAAAGATGCAGTTACCAGATAACAGTCACATCCCCATTCAGAGCATCAATTAGGACATTTTTTATCTTGACAATTTGTAATCAAACATGTTCATTTTATGCTCCTGGTTATCGTAACCCCTTTAACTGCCAGAGGGGTACACGATGCATTATGTTGCGTACGCCGCTGACATTCAAAGGGTTAACTCCTTGAGTGCTAGGAGTGTGCAATGCAATGCGTCGCACATCCCTGCTGGCACTCAGATTTTTAACCCTTTCAGAGCTCTGCAATGTGTTGGTTACCACTCTAGAACTTAATGGGTTTTTCTCTAACAGAAAGGCAGGGATTTTTTACTGTAAGGGAAGTCATAGAATTATGTGCTTCAGGACGTGTGTGCAGGTACTGTACTGTAGTTGCTTTAAAAAAAAGTAACGGATACCTTTCTATCTCAGAGCAATATTGAGAATCGAAAAAGGGGCGGGAGGGGGAGACTTTATCATTCAATTACTCTTGAACTACAACTCTGACAGTATTGAAATAACAATCTCCGTGGCCCAAATACTATGAAGATTAATCAGAGCTGCTTTTATTGTGAAACATTACTATCCCTTTAATAATGTTATTTTACTATATCCACATGAAGATTTTGTATCTCCGGTAGCTGGCACAGAGAGGGCTATCTTATCTCTTCTTTGGTTATAAGGGGATTCCTTGTGGTTTTGTTGTCCAGGAGTGACCGGGGGAGTTGTTGTAGCCGACATGTGTAGTAGGGAAGCACAATGATGATGCGTGTTAACTAATCGCGCCCACCAGTTGTCACATATACTGACTGCTCCTGCTGACTCCTCTAGTGGAGAATGCTGTGAGATCATCTCCAACACCAGGTGGATGTTTCAGGAATCGAGAAGCAAGTAACATATGTTAAAGATGGGTCTTCTTAACCCCTTTGAGTGCCAGAGTGGTATCTGATACCTCTCTGGCACTCAAAGGGTTAACATTGAATGCCAGAGGGGTATCTGCGCAACACACTGCATTGTTCCTTAAAGGGTTACACAGAGTCCTCATGTACAGATACTCCTTTAAAGGGACAGTAATACTTGCAAATTACTAATCCCCATATTGTTGCTTTGTTAAAAAGAAACTTATTGCCCCCAGTGTCATCTCTCAAACCCTTATGGTTTGAGAGATGATAGCGCTCAAAGTTCCCCCTCCCTTCCCCTTCCCTGACTGAACGCTGAACTCTGACTGCAGGGGAAGCTGTCGTATGACAGTCTTATGTGCATAAGGCGGCTCTGCAGCTGAGCCGTGATTGCATTTATATAAAGGAATTCTTTCACTGAAACGGTCTTCTACGTGTGCTTGGTTTATAAACGCGATCTCGGCAATGCTGCAGAGCCGCCTGATGCACATAAAACTGTTGTACGACAGCTTCCCCTGCAGTCAGTGTTCAGTCAGGGAAGGGAGAGGGAGGGGAAACTTTGAGCGCTATCATTTCTCAAACGAGAACGATTTCAGCTCTGCTGAAGAGCCACCGTCCGGCCAAATGACCAAAATCTGCTGCTGTCCCTTAAAGCTCTGAAACAGCCTGGAGGTGGGAACTTTAGCGAGTTTGAGAGATAACACTAACATAGTTGTACTTATTTTTTTAACGCCTACAATATTAAACATTACTATCCCTTCAAGTTGCATCATTTGAAGCATATTTTAGAAGGCCCAAGCCTGTACTAGAGTGTTTACAGGTTTCTTTTTCACCTGACAGATCATTAATGAGCTTCTCATTAGGAGAGGGAAAAAAAAAACAGAACGACTCCTCTTAATTTGCTCAGATAAGATACTTTGAGGTCTACTAATGAGCTGGCATTTCCAAGCTCATTAAATTAGTTCTACACTTCATTAAAAAATAAACAGTGATTACAGCAATATATTAGGGAGGTGAAAAAAGACGACACGCAGGCTGAGCGCTGTAGGGATTGCTCAATATTTTATAATGAAGCAAAACACTCTTATTTTCATTGTTTTACAAGGCTTAACCCTTTGAGTACCAGAAAGGTATCCAATGCATTGCGTTGCGCGAACCAAGTTGAAAAAATTCTGGAGTTTAACCCACTGAGTGCCAGAAGGGTATGCAATGTATTGCAGGGCAATGAGTTTCGTACCCCTCTGGCACTCAAATGGTTAAAAAATGGGAACATTATTACACACATGTGCAAGTCCTCTGGTCCTTAACCCTTTGAGTGCCAGAGGGGTACGTACCCCTCTGGCACTTAAAGGGTTAAAGGAAACGTACACCTGTTTATACAACCCTACCCCCCCATGTCCCATTCTATAACCAGAAAATCCTAATGACCACTTCAACTGTTGCCTTTGTTCAAGAGATAACATCTTAAGTCAGTTTGTGGGGGCGGACATGACAGTTGTTGGCATTTTTTTTTTTTTTTTTATTCTTCAAATGCATGTGCCTACTTAACTCTTTTAGGACCAGAGGGGTGGGCAACGCATTGCAAAACAATGTGCTTCACATCCCCCTGGGGTTAAGACTGAGTCCTATGATCCTGTCAGCAACTGTTATGTCCTCCTCTATGGTTCACTTTTAAAAGGTTGTGCGACCAACTAACCCGTTGACCATGTCGCCATGATAAAAATGGCGACATGCCAATCTCGCACTGCATGACAGCGCAAGATTCTCATGTCGCATAGTTTGAATCCATTCATCCCCTCCATATTAACTATAGAGCCGGCAGCCCAGTATAGAGCCTGCCTTCCCTTAATCTGCTCAGTGATCTACTGCCTATCCTGAAAGCATTGTGGATACCGGAGATTGATGCTGTTTTCCCACGGAGGTATATAGAAGTCCGCACTTCACTGGGAAAGGCAGCCCATAGGCAGCGCTACAAAAGCAGTAGATCACTGAGAAGATTAAGGGAAGGCAGGCTCTATACTGGATTGCCGGCTGCCAGCTCTGTATTTAGCATGAACAGTTTCAAACTATGAGACATGAGAATCTCGCTCTGTCATGCATTGCAAGATTCTCATTTTTATCATGGCGACATGGTCAACAGGTTATTTGGTCGCACCCCAGGACTGATTGAAGATTTTCTCTCTTGAACAAAGGAAAGAACAAAATTCATGGGGGCTACTAGCATTTTTTGGCAATAATAAGTTAACTGAGGGTAACTTTTAAGAAATGTTATCTCGCATGTGATGCAATACAGTGTGGAAGGGAAGGGTGGAGGCAGATATGAGGAACCCCAGACTGGGGGAAAGGTTAAAGGGATAGTAATGTTCCATAATAAAAGCAGCTCTAATTAATCATCATAGCATTTGGATTTTGGAGAGTGTTATTTCAATTCTGTCAGAGTTGTAGTTCAAGAGTAATTCAATGACAAAGTGTCCCCCTCCCACCCCTTTTACTGATGTAACACTGCTCAGCCAGATCAGAAGGAGGTGCCCAGGTAGATTGCAGAGAGGGACAATCTTCAATTAAGATAAGAGAAAAACCTGAAAAACTTGTCAAGGGGGGCAGGGTTTTCATTGTTCTCATAGTAAGAAGATTGTCCCCTTCTGTTATCTGTCTGGTCTATGGACTGGATTCCACATCTGAGAAGAGATAGCTTACACTAGGTAAAAGGGACGGGAGGGGGAACTTTTCTTGTGAATATCTCTCAAACCATAAAGGTTTGAGAGATAAGACTTATATCATTCTTCATGTTTTTTAATACCTACATAATAAAATAAAGATTAAAAGAAGTATTACTATCCCTTTAAGGTAAAATCAGGAAGTGAGCGTAGAAAAAGTGACAGAGGCCAGCAGGGGCAAATCAGAGGACTGGGCAGTCTAAATGACTACGCATTGTTGCCATCCAATCAGGATTTCTGGATACGCCCAAACACTATAGTAATAGCTCAAGTATGCTATGCTACAACTGTTGGAAGTAGACCACACATTCTGATTGGGCGATCAGCCTTGCTTCATGTTTGGATGGTTGACCTCACTTTCTGATTGGACCATGGCCTTATTGATCCCCCCCACTTCACTGACCATTACAAATGGTGGGCTGTTTGCAGATATGAATATAAAGCACTTACACTGTTAGGTGCTTCAGCCTGGACTCTATGTTCCGGTGCCTCATACACATCCTGGTCAGGGCAGAGCCGATTTCCTTCGTGGCTCCTGAAAGGCAAAGAAATAAAAATACAATTTAACTGATGTGTTTCTTTCTCACCTAAAGGGGAACAATACCTCTGGAATAAGTAGCCCTTAGTTGTGTAACAGAAGGTCTTAGCTCAGCAGGTGTCATCTTCAAATATCAGTCAAATATATTTATATATTATTTATAACTGTTTTTAATCTCTTTTTTCATGATTCTGCATTGTGAAAGGTACAATGCTGAACTGCGGTGCCTTTCATACAAGCTGATTATCTCCTCACATGAGAACACCAGAGTCCAGCATATTGCATCTTTACAGTGTTCATGCAGGAATGTAATAAAGATGCAACAACATAAGTCTGCACTGAGGCCTGTGGTACTGCTTGTAGAACTGTCACATGAGCGATGTTGAAGATGGATGTTGAGATGCTCATTGCAAGCACCAATGAATGACCGGCCCAAGTGGACTTCAGCCATTAATATTCAGCTGGCACACACACACACACACACACACACAAACCCTCAGAGAGAGAGACACACACACACACACACACAAACCCTCAGAGAGGGGCGCGCGCGCGCACACACACACACACACACACACACACACACACACACACCCACCCACCCACCCTCAGACACACCCACCCTCAGACACACCCACCCTCAGACACACACACCCTCAGACACACACACCCTCAGACACACACACACCCTCAGACACACACACACCCTCAGACACACACACCCTCAGACACACACACATACACCTCCCAAGTGTCCCTCTTTAAGAGGGTCAGTCCCTCTTTGAGAACCAAATCCCCCTGTCACTCTTTTCCACCATGTTGTCCCTCTTTTTTAGGACATCAGAGTGAGTGGTGTATATATTAGTCTATCACATTGCCCCACAGCAATGAAACTCACATAAATGTTTAGTTAATCTTCAGTACATGTGTTTGTAAATGAATCTGTGTAAATAAAATACTTTGGTCTTGCTCTAAATCCTTTATTCAGTTACAAAAGAAGTGTCAATAGGTCACATAGTAACCTAAAATTTCTCAGTAATGTCCCAGTCCCAGTAATGTCACAAACCACTCCCCCAGAAACACAACCTCAAACACAAGTGTCCCTCTTTAGCCATTTGAAATGTTGGGAGGTATGCGCGCGCGCGCGCACACACACACACACACACACACACACACACACACACACACACACACACACACACACTTGTATTTCACTGCTGTTTCAGTTTACAATCTGATAAAGGCTAGAGACCCCTACAATCTATAAAAGCCCAATGTTTGTAGTAAGGAGGTGTGACCTAGAGGCAGACTTCAACAGAGATCACTATACACAACCAAATTGTGTCTATACTGCTTTGGATTGCTGTATGAAGTGCGCAACTACCGAAGTAAGCAATTCTGTTACATGCAGAGCCATTTACGGCTAAGATGAAATTCCTATTTAACTGTTTCAGAACCAGAGGTGTGCGTTCTTCATTAGGTTGTTGTTAAACATCATGTGTAAGAGAGGAGTGCCCTTGAAATTCCAGACTTGTGTGGGAATACCTCAAGAGAAGAACCACTGCTCTAAAATGCCCGAACAAAGGCCCAAGGTCAAAGTTCATAGGAGAAATCTCTATACGTGTGTGCGCACGTATGTGTGCGTGGGTGTTATTAAGAGGTGTTACTTAAATGGATAGTAATAGTGATATGTAAAAAAATATGTATTGTAGTGTTTATACCCCTAAGTAAAACAAGGGAACTCCCACTGCTGAAAGGTGCTTTACTCAAAAGTTACTGCAGCTAAAACATTAATTTTTTAGGTGCAGTATCAGTGGCCTGAAATTGTACAGTGACGCTATTCAAATTTATGGTCAACTGACCAGAACTGTCCATAGGATGGTGTATCAACAGCGCCACTCTAACATTTCAGCCCATTGTGATATTGCACCTAAAAAAATTCAGGTTTGAGTGGTTGTTCGTTTTGAATAAAATACATTTAACTAGTGGATGTACCCTTGTTTTACTCAGCATAAACCCTACAACTTATATATTATTTTACATTTAAGTATTACTATCCTTTTAAATAATACTGGGCATATACCCAAACAGTGTGCGCTGTTATAATTCACTTGGGTGTGTTGTTAAACAAAAGGAGACAATACAGAGGCATCTAGAGTAATGTTGAACTAAGCCAGAGATCAATCTCTTGTGATGAATACATAAACCACACTACAGCAGATTCCACTGTACAGCAGTACACTCATTTGTTATCGGCAGGAATTACAGTCGGTATATGATAGACAGTAGTGCAGATAAAGACTGGAAAACCAGGTGCAGAGACTTAAAGGGATAGTAATACTTCATTTTAACTTTATTTTATTTTGTAGGCATTAAAAAAACATGAAGAATGATATAAGTCTTATCTCTGAAACCTTTATGGTTTAAGAGATATTCACAAACAAAGTATCCCCCCCTGTTCAACCAGATCAGAAGGGAGATGCCCAGGTAGACTGCAGAGAGGGACAATCTTCAATTAAGATAATGGAAAAAGCTGAAAAACTTGTCAAGGGGGGAAGGGCTTTCATTGTTTTCATACAAAGAAAATTGTCCCCTTCTGTTATCTGTACTGTCATACAACCAGACTCACATCTGAGAAGAGATGGCTTACACTAGGTAAAAGGGGCGGGGAGGGGAACTTTGCTTGTGAATATCTCATAAACCATAAAGGTTTGAGAGATAAGACTTATATCATTCTTCATGTTTTTTTAATGCCTACAAAATAAAATAAAGTTAAAACGAAGTATTACTATCCCTTTAAAGGGGACCCGTCACTGTAAGGCCCTATTCAAACAGCTAACACAAAAGCAGTGTTTCTAATGCTGCGTTAATTGAAAGAAAATAGAAAACTCTGGAGGTTGATGAGCCTGCTGACAGGGGACGTTGTGATGTCTCTCGTAGCCTCCTGCACTTCTGCCGTGATGGGAGCCGAGATTCCAGCAGCTGAAGAGCCAAAGGTTGACTACTACTGCACTACAGATTACTTGTAACCTCCTTCACAGTATTTGTTTTAAAGTGCAGCTGCTAAATCTACGGCATTGAGTCTAATTAACCCTTTGAGTGCCAGAGGGTAAGCAAATGCATTGGTTACCCTTCTGGCACTCAAAGGGTTAAATAGATCTATTTAAACTGCTTATAAATTGTGCTTTTTCTTTTCTAAACAGGTTAATGGTTTTAGAGATTTTTGGTTTGGTAGTTAGGGAACCTAATCTTAGCAAAAGCTTTTGTTTTCTGATTAGGTCCCATGAAACCGGTGCAAAAGAAAAAAGAGGGGTGGAATAAATTGATAAAGAGGAATAGTCATGAAAATGATTTCAAGATGGAAGATCCCACTGAGGGGAGGACTTGGAAAGAAGAAAATGGTACATCTTAGAGGAAAATAAAAATATAATGAAAATGTCTCCTTTCTAATAGCCAGATCTGTTTTTAACGTGATAGGTTCACTTTAAGGTGGAACCTTCATCAAAAAGTAAAGCGCCCCCCCAATCATTATTAAAATAGAGATATGCAGGGTCGTGCACAGACATCGGACTGATTAATTTTTTTTTGTGTGTGTGTGTGTGTGTGTCTGTGTTAAAAGGGCACTTTGGACAAAAAGGGCAGGTGCTCAAGCCCCCCTTGGTATCTATGTGTGCACGTACCTGGCGATATACATATAGATACTTTTATTATGCTGAATTAGTCTGGCATTATTGTGAAATACAACTTGTTCGGCAGGGATCTTGCTGTAGATGCATCTGTGCGCCTGCACCGTCAGTCCCTTCCAATTCCTTAAAGGGATAGTAATACTTAAAATGTAAAAAAAAATATGTTTTAGGATTTATCCCCCTAAGTAAAACAAGAGTACTCCCACTGCTGAAAGGTGTTTCATTCAAAAGTTATTAATTTTCAATGTTGAATTTTTTAGGTGCAATATCACAGTGGCCTGAAATTGCACAGTGGCGCTGTTGCTACACCATCCTATGGAGATTTATGGTCCCGGGACCAGAGCTGTCCATAGGATCATGTAGCAACAGCGCCACTGTACAATTTCAGGCCACTGTGATATTGCACCTAAAAAATTCAACTTTGAAAATTAATAACTTTTGAATGAAACACCTTTCAGCAGTGGGAGTATTCTTGTTTTACTCAGGGGGATAAACCCTACAACATATTTTTTTTTACATTTTAAGTATTACTATCCCTTTAAGGTATAATGGAACGCCACTCGCCAAACATGGAGGTGAATGGGACGGACTTGCTGCCCGCCAAACAAGTTGTATTTCTGAATAATGCCAGACTTATTCAGCGTAATAAAAGTATTTACAGACATATCGCTATGTTAAAGTGTTAGTAACTTTGCAGACCTTTCCAATGAAGCCATACTTTTTAAATAAAGCTATTTCGGCTCTGCTGCAGAGCCACCAGTTGGTCCCTGGACAGGATTCCCCTGCAGTCAGCACAGCGCTGACATCAGGGAGAGGGGAGGGAGGCGGGAAATTTGAATAGGAATATCTCTCAAACCATAGCAGTTTGAGACAGAGGATTTGTTGCATATAGTTGAACTTATTAAGCACTACAAAAAAAAATTTTCTGAGACATTACTGTCCCTTTAAAGGGATAGTAATACTTTGTTTTAACTTTATTTTATTTTGTAGGCATTAAAAAAAACATGAAGAACGATATAAGTCTTATCTCTCAAACCTTTATGGCTTGAGAGATATTCACAAGCAAAGTTTTCCCCTCCCGCCCCTTTTACCTAGTGTAAGTCATCGCTTCTCAGATGTGGAATCCAGTCCATAGACCAGACAGATAACAGAAGGGGACAATCTTCTTCCTATGAGAACAATGAAAGCCCTGTCCCCTTGAAAGGTTTTTCCCTTATCTTATCTCTGCAATCTACCTGGGCACCTCCCTTCTGATCTGGCTGAGCAGTGTTACATCAGTAAAAGGGGTGGGAGGGGGATATTTTGTCATTGAATTACTCTGGAACTACAACTCTGACAGTACTGAAATAACACTCTCCAAGGCCCAAATACTATGATGATTAATTAGAGCTGCTTTTATTATGAAACATTACTATCCCTTTAATAAGGATTGGGGGGGGGGGGCACTTTAATTTTGATGAAATTTTTGCTTTAACATTGCTATACCACTGGGTGAGTGCTCACAGGCCTGTATGCACATGCAAGGCAAAACTGAAAATAGACAAATACCTTCACAAGCAAAAATGCCATTTCACAAGAAATCCAGACATAATTAAAAGATTACCGTCCCTTCTTAGTGTTTACACCACCTGCTCCCTTCTAGAAGAAAAGCATTCACTTTCACATGCTGAGAGAATGAAAATCTTTAAAGGGAACGATTTCAAGTGCTTGTTTAACCCCTCGCATGTGGCACAATAAGATTCTTATTTCACAAATCAAATAAATACCATTAACTACTGTGGCATCCTTATTCATGATGACAGTGCTGGAATTCCCAATAGGCAGAGAAGGCAACTGCCTAGAGAGCTGGATTTTCAGGGGCGGTGCTTCAGCTGTACAGGTCACATCTACATTCTGAATTGTGGGTGTGGCCAGAACAATGTCAATGTCCCTTTCACCAGTTTAATTCCCCTTTACAGACTATTATTTAACCATTCCAGTGCCAGAGATGTATGCAACGCATTGCTGTGCACTCAAAGAGTTAATCCCCCTTGGATGCTGGAGAGATATCAGATGCCAGGAAATACCCAAAGGGGACTGGGGGAGTGGTCATGTGAGGAGTGGGGGTGTGGCCATGGGTGGAGCTAGCATCACTGACTAGTGCTTTTGCATATGCAAATTACCCTTGGGGTTAGTCACCCAAAGGGTAACAGGGGAATCCAGTTGTGGATCCCTTGCTCACAGTGTCTAGCAAGATCAGCTACACCTCGCTGACGAGGCCCAACAAGGCTGAAACGTTCAGTGAGGAATTGCCTGGCTGACAAAGTATCCCCCTCCCGCCCCTTTTACTGATGTAACACTGCTCAGTCAGATCAGAAGGGAGGTGCCCAGGTAGACTGCAGAGAGGGACAATCTTCAATTAAGATAAGGGAAAACCCTGAAAAACTTGTCAAGGGGGGCAGGGCTTTCATTGTTCTCATAGGAAGAAGATTGTACCCTGCTTTTATCTGTCTGGTCTATGGACTGCATTCCACATCTGAGAAGAGATGGCTTACACTAGGTAAAAGGGGCGGGAGGGGAAACTTTGCTTGTGAATATCTTAAAACTTGTATCGTTCTTCATGTTTTTTTAATGCCTACAAAATAAAATATAGATAAAACAAAGTATTACTATCCCTTTAAGTCTTGCAATTCGGTCGCTTCTATCAAGGGGTCAATGAAGGAGCATCAGGGGTCTACTTTCAGACTCAACTAGGTCAAGGGGACTCACAATGCAGCTCCAATGTCATCAGCAGGTCTGCTCTCAGGGGAACTCACTTGCCAATACTTAGTGAAAGCTGCCCAAGGAGGTGGTTATGGCAGATACAATGGATATATTTAAGAGAAGATTAGATACATTTTTTTAAAGGGAACATACAGGGTTATACTGTGTATTAGTAGGCAAAACAGGAAGTTGTGATAAAGATGAACGTATCTGGTAGCAGGAAAGCTATATAATTCTCATGTCACTCACTGGGCAAGGGTTGAACTTGATAGACTTGTGTCTTTTTTCAACCTAATTTACTATGTTACTCTGTTTAACCATTTGAGTGGCAGTGAGGTATCCAACGCATTGCAAAATAATGCGTTTGATACCTCTCTGGAATTCAAAAGAGTAAGGACCAGGGGGGCTGGCATATCTACCAGCATTTCAGATGGCAAAAGAGACACTTGTGTTTTAGGGGATGTTGCTAGGGGCTGATGTGAGACATTAGAGTATTTTGAGGTTATTTCATGACGGACACTTCTTTGTGTAACTTAATAAATGACAAGACCAAAGTATTTTATTTACACGGACTAATTTATATGCACACATATGATATTTATACAAATATTAATGTTTTATTGCTGTGGAGCGATGTGATACACTTATATACACACCACACAGTCTGATCTCCTACACACAGGGACACCAGGGTGATACACTTATATACACACCACACAGTCTGATCTCCTAAATACAGGGACACCAGGGTGATACACTTCTATACACACCACATAGTCTGATCTCCTAAACACAGGGGCACCAGGGTGATACACTTCTATATACACCACACAGTCTGATCTCCTAAACACAGGGACACCAGGGTGATACACTTATATACACACCACACAGTCTGATCTCCTAAACACAGGGACACCAGGGTGATACACTTATATACACACCACACAGTCTGATCTCCTAAACACAGGGACACCAGGGTGATAACACTTATATACACACCACACAGTCTGATATCCTAAACACAGGCACACCAGGGTGATACACTTATATACACACCACACAGTCTGATATCCTAAACACAGGCACACCAGGGTGATACACTTATATACACACCACACAGTCTGATATCCTAAACACAGGCACACCAGGGTGATACACTTGTATACACACCACACAGTCTGATCTCCTAAATACAGGGACACCAGGGTGATACACTTATATACACACCATGCAGACTGATCTCCTAAACACAGGGACACCAGGGTGATACACTTCTATACACACACCACACAGTCTGATCTCCTAAACACAGGGACACCAGGGTGATACACTTATATACACACCACACAGTCTGATCTCCTAAACACAGGGACACCAGGGTGATACACTTATATACACACCACACAATCTGATCTCCTAAACACAGGGACACCAGGGTGATACACTTATATACACACCACACAGTCTGATCTCCTAAACACAGGGACACCAGGGTGATACACTTATATACACACTACACAGTCTGGTCTCCTAAACACAGGGACACCAGGATGGGAAATTACTTGGAAGGTATGGACCCTTAATATCTCCTGAAGAAGGACACTTGAGAGGTATCGATCCCTAATATCTCCTAAAGAAGGACACTTGGGAGGTATGGACCCCTAATATCTCCTAAAGAGGGACGCTTGGGAGGTATGGATCCCTAATATCTCTTAAAGAGGGCCACTTGGGGGGTATGGAGCCCTAATATCTCCTAAAGAGGGATGCTTGGGAGGTATGGACCCCTAATATCTCCTAAAGGAGGACACCTGGGAGGTATGGAGCCCTAATATCTCCTAAAGGAGGACACCTGGGAGGTATGGACCCCTAATATCTCCTAAAGGAGGACACCTGGGAGGAATGGACCCCTAATATCTCCTAAAGAGGAACACTTGGGAGATATGGGCTTGTAACGCATTGCAAATCAATGTGTTGCACACTCCTCTAGTCCGTTTAAAGTTAATCAAATACATAAAAAAAACAAAACACAAGGATCCTTCTTTGTCAGGAAACCCTAGTGTAATTAAGGGGGTGACCCCAACAGTAGTTACTCAATCCGTGTGGGAAATTCTCTTTTATTCGGTCCTCCAGGGAACAACAGCAATGTTCACAGGAAGGTGATAAGCTCTGCAGCTGTTTTCATGAGTAGGGGAAAAAAGGGAATTAGACATAAATTAGAAATGTAAAAAAAAAAAAAAAAAAAAAAAAGGATGATTCATCTGATAAATAGAATGCAAGTAAGTTATGTAGACTAGAGCAAGCTGGTATAATTCCTGTGTTCATATAGCTACCCTCCCTAATGAATGGGGATTACAAACCATAACTCTACAAGTGTTCTCATGCAAATTTACGCCTCTGGCTGCTGAGGAACCAGAGGATTCTGGGAGTTTCTGGTCTACAAAATCGTCAAAGTGTACACAGAGTTTATTTTAGCTTTGTAGACAGAATAAAATGAGCGTTTCCCTTGTCGTAAATTCAGTTTCCTCTTGACAGCTATGTAAAGGTGGCCAAGGATTTCTAGTTTCTAAATTACGACTCCGATCATCCTCAGTAAAAGGATGGCTCTCCTGCCAGTTTGGTAGCTTTGTTTGGTGAATGTGGTTATATATAAATTGACAGTTTTTAACGCATTAAAGGGATAGTAACACTTAAAATGTAAAAAAAAAATATATGTTGTAGGGTCTATCCCCCTGAGTATAACAAGAGTACTCCCACTGCTGAAAGGTGTTTCATTCAAAAGTTATTAATTTTCAAAGTTAAATTTTTTAGGTGCAATATCACAGTGGCCTGAAATTGTACAGTGGTGCTGTTGCTACACGATCCTATGGAGAGCTCTGGTCGGGACCATAAATCTCCATAGGATGGAGTAGCAACAGCGCCACTGTACAATTTCAGGCCACTGTGATATTGTACCTAAAAAATTCAACTATGAAAATGAACAACTTTTGAATGAAACACCTTTCAGCAGTAGGAGTACTCTTGTTTTACTCAGGGGGATAAACCCTACAACATATTTTTTTTACATTTTAAGTATTACTGTCCCTTGAAGGATTAGAGGGCGGGTAAATATTTATCCCCCGCAGCTTTAAAATTTGCCCAATTTAATTTTTATAGCCAAAAGGGAGAGTGCCGCCATCTTGATGAGGTTTTAAAATGATTGGTAGTGCTCTCCCTATGAACAGCTAACAATTTTCTTCTCTATGCCCGCCACTTCACTCTGTCCGTGCACGCTACATGCGCATGCAACGGTTTTCCCAGTAGCCCGCTTCGCTAGGATTCTATTTTGGCAGAGGACACGTGTTGCCAATATACACTACCGTGCAAAAGTTTGGGGTCACTTAGAAATGTCCTTGTTTCTGTTATGGGAGCAGCTTGACCTTGAGGCCTATCTAGCCAATCCAAATTATAGGAGGTGCTTCAGGAAGCGTGAGGTGAAATCTCTTCACATTACCTCAACAAATTCACAACTATAATGCAAAGGTCTGCAAGGCTGTAACTACTGCAATCAGGGCTCAAAATTTCCACTCGCCACTAGCCAATGGTGAGTGAAAATTTAGCCCTGGCGAATAGAAATTCAGCCCTGGTGTGCATGTTATGACTTGCAGTGGCGAGTAACTTTTCAGGTCTGGCTACTAGCAAAGGACTTCATATTTTAAGCCCTGGCTGCAATTATATATACTCTGACATGTACCAAAATGTGAAAGGCTCTGAGGATGAACAGCAGCACAATGGCTTGTTCTTGTCACTGCTGAGAAGAGTCACGTTTTACCTCTCTAGTGCCATTACAGAGGAGATGTTTCCACATACATATTAGATTAATCCCACCCAAAAGGGAGTTCCAGTTCCAAAATGACGGGAAAGTACCCTCTGCCCGGGAACACCAGCTAACTCAAATCATGCTTTTTGGCCAGGTTGGGTCTCGTCATTGAGGTGCAGCTGGGTTCTCTAGGCACTGAGAGCAAGTGGTCCACATCTGAATTGCCCTTCACTCTTAGGGAGACCCCCAGAAAGTGTATTCAAAAATACATCCCAAAATGCAAGAGATTCGGAGGATAAGCAAAAGCTTATCGCTGTGGATATTAAAATGTGTGTTCTGCTTTAAAGGGATAGTAATGTTTCATAATAAAAGCAGCTCCAATTAATCATCATATTATTTGGACCTTGGAGAGTGTTATTTCAATTCTGTCAGAGTTGTAGTTCAAGAGTAATTCAATGACAAAGTATCCCCCTCCCGCCCCTTTTACTGATGTAACACTGCTCAGCCAGATCAGAAGGGAGGTGCCCAGTTAGATTGCAGAGAGGGACAATCTTCAATTAAGATAAGGGAAAAACCTGAAAAACTTGTCAAGGGGGGCAGGGCTTTCATTGTTCTCATAGGAAGAAGATTGTCCCCTGCTGTTATCTGTCTGGTCTATGGACTGGATTCCACATCTGAGAAGAGATGGCTTACACTAGGTAAAAGGGGCGGGAGGGGAAACTTTGCTTGTGAATATCTCTCAAACCATAAAGGTTTGAAAGATAAAACTTATATCATTCTTCATGTTTTTTTAATGCCTACAAAATAAAATAAAGATAAAAAGAAGTATCCCTTTAAAGGGGAACTATCACTCCAAATAAAGCGCCCCCTCTCCCAAATTATTATTCATATAGCAATAAGCATAGAAATACTAGTATTACCCAGAATAAGTACAGTGTTACTAAGAAATTCTACTCAATCCAAGACTGATGGGCAGGCTTCTTGCTTTAAAGGCATCTGTGTGCCTGCACCGTCAGCCACTTCCTGTACCTTAAGGTACAATGCAACTCCCTCTCACCAATCCTAGAGGAGACCGGGATGGACAGTGCAGACACACAGATGTCTCTAAGGCAAGATGTCTGCGCTGATGTCTGTCTGTTTGTCTCGGATCAAGTAGGATTTCTTAATAATGCCAGACTTACTCTGGATAATACTAGTACTGATGTGCGTATCGCTATGTGAATAATGATTTGGGGGTACTTTAGTTGGAGTCATAGTTCCGCTTTAACCATTTGAGTGCCTGTGGGGTTTGAAACGCATTGCTTTGTCATGCGTTGCATACCTCTCTGGCACTCAAAGGGTAAAAGGCGGTTAATGCCGTATCATCAAAAATAAGCCAGATTTTCCAAGGTGGACCGCTCACTATGGTAATCGTCTTGTTTTTCTCGTACCGATGGAAACACAGACTCTGTTTTAATATGGAAGTTAACGTTTCCGAAGTGTTTGATTTTTTCCTCCACCGGAGTGTGCCTTTTCCATCATGAGCAAGTAGGCAAATATTTTCTTCCTAGCTTGGCTCTCTTCACCAGACAGATCATTCTGCCCAAGTTGACATAAAGTAATTGCGAGGCAATATCGTTTCCTTTCTACTCTGAAGTACGGAAAACATGAAAGGGACATTACTTTCTTCTGTTTGTTTTACAATCAATCACTGAAATGTTTCCCTTTTTTTCGTTCCCTCATTGAACACTTTTGGGCTTCTCTCTCCAGATTATTTATTCCTGTCAATGAGTAACATGGAGCTGTCAGGATCTCTGATAATGTCACAGTAATTTACATGCATATTAGGGTGACCGCATTTCCATTCTGCCATACCGGGACATGTGGTCACCCTAGTTCCGCGGCTTAGGCTCCCACCGGTGCTGACATCTTTCTGAGGCTGACATTGTAAGAGTTCCCAGTGGTCAGCATGGCGCGCCAGCGGGAGCCTCAGCCGCGGGTCTCACTTGCCGCACCAGTATAATTGCTCCATCCAAGCTTTCTTGCACGCGCCAGTCCAGTCAGCCAATGAAATATATTTGCTATATGGTATTCATTGGCTGGCTGAGCCAGCCAATGAGGACCATATAGCAAATACATTTCATTGGCTGACTGGACTGTTGTTCCATTCCGGGACTCTTTGTTGTCCCGGTGGGGGGTAACCTGGGACGCAGGACACAGACCCCCAATAAGGGACAGTCCTGGGCATTCCAGGACGTGTGGTCACCCTAATGCATATTCATGAGAAGCAGTTCACAACCCATGACCCTCCAGCTGTTGAAAACTACCATAACATAAATTCCCCATTTAAATTGCAGTTATAGTGTAGGGTTGGATACCCTGAGGCCCTGCAGCTGTTGAGGACTACTATTTACATGATCCCCAACCAGAGGCTGGCAGGGGATTATGGGAATTGTAGTCTACCAGAGCTGGAGAGTCTTAAGTTGACCATCCCTCCTTTAGAGCATTGTTCAGGTATATAAGGCCCTCCAGCTGTTCAGGACTACAAGTCCCATGATCCCCTGTCAGCCTCTGGCTGACTGAGGAGGATTATAACTGGGAACTTTCAAAACCGGCTGATCCTGAGATTCTGAAATACTACCCTTAGCGTTCCAGTAATGTACATTATAGAGGATACATCCCAGCTTGCTATAACCCAGAGGTATTCAAGACATTCCTCAATCAATCCATACATACTAATAAAATAAGAAGAGGTCATGTGACCAAAATTCTGAAGCCCTGCCACACACCCAGGGGCAGCAGTAAGGAGGAGTTATATAAATCTCCTCTATACTGCCTGTCCCACTGCTGTAAGCATTGGGGAGTGATTTTGACTCCTGTCAAAATTTCTGCAAGGAGATGCAGGGGCTACCAGGGGAAGGCTGGCCTGGGGGCAGGGTGGCAATTGCCTCCTGGGCCGGTCATATGTCTAAGCTTGTGGGCCACTGCCTCACTCAATCTCTCACTTGCTGCTGTAAATAGAGATACACTAGTGATATCACAAAGGTAGAATCCAAATGGAGCTACACTAGTGATACCACAGAGCTTATAACTGACATGGAGCTACACTAGTGATACCACAGGGCTACAATCCAAATGGAGCTACACTAGTGATACCACAGAGCTTATAACTGACATGGAGCTACACTAGTGATACCACAGAGCTTATAACTGACATGGAGCTACACTAGTGATACCACAGGGCTTATAACTGACATGGAGCTACACTAGTGATACCACAGGGCTACAATCCAAATGGAACTACACTAGTAGCATAACCCATTTTTCTTGTAAGCTTAATGGTATTGCTAGTGGAGCTCTACTTAAATTGTCAGCTCTGTGGTATCACTAGTGTAGCTCCATTTCAACTCTAAGCCCTGTAGTATCACAGCTGTAAGTTATGTGGTATTACTTACTTCACAACAGGGGGTGGACTGGGACAGGGGGCTCAAATGATAATAGATATGGGCCATTTGACTGAATTTGCCCTACAGGCCACAAGCTTCCGGCCCTCCCCTGGGGGCTACAGTGTACACACA
The DNA here is from genome assembly GCA_037306005.1 of Rhinophrynus dorsalis. NCBI lineage: Eukaryota > Metazoa > Chordata > Amphibia > Anura > Rhinophrynidae > Rhinophrynus > Rhinophrynus dorsalis. The sequence goes on along the minus strand of CM074727.1, from coordinate 26,216,263 downwards.
CACACACACACACACACACACACACACACACACACACACACACACACACACACACACACACACACACACACACACACACTAAGCACAACACATACAATACATACAAAAAACAATACACATATACAAAATGCACACATAATATACTCAAGACACACAGACACACAATAGTCACACAGACACAAACACAATATGCATGCAATACATGCACAGCACAATTTGCAAACCACTATATGCACAACACTGCATACCAAACAGAAACCACTATATGTCATACGCAATAACCAAGTGCAATCCGAAGAAAACTATAGACCATGTGCAAAATGACTAACTCTATAGCCATACACATACAAGCAAACCAGAGACGGATTAAGGCTCCATAGGGCCCTAGGCAAGGTAGCATTTTGGGGCCCCACATCTTTTGATATGGTGCTTCTGACACAGGGTGCTGTTAGCAGGTCATGTTTTTTTGGCTATAACGGAATTGGAAGCAACTGGATGGTGCTGGTGTCTTTCAACTAAAAGGGCATCTGACACAAGATGTTTGTGGCAGCAACAGCAGGGTCTCTGTCTTTGATTCATCTCTTGCAACCAGGGCCCCTCATGTTGCACTGGGCCCTAGGCAGTAGCCTAGGTTGCCCTAATGGATGATCCGGCTCTGAAGCAAACCATACAATATATGCAAAATGCACACTCTCGCTCACACACACCATCGTGCTTGTTCACACACATACACCGACACATCCACAGAAACTCACGTTTACTGATAGAAAGTTGTGTAACGCAGTGCTCTGTAATACGTTGCACACATTTTTTGGAGCTGAGAAATTGACATTCAACAAGCCAGTCAATAACACAGTCACTGTTTTGTTAAAGGATAGTAAACCCCCCCAAAAACTGTTGGTGAATTGATAGGACTAACAAAAAAACATGTAATGTCCTTATTCCCATCTCTCAAACCGTTATGGTTTGAGAGATATAATAAAATAAAGGTCTCCGTTCCCTCTCCTTTCTGCCTGACGAGCTGTAAAGCTGTCAGAGGCAGAATCCGGTCGCCTGACTTTAGGCGGCTCTACAGTAGTGCTGACATCAGGATATCTAACTATAATTACTTCATCGGTATGGTCTACAACATGTGCCTGGCTTGCAAGCATACCTTGTAGACCATTCCGATGAAGTAATCATAGTTAGATATCTCGATGACAGCGCTCCTGAAGAGCCGCTGTCTGGTCTCGGAAGCAGGATCTCATGACGTCCGCTATACAGCGAACGCATGAGAAGGGAGAGGGAGAAGAGGTCTTTATTTTCTTACATCTCTCAAACCATAACAGTTTGAGAGATGGGAATAAGGGCATTACACGTTTTTCTATTAGTCCTATCAATTCGCCAACAGTTTTTGGGGGGTTTACTATCCCTTTAACTACACGGGCAAAGCCTTACCAATTTTGCCAGTTTTACCCTAAACAAAAAGCTCTACAATATTTTTTTTTTTTCATAATTAGGGTATGCTGTCCCTTTAAGGACCGAGGAGTATACAAAGCATTGCTCTTCAATGAGTTGAACAACTTGCTATTCCTTAAAGAGTTAACAACAAATGCATCTATAAACTGATGCAAAAATAATAACGGTAAGAAAAATGTGCAAATTATACCGTATTAGGAGAAAAGAGAATTCCTTCCTGTCTCCAATAAATACCTTCAGATTGTACCCTGAATCAACATTATCCAGATTTAAACTTTCTTGGCTGACACTTTCTGTTCTAAAAATATGTGTAACTGATACTGAAGGGATTTGCTGAACCAACCATTACTGCAGGGGAACTATACTGTAGGAATAAGTGCCTTTTTCTTTTTAACAAATTAAGCTAACTAGGTTAGTGCCCTTAAAGGGATAGTAATGTTTCATAATAAAAGCAGCTCTAATTAATCATCATAGTATTTGGACTTTGGAGAGTGTTATTTCAATTCTGTCAGAGTTGTAGTTCAAGAGTAATTCAATGACAAAATATCCCCCTCCTGCCCCTTTTACTGATGTAACACTGTTCAGCCAGATCAGAAGGGAGGTGCCCAGGTAGACTGCAGAGAGGGACAATCTTCAATTAAGATAAGGGAAAAACCTGAAAAACTTGTCAAAGGGGGGCAGGGCTTTCATTGTTCTCATAGAAAGAAGACTGTCCCCTTCTGTTATCTGTCTGGTCTATGGACTACATTCCACATCTGAGAAGAGATAGCTTACACTAGGTAAAAGGGGCGGGAGGGGAAACTTTGCTTGTGAATATCTCTCAAACCATAACGGTTTGAGAGATAAGACTTATCGCGTTCTTCGTGTTTTTTTAATGCCTACAAAATAAAATAAAGATAAAACAAAGTATTACTATCCCTTTAATACAGCAGTCAGGTATATCAGTCTATATAATTTTTGCATTAAATCTGTAGTATTCTGTATATAGGGATCTCTGCTGAAATCTGCCTTTAGCTCACACCTCATCACATTAACACAGACGGATTCAATAGAACTGAAAAGATCAAAAGGGATACAAGTCTTTATCAGATTATAAACAGAATCAACTAGCAGTGCACTACACAAGCTGAAATGCTCAAATATGCATCTGACTGACAACCATATTATACATATCACCACAAAGACTGAAGAAGAGCACTATACCAATGGTTAAATAAAATAAAAACAATTCATATACCACTCCTCAATATGTATAGTATACGTGTTTATTATAAGTTAAGTATTTACGTTATGACATATGTAATCATTTAATAAACAGTGATATCACTGGACAATATCAATACTCCATCTAGGGAGTTAAAAAATGCAAGAAATACCAAAAATAGATATAAAAAATAAAACTAGAGATAAAAATAAGATAAAAAGATGCGTTCGATGAACGAATGATTATATCACGTCTCAACAATCTCTATTGTCTCTTGAGTATAAATGTGTGGTACTGACCCAACGTCCTGTTTTAAGCGGGCTGGTACTGATGGATGTTATGAGCAGTATTACATTTTTTCATATTACACAAAATTTTTGTTGTTCTCACCACTGTCGTATATAAAAATCAGTTATAGGTGATTCTGTGAAACTTATGAGCCTTTCAGCGGGCAGAAGTGTTTTCCAGTATGACCACACTATGCGTGGCCTATTGAATAGTGTTGCAATACCTCTCCCATCCTTAAAGGAGCAGTAAACTTCTTTTTATGAAAACAAATATTTTATAGAGCTTTTCCTGCTGAATAAAACAAGGTCACTCCCATCGTTGTCAGATGTTTTATTCAGAATTTATAGCAGTTAAATAATCAGGAAGTGAATTTACTGTGTTTACTTCCTGATAGTTGTAACTGACAGGAAGTGACAGGCAGTTTCTATCACATTCTATGGAGAACTGTATGTCACTGACTTTTCTGACTTTCCTCTCCATTAGAATCTAACAGGAAATCTAATTAGAATTTGACCACTAGAGGGCACTGCTAATATAAAAAAACATGGGTTTAAACTGTAATAACTCTGGAAATATAACTCTCTCGGCAGTGGGAGCACCTTTATTTTACTTAATAGTAAAATCCCTACAATATGTATTTTTTCATAAAAAAAGTTTACTGCTCCCTTAATGTAGCTCTGGTTCTCATGGTCTGATTCCACATCTTTTTATCTTATTTTTATTTTGTTATGGGCCCTTTGCACTAGGGGCCATTAGGATTGAGAGATATACCTATGTTTAGTAAATATTTACTATATTAATTATATAGCTAGAGGTGGGGATTATAGAAGGTGCCGTGTGTGTGTTATATATAATTCTGTTAAAAGAGACAATCGACATCCTTTTTGACTTTACACATACAGCAAAAGCACAGTATGTAAAATCAAACTCTCTATACTTTTTATTATATTATTTTTTTGTGTATTTTCATGTCCCCTGTCACTAAGCTCCCTGGATCTCTGTTCCCAGGGAGTTTTCCAGTCGGTGACTGTGAAAGCACAGATGTTTATACAATACTGCTCCATCTCTGCAGCACTGATTGTTCTGGGTGTTGTAGAAGTGGCTTTTCTACATTGTTTCACTGTCTTTTTTTTTTTTTTTTTTTTTACATTGTTGCATTCAGTCCCAGAGAGAAAGCTTTCTAGAAACACATTCGGAGAGCTCCCTATTGAAGAAGTGAAGAAAAAAAAAAAAAAGTGTTGGATACCTCTCTGGCAAACGGTTAATTTAAATCTAGCTTTGAAAATCTCCATTTAAATCAGTGCCAATTCTGCCGATGTACAGTTGTCTCCTACGATCCAGAATTGACCTATTTCTGCCTTAACTTTGCTTTAACTTGCACAGAGGAACAGCTGCATGCCACTCTGGAAGCAGAAGGGTTAATCGTTGCCATAGACTCAATTTTGGATCTTTCATCAGCCTTACAGAGTACCCACCTAATAACGATCACATGCATGTCACATGCAGAGGCGCCAAAAGGAAAGTCTGTTCCACTCCGGAAGAGGCAGTTTAACCGTTTGAGCGCCATAGAAATGTGCTGCGCAGCTCTCTGACACTCAGATGGTTAACCTTCCTATTCCAAGGCTTTGGAACAGCAGCACAGGAACTTGGTCACACACACATCATTACACTTCTGGAAAGACGATTTTATAACAATGCACATGGCAAATCCCTGGTGGATCTGACTACTGTTGTACGCGGTTTTAATGGAGTACACAGGCAGACGCTTTATACTGTATGGTTTTGCAATACTTAAAGGGGAACTTTACCAAAGAATAAAGTGTCTCTTAGTCTGTTTAAAGTAAAATTAACACCAAAACAATGAAATAGCTTACGTCTCAACATTTCAAATGGCCAAAGAGGGACACTTGATTTAGTTGGTGTTGCTGGGGGCTTGGATGGTGGGTGTGTCGGATGGGGGAATTGGGTAATTACCAAGGATTTTTAGGTTATTTATAACCTCCTGACACTTCTTTATTAACTGAATAAATGATTTAGAACAAGACCAAAGTATTTTATTTACATGGACTAATTTATAAACACAGAAGTTTAAACAAACATTAATGTGAGTTTTATTGCTGTGGAGTAATGTGATACATTTATACACACCACACAGTCTGATCTCCTAAAAAAGAGGGACACCAGGGTGGGAAACAGGGCCAGAGGGATTTGGGTTTCAAAATGGGACTATCCCTCCTAAAAAGAGGGACATTTGGGAGGTATGGACCCCTAATATCTCCTAAAAAGGGCCACATTGGAGATTTGCACCCGTAATAACACCTAAAGAGGAATAATTGGGAAGTAAGGACCCCAAATATCTCCTAAAGAGTGACACTTGGGAGGTATGGATCCCTAATATCTCCTAAAGAGGGACACTTGGGAGGTATGGACCCTAATATCTCCTAAAGAGGGACACTTGGGAGGAATGGACCCCTAATATCTCCTAAAGAGGGACACTTGGGAGGAATGGACCCCTAATATCTCCTAAAGAGGGACACTTGGGAGGTATGAAGCCCTAATATCTCCTAAAGAGGGACACTTGGAAGGTATGGACCCCTAATATCTCCTAAAGAGGGACACCTGGGAGGAATGGACCCTAATATCTCCTAAAGAGGGACACTTGGGAGGAATGGACCCCAATATCTCCTAAAGAGGGACACTTGGGAGGAATGGACCCCAATATCTCCTAGAGAGGGACGTGTGCAATGTATGAAATAGGTTGATAAATATACTGTACTTACAGCTATAGCATGTGTTAAAATTAATAATTCATTAAATATAATCCTAAATTGTCCTGCATTTATTTAATGTTGTTTCTGCTGTATTGAGAGGTAAGAGCTAATCAGTTCATTAATTGTGATTAACGTCTGCTGCTCTTGTATTCAGAAATGTTATCTTATCTCAGCCCATTCAGATAACCCTGGACAATCAAAGGGAATGCTGTTGCCCTAGAAAAGGCAGGAATGTCTTCTCCCTCGGGCCATATACAAGACTAGATTTGATGATTCAGAAAACACAGATCTTATACAGATGCTAGAATGAAGTACAGGGGACTGGAGAGTATATATAACCCCAGTTAAGTTTTGTATGTTAAATGATAGTAATACTTTGTTTTATCTTTATTTTATTTTGTAGGCATTAAAAAAAACATGAACGATATAAGTCTTATCTCTCAAACCTTTATGGTTTGAGAGATATTCACAAGCAAAGTTTCCCCTCCCGCCCCTTTTACCTAGTGTAAGTCATCTCTTCTCAGATGTAGAATGCAGTCCATAGACCAGACAGATAACAGAAGGGGACAATCTTCTTCCTATGAGAACAATGAAAGCCCTGCCCCCCTTGACAAGCTTTTCAGGTTTTCCCCTTATCTTAATTGAAGATTGTCCCTCTCTGCAGTCTACCTGGGTACCTCCCTTCTGATCTGGGTGAACAGGGGGGGGGGATACTTTGCTTGTGAATATCTCTTAAACCATAAAGGTTTGAGAGATAAGACTTATATCGTTCTTCATGTTTCTTTAATGCCTACAAAATAAAGTAAAGATAAAACGAAGTATTACTATCCCTTTAATTTGCCTTTGAAAGCTCAGCTATCATGAGATAGTTGTTCCATTGGTAGATAAGCTCCTGTGGGTGTAGATGTGCTGATGAAGCTTGGATCACATTGTCATAAGCTGGGAACTGTCCAGATTTGCCCCGGAGACTCCAGTTTTGACTCTCTCTCCGGGACAGAGGCTAATTCTCCGGATGTGGGGAGTTTCTACTGAAATTCTGCCCACTTCTGCTCCTTCCCAGTGTGCTCCTCCCACTCCCCGCCCACTTCTCCTCCTTCCCCAGCCTATTCGTTATACTTTTTCAACATTTTATAAACTCCGCCCCACCCACAATTAAGCCCCACCCCTTTTTGATACAAATCGTGTCCTTTTTCTCCCCCAGCGGTGTCACAGGACTACCCTCTCCTGGAAGTCCACAACAAAACGTTCCCAGGTATGCACACTGTTGTCCCTTGTGGGCCAACGTCCGGCACAACACGGGTCATTCTCCTGTGCTCCCCCATCAAACAGACTGAACTGCATTGTGCAGACCGTGTCCTGTCCTGAGCGATGCAGGTCTCCATAGTCTGCAAATTCAGGGAATGTGCATGCACCTTAGAAGTTTGTGGCCGAGAGTCAGAGACTTGTGGGTGGCTTTCTGGCTGCAGTGCGGTTTTGTAATGCGTTAGCTACTTCTCTGGCATTCAAGTGGTTAAAAGGCCCATTTAAATGAAGGAGAATTTCTAAATTATATTGAACCAAGCGATGACATCATCAGTGATCCCTGGATTTGATGTCCATGGAGACGGACATTATAGTTGCTAGAAGGACCACAGGAAAAAAAAACAAAAAAAAACACTGCCCACTGTACTAATATTAACCCTTTAGGGACCAGAGAGATAACCTGTGGTCCTTCATGACAGTTACTAGAAAGACCACAGAACAAAATCACCTCCTGCTACTCTAATCTTAACCCTCCGGTCCTTAAAGGGTTAAATAGGAGCATGAAGTCTTCCTGCTCCTGGTTGAAAAAGCTCCCAGCAACTAACATGTCCGCCTCCATGGAGAGGACATCCAGGACAGATTGAAGATGTTATCTCTTGAACGAAGGCAAAATTCATGAGGGCCATTAAGATTTTCTGGCTGTAATGGTATGTGGGAGGTGGTTATTACGTAGGGTTGCTTCCCCTTTAACAATGCTCCGTAAAGTAGATTATAAATACATCTCATCTGTTCTGAACCAGACAGGTCATTACAGGTCTCTCCATATTTTCAGATGCTGCCCTTCCAAAATGTTTGATTCTTCAGGTTTCATTTAAAGCGCCACATCATCAGCCCAGAAGGAGCTCACGTCTAACCCTCGCAAGCTAAACAAAGCACGGAGGGGTTTCCTGCATAACAAAAATAGCAGCAGGGGAGAATGTTAACCATTTCATATCTAGGATGATGATTTTGGCAGCAAATATGGCTGGGATTAATGGGATTACACATACAATTTATAGGTCAACTTTAAAATAATCAAGTAACCCCTTGGATTCCAGAGAGGTCTTCAACGTTCTAGCTAATATACGCCGCCGACGCAGTCATGCACTGTAGAGACTGCTCGAAAGCACAGAATGCTCCCAGCATTCTGTGCATTCAGGCAGTCTGAACTGCACATGACTGCTTCTGACAAACATCCTAGCAAATTATTATATAGGATATATATATATATATATACATACATACACATACACACACACACACACACTTTTAGATGACAAGCACTCACAGGACTTACATAAAATTAAAATATATTTATTGAGCTTTTCAGACAGTTTCGGTCAAAGCGAGAAAAATATCTTTGAATTTAATTTAATTACGATGAGTGCTTGCCATCTACCAGCTTATATATATTTTGTTAAGGAACTCGGCAGGTAGGTTGTTCCAGACATCTTGGAGAACTAATAAACGCAGTTCTTCTGTGGATTTAGGCACCTCAGTATATGTGTGTGTGTGTTTCTGGATCACTGTCCGCACTCCAGCTGTTGGAGACTACATCTCCCATCATCTCCAGCCAACGGCTGAGGGGATTTGTAGCTACCACAGGTTGCCAACTCTTGATACACAGGGACACAGACATACCTAGGAACTCTCCAGATGTGCCCCGGAGACTCACATTTTCAGAATTTATTACAGGGTCTCTGGAGACAACGGATAATTGTCCAGCTTTTACGGAGTTCCCCAGTGACCCTGACCGCTCTCCGTTCTATTCCACCCACACTCCTGCCCTGTTCCACCTACTTTACGCCCATTTCAGGGCAAACTCTGAATCTCTGCCTCTCAATCCTGCTCACACCAATTAAATTTCACCCACAATATGATGCATCCCTCCTCGATGCACCAGGCAATTTGGGCTTGAAGGTTATGGATGTAGGGAAACAAAAACTGATAGGATTGAGACAAAACTGGGAATGAGAGATATTGACTGTGAGAGGGAATGAGAGAAAGAGATACATTTTGAGAGAGAATGTGGCAGAATGAGTGACTGATTGTGAGAGGTACTTACAGAGAGAGAGATTGACTATGAGACGGAATGAGGTAGAATGAGAGATTGTGAGAGAATGTGATGGGGACATCATTTGTGAAAAGGAATGTGGAAGAATGAGAGAAATACTTATTGTGAGCGGTAATTAAAGACAGAGAGACTGAGAGGGAATAAGAGATATTGACTGTGAGAGGGAATGAGAAAAAGAGAGAGCAATAAGGGATGAGAGAGGGGGAGAGAGAGAGAGAGCTATTCAGTGTGCAATGGAATGAGAGAGAGATTGACTGTGAGGGGGAATTAAACAGAATGACAGAGGAATTAAACTGATTTTGAGAGAATGTGAAAGAGACAGAGAAGGGTGAGCGAGAAAGAGATTGCAAGAAGGGATGAGAGGGGGGGGTGACCAGTGGAAAGAGACACTGTTCTGCATTCAATAAAACAGACAATGGCCTTACTGCTCTTGAGAATATGCAGAGTGCTCACAGGCTTAACATATCAACAGAGACTTATTTAGTCAACCACAAGGATCAGTGTTTCGGTATATAAACTGCACCTTTGTCAAGATTCATAAACCGAAACACTGATCCCTGTGATTACTTAAAACAAATCTCTGCTGATATTTTAAGTTCCGTGAATACCCTGCATATATGTCGATTTTGTGAGTTGCGTGTGTGAGCCCAGCCTGGCCCAAAACACCGAAATAAACTACACTTCTTTTTTTTTCAAATGAGTTTGTCCTTGTTTCTCCATCCTCGACCAGGGGATTTGGTGCATTTTCAAAATCTATTATGTAAGTTTTTGCCATTGAGCTAGGCAGCCCCAGGACACACAGACCTGTATGTACAAAGTGATGGGGCAATTCCAGTACAAATCAACTGCTGAAAAGCCGAAAAATGTCCCCAAATTCCAACTGATTTAAAGGAGCAGTAAACTTTTTTTTATGAAAAAATATATATATTGTAGGGATTTTCCTATTGAGTAAGATAAGGGTACTCCCACTGCTGAGAGATTTATATTTCCACAGTTATCACAGTTTAAACCTATGTTTTTTTTACATTAGGAGTGCCCTCTAGTGGTCAAATTCTAATTAGATTTCCTGTTAGATTCTAATGGAGAGGAAAGTCAGAAAAGTCAGAGACATACAGTTCTCCATAGAATGTGATAGAAACTGCCTGTCACTTCCTGTCAGTTAGAACTATCAGGAAGTAAACACAGTAAATTCATTTCCTGTCAGTTAGAACTATCAGGAAGTAAACACAGTAAATTCATTTCCTGTCAGTTAGAACTATCAGGAAGTAAACACAGTAAATTCACTTCCTGATTATTTGAACTGTTATACATTTTGAATAAAACATCTGACAGCGATGAGAGTGACCTTGTTTTATTCAGCAGGAAATGCTCTATAAAACATGTGTTTTCATAATAAAAGTTTACTGCTCCTTTAAAGTGGAACATTCATCAACATTACACTTTGCCCCAAATCCTTAATAGGGTAGTGATATACATAGAAATACATAGCGTGCAAAGTTCCCCCCTCCCTCCCCTTTCCCTGAAGTCAGCGTTCTAGCTGACTGCGGGGATATCCGGTTTTACATTCATCAGGCAGCTCTGCAGCAGAGCCGAGATCGCATTTATAAAAAAGAAATCTTTCACTGAAACGGTCTTCTACGTGTGCTTGCAAACCAAGCACATGTAGAAGACCGTTTCAGTGAAAGAATTATTTTTTATAAACGCGATCGCGGCTCTGCTGCAGAGCCGCTTGATGCACATAAGACGGTCGTACGACAGCTTCCCTTGCAGTCAGCTAGAACGCTGACTTCAGGGAAAGGGGAGGGAGGGAGGAACTTTGTGCGCTATCATCTCTCAAACCATAAGGGTGTGAGAGATGACACTGGGGGCAATAAATTCATTTTTAGCATAGCTACAATATGGGGATTAGTAATTTGGAAGTATTACTATCCTTTTAAAGGGACAGTAATGGCTAAAATAAAGTACACTGCAGAGTCTTCATTATGTTAAGCATTACACGTTGTGCTATGTGTAATAACTTACATTGCTTTAGTTTTAAAGATATTCCATGTAAAACAATCTCCCTCCCGCCCCTTCTGGCTGTGTCACAATCATCCTTGCGTTTTCTGGATGGCGAGCGGCGAGGGTCAAACTTCATTAAACAAAGGAAAATCCTGTACTCTTTTGTCAAGGGGGTCAGGATTTTTCTTATACTTAATGTCTTTGCCCCAACCGCATCCGTCCGGTCCCAGGACTGGATTGCAGCTCCAAGGGGAGGCAGACAGAAGGGGCAGAGGGGGATCCTTTTACATGGAATATCTTTAAAACTATTACAATGTAAGTTATTAGACATAGCTCTATGCTTAAACATAACGAAGACTCAGCAACCTACTTTATTTTAGTCAATACTATCCCTTTAAACCTTTGAGTGCCAGAGTGGTACAAAACACATACCTCTGCAATGCTTTGCATACCCCTCTGGCACTCAAAAGGTTAATATTTCAGAGATCTCAGCTGAGGTCAGCTCATTTTGAGAGGTACCCTTTAAAGTGATAGTAATACTTAAAATGTAAAAAAAAATATGTTGTAGGGTTTATCCTCCTGAGTAAAACAAGAGTACTCCCACTGCTGAAAGGTGTTTCATTCAAAAGTTATTAAAGGGATAGTAATACTTAAAATGTAAAAAATAATATGTTGTACAGTTTATCCCCCTGAGTAAAACAAGAGTACTCCCACTGCTGAGAGGTGTTTGATTCAAAAGTTATTAATTTTCAAAGTTGAATTTTTTAGGTGCAATATCACAGTGGCCTGAAATTGTACAGTGGCGCTGTTGCTACACGATCCTATGGACAACTCTGGTCAGTTGACCATAAATCTCCATAGGATGGGGTAGCAACAGTGCCACTGTACAATTTCAGGCCACTGTGATATTGCACCTAAAAAATTCAACTTTGAAAATTAATAACTTTTGAATGAAACACCTTTCAGCAGTGGGAGTACTCTTGTTTTACTCAGGGGGATAAACCCTACAACATATTTTTTTTTACATTTTAAGTATTACTATCCCTTTAATTTTCAAAGTTGAATTAATTAGGTGCAATATCACAGTAGCCTGAAATTGTACAGTGGCGCTGTTGCTACACGATCCTATGGACAGCTCTGGTCCTGGGACCATACATCTCCATAGGATGGTGTAGCAACAGCACCACTGTACAATTTCAGGCCACTGTGATATTGCACCTAAAAAATTCAACTCTGAAAATTAACAACTTTTGAATGAAACACCTTTCAGCAGTGGGAGTACCCTTGTTTTACTCAGGGGGATAAACCCTACAACATATTTTTTTTTACATTTTAAGTATTACTATCCCTTTAAGTTCCCAAGAGACCTAACAAATTATCATTGCACTATGCCGGCCAATGGCACTATTACTAGCAGGGAGATTAGCACCATTAAATGCCCCAAGTTGGCAGCCAGACATAAAGTTATAAGCATGAAACCCGTCTGCTTAGTACGTACCTAGCACTCCCCCGAACTACATATTGTGTATTATATAAAAATACTTGTAAATGGCAGACTGTAGCCCTGCATTGGGCTGCACCTTTGCAGTTCTTGCACGTGTGCCAAAGTACACCCTGTCACAGCTTAGAAATGGTTTAACAGGCTTTTAGCTGGCATGAACCCATATCAAGTTACCAAAGCAACCAAGCACTGAATTACAGAACCCCCCTCTGCCAGAGATGAGAGACTCATCACGCGGAATGCCAGCCAACACAGCCATACCACATCCTGTTGTGAAATTATAAGTCATCTTTCTGTACAGAAAACTGTATCCTTGTGTCAAATCAAAGACAATACTGCTGGAACGCTGCTTCATGAATAAACTTGTCTAGTCTCAGTGTCTGGAACGGAAAATATACCCCTAAAATAAGTAGGGCTTATGGGGACCTAGCACTTAAAAGCAACGTTGGTGATTTAGAAAGAGTTTTCAAAATCACCTATATGTTGTATAAGTCATTTTAATTAAGAAATTATTTTTTACAACATTATTTCGATTATGGTAATTAAGGAATGCCACACAGATATGTCCTGTCTTATCCACCACTCACACTGCTCAGTAATGCATCGCCCACCTCCCCTACCACGGACCATGGGAGGGCTGGCAACTTCTGGCCTGGGGGGCAAGTACAATTAAGTGGCCTATTTCTATTACCACTCCAGCCTAATGTCCCAGCCCACCCCCTTTTGTTAATGTTATAGCTGGCATTAATGTTGTGGATTAAGTCAAGTGATACTTCAGAGCTTATAACTGAAATGGTAGTACACACTTGATATCACAGAGATGACAACTGAAATGGATCTACACAAGTGATACCACAGAGCTTACAATTGAAATGGAGCAACACTAGTGATACCACAGAGCTTACAACTGAAATGGAGCTACAATACTTGTGTAGCTCCTTAAATTCTGTTTACTCTATTTACAGCAGCAAATGGGAAATTGAGTGAGGCAGTGGCCCACTGGCCCATATTCATGACCAGCCTGGGGGGCAATTGCCCCCTTGCCCCTCAGGCCAGCCCTCCCCTGCCACGGTCTTCTCTCTTATCCCTACATGACCTCCCCACTCACTGACACTGCTCAAAAATGCATTACCCACCTCCTCTAGCACTGACTTCCTGTCTTATCCCTACATTACCTCCCCCACTCACTGACACTGCTCATGAATGCATTACCCACCTACCCCAGCACTGACGTTCTGTCTTATCCCTACATTACCTCCTCCACTCACGGACGCTGCTCATCAATGCATTACCCACCTCCCCTAAGCACTGACTTCCTGTCTTACCCCTACACTACCTCCCCACTCACTGACACTCCTCAGCAAAGCTTTGCCCAACTCACCTAGCACTGGCTTCCTGTCTTATCCCTACATTACCTTCCCCACTCACTGACACTGCTCAGCAATGCATTTGCCCACCTCCCCTAGTACTGACTTCCTGTCTTATCCCTACATTACCTCCCCCACTCACTGACACTGCTCAGCAATGTACTGCCATCTCCCCTAGTACTGACTATCAGTCTTATTTGTAGATTACCTCCCCCATTCACTGACATTGCTCAGCAATGCATTGCCTAACTCCCTAGAACTGACTTCCTTTCTTATCCCTACATTACCTCTCCTCTCACTGATGCTGCTCAGCAATGAATTGCCCACCTCCCCTAGCACTGACTTCCTGTCTTATCCCTACATTACCTCCCCCACTCACTGACACTGCTCAGCAATGTATTACCTACCTACCCTAGCACTGACTTCTTGTCCCTTGTCTTATCCCTACATTACCTCCCCCCACTCACTGACACTACTCGGCAAAACACTGCCACCTCCCCTAGCAATGATTTCCAGTCTTATTCCTACTTTACTTCCCCACTCACTGACACGGCTCAGCAATGCATTTGCCCACCTCCCCTAGTACCGACTTCCTGTCTTATCCCTACATTACCTCCCCCACTCACTGACACTGCTCAGCAATGCATTTGCCCACCTCCCCTAGTACTGACTTCCCGTCTTATCCCTACATTACCTCCCCCACTCACTGACACTGCTCAGCAATGTACTGCCATCTCCCCTAGTACTGACTATCAGTCTTATTTGTAGATTACCTCCCCCATTCACTGACATTGCTCAGCAATGCATTGCCCAACTCCCTAGAACTGACTTCCTTTCTTATCCCTACATTACTTCACCACTCACTGACACTGCTCAGCAATGAATTGCCCACCTCCCCTAGCACTGACTTCCTGTCTTATCCCTACATTACCTTCCCCACTCACTGACACTGCTCAGCAATGCATTACCTACCTCCCCTAGCACTGACTTCTTGTCCCTTGTCTTATCCCTACATTACCTCCCCCCACTCACTGACACTACTTGGCAAAACACTGCCACCTCCCCCAGCAATGATTTCCAGTCTTATTCCTACTTTACTTCCCCACTCACCGACACGGCTCAGCAATGCATTTGCCCACCTCCCCTAACACTGACTTCCTGTTAATATCTATTAATATTAGTATTCCTAGGTTCCACAATTAGAATGAGAAAAAGTATCATATTCTTTATGACACATTCCATAAACATAAATTTGAAATGTAACAGCCACATTTTGGTGAAAGCCTTCACAGAAAAAAAAAAAAAAAAGTGCCACCCTAAGCAGCAGACCACAGTACATGACAGTGATAAGACACCTTGAATAACAACCTCTGTTCTGCATCAATGGAGAAGATCTGGCAAAGGCTGAACTTCACGAACTTGTCTTTATTTCCCTCCCCACCACCTGTGTCACTATGTAACTCAGGATTATATAGTGACCGAAATGTTAGTGGTAAGAGGAGGTAACTAATGAAGAAAGTATGTCTCTTCCCTGTACGGAGGCCAAAGGAGACGAGGATGAACTAGTCAAAGTCAACAGGGGAGAGATATATAAAATAAATGACTTATATTAATGATTCATTGGATGGAAAAGACTAAGAAATTAGTCACTATCTCAGATCTACCTCCTGAGCAAGACTTAACACTTTGAGTGCCAGAGGGGTACAGAACGCATTGCATGGCATGTGAAATCATTTACGTATAGATCAGGAGGGGGAAAAAAAAACAAAAAACAAAAAAAAACACTTTGGAGTCAGACAGAAATTTTATGAGCCAGCTACGCCCTTTAACCTTCTGCGTGCCAGAGGGGTGATGAATGCATTGCAAAAAAAATAAATAAATAAATAAAAAATGCGTTGGAAATCCCTCTGGCACGAAAAGGGTTAACCTCTTAACGATCGGCAGATAAGGGTTCCGTACCTCTCAAGCGTCCCCGTCTTTGAGACCCAAATCCCTCTGTCCCTCTTTCCAGTGTCCCTGTGCTTCGGAGATCAGGCTGTGTGGTGTGTATAGAAGTGTATCACCCTGGTGTCCCTGTGTTTAGGAGATCAGACTGTGTGGTGTGTATAGAAGTGTATCACCCTGGTGTCCCTGTGTTTAGGAGATAAGACTGTGTGGTGTGTATAGAAGTGTATCACTCTGGTGTCCCTGTGTTTAGGAGATCAGACTGTGTGTTGTGTATAGAAGTGTATCACCCTGGTGTCCCTGTGTTTAGGAGATCAGACTGTGTGGTGTGTATATAAGTGTATCACCCTGGTGTCCCTGTGTTTAGGAGATCAGACTGTGTGGTGTGTATAGAAGTGTATCACCCTGGTGTCCCTGTGTTTAGGAGATCAGACTGTGCGGTGTGTATATAAGTGTATCACCCTGGTGTCCCTGTGTTTAGGAGATCAGACTGTGTGGTGTGTATATAAGTGTATCACCCTGGTGTCCCTGTGTTTAGGAGATCAGACTGTGTAGTGTGTATATAAGTGTATCACCCTGGTGTCCCTGTGTGTAGGAGATCAGCCTGTGTGGTGTGTATATAAGTGTATCACCCTGGTGTCCCTGTGTTTAGGAGATCAGACCGTGTGGTGTGTGTATAGAAGTGTATCACCCTGGTGTCCCTGTGTTTAGGAGATCAGACTGTGTGGTGTGTATATAAGTGTATCACCCTGGTGTCCCTGTGTTTAGGAGATCAGACTGTGTGGTGTGTATATAAGTGTATCACCCTGATGTCCCTGTGTTTAGGAGATCAGACTGTGTGGTGTGTATATAAGTGTATCACCCTGGTGTCCCTGTGTTTAGGAGATCAGACTCTGTGGTGTGTATATAAGAGTATCACCCTGGTGCCCCTGTGTTTAGGAGACCAGACTGTGTGGTGTGTATATAAGTGTATCACCCTGGTGTCCCTGTGTTTAGGAGATCAAACTGTGTGGTGTGTATAGCAGTGTATCACCCCAGTGTCTCAGTGTTTAGGAGAACAGACTGTGTGGTGTGTATAGAAGTGTATCACCCTGGTGTCCCTGTGTTTAGGAGATCAAACTGGTATGTGTATATTAGTGCATCACCCTGGTGTCCCTGTGTTTAGGAGATCAGACTGTGTGGTGTGTATAGAAGTGTATCACTCTGGTGTCCCTGTGTTTAGGAGATCAGACAGTGTGGTGTGTATATAAGTGTATTACCCTAGTGTCCCTGTGTTTAGCAGATCAGACCGTGTGGTGTGTATACAAGTGTATCACCCTGGTGTCCCTGTGTTTAGGAGATCAGACTGGTATGTGTATATTAGTGCATCACCCTGGTGTCCCTGTGTTTAGGAGATCAGACTGTGTGGTGTGTATAGAAGTGTATCACTCTGGTGTCCCTGTGTTTAGGAGATCAGACTGTGTGGTGTGTATATAAGTGTATTACCCTAGTGTCCCTGTGTTTAGCAGATCAGACCGTGTGGTGTGTATACAAGTGTATCACCCTGGTGTCCCTGTGTTTAGGAGATCAGACTGGTATGTGTATATTAGTGCATCACCCTGGTGTCCCTGTGTTTAGGAGATCAGACTGTGTGGTGTGTATAGAAGTGTATCACTCTGGTGTCCCTGTGTTTAGGAGATCAGACTGTGTGGTGTGTATATAAGTGTATTACCCTAGTGTCCCTGTGTTTAGCAGATCAGACCGTGTGGTGTGTATACAAGTGTATCACCCTGGTGTCCCTGTGTTTAGGAGATCAGACCGTGTGGAGTGTGTATATAAGTGTATCACATTGGTCCGCAGCAATAAAACTCACATTAATGTTTGTCTAAACATCAGTATTTGTGTTTCTAAATTAGTCTGTGTAAATAAAATACTTTGGTCCTGCTCTAAATCATTTATCCAGCTACACAAAGGTGTGTCAATAGAACATGAAAATCTAAAGTTCCCAGTAATGCCCCTCCCACCAACCACACCCCTGGCAACACCACCTTAAACTAAAAAAAGTGTCCCTCTTTGGCCATCTGAAATATTGGGAGGCCTGCAGCAAGCCGCAACGTTACAGTTCATAAAGGAAAGCAGTAAAGATGCATCAAGGAAGGTCTGCACTTAAGTCTATGGGGCCGCAGCAGACCATTCACATGAACGATGCTAGAGGTTAAATGCTTACTTCAACCTCCAATCAATGGCTGACTTAAGTGGGTACCAGCCAATAATACTGTCTGGTGCTCACATGGGCCAGTGATCATAAACATTCCTCATGTGTCCAGATTGTCAGTTAACCTTTTGAGTGCAGGGAGGTCTCCAAACCATTGCATACCTCACTGACACTCAAGGGATTTAATGCAGGAGAATGTGAGTGAAAGAACATGGTGACAGATTTGTAGTTCTGTCAACCGCGTAAATATCCTTTAGAATGATGGTTGATGCAGGAAGTTAAACAGAAATCTAAATTAAAGGGTTAAAGTATCTATTTAAAAGTCGTTCGCCTAGTCTTCTTTATATTAAAAGTAACAGATTGCACTATGTTTAAGACCATACTGTTGTGTAGTTCAAAAGTTATGAAGAGAAAAAGATCCACCACCCTCCCCTTCTGTCCACGTCACTCTGAATCTGCACTCTAGTCAGGACGGCTGCAGTGAGGGACAATCTTCAGAATGCAAAGGGAAATCCTGCCTTCCTTCGTCAAAAAGGGCATGATTTTCCTTATACTTACTTACTGAAGTTTGTCCTTCGTTGCAGCCATCAAGTCGCACGACCCGATACAGATTAAGTGGGAGGTGGCCATTAGGGGTGGGTGGGGGATCTTTATCGCTGGTTAACGTTTGAACTACACAACAGTAAGGTTGTAAACATAGCACAATGTGTTATTTTTAAAGGGGAACGACCACCCCGTAATAACTTAACCTGCATTCATTCTTCAAGTGGCTCCAAAAGGGACTGACAGCGCAGGCGCACAGACGTCACTGTGACGAGATGTCCGTGCTTCCTGCTCCTGTGAGCATCGGTAAAATGGCAAAATCTTCAGAACCAGGTAATATTTCTGGCGACTAGTGCTACTAAGCAGCTAGTCGCCAGATGAAGAATGAATGCAGGTTAAGTTATTGCGGGGTGGTAGTTCCCCTTTAATATAAAGAAGACTCAGTGAACGACTTTTAAATAGACATTACTAACCCTTTAACAACCTTCCATGTACAGGTCCCCCACAGGGCCTTTTCTGGGTTCCAGAGAGAGAGAGCTGATGTTTCCTATAGTGATATTAAAAGACTGGAATAAGTGTCTCTTAATATGTTTATCAGAAATACTTGCCTGGCTAGGTTCCCTTCACACAACTGACAGATGTATCTAATTAGATTGTAAGCTCTTTGGGGCAGGTCCCTTTTCCAATGTATGATTCCCCTTGCTGCACTTCTTCCCCCGCTGATAATGCAAAGATAGCACTTTAGACCGATGACCTTAAAGGAACAGTAATGCCCCATAAAAAATGCTTAGGATGTGTGGCATTTAGCTTATTTTTTTTAATCTCTACAAAACTCTATCTCTCAAACAGATATGGTTTGAGAGTTATCCTCTGCTAAAGTTCCTCTTCTCCTGATGTCCACTGTAAAGCTGACAGAAGGAGATCCGCGTCGGCCGACACGAGGAGGATCTTCAGCAGAGCCACAACAGAGCGATGTAAAAAGAATTTCTTCTTTAGAATGGTCTAAAAAGTGTGCTTGCAAACCAGGCACACTTTGTAGACCGTTCCAAAGAAGTAATTCTTTTTAAATCGCGCTATTGCGGCTGTGCGGAAGAGCCGCTTGTCGGTCCCCGGATCAGGAACTCCTGCTGTCAGCTTACAGTTGACGTCAGGAGAAGAGGAGGGAGAGGCGGACTTTAACGGAGGATATCTCTCAAACCATAGCCGTTTGAGAGACAGGATTTGTGGCATTTAGCTTTTTTTTTTTTTTTTAAAAATCTCTACAAAACGCTAAACATTTTTTATGGGACATTACTGTCCCTTTAACCCTGTCCTGTTTTTTTTCATTGTACGATTATGATTTCTGCAAACAGTGCTGCGTACGTGCATGGCGCTACATAAATAAAGATATATGTACACATATCTATTTATATAGTTTTGGCACAGTACCTACAGTTGCTTGTATTTGCAGTGCATCATTTTAGGTCTGTGTTTAGTTTTCAGTGCCACACAATAAACAATAGACTGAATGAGATCAGCATTAGAGAAGAGCCTCACCCATGATTTTAACAGGACACAACCTTCTCAAGGTAGTACAATACCCCTGTTCGGTTATATAGACTACAGAAGCATTCAGATGCAAACAGATCTATTAGCGACATGTGACTGCCATATGAAGGACAGATTCCTAAGCAAGTCATTCTATTAACCCCTTAAGGACAAGCGGACCCGGGGTGTGTGGTCCTTTAAGGACCAGAAAGGAAACTTTGACGTGCCGCCCCACGTGACTGATCACGTGTGCCGGCACACCGAACGGGGGACTGAAAGAGATCGCTCTGGTCTTGGAGCGATCAACTTCAGTCCCCGGTATTACTCACCGCGCTCCAACGGAAGCGCGGTGAGTAAAAGTATGTGACGTACCAGGACAGTCACTGGTCCTTAAGTGCCGGACCAGCGTGACGGTCTGGGTACGTCAATGGTCCTTAAGGGGTTAAAGGAATAGTAATACTCTATTAAAGTGCAGCTACGAGTCTTATTTATTTATTTATTTTAAAACATGTAATTCTATATTTAAATTACTCACAGTTTTGTAGTTCAAGCTCAATTCAAGCCCACTCCTGCCCCTTCTGGCCGTCTCCCATCAGATCTGGAATCCGGTCATGGGACAGGACAGATGCAGTTAGTTTAAGGAAAATTCTGTGCCCTCCATAAAGAAGGAGGGCAGGATTTTCCTTTTTCAGATTGTCCCTCGCCGCGCTCCATCCAGATGAGACCGTGAGGCTGAGTGACACAGGGAAAGGAGCACAAGGGGGATCCTTTCAGCTACAAGAGCACTTTAAGGGGATAGTAATACTTTATTATTACTATCACTCATATTATAGATATTTGTAAAATAATTTAATAGCCCCCAGGTTAATCTCTCAGACCTTTATGGTTTGAGAGATAACCGAAGGCAAAGTTCCCCCCTCCCTCCCCTGAAGTCAGCGTTGTACTGACTGCAGGGGAAGTCTGTTGTACGACAGTCAGGCGGCTCTGCAGCTGGGCCAAGATCCCGTTAGTGAAAAATAATTATTTCACTGAAATGGTCTTCTACGTGTGCTTGGTTTGCAAGCACACGTAGAAGACCGTTTCAGTGAAATAATTATTTTTCACTAACGCGATCGCAGCTCTGCTGCAGATCCACCTGATGAAAGTCAGACCAGATATCCCTGCAGTCAGTACAATGCTGACTTCAGGGGAGGGAGGGGGGAACTTTGCTTACGGTTATCTCTCAAACCATAAAGGTCTGAGAGATGAACCTGGGGGTACTAAATTATTTTGCAAATACGTACAATATGGGGGATAGTAATAATAAAGTATTAATATCCCTTTAACTACAACACTGTAAGTCATTTAAAAAAATATAAAGAAGACTCATAGCTGCACTTTTATAGAAGTATTACTTCAGTGTAAATTTCCCCTTTAACAATACAAATTAAGCATTTTTACCTCTTGTGTTAATGGCCATATCTGCTATTTTCTGAAAAGCATCCAGAAAAGATCCAGTAACAATCGTTGTAGTCCTGAAAAAAATAATGAACAAAAAAATGGTTAATATTTCTTTGGGCTTACAAAGCAGGAATTCACTTGAAAATTCTGGGTCAGGAAAAGAGAGGTTTGGCCAAGTTGCAGAAGTTTGAGCAATCTCTGTTTTCTTGCCAATTTTCCAGAGATGTGCTCTGAATTAAGGAAGCAGTCACACAGACACAACAGCAAAATAACAATTTAACTGACATTCAGTCGCACTGTTAAACCTTTAAAGTCTAAAGTGGTGTGCAGTGCATTGCAAAATATTACATTGCATACACACCTCTGGCTTTTAAAGTGTTAAGCTGAAGAGAAAAAAAAAGAAATACGTTTTCTGATAATTTAAAGGGATAGTAATGTTTCATAATAAAAGCAGCTCTAATTAATCTTCATAGTATTTGGACTTTGAAGAGTGTTATTTCAATTCTGTCAGAGTTGTAGTTCAAGAGTAATTCAATGATAAAATATCCCCCTCCCACCCCTTTTACTGATGTAACACTGCTCAGCCAGATCAGAAGGGAGGTGCCCAGGTAGACTGCAGAGAGGGACAATCTTCAATTAATATAAGGGAAAAACTTGTCATGGGGGGAGGGGCTTTCATTGTTCTCACAGGAAGAATATTGTCCCCTGCTGTTATCTGCCTAGTCTATGAACTGGATTCCACATCTGAGAAGAGATGGCTTACACTAGGTAAAAGGGTCGGGAGGAGAAACTTTGCTTGTGAATATCTCTCAAACCATAAAGGTTTGAGAAATAAGACATATCGTTCTTCATGTTTTTTTTAATGCCTACAAAATAAAATAAAAACAAAGTATTACTATCACTTTAAATTGCTAAAAATGTTCATTAGCGGTTTAGCCTGCCTCGCAACTCTTTAACAGCTCTCTATAGAAAGCAATAGCATGTGTACCACCATCAAAATGGAGAGGCCATGAAAGTAATCAACTCAAGAACTGCCGTTTTACTCTACATAACATTTTGAATGAGGCATTTCTCAGCAAGAGGAATAACTTTGTTTAACCCCATCGCGACAATGGACTTACCAGGTACGTCACGCAAAAATGTCACTTAGCGACAGAGGACGTACCTGGTAAGTCCAGAAAGTAAGTCGCTATAATGCAAAAAAAAAAAAAAAAAACCCGTCATTAAGTGCCGGCCGCGTGCGTTCGCGGCCGGTCACTAAGGGGTTAAGGAGCAGGTACAGTTACCCAAAATACACATTTTTCATTGCAAGTGAAATATTCACTTTAACCAAAATAGCTGGCTAGCTGAGAACAAGGGTATTTGTAGCCCAACAGCAGCTAGAGAGTCACATGTTATCCCTCTGATAACGCCTTTTTGAAGTCGTGCAGTTTGCCCCTGTCAGTCATCAGCACACGCCCATTTTATCTGCATTATTCTGGTTATTTTTGAATAATAGCTTGGAGGCTAGCCACATTGAAATGTGTCAGAGATGTCACCTGCATTACAAATGGTAAAGATAAAATGCATAACAAGATAATTATTAAAATAAGGGATAATATGATGATCATATGTACTGAACACTAATATTTGAGTAATTTCCCCTTAAAGCTAGGTTCACAAAGACAATGTGATCATGACAGCATTACAGCCACCCGGTTTCAAACTGTCAGTGTCCATTTAATGGAGAGTTCTAAACTCTACACGGAGAACGGTCAATTGACTGCTGTGGTAAAGTGATGCCTACATTGGGCTACAACAAAATGGTTGCCACACACTAAGCAGTACATCACATCCAGGTATGTGTACAGAAATATAAAGTCATAGAAATGCATTTGTACGCGTAAACAAAATCCCAATACAATGGCTTCATTACATTGACAGTTATTAAGCAGGCAGTAGACTTAAACAATGAGAAAATGGCGACGCATAGTCTGTTTTGGTATCAGGAAGTAGGGCTAGGGTTAGAATTCTGTGGTCTACTCTCATGCACTGTGCTCTCCACGTAGATATTTGCCATACATGATTGGCTGACACCTACATGGAAAAGCCAGTGATTGGACAGTTGTGAAAAGCATCACGTCTCTGAGCTTCTGCATAGCTGCCACATAGGCTCCATAATGATGGGAGTTGAAGTTTAAAAGGCACATTGTTGCAGGTTTACCATCCTTGCTTTAAAGTTACAACAACACAAATATCTCCTAATAATAAACCCCACTTACCTTACCGTGGCCAGAAAATCTTAATGGTCCCTATGAATTTTGCACTTGCTCCTTGGTTCAAGAGTGAACATCTTCATAAGTCAGAAATCTCATTACCACGGAGGCAGACATGACAGTTGCCAGCAGGACCACAAGACCTCAGACTCTACTCACATGATAATCTTAACCCGTTAAGGATCAGAGTGATGTGCAACCCCCCCCCCCCCCCCGTTGGTCCTGAACCCCTTAAGGACCAGTGACGTATCCGGACTGTCACGCTGGTCCGGCACTTAAGGATCAGTGACGGTCCTGGTATGTCATGTACTTTCACTCACCACGCTCTGCAATACCGGGGACTGAAGTTGATCGCTCCAAGACCGGAGCGATCTCTCTCAGTCCCTTGTTCGGCGTACCGGCATACGTGATCAGTCATGTGGGGCGGCATGTTAAACTTCCCGGTCTGGTCCTTAAAGGACCACACATCCCGGGACCGCTGGTCCTTAAGGGGTTAAAGGGATTCTGCAAAGCAGTGTGTTGCGTACCCCTCTGGCACTCAAACGGTTAAACTGTAGCACTCTTCTTTCTTCAGTTTGAAAAGCTGCCTGGACTCCTGGATCCCAAACTCCAAACGCTGGAACTTCCGTCCCCCTTCCCAAGCTGAAGCAAGAAAGAGAGGTCAATACTGCTTTCAGCAGAGTTTGGATTCCTGCCGTCAAGAGTCATGTCCGCCTCCAATTGGAATGACATCCAGGACAGACTAAAGATATTATCTCTTGATCAAAGGAACAAGGGATTAGGATTGTAAGAAACATTGTTGGAGTTATTAATAGGTGTTACTATACCTTTAAATAGAATTAAAAAAATAATAATAATTTAAGCTCATCAATGCGATAGGAAATAGGGGCTCTACTCAGACCAGCTTACAGTCAAATTATACACATTAAATGGGTGTTAGGCAATTGGCTTGCCGCAGATTTGTTCACTTTCCCGTGATCCACAACGCCCTGTTTCTTAGAAGAAAACCCTTATAAGGACAGGATTCCGCAGGTAGTCAGCTAAAGATAAAGAGTTGTCCCCTAAGGGACTATTTTCTTTTTTCCAACAAATCTAGGGTATTGCCATGGCAACACAAATCATCAGCCCTGCACTACGGATGGTTTGGTTTGCAACATAACCAAAATAAGAGAGAGAAGTCTTACAGCACCTCTCCCGCTCGACTAAAGAAAAAGTCCAGACGCAGTTCTGCAGGGCCGGCGCTGTAAATTATCCAATTCCTTCTAGCACATACAATTTGCAAGATGGTTTTTATATGAATTATGTGACTACATACATTTAAAGTCTCCCAATTAACCCTCTGGACACTACTGATTCCTCCATGGCTTTGCAATATTCTAGATATTTCTCTTGCATCCAAGACTAAAGCGAGTCTGTCATTTGGTGAATCTGACAGCTCTTCCAAAGTCACTTACATGTTGTACTGCAATTTTTCAATTTACAAACCTAGTTTTTGAGT
This sequence comes from Rhinophrynus dorsalis, assembly GCA_037306005.1. Lineage (NCBI taxonomy): Eukaryota > Metazoa > Chordata > Amphibia > Anura > Rhinophrynidae > Rhinophrynus > Rhinophrynus dorsalis. Next base: position 26,190,917 of record CM074727.1, on the reverse strand, counting down.
TAGGTAGTTTTATGGATTATTATAATTAACCCCTTAAGGACCGGCGGTCATGGGACATTTCCGTCCCATAATGACCGCATAGGCGCACTTGGACGCGCCGGTACACGTGACCTATCACGTGTATCGGCACGTCATTATGGGGCTTGAAAGAGATCGATCCGATCTTGGAGCGGTCTATTTCAGGCCCTATTTTTACTTACAGCGCTCCCGGTAGAGCGCTGTAAGTAAAAAGTACGTGACGTACCATGACCATCATCGGTCCTTGAGTAGTTCAAGGACCGTGACGGTCCTGGTACGTCAAAGGTCCTTAAGGGGTTAAAGGAGCAGTAAACTTTTTTTATGAAAATATATATATTGTAGGGATTTTCCTATCAAGTAAAATAAGGGTACTCCCACTGCCGTAAGATTTATATTTCCAGAGTTATTACAGTTTAAACCTATGTTTTTTTACATTAGCAGTGCCCTCTAGTGGTCAAATTATAATTAGATTACCTGTTAGATTCTAATGGAGAGGAAAGTCAGAAAAGTCAGAGACATACAGTTCTCCATAGAATGTGATAGAAACTGCCTGTCACTTCCTGTCAGTTAGAACTATCAGGAAGTAAACACAGTAAATTCACTTCCTGTCAGTTAGAGCTATCGGGAAGTAAACACAGTAAATTCACTTCCTGGTTATTTAAACTGCTATAAATTTTGAATAAAACATCTGACAGCGATGGGAGTGACCTTGTTTTATTCAGCAGGAAATGCTTTATAAAATATGTGTTTTCATAAAAAAAACGTTTACTGCTTCCTTAAGGCATGCTGCGCAGGCATGTCCATTTACTGACACAAAGTGGACCTGTCACCTTGATTCTAGTCTTCATATTTGTCATGTTAGCCAAAAGACCCATTTCGTACCTCTCTGGAACTCAAAGGGTAAACACCCACTGAGTGCCAGAGAGGCACCCAACGAACTGCGATGCAATGAACTCAAAGGGTTAAGAAATTTTCAGCGGTAGGGTGACCACATTTCCATTCTGCCATTCAGGGACACTGTAGTGAGGAGAGGATTTCTCTTCAGCTTTAGGGCAGTTATGCAGGAGGGGTCGCTATACATCACTGGACATCAGTGCGCAAATTGCTCTTTCACTGGAGCACCACAGAATTCTAAACACTATAGGGAGAACTGTCTACTGACTGTTGTGTCAGGAAGCAATGTCTGTGGGGGACTATAAGATAATAGACATCACACCCAATGCCTTGGATAGTGATACTTCGTTTTATCTTTATTTTACTTTGTAGGCATTAAAAAAAACATGAAGAACGATATAAGTCTTATCTCTCAAACCTTTATGGTTTGAGAGATATTCACAACCAAAGTTTCCCCTCCCGCCCCTTTTACCTAGTGTAAGCCATCTCTTCTCAGATGTGGAATCTGGTCGTAAGACCAGACAGATAACAGCAGGGGACAATCTTCTTCCTATGAGAACAATGAAAGCCCTGCCCCCCTTGACAAGTTTTTCAGGTTTTTCCCTTATCTTAATTGAAGATTGTCCCTCTCTGCAGTCTACCTGGGCACCTCCCTTCTGATCTGGCTGAGCAGTGTTACATCAGTAAAAGGGGCGGGAGGGGGATACTTTGTCATTGAATTACTATTGATCTACAACTCTGACAGAATTGAAATAACACTCTCCAAAGTCCAAATACTATGATGATTAATTAGAGCTGCTTTTATTATGAAACATTACTATCCCTTTAAACTAGCATTACACTATAATAAAATTGCACTGCAGCTCCTGTTTGATGTCAGGATCAAGGCTCAGGTATCTGTGCAGTGCTTAGAGCTGTCTGGAAGCCATTTTCTTGTAGCCCAGCAGAAGCATCACTTTGTATCACAGTAGGCAATGGGCAGTCCTATGTCTAGTGTTTACATTATTTATTCAGTGACTTTGTATTGTCCCTGATAGGGGCTGCCCGAGACTTGGAACACACACATAAATTCTGGGACTGCCCCTGGAAATCAGGGACATGTGGTCAACCTAGTTAGCGGTCCTTAAAGGGTTAACGGAGAAAAAACATCAGAATTATTTTGGGGTTTCTGCTTAACAAAAAAATTCAGAATTCACTTGAAAAATGAGCAACATCCCTAAGATATCTTTAGCGAAAAATAGAAAGTTTAATACGAGGATCTGAGGCCAGATCTTTCTTGAGACGTGTAATTTTTTTTTGCTGCACCTAGTGTAAGCCACCTCCCCTCAGATGTGGAATCTGGTCTCTTGACCGGACAGATCACAGCAAGGGACAATTTTCTTACATTGAGCATAAGGAAAACCCTGTCCCCTTTGACAGGTTTTTCCTTATGATCAATGACAATTGTCCCTCTCTGTGATCCATCCGCACAGTCTTGCTGCTCTGAGGTGAGCAGTGTTACATCTGTAACAAAAATAATCTTCATAGTATTTGGGCCATGGAGAGTGTTATTTCAGCACTGTCAGAGTTGTAGATCAAGAGTAATTGAATGATAAAATATCCCCCCGCCCCTTTTACTGATGTAACACTGCTCACCTCAGAGCAGTAAGACTGTCTGGATGGATCACAGTGAGGGACAATCCTCAGTGAGGGACAACCTGGCAGGGGGGGCAGGGTTTTCTTTATGATCACAGTAAGAAGATTGTCCCTTGCTGTGATCTGTCCGGTCAAGAGACCAGATTCCACATCTGAGGGGAGGTGGCTTACAGTAGGTAAAGGGGGTGGGAGGGGGATACTTTATCATTCAATTACTCTTGAACTACAACTCTGACAGTATTGATATAACACTCTCCATGGTCCAAATACTATGAAGATTAATTGGAGCTGCTTTTATTGTGAACCATTACTATCTCATTAAATTAACTAAAATGATCAAGGTGACAGGTTCACTATAACCCCTTCAAGACCGGTGCTGCTGTTCTTGTGAAACGTTACTGTCACTTTAAACTAAGCAAGAATTTTGTCCTCTGTGTTGTAGCCGTTTGCCCCAGAATTATTCTTCTGTGTTTTCCTGAATAGGGGTCCTCAGTGTTTTCAACCCCTTTAACCCTCTGAATAGTAGTGACTTCTCCAACGCATTATGGAACAATATCTGAAGGGTTATTGTAATGAGCTCTAAGATCCAAAGCTTACACACATTATAAAAATAGCTATATTTAACACCTTGACCCCCAGAGGTGTGTGCAGCGAGGGGTTAAAGCGGAACTTTCAGATAATAGCCAGTCGCCATGCATTCATTAAATGCATGGAGACTAGCTTGAAAATAGATGTCTTACCATAAAAAATACATGTGTCTAAAGGAATCCGTCCCGTTTGGAGACCGGAACCCAGGCTAGAGCGCAGACATCTTGTCTGTACGCCTGCACCGTCAGTCCCAGTTTCCATAGAGTAGACTGCTTTGCACCGTATGGTCACCGGAAGGGACTGACGGCACAGGCGCACAGACCGCACTAACCTGCCTGTCAGTCCCAAAACGAGACAGATTCCTTTAGACACAAGTAATTTTTTTTTTTTCTGTAAGACATCTATTTTCAAGCTAGTCGCCATGCATTTAATGAATGCATGGCAACTGGCTATTATCTGAAAGTCCCGCTTTAATGTGTTTTAAATCAATGTACACAAGTGTGGCGTTGCTTTATTGAAGCACCCAATTCATTTCAAAGAGCAAAAGAAAATGTGGTTTTGGGAACTGAATGAAAACAGATAAATATTCTGCGACGTCTCTAATAGTTTTTCCATCTCCGAGTTAATCCCAGGCAAACCGCTGGAGGGCTGAGAGCTGTCACGGGATTCCTGTTTTGGCGGAAGGTGAATGACTTTCCGCCTGAACCCCTTCATCCAGTCCTTCTGTCCAACAAACACTGCTCACTATTACACGTCTGCTCCGGACAGACGGAGCTTTGTATACATCTCACATCATTTAAAAACAGAAAAAAAAAAAATAATAAAAAAAAAAAAAAAATATATATATATATATATATATATATATATATACACACACACACACACACACACACACACACACACACGCACGCACGCACGCGCGCACGCACACACACACGCACACACGCACACACACACACACACACACACACTAGTTTTAAAGCCTGTGTACACAGGTCAACACTGGTGGCGCTCCAGTCATGCGCAGTACTGACTGCCCAGCGCCACTGCTGACACAGAGGAGGGTGCTCCGAATTCAGACCGTAGTCCTGTATGTAGACCTTCCTGGGACCAAGCGATCCCAGGAAGGTGCGCAGAGAGGACTCCGGTCTGAATTCGGAGGCGATCTCTATTCAAGCCTACCTCTAGGACACACCTCTCCAAAGCATACAATAGGCTGCAATAAGCATAAAGGGATCATAACGGACAGGTTTTTCCTTATGCTCACTGAAGATTGTCCCTCTCTGCAATCCATCCGGACAGTCTTGCTGCTCTGAGGTGAGCAGTGCTACATCAGTAAAAGGGGCAGGAGGGGGATACTTTATCATTCAATTACTCTTGAACTACAACTCTGACAGAATTGAAATAACACTCTCCATGGCCCAAATACTATGATGATTAAACGGGGCTGCTTTTTTTTTGAAACATTACTATCCATTTAATTCAAACCTGCATATGTCCAGCAGATGTCTAATTTAGGAAATATTAACACTTTTATTTCTAGGAAAAGTGAAAATTTTCTGGTACAGAACAGAGCTTTGTTAGAATATGAAACACCATCAGTATCTCAATTAGCATCCATTCCCATAGGGTAACAAGTGTGAATATCCCCTTAGCTGTACATTCAATGATCTTTTGGATAACATGACATGTAGGCAGTTTTTAATGCAGTTTTCAAATATGCAAACTTGAATTAACCCTTTGGTTTGCAAGCGCACTGTGTAGACCATTCCAATGAAGTATTTCTTTTTTAGATAGTGCTACTTCAGCTCTGCTGAGCCGCTGGACGGTCCCGGGACCCGAATCTCATGATGTGAGCTAGAGCGATGACGTCTGTGAAAGGAGTGGGACCCCGGTATAAAGTCCCCCCACTTTAGAAGATTATATCTCTCAAACTATACATGTTTGAGAGACCAGACTAACATTCATATCTGCAATATTAAATGTTGTTAAAGTGATAGTAATGTATCACAAAAACAGCAGCTCCAATTAATCTTCATAGTATTTGAGCCATAGAGAGTGTTATTTCAGTACTGTCAGAGTTGTTGTTCAGGAGTAATTGAATGATAAAGTTTCCCCTCCCGCCCCTTTTACCTAGTGTAAGCCATCTCTTCTCAGATGTGGAATCCAGTCCATAGACCAGACAGATAACAGCAGGGGACAATCTTCTTCCTATGAGAACAATGAACGCCCTGCCCCCCCTTGACAAGTTTTTCAGGTTTTTCCCTTATCTTAATTGAAGATTGCCCCTCTCTGCAATCTACCTGGGCACCTCCCTTCTGCTCTGGCTGAGCAGTGTCACATCAGTAAAAGGGGTGGGAGGGGGATACTTTGTCATTGAATTACTCTTGAACTACAACTCTCACAGTACAGAAATAACACTCTCCAAAGTCCAAATACTATGATGATTAATTAGAGCTGCTTTTATTATGAAACAATACTATCCCTTTAAAAACAGCCATTACTCTCCCTTTAACAAATAAGAGCCAAGTAATTGCCCTAGTCATGATAGGGTTACACAAACACTCGGTATTTCCAGTTAAACGGCATCATACTGGTTGCCTCAAAACAAGATGGATTTAGTCAATCATTTTGAAGAAGGAAAGAGAGTAACTATCAATTATCGAAAATTAAAGATGTGTCACTTTAGGGTAGGAAAAATTCAAAGCAATTTTAAACTATTAAATGACCTGCTAAAAGGCTACAGAGGAGAGAGGTCACTTGTTTCAAAATAGCATCAGACATGTTTGCAAACCGCTAGTCAGGGCTTTAAACAAACCACTTAAATGCAACCTGTAATTTACACTAAAACACAAGTGTTCCTTATAGGAAAGGGCTTGTTGTAACAGTCAGACTTGTATATGAAAAGGTAGAGTTATCGTATGACTGGATTTGCTTTCCGGGGTTTAACCTTATGACTGCCAGAGAGGAAACCAACGCATTGCAAAGCAAAAGGGCTAAATTATGTCCTCCTGGGATCTTAAAGGAACATTGTCACCTAAACGTGGGTATATACACTTAATTATCCTGTACTCTGTGACAGTGTCTGTAAACATCTATTTTCTGAGGCTTAACCCTTTGAGTGTCAGAGGGGAGTGCAATTGTATTACATTGTACTACATCACACACAATTTTCAGTGCTGCAGGGAGAGTGTGACATTGTATTACATCACACAGAGCATTCAGTGCTGCAGTGATGGCATAACAATGTATTGCATAACATAGAACATTCTGTGTTGCAGGAAGACTAACATTGTATTAAATCACACAGAGTATTCAGTGCTGCAAGGAGCGTGTAACATTGTAATACATCACACAGAACATTCAGTGCTGCAGAGACAGTGTAACATTGTATTACATCACACAGAGCATTCAGTGCTGCAGTGATAGCATAACAATGTATTACATAACAGAGCATTCTGTGCTGCAGGAAAACTAACATTGTATTAAACTCACAGAGCATTCAATGCAGCAAGGAGAGTGTAACATTTTATTACATCAGAGAGAGCATTCAGTGCTTCAGGGAGATTGTATCATTGTATTGCATAACACAGAGCATTCAGTGCTGCAGGGAGAGTGTAACATTATATTAAATCCCACAGAACATTCAGTGCTGCAGGGATGTGTAGCATTGTATTACATCACACACAGCATTCAGTGCTGCAGGGAGAGTGTAACATTGTATTACATCACACAGAACGTTCAGTGCTGCAGGGAGATTGTAACATTGTATTACATCACATAGAGCATTCAGTGTTGCAGGGAGTGTGTAACATTGTATTACATCACACAGAGCATTCAGTGATGCAGGGAGTCTGTAACATTATATTAAATCCCACAGAACATTCATTGCTGCAGGGAGAGTGTAACATGGTATTACATCACACAGAGCATTCAGTGCTGCAGGGAGCCTGTAACATTGTATTACATCACACAGAGCATTCAGTGCTGCAGGGAGAGCCTGTAACATTGTATTACATCACACAGAACATTCAGTGCTGCAGGGAGAGTGTAACATTGTATTACATCACACAGAGCATTCAGTGCTGCAGGGAGAGTGTAACATTGTATTACATCACACAGAACGTTCAGTGCTGCAGGGAGTCTGTAACCTTGTATTACATCACAGAGAACATTCATTGCTGCAGGGAGAGTGTAACATTATTATTACATCACACAGAGCATTCAGTGCTGCATAGAGCCTGTAACATTGTATGAAAACTCTATGGGAACCAATATCCAAGTAGCTTTCAGTCAGATGCATAAAAGTGAGACAAAAAAGGGTGTAGTTGAAAAAAGAAAGTAATGAAACACATATGCAATCTAAATGTAAATTCAAAATAAAGGGCTACTATTTCTTTAATAGCTCAGTCAATATCTCCACCCTTTTATCTGTTATCTGTGAGGTGTAGCTGTCTGTCTTGTATTTTACTGGAAAGAGCCACTTAGTAATATGTATTGAACTTCCCCTGTCTCGTTGATAAGGAATTCTCTGATTTTGTTATTGCACACAAGGCTGGATTCACAGAATATGTGACGTCAAAAAAACAGGTTGCTATTGCTTTAACCCCTTAATGACCAGTGATGTTCCAGAACTGTCACCGTTTTTTTTTTCCCTGAAGGGCCGGTGACGGTCCTGGCACATCACGTACTTTGGGTCTCTCTCAGACCCCCATTCTGTGCGCCAGCACATGTAATTAGTCACGTTTACCGGCGCGCTGACAACAATCAAAGGTAAGTTCCCCTGACCACTGGTCGTTAAGGGGTTAAAAATCTGAATCTGTGTTAAACTGGGATATTTCACATGAATATATATATATATATATATATATATATATATATACACACACACACACACACAAACATATATATCCTATATAATAATTAGCTAGAAAGTTTGTAACAACGCAGTCATGCTCAGTAGAACATGACTGCACCGCGACCGGCTGGCACTGCACCGCGACCGGCTGGCACTGTATCAGCCGCAGAGTGGGCAGTCTTTACTGTACATGACAGCCCTGCGACCGGCTGGCAGTGGCACTGTGGTCCGTGTAATGGGCTCTTTATATACAGTATCTGCTGTTTTTTTGTGATTAAAGCAATCACATGTACCGGCTGAGCCATATTGCTCCATGTGATCACAAAAGTCATGACATGCCAGGACTATCACGGTCCTTGGCACACCGACACTCATGGCTCACTGAACCTTAACGGGTGAATTCAGGGACACTTCCGTCTGCAGCACTGTACAAGAATCAGTGCAAGCCTGTATGTGATTTGTTCTACCCCAATTTAAAGGGATAGCAACACATAACATGCAAAAAAAATATACATATTGTAGTGTTTATCACCCTGAGTAAAACAAGGGTACTCCCACTGCTGAGAGGTGTTTTATTCAAAAGTCATTGCAGCTGAAACTTGAATTTGTGTAGCTGCAATATCTCAATAGCCTGAAATGTTACAGTGGCGCTGTTGCTACACCATCCTATGAATGTGTATGTTCAACTGTCCAGAGCTGTCTATAGCATGATGCAGCAACAGCACCGATGTAAAATTTCAGGCCATTGAGATAATGCACCTAAAAAAATTAAAGTATGAGCTGCAATAACTTTTGAACAAAATACCTATCAGCAGCAGGAGTACCCTTGTTTCCATCAGGAGAATAAAGCTATACATTTGCATTTTAACAGTTACTATCCCTTTAAATGGATATGTGTTCACCTGATGTGTAACCATGAGTGTTTTGCTATGTGTTGGACAACTCTCTAGCACACAAAAGGTTAATCCTTTGAATACTTCACAATGCAATGAAAACATCTCTTTCATGAAAAGAGGTAAATTCAGCCTTCAGCAGTTTGCTTTATTTTTCTTTCTACTGTCCGGTTTGTATAAACGTCTTATAAATGGTCCATATTACAGACTGACAGCACAACGTATAGGCCATTCATTTCCTTTAACCCTTTGAGTGCCAGAGTGGTACGGATGCAAAGAAATGCATTCTGTACCACTCTGGCACTCAAAAGGTTAAAGGGATAGTAATGTGTCACAATAAAAGCAGCGCAAATTAATCTTCATAGTATTTGGGCCATGGAGAGTGTTATTTCAATACAGTCAGAGTTGTAGTTCAAGAGTAATCGAATGATAAAGTATCCCCCTCCCACCCCTTTTACTGATGTAACACTGCTCCTCTCAGAGCAGCAAGACTGTCCGGATGGATCACAGAGAGGGACAATCTTCAGAGAGAATAAGGAAAAACCTGTCAAGGGGGGCGGGGTTTTCCTTATGTTCACAGTAAGAAGATTGTCCCTTGCTGTGATCTATCCAGTCACAAGACCAGACTCCACATCTGAGGGGAGGTGGCTTACAGTAGGTAAAAGGGGCGGGAGGGGGATACTTTATCATTCAATTACTCTTGAACTACAACTCTGACAGTACTGATATAACACTCTCCATGGTCCAAATACTATGAAGAGTAATTGAAGCTTTTTTTTTTTTTGTGAAACATTACTATCCCTTTAAATTAATTAAAATGATCAAGGTGACAGGTTCAGTATAACCCCTTCAAGACCAATGGGCTGTGCAGTCCATCTGCTGTGCAATGTGTTGCACTCCTCTCTGGTTCTCAAATGGTTAAACACTCTCTTATATGGCAGTGGTGGGCAGCCAGTGGGTCTCCAGCTCTTACTCCCATCATCCTCAGCCTGCAGTTGATTGACTCAGGGTGACAGCAATTCCAGTTCGGCAACATATGTAAAGAAGCTGCTTGTGAGGGTGATGGGAGATGCAGTCCAGCAACAGCTAGAGCCACTGATTGCAAGGAATGTCGGAAGTGCAATCCAGCAAGAGCTGGAGAGCCACTGATTGCCCAATCCTGTTCTGCGTTTTACGATTACAATGCAGTGTTTGAGCTTTCTTTTGAAGTCGTTAGTTATATTGTCCCTTCTTTTTCCATTGACGAGATTCTGATTAACTTTAATTACCTTCTCACCTATGTAATCCAGAGTCCTTTCTCTCCCCAGATAACGAGAATGGAGTACAAAGATCAGGCGGGTTACTGTAGACAAGGACAACAAAGTCCAGCAGCGCTGGGTCACAGCACATGCACCGTAGGAGACTAAACATTCCCATTCATTTACATGAGCCGTTTAACCCATGAATGTTAGGTTACAGTGAGGTCTTTCAATGCATTGTAGATCTCTTTGTTAACTCTTTTGAATGATAAAGGAGCATCTAACTCATTAGTCTGCAACACGATATATAATCCCCCTGACACAGGGTTAAAAGACCAATTTATCCCTTTGAATGCTCTCTGGCACTTAAAGGGTTAAATCAACAGGAATTTGGGTTTATGCCACTGTTCTTTTGTAGAGGACTAAGCCAAAGAGCTGCAATTTTGGAGTGCCATGGGGGTGGGGTGTGTGTATGTGTGTGTGTGGTGATGGTGTGTGTGTGGGGGGGGGGTATTCCCCAAATCACCATTTTTTTAAATGGACATTGATAAGAGTGGGTGTGGTCATGGACAGGGATAAGAGTGGGTGTGGTCATGGACAGGGATAAGAGTGGGTGTGGTCATAGACAGGTCTAATATAGACCAGGGGCATTTGAGATATAAATACGGTCAGGAAGATATTGCTAATAATTTACTTTTGCACCAACTCTATTATATAAGGAAATAGTTAAAGGAATTGTATTGGTTACTTTTAGCAAAGATTAATAGTGTAGATTTTAAAACTATGAATACAATGACCTACCTCCCATCTCTCAAACATGTATAGTTTGAGAGATATAAGCTGCTAAAGTTCCCCCCTCGCGCCCCTTTCAGAGACGTCAGAGCTCTAGCTGACAGCATGAAATTCTAGTCATGTGACCGGACAGTGGTTCTTCAGCAGAGCCAAAATAGCACTATCTAGAAATAAATACTTAATTGGAACGGTATACAAACCAGGCACACTTTATAGACCGTTCCAAAGAAGTATTCCTTTCTAAGGAGCACTATGTCGGCTCTGCTGAAGAGCCACCAGATGTTCCCGGGACCAGGATCTCCTTCTGCAGCTACAGTGCTGACGTCTGTGAAAGGGGTGGAAGGGGGGAACTTCCTCCTCCCTCCCCTTTTCCAGACATCAGCATCTAGCTGACATCATGAGATCCCGGTCCCAGACTGGCCGGCGGCTCTTCAGCAGAGATGAATGAGAGTTATCGAAAAATACTTCATTGGAAAGGTCTGCAGAGTGTGCATTCAAACCAAGCACACTTTGTAGACCATTCCGGTGAAGTATCTGTTTTTAGATATCGCTCATTTGGCTCTGCTGAAGAGCCGCCCGAGTCGCACGACTCAAATCCACGGCTGACAGCTTTACAGCTTGTCAGCAAAAGTGGGAAACTTTAAGCGCTTATATCTGAGAGATCGAACTTGTCCCATTAAGTTTATTATTTGAATACCTACAATACATATGGCATTTTTTGCAGCCAGCAGATGGATTATGGAGATGACGATCACCTGAAGTTTGAGGTACATATATGTATATAAGAAAAGTTTGCTGTATTGTATAATATGCCCCCGAGTATGTCCACTGTAGGACGAAACGCGTCAGGTTGCCAGTTTTATTTTAAGTAGTCTATTTCCATTTGTGTAGTTTTATATTGATCTCCAATAAAGGAGTTTTTAAATCCATTTGGTCGCCGCAATTATTCTGGATCCAGTGACCTATTCTCCGCGAGAGGGAGTTGGAGGTACAAGAAGGACGGGAAGCGGTTGACTAGTGGGATTGTGACGTGCTTTTTTGCTCAGAGGCTGACATAGCCTCATTGGATAGTAAGTACCCAGCTTGAGGGGAAAGCGAAGTGGGAGAATTACCAGTTTCTAACGTCTGCACTCAGAGGTGCTATCGCGCTGTCTCTCCTTGTTTTGTTTTGTGAATATTAGGGTTTGGTAATGTTTTACATTACTAACCCTTTACGGAAAGATTCATACATGTTACCATATGCTACTGTATGCGAATTTTAGTACCCTTGTGGTACCAGTGACATTTAATATGCTAATTAAGCTAATCACTGATGTATGATATTCTAATGAAGCCTCTTCAATGACTTGTCATATACTAATGAAGTTGTCAGTTACATTTCATATGCTAATGAAGTTCTGCTCAGTACCAAGACATTTTCACTTTCAGTTTGCCCAGAAAGAAAAGTGTGCATATCTCCTTAACTATATATCTGCTGGTATTTTGGTTAACATGATCAGTTCTGAAAAAGGATATACTAGAAGTGGAGAGGGTACAGCGAAAAGCAACAAAATTAATTAAGGGAATGGAGCACTTGACGTATGAAGAACGACTAAACAAACTTGTTTTTTTTTTACTCTAGAGAAAAGACGACTAAGAGGAGATCTTATCACATTGTACAAGTATATGAGAGGTCAATACAAGGATCTCTGATGACCTATTCATTCCAAGGCCTGATCAGGTGACCGGGGACACCCCTTGAAATTAGAGGAAAGGAGGTTTAGACTTCAGCAGAGGAAGGGATTGTTTACAGTAGGGTCTGTTAAATTGTGGAATTCATTGCCCAAGGAGGTGGTAATGGCAGATACAATGGATACATTTAAAGAAGATTAGATACATTAATTTGCAAAAGGGAACATACAGGGTTATACTGAATATTAGTAGGCTGATCAGGAAGGTATGATAAATGACTAACTTATTTGGTAACAGGAAAGCTATACAATTCTCATGTCACTAGGGTATGAGGCAAAGGTTGAACCTGATGGACTTGTGTCTTTATTCAATCTAATTTACTATGTTACTATGACACATAAGCAGTTTTTAATGCAGTTTTCAAATATGCAAACTTGAATTAAGATGAAATGATGGTCTTGTTCCATAAACCACTATACAGTGAGGTCACTAAAAACACTTGCGGTACTGCCAGTCCTTCGTTAACCAAAATTGTTTTGACACCTAATTTCATGACATGCTGCAATTAAATGGAGACCATAATTAAACTAAAAATGGGTGGATGTTACCAGGATGTCTCAACGCCCCAAGTATGGAATGTATTCATAAGACAAATTATCAAGCATCAACATCATCTTTTAACCACAATGTTGCACCCCTGGCTACATATAACTATTCTTAAAGGGACAGTAATACTTCAGATGTTAAAAAAAAAAAAAAAAAAAAAAAAAAAAGTTATTGCCGCTCAAGTAAAAACAGGGTCTGAAATTGACTGCTCCAAGACTGAAGCCGTCTTTCTCAGATCCTCGCAACAGGTCATGTGTGCCAGCGCGTTGGCAAGGATCAAAGCGGTCCATAAAGCGTAACTATCACCCAAATTAAAGTTACCCCCAAATAACTATGCACATAACGATAAGCATATTCATACTCATATTATCTTCAATAAGTCCGGCGTTGTTGAGAAACCCAACTTGTTCTGAGACTGTCAGGCAGGTATCAGCGCAGACATCTTGCCAAAGAGACATCTGAGCACCTACACTGTCCGTCCCCGTCTCCTCTAGGAGGCGCTGCATTGTACCTTAAGGTACAGGAAGGGACTGGATGCGCAGGTGCACAGATGCCTCTACAGCAAGATGCCTGTCTGACCGTCTCAGAATAAGCTGGATTTCTCAATAACGCTGGAATTATTCCAGATAATACTAGTATGGATATGCTCATCATTATGGGGGTAATGTTAATTTGAGTGATAGTTCTGCTTTAAGGGAAGGTAACTTCTCTACACCACTGGTCCTTAAAGGAATAGTAATAATAAAATAATTACTAACCCCTATATTAAAGTCACATTAAAAATAAATGTATTGTCCCCAGTGTCATCTCTCAAACCTTTATGGTTTGAGAGATAATCGCTCCTAAAGTTGCCCTCTCCCTCCCCCTTCCCCGAAATCAGCGTTGTAGCTGACTGAAGGGAAATCCGGCCTTGCGATCATCAAGCGGCTCTGCAGTAGAGCCGAGATCACGTTAATAAAAAATAAAAAAAAAATCTTTCACTAAAACTGTCTTCAACGTGTGCTTGCAAACCAAGCACAAACCAAGCACACATAGAAGACCATTTCAGTGAAAGATTTCTTCTTTATTAACACGATCATGGCTGTGCTGCAGAGCCGCCTGATGGTCGTAAGACAGGCTTCCCTGCAGTCAGCTACAACGCTGACTTCGGGGGAGGGAGAGGGAACTTTAGGAGAGATTATCTCTGAAAAACCATAAAGGTTTGAGAGATGACACTGGGGGCAATACATTTCTTTTTAATAGGACTTTAATATAGGGGTTAGTAATTATTAAGTATTACTATCCCTTTAAGGGGTTAAATGTGTCATCACATTTACTAAAAACCCTAATGGGAGGTATGTGGCTAATGCTTAGAGTCAACGCAAGTCTCTACAAGTGAAATCAGAACCTTTGCATGTAATATGGAGTGGTGTTTGGCCAATGAGAGCGCTCCAGCTTACAGAAAGCCTCTGTCATTGGAGGAGACTGAATAGAGGGAGGGGAGCAGAGGAAGAGTGACAGACTGAGGTACAGATCTGGTAACCGCAGTATGTCCGTAAGGAAGCAGCAGGGTAATCTTTAGACGTTTAACCCTTTGAGTGCCAGAGGGGTACGGAACACATTGCTTTGCAGTGCGTTCCATACCCCTCTGGCACTCAAATGGTTAATATCGGCAGAATAACAATTTTTTTTTTTTTTAATGAAAACAGTTTTCAATCTAATCGCTATATAAACTAACATTTTAGACAAACATGTATAGGGGGTGATACTATCCCTTTAAATGGTTAGTAATGCTGAAATTTAAGTTGGTTAAATATGGTAGATGTTAAAAAAATAAAGTATATGAAGAAAGTCCTAAAGGTTTGAGAGATATTCGCAGCTAAAGCTCCCCCCTCCCTCATGTCAGCTGTAAAGCCGACAGGAGGAGGTTCGAGAGTTGTGCGACTCAAAAAGGCTCTTCAGCAGAGCCGAAATAGCGAAATTTAAAAATAATTACTTAATTGGAACGGTCTCCAAAGTGTGCTGGCAAACCAGGAACACTTTGTAGACTGTTCCAATGAAATAATTATTTTTAGATTTCGCTGTTAGGCCCTGCTGAAGAGCCGCCGGCTGGTCCCAGGACCGGGATCTCCTGCTGTCAGTAGAGCGCAGACATCAGGAGAAGGGGAGGGGGGGACTTTATGGTTTGAGAGATAGGACTTTCTTCATACACTTTATTTTTTTTTAACATCTATAATAATTATATATATATAATTAATATACTTAAAGGGATAGTAATACTTTATTATTACCATCCCCCATATTGTACATATTTGCCAAATAATTTAACAGCCCCCAGGTTCATCTCTCAAACCTTTATGGTTTGAGAGATAACTGAAGGCAAAGTTCCCCCTCCCCCTTCCCTGAAGTCAGTGTTGTACTGACTGCAGGGATATCCGGTCTGACTTTCATATCATGCGGCTCTGCAGCAGAGCCACAATCACGTTAATGAAAAATAATTATTTCACTGATACGGTCTTCCACATGAGCCTGCAAACCAAACACATGTAGAAGACCGTTTCAGTGAAATAATTCTTTTTCTCTAACGGGATCTCGGCTCAGCTGCAGATCTGCAAGCCTGTCGTACAACAGACTTCCCTTGCAGTAAGCACAATGCTGACTTCAGGGAAGGGGGAGGGAGGGGGAACTTTTCCTTCGGTTATCTCTCAAACCATAAAGGTTTGAGAGATGAACCTGGGGGCTATTAAATTATTTTACAAATACCTACAATATGGGGGACAGTAATAATAAAGTTTTACTATCCCTTTAAATTTTGGCATTACTAAGCCTTTAGTTACTTGTTGGTGCATATAATAAAAACTATGTCACTGTGCACCACAATCCTATTTGATGTCTACCCACATATTCAGTTGTTCTATGTAGCAGTACAAGTAATAAAATAAAAAACTAATAACACTTACTTTAACTGTGATTGTAACTTTATCGCTTTGTTGATGAAGTCTTCCCAAGTGGGGTAACTGGCCTGAATAGAGAGAGAGAGAAAATGGGAAAAAATTATTAAATCCATATGTACTACAAATAACAGAACGTTTGAAAATAAAAGGTTTTATATAGCAGACAAACAACATATTTCCCAAATTTTAATTCATTTAGAGATTTTTTTTAACCCCTTGAATGATAGAGAGGTCCCCAACAGGCTGCTAGGCAATGCGTTGGTGACCATTCTGGCATTCAAAGGGTTAAAAGCCCCGTTTCAAACAATGTAACATTTCGTGCATCATCTCTGATGTAGTTGGGTGGTACCAAGAATTGTTACCGAGTTGTTCTTACCGTAAAATCTCAGGTATAATACGCACCTGTGTATAATATGCAGGTGCATGTTATACCAAATATTTTAGGGGAAAACAACAGTGCCTATGTATAACACACACCCTTGTTTTCCCCCTTACTAAAACATTTTTAATGCCTGCAAATACCTTCCGAGCCTCCCCCCAATGGGCTGTCAGGACCTTCTGCCACCAGCCAATGATAATGCCCGACCTCACAGGCACTAAGTGCCTACATATCACTAATGTAATACTCATTTGCGGCGATAGGTTATTGTAGTGAAAGTTCTGCTTTAACCCTTTGAGTGCCAGAGGGGTATGCAATGCATTGCTTTGCAATGCGTTGCGTACCCCTCTGGCACTCAAAGGGTTAATCATTATTTGGGGAGGCTAATCCTGTCTTTCTCTAATCTGATGGGGCAAAAAGACCAAGGGGTGGTTTTTGAACAACTCGCGGTTTGCCATGGATCCGTTTAACCCTTTGAAGCAATGAAATTAAGACCTCTCCAGTATCCAATGAGTTAATGTAATGGTTTTAACACACGATGAGGCAATAAAAACAACTTAAACCAGCATTCCAGCCTACAACCAAGACTACAGTTGTGCAGCCAGAAGCCTTCCGCAGCTGCATCACATTCCAGCCTGAACAGAGAAACAAAAAAAAAAAACTTTCCAACTGTCATTTCCTCTTTCTAATGAAGGCTTGAAACAGTTCTAAAAATGGAAACTTGGATTTGTTTTCATGCCCTCAGTACAAGAAATCCCAATAGCTCATTGTAGGCCCTTTCACAGCTGCAGGTCAGACGATAAGCGCTGGATGACATCGAATTAACTTTTTGTGTACGGATTGGAAAGGTTTGACAATCTGAGAACATTTTAACAGACTGAGGCAGATGTACTATGCAAGACTGGAGTAAACAAACGGGACTGCAGGGGCAATTAAAACTCACCATTCATTTAAATGGGGCTTTTTAACCCCCTAACTGCTAGAGAAGTCAGACATCTCTGGCAATCAAAGGGTTAAAACCTCATTTAATCAATGGGAATTATTATTTGTCCCCTACATTGGTCTGACCCATACTCAATCCATTTTTCTTTTGAACGCAGAAGCCATAAACTTCAACAATTAGTTCTATTTATTTTTTGTTTAAAGTGATAGTAATGTCTAAAAAAAAAACTTTTTTTGCATTTAGAAGAGCTCAAAAAGCTGATCTAAATGCAAAAAACCGTATCTCTCAAACTGCTATGGTTTAAGAGATACGGGTGTTTGAAGTTTGATTTTTCCTACTGACAGCTGTAAAGCTGTCAGCAGGAGATTCGTGTCGGTCGACACTGTGGCTCTTGAGAAGTGCCGGGATCTCGTTACTTACACGGAATCCCTTCAATGGAATGGTCTAAAACATGTGCCTAGTGTTCAGGCACACGTTTTAGGCCATTCCAATAAAGGGATTCTGTGTAAGTAACGAGATCCCGGCACTTCTCAAGTGCCAGCGTGTCGACCGACACGAATCTCCTGCTGATAGCTTTACAGCTGTCAGTAGGAGAAATCAAACTTCAAACGCCCGTATCTCTTAAACCACAGCGGTTTGAGAGATACGTTTTTTTGCATTTAGATCAGCTTTTTGAGCTCTTCTTAATGCAAAAAAGTTTTTTTTAGACATTACTATCACTTTAACGTGTTCTAAGGTGTCGTGAAACACAACTGCTGTTTGCCACATTAATGGGAATGTACAAACCCACCAGAGAGTCTCACAGGATCCTAAACCCAGCATCTGCACTTATGTACAGATATCTTTAGTGCTCACCGGCGCACAGCTCAGCCAGAGAGGAACTCTAAGCCCTTAAAGTGATAGTAGTGCATTGATTAAATGAACTTTAAGGGATAGTAAACCCCACAAAAAACTTTAAGCCAAATTTTAGGAATAATAAAATCATACTTAATGCCCTCATTCCTAGCACTCAAACCATTACGGTTTATGGTTATCGAACTATGATTACCTCATTGGAGTGGTCTACAACGTGTGCTTGCAAGTCAGGCACAAGTTGTAGACCATACCGATGAAGGAATTATAGTTAAATATCCCGATGTCAGCGCTCCTGAAGAGCCGCCGTCAGTCGGGTTACCGGATTCTGCCTCTGACAGCTTTACAGCTCATCAGGCAGAAAGGGGAGGGAGCGGAGGACTTTATTTTATTATATCTCTCAAACCATAATGGTTTGAGAGAGGGGAATGATGGTGTTAAGTATGTTTTTATTATTCCTAAAATTTGGCTTAAAGTTCTTCGGGGGGTTTACTATCCCTTTAATTCTGTAGATATTAAAAAAAAAAATTAATTGCGCCCAGTCCTATCTGTCAGACCTCTATGGTTTTAGAGATATCAGCTTACAAAGTTCCCCCTTCCCTCCCCTTACACTGACATCAGTTTTCTATCTTAGAGAAGGAGATCCTGGTCTGCAAACCATCCAACGGCTCTTCAGTAGAGCCAAAATCACGCTCTTTAGAAAGAAATACTTAATCTGAACGGTCTACGTGTCCCTGGTTTGCAAGCACACGTTGTAGTGTGGTGTAAGTATTTCTTTCTAACCAGCGCGATTTTGGCTCTGATGAAGAGCTGCAGGTTGGTCTGTGGACCGGGATCTTCTTCCCTAAGATAGAAAACTGATGTCAGCCCCTTTTACCTAGTGTAAGCCGCCTCCCCACAGATGTGGAATCTGGTCTCGTGACTGGACAGGTCACAGCAAGGGACAATCTCCTTACTGTGATCATAAGGAAAACCCTGCGCCCTTGACAGTTTTTTCCTTATACTCACTGAAGATTTCTCTCTCTGTGATCCATCCGGACAGTCTTGCTGCTCTGAGGTGAGCAGTGTTACATCAGTAAAAGGGGCAGGAGGGGGATACTTTGTCATTCAATTACTCTTGAACTACAACTCTGACAGTACTGAAATAACACTATCCATGGCCCAAATACTATGAAGATTAATTGGAGCTGCTTTTATTGTGAAACATTACTATTCCTTTGATGCCGTGTGTTGCAACATCCTAGTGAAAAGCAATTTTCCAATGGGCAGAGCAGGCAACTGCCTACAGCACTAAATTTTGAGGGGAACCTCACCTATGCTGGCCTCACTCACATTCTGACTTGTGGGTGTGGCCAGCGCAATCTTAATATCCCTGTACTAGTTCTGTAACCCTTTGCAGGCTATCACTTTAAAGCAGTGGTGAAAAACATTTGACCCGCCAGCCCCCCAACAGCTGGTTGGGGGACAATGGAAGTTGTAGTCCAGAAAACTGGAGGACTTCAGGTTGCCCACCACTGCCTTAAAGAGACAGGGGTCATAGGTATGGGCTTTAGAAGTGAAGGAAGTTAACCTGAAGCGATGGAAACCAACATTCTATATCTTAAAACTATGCCATACTCGCGTTCAGATTGTAGATGTCAGTGATCTGCAGGGCTGGGTGACATCAGCCCTTTTGGGCAATTTCTATCCTCTCCGCTGAAACCCAATGTTCAAAAGAGATCATTATATACAGGAAAGTGTAGATATAATGCAAAAAAATAATAATAATAATAAAAAAATATATATATATATATATATATATATATATATATATATATATATATTTCACTATTGTGATGGAAAGTCAGAACTTTATTAAACACACGGAGGCGAATATTATGCATTATCCTTCCTCACTGCCCCCTCAGAAGCAACGGAAACTTTATTAAAATAACAGTTTAACAGAAGAAAAACTTGCTAGTATGACACTCCTCCCTCCCAACCAATCACCAGTCCTTAATCCTGTAAAACTGGGATACAGACTTGACTTTCCCTCTTTCCTTTGCTGCTCCCCTCAGAGATAAGTGCACCTTTACTTGTGTATATATATATAATTAGATCTAAATGGCTACTGTATAAAGAACACATGCCAAAGTAATTCAACAGGTTAATCAAATTTATAGCATCTGATTCCAAGGGAATAGTTCCCCTTCAATCAAAATACCATATCTGTCCTCACCTACTCACTATTCATTGTACAGAGGGCTGTGGTGTTATGCCCTTGTAATTAAAACATATTTCTCATTAGTTAACAATCACTAGGAAGTGTGCTTGCCGCTGTGTTATCGTTATACGATATCCTCCTACCCACTGCCAAAAACTGCACCCAATTTAGGGAGGTTGCATGTACTCACATCTTACTTTTCAGGTTCCTTAGTTATCTTTAGAGATGCACCTTATGTAGTCCTACAGCATTCCTGGCCACCAAAGGACAACATGAGATTAAAGGCACGAATATCTAATAATAACCACATATTTACCCCAATGACCACTATGAATTTTGCTCAAGTGTCTCAGTTCCAGAGACAACATCTTCAATCAATCCTGGTTTATGTCCGTGGAGCTGGACACATGTCCATACCTGGGAACTCTCCGGATTTGCCCCAGAGACTCCAGTTCTGACAGAGTTTTACCGGGTCTCCGGGACAGAGGCTGATTCCTCCGGATGTGGGGAGCTTCTATTGAAACTCTGCCACATCTGCTGTTCCTCCCGGTGTTCCTCCGTCCCCAGCCTTCTGTGTGTCACCTTTAAGCCCTGCCCCCCCCCCACTCGCGGCAAGCTCCTCCCCTTTTTGACGGATTAGCGTCATTTTTGTCACCACCTGCTGAACAGAGGACTCCCCTCCGGGTAGCCCTCAACTAGAACTTCCCAGGTATGCATATGTCACTAGCAGGACTCTTGGACATCAAACTAAGACAGGTAGAATGGCGGGGCCATCATCGATCCTCAACGTCATGACGGTCCTAGCACGTCATGTGTCATTAAGATAAGATTTTAGGCCTCAGAAAAAAAAACTGATAATCTTTACAGAGACTGGAATGGAGAACAGGGCATATACGTGTATAAAACATCAAATAATTTTTAGGTGTTAATGATCTCTTAAGAAAGGAAGCTGTAGATCATGGATGTCCAGAGTACGCCAAATATGGCCTGCCTGACCCCTGGGTGCGGTCCACCTGAGATTAAAGGGGATGTATCACCTTATAACATTTTATTTTTACCATAGCTTTTGTTAATAATGTAGTAATAGTAAAGCTGCTTTTTTATTTTATGTAAATACTTTCAAAGATATTATATGTTCTATGCACTTCCGCATGCTGTGCACAGCACAGCTCTCAGTATAATGGTATCCAGAGCTTGATATAAAGATAGAAGACATTCACACCACACCGAAGGGAAGTGTGAATGCGCCCCCTAGGGCAGCTGGGAGGGAGGTGGGAGGAGATTAGACAGTGAACAAGAGCTTTGCTGAAGAATCAGAGTGGTACATTATGCTGATCGTTAAATCTTCAACAAGCAATATCTTTTAACACCTTAAGGACCACTGTCGTGCCAGGACCGTCACGGCGGTCCAGCACTTAAAGGGATAGTAATACTTCGTTTTATCTTTATTTTATTTTGTAGGCATTAAAAAAACATGAAGAACGATATAAGTCTTATCTCTCAAACCTTTATGGTTTGAGAGATATTCACAAGCAAAGTTCCCCCTCCCACCCCTTTTACCTAGTGTAAGCCACCTCTTCTCAGATGTGGAATCCAGTCCATAGACCAGACAGATAAACAGCAGGGGACAGTTTTCTTCCTATGAGAACAATGAAAGCCCTGCCCCCATTGACAAGTTTTTCAGCTTTTTCCCTTATCTTAATTGAAGATTGTCCCACTCTGCAGTCTACCTGGGCACCTCCCTTCTGATCTGGCTGAACGGGGGGGGGGGGGATACTTTGCTTGTGAAGATCTCTTAAACCATAAAGGTTTGAGAGATAAGACTTATATCGTTCTTCATGTTTTTTAATGCCTACAAAATAAAATAAAGATAAAACGAAGTATCACTATCCTTTTAAAGACCAGTGACAGTCCTGGTATGTCACGGAGTTCAGCGCACCCAGCGCAGCTGTACGCCGCTCCGGAAGCCCTGAACCGGAAGCGAAGAAAAAAAAACAAGCCCCGTAGTCCTCAAGTGCCGGCCGCTCGTGCGCGCGCCGGTCCATAAGGGGTTACACTACTCATATCAAAAGAAAACAAAACAAACAAAAAAAACCAACTTTCCTATTACTACGTTATTAACAAAAGCTATGGTAAAAAAAGTGTTATAATGTGATACATTCCCTTTAAAAAAATAAATAAATAAATAATATACGTATATATTTTTATACCTAATCAACTAGCACACATGAACTAGTAGGTCAGTACATACAGATCAAGAATAGATGCCTGTTATAGATCAGTATTGTCATTGACTTGATCAATAAATAATTAAATCCATATTTTTGAATAGCTGACATGTTATAATTCACCACCACTATTTAACCCTTTGTGTGCCAGAGGGGTACGGAATGCATTGCATTCAGTACCTCCGGCACTCAAAGGGTCAAAAACAAAAAAATGCTGCCCCCACACCTATGACTTTCTGGTCATGTGGTGCACAACTGGAAAAACTTGGACGCCCCCGCTGTAGATAATGAGTCCACAAGATACAGTGTAATCTTGCCTTACAGAGGGCCGACGACTTCAAAACGATCTGGGGAGTTTACATGTACGTAGTACAACTGGTGAATAGGAACAAAAAAAAACGGAGAAGGCTTCCTTCCTCAGGAAAACCAGTGCTTATTTGTCTAACAAAATGAAAGGAAAAGCCCAATGTGAAAAGGTTTCACATGAATGATGTCATCTGGAATATCAGTCACTCAGTGGCTACTAGCTTTGTTTCTTAAAGGGATAGTAATACTTAAAATGTAAAAAAAGAAAAAATTATGTTGTAGGGTTTATCCCCCTGAGTAAAACAAATGAACTCCCACTGCTGAGAGGTGTTTTATCCATAAAGTTATTACGGATCAAATTTGAAATTTTTAATTGCAGTGGCCTGAGACTGTAGAGAGGTGCTGTTGCTACACTATACTATGGAGATTTATGTTCAGCTGATTAGAGCTGTCTATAGGATGGTGTAGCAACAGCGCCACTTTACAGTGTGTGTGTGTGTGTGTGTGTGTGTGTGTGTGTGTGTGTGTGTGTGTGTGTGTGTGTAGGTAGGTGCGTAGGTATGTGTGTGTGCATGTGTGTAGGTGTGCACGTGTAGGTATGTGTGTAGGTGTGTGTATGCGTGTAGGTATTTGTGTAGGTGTGTGTATGCGTGTAGGTATGTGTGTAGGTATGTGTGTAGGTGTGTGTGTGCGCATGTGTAGGAGTGTGTAGGTGTGTGTATGCGTGTAGGTATGTGTGCGCGCGTGTAGGTGTGTGTAGGTGTAGGTGCGTGTAGGAGTGTGTAGGTGTAGGTGTGAATGTAGGTGCGTGTGTAGGTGAGTGTTTTATTTTCCAGGACCAGAGGGGTGTGTAATGCACAACAAAGCAATATGTTATGCACAATTTCTCCACTGGCCCTTAAACTGAACCTGTCACAATAAGACAAGTTTATTTAGTTTTAAAGCACATTAAAACATGTCTATATGTTATAATAACCATTATTCTATTTTAAAAAAATGATATTTGTTAGAAATGGCATGTGTCAGGCTATGAAAAGGAAAATCTTGATAGCGCATGATTTGAGACGGGGTGGAGTTAATTTTTGTTAACCACATAATTCACGCTTATCTACGAGCAAACAACAAACAGTAAAGTACCTTCTGCTATGAGTCAGACCCAAGAACTTATGATACATACATTAGTAATCCTGGATTAAATCTTTGTAATATTAGCACAAGATGTAGCCGGTTGCTGTAGAAATCATGTAAACACTGTTTCTGTACGTACATGTGGTTAAACTACATGCCCACTGCATCACTGATATGACCATCATTGTGGTTTATGCACGAGGAAGGAATTTTCCCTCTCTCTCAAACCATACTTAACCCTTCGAGTGCCAGAGGGGTACGCAACGCACTGCAAAGCAATGCGTTACGTACCCCTGTGGCACTCAAAGAGTTAATAAATTTCAAAGAGCTGAGCAAAATAGGGCCCTTCATTAGGACTGGCTGAAAGGCACTTTTGACTAAAACAAAGGCAGGGATTTCTTACACTAAGGGCTTGATCATGGGGAATTCTTTGTCTCAGGAGGACAAGTTTGCAGATAATAGTAGATGCTTTAAAAATGTACTGGATACACTCATCATTCAGAACAACACAGAAAATTATGATATTTGGATACAATGCAGAAAGGACATGAATCCAACTGCCTTATGCCTTGTGTATCCCCTCTGGCATTCAAAGGGTTAAATTTTCCCATAAGTGCCACGTGGTGCCTAGACTGTTATTTGATTGCACAGTATGGGAAAGGAAAAGCACTGGCTACAGTTCTCCACAGTATGTGATATTAACTGCTCCAACATTTTATGGAATTTTGAACTGTAATAATTTTGGATACCACTCTGAGTGTTAAAGGGATAGTAATGTTTCACAAAAAAAAGCGGCTCCATTTAATCTTCATAGTATTTGGGCCATGGAGAGTGTTATTTCAATACTGTCAGAGTTGTAGTTCAAGAGTAATTGAATGATAAAGTATCCTACAACTCTGACAGTATTGAAATAATCTTCATAGTATGTGGGACATGGAGAGTGTTAATTGGAGCTGCTTTTTTTGTGAAACATTACTATCACTTTAAATGCATGGATGAATTCATAACATGTTAATAAATTAAGCTGAAAGGAAGTGAGAGAGGGATGTGTTTGTGATGTCTCCTTACAGACAAACTGTATGGTTTCCATGGAGAAAAAAAACAACAAAAGAGACAAAAATATATTTATTTAATTGGCAATGGGGCAGTCCCAATTTATCAGATCTTCACTATTTTTTAATTCCACAAACGACAGAGACAGAATACACGTATTTAACCCACTGAGTGCCAGATATTTCTCTAACACATTGCTTCCAGGGGAGGGCAAGACAAAAATATAGTCAACTTGGTAGCCAGACAGAATTTCTTGAAGCCAACTAGATGGGGTTCAAAGTACTTTTGTAACAAAGAACTCCCAAGATTGATATGAAAGTGATACTTTTTAATGGCTAATTGAGGACATAGTAAGTGCAAGTGTTCATGGCAATACGGTCCCTTCTTCTGACATGGGATAACAAATAAACTGGGATAGCAGAGTATGACATACAGTTGGAATCAGTTCTATGGATACACAATGGGGGAATAATTAACTTAATAAACATCTGGTACGCACAGATATAGGATATGATATGCATAGGGTTAGATCAAAGTCCTGGGAACAAGGAGATGTTCATTAGCACAGAGGTGACAAGAGTCTATTAGTCTGGCAGTTGGCAAGACACTGTCTCCTTACAATTAGGAGGCAAATATATTCAAGTTGATACCTTTATTGGCCAACTAAGCAGATTTAGGATGCAAGCTTTCAAGACCTCTTAGGTCTCTTCCTCAGGCGTGTTATACAGATAAATATCAAAACATATCTCTTATATACAAGTACACATTGCATTGTTCAGAATGGAAATCAGATAAGAAAATTCAGTCCAGAACCCGGCTCTTTACCACTGACTGATCAAAGAACTTGGTTCTGGACTGAGCTTTCTTACCTGATTTACATTCTTAACAATGCAATGTGTACTTGTATATAAGAGACAGGTTTTTATATTTATCTGTATAACATGTCTGAGGAAGAGACCTAAGAGGTCTTGAAAGCTTGATTCCTAAATCTGCTTAGTTGGCCAATAAAGGTATCATGTTTCCTTACAAATAGTACCCCCCAAAATGTTCTCTCTATTATAGAAGTCCATCCCCAGAGATTCAGCCCTTTGATAATGTGTCAAACATAGCTGTTAACCCTTCGAGTGCCAGAGAGCTCTCGCTGTCACTCAAACGGTTAATTTAAACTTCCCATTGAGCATGGTCCACCTAGAAATCATGAGGAACATTAGGGGGTGCATGTAAACAGATGTAAACATAATATCCCCAAAATTTAGGAGCCAGAATTAATATTTTAGGTGCCTGGGCTCCAATCCCATTACTTGCAATGACCAAAATCTTTATTTTAAATCCCCCCCAACTGCCCCTTTTATTCAGAAGGCGCCAACTCTTCTACTTTATGGGCAATACAGCACTGTCATTTCTCGCGACTGCTATGGTTATGGGACTCAGGGAGCCCTAGCAAAGACAGGAATGGCTACTCCTTAGGCCGTAGGAGACAACCATAGAATTTTTACAGAAGCTAGCATAAAGTACAGGGTATTTAAAGGGATAGCAACACTTAAGATGAAAAAAATATTTATATTGTAGGGTTTATCCTCCTGAGTAAAGCAATGGAGCTCCCACTGCTGAGAGCTGTTTTATTTAAAAAGTATTGTAGCTCAATCTTGAATTCTGTAGGTGCAGTATCTCAGTGTCCTAAAATGTTAGTGGAGCTGTTGCTATCCCATCCTCAATTGACCAGAGCTGTCCATAGGATGATGTAGCAACAGCGCCACTGTACAATTTCAGGCCACTGAGATATTGCACCTAAATTTAAAAAAAAAAAAAAAAAAAATCACGTTTGAGCTGCAATAACGTTTGGATAAATCACCTCTCAGCAGTAGAAGTGCGGAATGCTGGGAGTTCTGTGCTGGGAGCATTCTGTGCGGAATGCTGGGAGTTCTGTGCTGGGAGCATTCTGTCTGTTCAGGCAGTCTCTACTGTGAATGACTGCATCGCGTGCACCGCCAGTGAGGCAGCGGCAGTATGCAGAGCAGGACCGGCCTCTTAACCTCACCAGACCATGGCCCGTGTACACAGGCTTTTACACTAGTAATTGAATGTTAGACCGATAAAAAAGGTATCATTACATACTGTGACACTACACTCGTTCATTTCTCCCATGTAGCCAATGAGAGCGCTCCAGCTTACATGGAGGAATTCTCCATCATTGGAGGAGGCTGGATCGAGATGCTACGTGGGGAGGGGAGCAGAGGAAGATTGCCAGACTACGGTGCAGCAATGTAACCGCAGTCTGTCCGGAAGTAAGGCCCCAGTTCATTTTTAAAACTTGAAAGTTAGCCATAGCAAGAATTTTATAAGAAATTAAAGTGTTAGTAATGTCCTTGTACACACACGTTCCATCTGAATCGCCAAGTTCAATAAAGTATATCGGTAGCTTTCATTTTTAAAACAGTTAGGTCATTCTTTAGTTTTTAAGCTTCAAAGTTTAGTGGCAATGGAAGCCCGTCCGCCATATTTAAAAATCCTCCAATCGAGCGTGCGCTCGTGAAGTCTGTCTTCTATGCGCGCTCCACTGAATTAGCTGATGGGAGGGGGTGCAGAGGAGGCAACTCTCACTGCTGAGGCGGCGGGATTACATACAAGCTGCATAGAACCTTGTGCCTCTGAAGGATCCGTTGTGTCGGCCAACACCAAGTCGGCTCTAACCAACTTACAGGGGAGTTTGATGAAAAGGGGTGGGAGGGGAAGACTTCAACATGGATTTTCAATTAAACGATACAAGTACAGACATTACAAACAGGGCCATGACTACTGAAAAACTTTAATGACTCAAACTAGGGCATATTATTGTTGGACATTACCGTTCCTTTATAAATTAAAACATCTATTCAAGTTTATCGCTATAATGAAGTTAATTATGAGCCAAACTTGCATAGGGGCGATTGTTCCCCTTTAAGAGAGAACAGTTGCTGGTAAGACCAAGGGACTCCAAACTCTGATCAGTGCACATTCATGTTTGAAGATGTTCTTCTTGAGCAAAGGGCACAATGTCAAAATTCCAGGGCCCATTAGGGTTTTCTGGTCCTAGTAAGGTAAGTGGTGGTGGGTCTCCTTTAACACACACATTTCTCTTTGGCCATCTGTTGAGATATTTCTTGTTTTCGCAATTGGGCTTCCACAAAAGGAGGAGGAAACTGCATTTTATTTGTCATTTTCTCTGGCCTTGCTCTGATAGAAAGCCCTTGGGGTTTCCCTAACAATGACCGGAAGACTGGGCTTCCAAAAGGGCAGGTTAGAGATTGATTGGGAACACAATAAGGGATAAGAATCAGGACTTTAAATTCAAAATTATTTACACTTCACTTAGTAATTTTTAATACAGTAAAACATCTGTCCTCAAAATTTTGTAGTGGCGGAAACCTGTAGCTTCATATTAAAGGGATAGTAACACTTAATATGTTAAAAAAAAAAATTATATATATATATATATATATATATCCTATAATATAAAAATATAATAATTTGCTAAAACGTTTGTAACGACGCAGTCATGAAGAAAAACCTTTATGGTTTGAGAGATATTCACAAGCAAAGTTTCCCCTCCCGCCCCTTTTACCTAGTGTAAGACATCTCTTCTCAGATGTGGAATCCAGTCCATAGACCAGACAGATAACAGAAGGGGACAGTCTTCTTCCTATGAGAACAATGAAGGCCCTGCCCCCTTGACAAGTTTTTCAGGTTTTTCCCTTATCTTAATTGAAGATTGTCCCTCTCTGCAGTCTACCTGGGCACCTCCCTTCTGATCTGGCTGAGCAGTGTTACATCAGTAAAAGGGGCGGGAGGGGGATACTTTATCATTGAATTACTCTTGAACTACAACTCTGACATAACTGAAATAACACTTTCCAAAGTCCAAATACTATGATGATTAATTAGAGCTGCTTTTATTATGAAACATTACTATCCCTTTAACACCACATCATCTGGTAGCATAGGCTGTCGCTCTTTGATCCTGTTGCATATTTCCTCGAATGAAGGGTTGTATGTTGTCACTAGTGGTTCCTTCTCTTATCTTATCAACTCCAGCTTTCACCCAGCTCACACTAAATAAGGCATAATTTATAGCCAAGCTATCAGATACCACTGCATACGCCAATACCAGCGACCGCAATAATCATCAAAAAACATTGTGTGAATCACTCAGACAGGAAGGCTGTAATATAAGGACAATCACAAAGAAAATATCATATATAGCACTAGTGACTACATACAGATATATTGAGGGCAAACCAATGAATCGCAGTATGTAATAATATGTAAAATTTCAGGCCGAGGTGGTACTGAACCCAAGAAATTCAAGTTTGAGAGTAACCTTGCTTTACTCAGTAGGATGAACTCTGCAAGATACGTATATATATATTTGCAATATTAAGTGTTACTGTCCCTTTGCCATCCGTTTAAGGTAAATGGAGACATTATTAGTAGAAGACAGGGTTCACAAACTTTGATTTCTTCAGTCCTTGGAAAACACATTCATTTACAAAAGCACGTAGACAGTGCAGGGTCCCAAAGACAAGATAGCACACGTCTGTCGTACACTCCCTTGCTATAATCCAGAACCTTGCCCTCTGGTCTAACAGACAAGATTATAAGGCATGCTTTCCTTTTCCGTTCAATGGCCCCCACAGACATTTTGCTATCTCTCTCATATTTATATGTGTTAGTGAATCGTGCACACCATTGCCCATACGACTGGACACACAGTGAACTTCTGGGAACCCGATGGATCGTTGTAGCGGCAAGTCTCGCTAAAGCAATTTTCACCTGCGCAGTGAAAAGTCGTCCTTGATTTGTTGCCTGCTGCTCAACTCCGCCCCCTTGCCACCCAGGGGCGGGTTGGACAGCGAACCAAGAACAGAATGATTTTTATATATATATTATATACTAGTTTTAAGGGATGGTAATGTCCCAGAAAAAATATTTTGCATGTTGTAGTGCTTAAAAACTTGAACTAAACTCAAAAAAAAAGTATCTCTCAAAACGCTATGGTTTGAGAGATACATGCATTTAAAGTTTGATGTCTGTAAAGCTGTCAGCAGGAGATCCATGTCGGCTGACACGGAGGCTCTGCAGCAGAGCCGCAATTGCGTTATTGACAACAAATGACTTCACTGGAATGGTCTAAAAAGTGTGCTTGCAACGAAGGGATTCGTTGTCAATAACGCAATTGCGGCTCTGCTGCAGAGCCTCCTCGTGTTGGCCAACACGGATCTCCTGCTGACAGCAGGAAACATCAAACTTTAAATGCAGATATCTCTCAAACCATAGCGGTTTGAGAGATACTTTTTTTGCGTTCAGCTCATGTTTTTAAGCACTACAACACGCAAAATATTTTTTCCGGGACGTTACCACCCCTTGAAAGACCATCATTTGACGGGGTGTAGGTCACGCGCATGGCGGTGGGAGACAGCAGCGGTACTGCTATGATCCCTGTGTTGATCAAAAAAAAAAAAAAAAAAAAAAAGAGTAGGAAAGATCAACCTTTTCACCACTACAGGATAGAAAATAGTTTTTCTTTACAGGGCAATAGCATTACTTTTTACAAAGTCTATCCCTGGGGGATCAGACTTCGTAAGACGCCTGAGAGATGCAATGTTTTTTTGTTTTTTTTTGTGGGGGGAGGGTGTTGGATACCTGTCTGACACCGAAAGAGTTAACCCTTTGAGTGCTAGAGGGGTACAGACTCAGGTGGACTCAGGCAGCTCTTCAGCGGAGCAGAATGAGCGATATCTAAAATCAGATACTTCACCGGAACGGTCTACAAAGAGTGCTTGGTTTGCATGCACACTCTGCAGACCTTTCCACTGACGTATAGGGAGGCTGTAACTTTAAGTGCTTTTATCTCTCAAACCATAAAGGTTTGAGAGATAGAACTTGTCCCATTCAGTTTATCATTTCAAAACCTACAATATTAGGGTTTGGTAATGTTAGACATTACTAACCCTTTAAAATATAATAGCAGTGAAAAAAAAAAACACAAAATAGTCAACATAAAACCACAAGTTTGCAACATTATAACTTCTGAATGAAGCATCCCCCCTATCAGAAACCCACTTGTTTTAATCAGTAGAAAAAGCCCTAGAGATCTATTTTGGTGTAAATTACTTTTTTAAGTCTTTAATAGGTTACATCCCTAAAATATAATCATAACCTTGCTTTTTAATGTATATGCCAATTGTTCTGTGTAGATAGCATTTATTTAACCTCTTAATGACCAGGGATGTGCCAGGACCTATTCGGTTTTGTTTTTCTATTAAGGACCAGTGATGGACCTGCTGTGTCATGCAATTTATGTTTACAGCCCTCCTGCGGGAGCGCTGTAAAGACAAACTGGGTCCGATATTGACCGTTCTAAGACTGGATCGGTCTGTCTCAGGCCTCCATTCGGCGTGCCGGTACATGTCACAGGTCACGTTTGCCAGGGGGCCGACAACAATCAAAACAAGGGAAGGTAATTCCCTGGACCGCTGGCCATTAAAGGGTTAATGGTGCTTCTGCTGTCTGCATTGTGAAAATAAGAGATAGTGGATTGAGAGCAGTTACTGCCCGCTGCAGTGCAAAAAAGGCAGGATTATCTGCTCCTTCAGCACACATGTAAGACTAGATTTTAGGTCTCAGAATGCAAGTAGAGACATTTTACAGAAGCCAAGATGATGTACAGGGGATTTAAGCGTATATTTTTAGGCGATACTGTTCTTTTAAACACTTATCTCACCAAACAGCAAAAAAAAAACAAAAAAACAAAACACAAAACACAACACATTAAATAAATGGTCTCAGAAGAGGACAATTTACACGCGTATTGACAAGCAAGTTTAGGAGTATATTTTAGAAATGTAACATAGGAATCATTTTTACATTTGCTGGCTGTAAGTACATGACATTTAACGTTGTAGGACACCATCTTAAAGGGATAGTAATACTTCGTTTTAACTTTATTTTATTTTGTAGGCATTAAAAATACATGAAGAATGATATAAGTCTTATCTCTCAAACCTTTATGGTTTGAGAGATATTCACAAGCAAAGTTTTCCCCTCCCGCCCCTTTTTCCTAGTGTAAGCCATCTCTTCTCAAATGTGAATCTGGTTGTAAGACCAGACAGATAACAGAAGGGGACAATCTTCTTTGTATGAAAACAATGAAAGCCCTTCCTCCCTTGACAAGCTTTTCAGTTTTTTCCCTTATCTTAATTGAAGATTGTCCCTCTCTGCAGTCTACCTGGGCAGCTCCCTTCTGATCTGGTTGAACGGGGGGGGGATACTTTGTTTGTGAATATCTCTTAAACCATAAAGGTTTGAGAGATAAGACTTATATCATTCTTCATGTTTTTTTAATGCCTACAAAATAAAATAAAGTTAAAACGAAGTATTACTATCCCTTTAAAACCTCTGAGTGCCAGAGAGATAACCAATCTTTATGGTGCAATACGATGGATATCTCTCTGGCACACAAGGAGTTAACAGCTTAGCAGGTTCTGCATTGTCCAGCACCTGTCTGGATCCGAACAGCTGTTTTGAGGTCAAAAACCGACCTCAGCAGCTGTCTCTCTGTGTTCCCAGTAAGTGAGGAGTCAAATTTTACAGTCCTGGTTTTCACCTGCGGTGGATCTGCATCCCACGGACTGGATAGATGGAAGCAGACGCCTGTTAATTCCAGTACACAGGAGAAAACGGACGCAGTGCCCCACAGGTAAAGACTGTCTGGATCTGTCCTGTAGACTTCAGTTTTTAGAGATAATTATCAGGTCTCCAGGGACAGAAACGGAATCTCCAGCGGTTGGGTTGTTTCCTCTCAAAGTCCGCCCAC
Organism: Rhinophrynus dorsalis; assembly: GCA_037306005.1. Classification (NCBI taxonomy): domain Eukaryota; kingdom Metazoa; phylum Chordata; class Amphibia; order Anura; family Rhinophrynidae; genus Rhinophrynus; species Rhinophrynus dorsalis. The sequence goes on along the minus strand of CM074727.1, from coordinate 26,157,847 downwards.
TTCTCCTCCATCCCACCCTTTTCCTCCTACTTACCGCCCACTTCTCCTACATCCCACCCACTTCTCCTCCTTCCCAGACTGTTCCTCCCACTTTCCTCCAACTTCTCCATCCCAACCTGTCCCTCCCACTTACCGCCCACTTCTCCTCCTTCCCACCCTGTTCCTCCCACTTACCGCCCACTTCTACATCCCACGCACTTCTCCTCCTTCCCAGCCTGTTCCTCCCTCTTTCCACCCACTTCTCACGTCATATAATTAAAGGGTCCCAGAGAGGGTGCTTGCTGCTCCTGGACCCCTGAATGCATTCAGCCATAAAAGCTCTGAGGTCCTTAAACCCTTAAGGACCCTTGACGGTCCTGGCACGTCATGGGTCGGTGAGCCATAACAACCCATAACGTGCCAGGACCATCATGGAATTCAGGGCTCCTCGTGTGGCTGCACGCCGTTTGGGGTGCCCTGAAATGGATACTCCAAAAAATAAATCCTATATAATAATTTCCTAATGTGTGTTTGTCAGAAGCCGTCACGTGCAGTACAGACGGCTGAGCGAGTTGGAATCATGCGCAGTACACACTGCCCGTGCCTGATAACGGAACTGGGTGCTCCGAATTCAGACCGTAGTCGGTGTGCAGAGAGCACTATGGTCTGAAATTGCGTGGGCAGTCTCTACTGTGCATGACTGCAATGCGGCCGTTGCTGCCTGGCACAGTAGCCCATGTACACGGGCTGTTCAACTAGTAAATAAATAAATAAATGGTCCGTGGTCCTTAAGTGCCATGAGTTCGGTCATTCAGCAGTTAATAATAAATATGTACTGGTCCTTTTAAGCCCCCAATCCTTTAACCATTTGAGTGCCAGAGAGGTATCTGGCACTCAAAGGGTTAAAGCAGCGTTCAGACCAAAGGGAAAGGTTGAAAAATGTATTTTAAACAAAATTGCTACATTATTTACAAACGTTCAAGTAGAATTGGCAAAGTACGTTGGGTCACATTTGTACTTGTCAGCACAAGATCATGTGAAAGGGCTGTTCCATGTGACCTGGCAGTATATCATTATCATACTGTGCCGCTCTTCACTTCAAAGTTAAGGAGAAAAGAGCATGTGTTATTGTTCAGCTATAGGAATCGACTGTACTGTAGACAGGTCCGTGTTTAACCCTTTAAGTGCCAGAGAGGTATCCCAATGCAAAGAATTGGATACCTCTCTGGTACTCAAAGGGTGAAATTTCCAATTCTCTTGAGCAAGGCATCTTGGGAGCCCTCAGCCACACCTACCCCATTTACATGATCCCTCCCCAAGAAAATTCCCTTAGCCCATTGATTTCTATGGACTTTTAACCCCTTGAATGCTAGAGAGATCTCCAAGGCAACACCGTCCCCAGCACACAAAGGGTCAAGCTGGTTTAAATTGTAAGAACATTTGAATGAAGCATGTTTAACTCCCCAGGAAAAGCTTTACAATATGGTATAGATATGTGTAATATGCTTTCTATGAACTAAGTGGGAAAGAACATTAAATAGCAACCTTGCATATAGTCTCAGTGTCTAGACTTCCATTTTGTTATTGTACCACTGTCCTTGTACCACTCCACCCACCTCTGACATTCCAAGATAAGCAGGTTTATCTTGTTACTTTACCTTGCTTAATCCAGTGGGAGAAAAAAGAAAAAAAACAAAAACTGCAATATATTATATCTGTTTGGCTGTTTTAAAGGGATTGTAATGTCTAATTTTTACAAAAATGAATCTTGTAGCCATTACAAAATTAAACTAAATGACCCCAGTCCCATCTCTCAAACCTTTATGGTTTGAGAGATATTCATCACTAAAGTCTCCACCCCCTCCCCTTATGTCAGCGCTCTAGCTGACTGCAGGGGAATCTGGTCCCGTGACAGGTGGAGGCTCTTCAGCAGAGCCGAGATCGCGAGATAGAAAAAGAACTACTTCATTGGAACGATCTACAAAGTGTGCTTGGTTTGCAAGCACACTTTGTAGACTGTTCCAATGAAGTAGTTATTTTTAAATAATGCAATTTCGGCTCTGCTGCAGAGCTGCCTGTAAAGCTAACAGAAGGAGATCCGTGTCGGCCGACTTGAGGCGGCTCTGCAGCAGAGCAGAAATTGCGTTATTGAAAAAGAACTACTTCATTGGAATGGTGCTTGCAAACCAGGCACACACTTTGTAGACCTTTCCAATGAAGTAATTATTTTGCAAAAACGTGATTTCGTCTCTGCTGCAGTTGCCGCCGGCTGGTCCCCGGACCAGAATCTACTGCTGTCAGAACATTGCGGACGTCAGGAGAAGGCGAGGAAGGAGGGAATTTTCAATGCATATATCTCTCAAACCATAGCGGTTTGAGAGATAGGATCTTTGGCACATAGTTTATTTTTTTAACCTCTACAAAACTACAATAATTTTTCATGGGACATTACTGTCCCTTTAAGCCAGTGTTTTGACGCTCTATTACTCTTTGCCTATTTAGCGTGCCCGTAAGCCCACACACAAATCAACCCGTACAACTGTCTGCAGCCACACTGCTGGAAAAACAATTTGTCTCTTTACTTTTCAGAAATGGGACAAACTCAATTTGGATGCCAAAACTGCCTTTCAGAAGCTGGGGAACTAATCAGAGCCAGCACTGCCGGACTGGACAGAGTGTTCTTCTAAAGTATATAAATGAAATCCATTTCAAAACTCCACTGAAAGAGAAATTATGACACCTAACTGCACAACGCCACGGGATTGGCAAAGGTCAAATTAAAGGGATAGTAAAGTTTCACAATAAAGCAGCTCCAGTTAATCTTCATAGTATTTGGGCCATAGAGAGTGTTATTTCAATACTGTCCGAGTTGTAGTTCAAGAGTAATTGAATGATAAAGTATCCCCCTCCCGCCCCTTTTACTGATGTAACACTGCTCACCTCAGAGCAGCAAGACTGTCCCAATGAATCACAGAGAGGGACAATCTTCAGTGAGCATAAGGAAAAACCTGTCAAGGGGGCAGGGCTTTCCTTATACTCACAGTAAGAAGACTGTCCCTTGCTGTAACCTGTCCAATCAAGAGACCAGATTCTACATCTGAGCTGAGCAGTGTTACACTAGGTAAAAGGGGCAGGAGGGGGATACTTTATCATTAAATTACTCTTGAACTACAACTCTGACAGTATTGAAATAACACTCTCCATGGCCCAAATACTATGAAGATTAATTGGAGCTGCTGTTTTTGTGAAACGTTACTATCCCCATAAGCCTCAATTTATATTCTCTGAAACGTCTAAGGAGTTAAAAGTGGATCTTTTTCATACTTGGTATTAGCACATAAGATAAAGATTCCAGCCGTCTCATTCCTCCTGAAAGAGAACTCCAGCTCCTACCACGGAAGCCAAAGTTGCCAGTTGTCAGGTTTCACATTGGATTGCGAGTATTCCAGGAATGCAAACTTGCACAGGGTAAACTCTGACTGGCTTCAAAAGAACAGAGAGAGGAGGACAGACTCATGATTTGGATGTATTGAGGCTACAGATAAACAGAGCAATAAAACAGGCAAAAAACCAACTGATGTTTCTTTTCATCCTCACAATTCCAGCCCCGGCCAGCAAATAATTAAAGGAAGATTAACAAATCCTAAGACTAACACCCCCACATTTAAAGCGGAACCATCACCCCCTCCAATAATTATTCATGTTGCGATAAACTTAGAAATAGTACTGTTATCGTGTATAAGTTCAGCATTATTCAGAAATCATACTTCTTCTGAGACTGACGGGCAGGCCTGTTGCTTTAGAGGAATCTGTCCGTCTGCACAATCAGTCACTTCCTGTTACCTTAAGGTACAATGCAGCGCCTCCTAGAGGAGACGGGGACAGACAGTGCAGGCACGCAGATAGGCAAGATGTCTGTGCTGATGTCTGGCCGTCAGTCTCAGATGAATTAGGATTTCTTAATAATGCTGTACTTATGCTGGATAATAGTAATATTTCTAAGCTTACTGCTATATGAATAACTATCCTATAATATAAAAGGCCAGCATGTTTGTCCGATGCAGTCATGTGCAGTAGAGACTGCCCAAACACATGGAATGCTGGGAGTTCTGTGCTAGGAGCATTCTGTGCATTCAGGCAGTCTCTACAGTGCATTACTGCATCGAGAGCGCCGTCAGTGAGGCGGCGGCAGTACGCAGAGCAGGACCAGCCTCTTTACCTCACCGGACCTTATCCCGTGTACATGGGCTTTTACACTAGTTACTTATAAATATGGTACTATTTCTAAGCCTATCACTATTTGAATAGTTAATGGGGGGAGGACTTTATTTGGGGTGATAGTTCTGCTTTAAAGGGATAGTAATACATAAGTATTACTAATCCCTATATTAAAGTCCTATTAAAAATAAATGTATTGCCCCTAGTGTCATCTCTCAAACCTTTATGGTTTGAGAGATAATTGCTCCTAAAGTTGCCCTCTCCCTCCCCCAAAGTCAGCGTTGTAGCTGACTGAAGGGAAATTCGCTCTTACGATCATCAAGTGGCTCAGCAGCAGAGCCAACATTGCGTTAATAAAAAAAAAAAAAAATCTTTCACTAAAACGGTCTTCTACGTGTGCTTGCAAACCAAGCACAAACCAAGCACATGTAGAAGACCATTTCAGTGGAAGTTGTCTTTTTCATTAACGCAATCATGGCTCTGCTGCAGAGCCGCCTGAAAGTCGTACGACTGACTTCCCTGCAGTCTGCTAGAACGCTGACTACGGGGAAGGGGGAAGGGGGAAGGAGAGGGCAACTTTAGGAGTGATTATTTCTCAAGCCATAAAGGTTTGAGAGATGACACTGGGGGCAATATATGTATTTTTAATAGGACTTTACTATAGGGATTAGTAATAATTAAGTATTACTTAACGTGGCCAAAAAAACAAACAGCCCCAATGAAATCTGCCCTGGTGTCTTGAATAAGTCTTGAATGGTGTGTCCACGCTAGAAAAACCATCGGACCTCAAACTCTGTTCACTGCAAGTGTTAAGCCACAACCGTCATGTCCACCTACTTGAAATGACATCCAGAATTGATGGAGGACATTAGATCTTCAACAAAAGCAAAAGTGAAAATTGTACGGGGACATTAGGATTTCCTGGTAGCTTATTAATAGGAGAGTAACTTCTTTAAAGAAGCAATACGTTCTGATTACAAAAAATCATATTCACAAGCAGAGACGGAGCTTTTGCTACACCAACCGTGTAGAAAGGTATGCTACTGAATTTTGTTGCCTCTCACGCGAATGATTGTTGTCTCGCATGAATGCAGTTTACAAACAATAGTGCACTGTCACATTTGAAACACCCATCAAGACTGCTATGCTAATGTTGTTGCAGAGTCCTACAACATGTATGAATGGATTCTCCACAAAGTATTTTTAAGACATTTGAGGTCTCAGTATACCTCCCAACATTTCACATGGGCAAAGTGGGAGACTTTCGGTTTTGATGGTGCTGGGGGTGTGACTGGTGGGCAGAATATTGTGACTTCACAACCTATTGATAGCTCCTTTTGTAAATGAATAAATAATTTAGAACAAGACTAAAGTATTTTATTTACACATACTCATTTATATTCACATATACTGAAGTTTAAAGGGATAGTAATGTTTTACAATAAAAACAGCTCTAATTAATCATCATAGTATTTGGACTTTGGAGAGTGTTATTTCAAAACTGTCAGAGTTGTAGTTCAAGAGTAATTCAATGACAAAGTGTCCCCCTCTCGCCCCTTTTACTGATGTAACACTGCTCAGCCAGATCAGAAGGGAGGTGCCCAGGTAGATTGCAGAGAGGGACAATCTTCAATAAAGATAAGGGAAACCCTGAAATACTTGTCAAGGGGGGCAGGACTTTCATTGTTCTCATAGGAAGAAGATTGTCCCCTTCTGTTATCTGTCTGGTCTATGGACTGCATTCCACATCTGAGAAGAGATGGCTTACACTAGGTAAAAGGGGCGGGAGGGGAAACTTTGCTTGTGAATATCTCTCAAACCATAACGGTTTGAGAGATAAGACTTATATTGTTCTTCATGGTTTTTTAATGCCTACAAAATAAAATAAAGATAAAACGAAGTATTACTATCCCTTTAAACAGCCTTGAATATAAATGATTTTGCAGTAGAACAATGTCATACACTTGTTTGCCAACCACCCAGTCTGATCTCCTAAAAAGAGGGAGTCCAGAGTGGGAAAGAGGGACAGATGAATTTGGGCCTCAAAGAGTGACTGTCCCTCCTAAAAAGGGACACATGGGAGGTATTTCTCACACATCAACGAGAGAATCATTAAAGAGAAAGTAACAGGTCAATAGAAGAACCTTTTAACGACTGACAGCGCTCTCAGATCAATGGGAACAGAGATCTCATAGTGTAGAAGTACACTGTTCTCACTCTTTTTGCCCTTCAGGTTACTGAGATCTGACATGAACACCTCAATCTCGTTCACAGGCAATGTGTCTTCTCTACAAAGAAGCACACTGACATAGGATTCACCTAAAAGGGATTCCATGGAAAGGACAGCAATCTTGCTTTCACTTCCATGCGTGCAGAGCGAGACATTGACATCATTCAGCCCTGAAGGTCTCCATGATCTTCAGGGCAAACCTAGTAAGATCAGGAGAGTTCTAAGCTATGGGAACTGTTCCCATAACAGTGAGGGCACGTCAATTATTTAAAAGGGTCTTTTATTGATACTTGACTGCAGGAGTGGAAAAATCCCAGGATCCCTGGAGCCCTGGCTCAAAAAATGTTGCTCCTGACTGATACATCTATATACATGCACCTTCAAAATTTGCTTTAGGGACAATTTTCTCAAAAGAAGGGCACCAAAAGTATCTAGAGAGTTAGTGAAAAAATGTACAGGGCCATTGATGTATCATAACCTGGCTGGAAATCAGCTCTGATTGGCTCTTATAACCTCTGTTGATCTCCTAAGGATTCTCTCTGTCAACAGAGTTTACTATACTTGTATCCACTTCTTTACTGCCCCTTTAAAATTTGCTAGCCTGATGTACAGGGTTTTAAGCCCCCATTTCATGCTTACATTTTTATTGTATCATTAACCCTTTAAAGGGATAGTAATACTTCGTTTTAACTTTATTTTATTTTGTAGGCATTAAAAAAACATGAAGAACGATAGAAGTCTTATCGCTCAAACCTTTATGGTTTAAGAGATATTCACAAGCAAAGTATCCCCTTCCCCCCCCCCCCCCCCGTTCAGCCAGATCAGAAGGGAGATGCCCAGGTAGACTGCAGAGAGGGACAATCTTCAATTAAGATGAGGGAAAAAGCTGAAAAACTTGTCAAGGGGGGCAGGGATTTCATTGTTTTCATACAAAGAAGATTGTCCCCTTCTGTTATCTGTCTGGTCTTACAACCAGATTCACATCTGAGAAGAGATGGCTTACACTAGGTAAAAGGGGCGGGAGGGGAAACTTTACTTGTGAATATCTCTCAAACCATAAAGGTTTGAGAGATAAGACTTATATCATTCTTCATGTTTTTTTAATGCCTACAAAATAAAATAAAGTTAAAACGAAGTATTACTATCCCTTTAATGACAAGAGGAGTTTGCTTTGTACTGTGTTGCCCACCCTTTGGTCCCTAAAGGGTTGAAATAATCTACATTAAATACTGATGGGAGAGGTTACAACTTATAAACCAATGGACGTTATTGCCCCTAAACGGTTAAACTTTCAAGAGTCAGTGAGAGGAAGTCAAGGGAACAATTAAAGGAAGACACATGCACAGAGGGTCCAGTATTTCATTGTAAACTGATGCCTGAATGTAGTTAACGGTTTTAAGGTTTTCTATCATATAACACTAGATCTTCAGCTTAGGAATTAAAGGGACAGTAATACTTTGTTTTATCCTTATTTTATTTTGTAGGCATTAAAAAAACATGAAGAAAGATACAAGTCTTATCTCTCAAACCTTTATGGTTTGAGAGATATTCACAAGCAAAGTTTCCCCTCCCGCCCCTTTTACCTACTGTAAACAGTCTCTTCTCAGATGTGGAATCCAGTCCATAGACCAGACAGATAACAGCAGGGGACAATCTTCTTCCTATGAGAACAATGAAAGCCCTGCACCCCTTGACAAGTTTTTTAGGTTTTTCCCTTATCTTAATTGAAGATTGTCCCTCTCTGCAATCTACCTGGGCACCTCCCTTCTGATCTGGCTGAGCAGTGTTACATCAGTAAAAGGGGCAGGAGGGGGATACTTTGTCATTGAATTACTCTTGAACTACAACTCAGACAGAATTTACAATATAAAATAAAGTTAAAACGAAGAATTACTATCCCTTTAAAGGAGAAACCACAACTAATAAGAACTCCCCCCTGCATTTCTGTTACTAAGGTCTGAAAATCCAATGGCCCCTATGAAATCTGCCCTTTAGTCTTAGATGTCATGTCCATGGAGACGGATATGACAGTTTCTGGCAAGTTGCTTTTTTTGTTTTGTTTTTTTAACAAACTGCCAGAAAGGGATCCAACAAGGAGAGTTAATGCTTTGAGTGTCAGAGGGGTACGCAACGCATTGCTTTGCAATACGTTGCTTACCCCTCTGGCACTCAAATGGTTATAAGGTATATCTTACTAGATAGGACCAGCCTGCTCTACTAGTAGCCCCGTAATTCATTTGCCACAAATGTTTTGGATTTAAAGTGATAGTAATGTTTCACACTAAAAGCAGCTACCATTAATCTTCATAGTATTTGGGCCATGGAGAGTGTTATTTCAGTACTGTCACAGTTGTAATTCAAGAGTAATTGAATGATAAAGTATCCCCTCCCGACCCTTTTATCTAGTGTAAGCCACCTCCCCTCAGATTTGGAATCTGGTCTCTTGACCGGACAGCTCACATCAAGGGACAATCTTCTTACTGTGAGACCAATGAAAACCCTGCCCCCATTGACAGGTTTTTCCTTATGGTCACTGAAAATTGTCCCTCTCTGTGATCCATCTGGACAGTGTAGCTGTTCTGAGGTGAGCAGCGTTACATCAGTAAAAGGGATGGGAGGGGGATACTTTATCATTCAATTACCTTTGAACTACAACTCTGACAGTATTGAAATAACACTCTCCATGGCCCAAATACTATGAAGATTACTTGGAGCTGCTTTTATTGCGAAACATTACTATCTCTTTAAAAGGGAGGTTTACACAGCTGTCAAAACCAAAACGATTTGCAGGTTTATTGAAAGGACAAAATGTGGCACTTGCAGGAAGTTTGAAGTGAACGAGTGGTTTAGATCCACCATGTGTTCGGTATAAAAGGAGAGCTTACTGCCAAAAAGGACTGTTTAGAAAGTGTCCTCCACTTCATACCCCCTATAGAAGATTAACAGTTCACCCCATTTGCTGTTTAGTCACTCGTTCACCTCTCTACTACATAGGTTGTAGCTGCAAGTTGTTTACATTCAGACAGCAAATATCAAAGCAGCTTATATTAATTATGCAATGGTTAACCTCTTAAGAAAGATAGGGGTGTGAAACGCATTGTTTCAAGGGGTTAAAGAATCAACAACCTTTTTTTTTGTTTGTTTTTAAATAAAATAAGAGCCCTGAACCAGATCTGCAAAAGAAAAAAAAAAAAAAGTCTGTGGTCCTTAAGTGCGCGCATGCGGCCGGTCCTTAAGGGGTTAATAATGAATACTAGACTACGGCTCCCCATAGTAAGCGATAGCAACAGCACCTCCTGGTGACCTGAAGAGAAAATGTCAGTTTAATTAACCCTTTAAGGACCAGATGACATGGTATGACCGTTACGGTCCCTATACCCTTAAAGGGATAGTAATGTTTCATAATAAAAACAGCTCTAATTAATCATCATAGTATTTGGACGTTGGAAATGTTATTTCAGTTCTGTTAGAGTTGTAGTTCCAGAGGAATTCAATGATAAAGTATCCCCCTCCCACCCCTTTTACTGATGTAACACTGCTCAGCCAGATCAGAAGGGAGGTGCCCAGGTAGACTGCAGAGAGGGACAGTCTTCAATTAAGATAAGGGAAAAACCTGAAAAGCTTGTCAAGGGGGGCAGGGCTTTCATTGTTCTCATATGAAGAAGATTGTCCCCTGCTGTTATCTGTCTGGTCTATGGACTGGATTCCACATCTGAGAAGAGATGGCTTACACTAGGTAAAAGGGGCGGGAGATGTAAACTTTGCTTGTGAATATCTCTTAAACCATAAAGGTTTGAGAGATAAGACTTATATCATTCTTCATGTTTTTTAATGCCTACAAAATAAAATAAAGTTAAAACAAAGTATTACTATCCCTTTAAGGACCGGTGACGGTCATAGCACGTCACGTACTTTTTACTTACAGAGCTCTACCGGGAGCGCTGTAAGTAAAGACGGGACATAAAATTGACAAGTCCAGGACTGGAGTGATCTCTTTTAGACCCCAAAGCGGTTGTGCCGGTACGCGTATCAGATCAAGTGTACCGGCGCATCGGCAAGGATGAAAGAGGTCAACTTCCCTGGAACGCTGGTCCTTAAGGGGTTAAACAACATACAAGTGTTAGCTGTATAACTTAGGAATGGAGGGTGTCCCAGCGATGTATTTCACACATTTTTGTAAAAAAAAAACAAAAACAAAACAACACCTGTGTGTTTGGTAACAGCATGGGTGGATTATTTCCATTTTGTATGACCTTATACCATGACAAGTTTTAACCCTTTGAGAGCCAGAGGGATACAGAACGCATTGCAAAGCAAAGCGTTCCGTACCCCTCTGGCACTCAAAGGGTTAAATAACCCTTGGAACTTTAAGGTAAACTTTTGCCTACATAACAAGTCTACTCAGATTGGGAAAATACTTGACGTACACGTGGCCTCTGGAAAACACTAAAGGCTGTTTCAACACTGGGAACTTTGTTGGATCAACAGTTCTGCTGCTGGAAGTCACATGAAAACACAGCGGGATCCTAACCCTTTATAAACCAGAGAGAATGCAATGCAGCAATCATCAGTGCAGAGAAGAAGATAGTAATACTTAAAGGGATAGTAATGTTTCATAATAAAAACAGCTCTAATTAATAATCATAGTATTTGGACTTTGGAGAGTGTTATTTCAATTCTGTCAGAGTTGTAGTACAAGAGTAATTGAATGATAAAGTATCCCCCTCCCGCCCCTTTTACTGATGTAACACTGTTCAGCCAGATCAGAAGGGAGGTGCCCAGGTAGATTGCAGAGAGGGACAATCTTCAATTAAGATAAGGGAAAAACCTGAATAACTTGTCAAGGGGGCAGGGCTTTCATTGTTCTCATAAGAAGAAGATTGTCCCCTTCTGTTATCTGTCTGGTCTATAGACTGGATTCCACATCTGAGAAGAGATGGCTTACACTAGGTAAAAGGGGCGGGAGGGGAAACTTTGCTTGTGAATATCTTGAGAGATAAGACTTATATCGTTCTTCATGTTTTTTTAATGCTACAAAATAAAATAAAGATAAAACAAAGTATTACTATCCCTTTAAAGCTTTAAATGCATGGAGACTTCTTTGGCATTCAATGGCGTAAAATGCCCCATTTTAAATTCAACCAGAATTGGCTCTCTTGATAAATACAATTCATAGACAGCTATAAATACATTTTCTAAGGATCCAATCAATAATCAATAAAGATGACTGGTTCGCAGGCAAGAACCAACATCCAATACAAGATACAAGTGTATATCCCCATGGAGCAGGCTGTGAAACATGAAATGTGCATCCAGATTAGCAACACCATATCTGCTATGAAATTCTCAGCCTTTATAAATCCTATGCAAGGCGTTGCACAATCAATTACTCTAGTACTGAATGGGTTAAATCCCCAGAGCCAGATTAAGGCCCCTTTCACCCGGCGACACTGTTGCATTTACAGAACGAGTCATGAATCACTGTGTCCTATGAGGATACTTCACACCGGCAACGCTCTGTGATTGTCGCAAAGAGAAGCGGCAGCTGCACGCTTTCTCAGACAGTGAGATAAAACAGATATGCATCTGTAATATGGGTTTCAATGGAACTGAATTGTAATTGTACAACTGTTGCATTTTCACTGTGATTTTATCATTTCTGTTTACATTTCGAGAATGGGACGCTGGGAAAATTTGCTAAACCGTGGGACTAAAAATGCACCAACGTTTTCAGTTGCTACAAAGAGTCACGTTACAAATTCACCCATGTCAAAGAGATGTAAGAATTCATTGAGCCCTGGCATGATACCAAGTTGTCCCATCCATTTACCTAGGGTTGCACCGATACCAATACTGGTATCGGTGCCGATACCAGCATTTGCGCGAGTACTTGTACTCGTGCAAATGCGGCCGATGCCAGCACCGATACCCTGTGTCAGGGTCGGTGCTGCAGTGAGGGAGCCCGGGGAGCTGCTCACAATGGTCCCTGGTCTCCTCTCTCCCTCATGTAGCGTCTGAGCGTTGCCGCGGGTTACCATGGCAACGCGCTGACGCACCCGGCAGAGGAGGGTAAGGGAGGCTAGATGGGACATTTGAGCGGGTTTTGAGAGGCAAAGAGGGGTGCCAAGAGGGAGAAAAAGGGACAAAAAAAAAGGCAAGAGGAGTAAAGATCAGGAGACAAAAGGAGGGGAACTAAGAAAAGGCAAAAAGGAGGGAGGATCAGGAGAGAGCAAGAGGCAAAAGAGTGGGATCAAGAGTCAAGGAGGGGGACAAAGGAGGATCAAAAGGGAGAGAAAAAGCCAAGGCAAAAGGAGGGAGCTCAAGAGGGGGAGAATGAATCAAAAGGTGGGAATCAAGAGGGGGAGAAAGAGGCAAAAGGGGACAGTCAAGAGGTGGTGTGTGTGTGTATATTATAATATATATATATATATATATATATATATATATATATATATATATATATATATATATATAATATTATATTTCAAGTACTCACCAATACTTTTTTTGAGGTCATTTGCCAGTTTTCCAAGTACCTAAAGCATATATATTATATATATAATATATGCGCTTTAAGTACCTGGAAAACTGGCAAATGACCGCAAAAAAAAGTATCGGTAATTGGTATCGGCGAGTACTTGAAAAAAGTATCGGTACTTGTACTCGGTCTTAAAAAAGTGGTATCGGTGCATCTCTACATTTACCCATACTGCACCTGAAGCCAGAATCCAAACCTTTCCGCTCTGTGTTGTCAAGCTGTCACAGGCTGTAGGCACGTAGGACAGTATGCAGAAAAGTGGAGCATTCACTACTTACAGAGCAGTTTAGATGGAAAAATTAATAGCACCAAAATGTTACTGAATTTTTCATGTTTTTTTATGACTTGGAGAATGTTTGCATCTTTTTTGCTATTGCACTTCAAAAAGTGGGTCTGGATAAATTGTTTACCATTTTGTGAGAGGATGAGCGATTGCGCCTTATTCAGCAAAACAGCACACATTTTCATACAGCTGGCTAACTTTGCCGTTAATTTAGGCGCATTCACCAGCTTTGCCATTAATTTAGATGCATGTACTAACCTTGCCATTAAAGGGATAGTAATGTTTCATAATAAAAGCAGCTCTAATTAATCATCATAATATTTGGACTTTGGAGAGTGTTATTTCAATTCTGTCAGAGTTGTAGTTCAAGAGTAATTCAATGACAGTATCCCCCTCCCGCCCCTTTTACTGATGTAACACTGCTCACCTCAGAGCAGAAGGGAGGTGCCCAGGTAGACTGCAGAGAGGGTCAATCTTCAATTAAGATAAGGGAAAAACCTGAAAAAACTGGACTGTCTGTGGGCAGGACCAGTCTGATATGAATATGGAGATTTCCTCTCTGCAATGGCACACGGGAGCGATTAACTTGACTTGAGCAGCACCTGAGAAGCCAGACATGCCTTGACCAAAGCACTTCATTTTGTTTTCTCCTTGGTGTGTGTTCGACACATTCTTTTGGTCAAATACTACTTGGTACCTGATCTTCCATGAACCCTTTGAGTGTCAGAGGGGTTCTCAAAGCATTGCAAAGCAATGTGTTGCAAACCCCTGTGGCATTCAAAGGGTTAAAAACAGTATAGCCTGTTTTTCTGTTCACGTCAACCACTTCAGCCGGGTGAGGGAGCGACCACAAAGTTCTTTCTCACTTTTCTTTTCCCAAGCGAAAGGCCCTCTTGCATAAGAATAAGATCACGTGTTATGGCGCTTGTTCAGTTCATCGGTGGCGGGGGACACCGTGTTCTAAGGAAAGTCAGGACCTGAAGGCATGCACCAGCATGATGAGCGTACACATAATAAAACAGAGAAACAAAACCTACCAGTTCTCTCCCAGTAAAGTCAATTACACAACACAGCAATGAATAAAAATATAAAAAACTGAAGACTGAACTTCTGGGAGCCAACTAGCCAACATTGAGTTATATTATCTAACCACAACATTTAGGGCTAGTAGTACAATGGTTAGGAGCCTGAGCTCCAAGGCTTTTTTCCATCCCTGACTTAAAGGGATAGTAATACATCGTTTTATCTTTATTTTATTTTGTAGGCATCAAAAAAACATGAAGAACGATATAAGTCTTATCTCTCAAACCTTTATGGTTTAAGAGATATTCACAAGCAAAGTTTCCCCTCCTGTTCAGCCAGAGCAGAAGGGAGGTGCCCATGTGGACTGCAGAGAGGGACAATCTTCAATTAAGATAAGGGAAAAACCTGAAAAACTTGTCAAGGAGGGGTAAGGCTTTCATTGTTCTCATAGGAAGAAGATTGTCCCCGTCTGTTATCTCTCTGGTCTATGGACTGGATTCCACATCTGAGAAGAGATGGCTTACACTAGGTAAAAGGGGTGGGAGGGGGAAACTTTGCTTGTGAATATCTCTTAAACCATAAAGGTTTGAGAGATAAGACTTATATCATTCTTCATGTTTTTTTAATGCCTACAAAATAAAATAAAGTTAAAACAAAGTATTACTATCCCTTTAAAGCGGAACTTTCACCCCACCATGACCTTATCTGTGTGTGTAGCATTAAAGTGTTAGTAATGTCCAAAAAAAAAGTTTTTTTGCATTTAGAAGAGCTTAAAAAGCTGAGCTAAATGCAAAGAAAATGTATCTCTCAAACCGCTATGGTTTAAGAGATACGGGAGTTTAAAGTTCACTCTTTCCTACTGACAGCTGTAAAGCTGTCAGCAGGAGATTTGCGTCGGTTGACACGGAGGCGCTTGAGAAGTGCCGCGATCTCGTTACTTATACGGAATCCCTTCATTGGAATGGTCTAAAACGTGTGCCTAGTGTTCAAGCGACCGACACAAATCTCCTGCTGACAGCTTTACAGCTGTCAGTAGGAAACAGCAAACTTTAAACTACTGTATCTCTTAAACCATAGCGGTTTGAGAGATACGTTTTTTTTGCATTTAGCTCAGCTTTTTAAGCTCTTCTAAATGCAAAAAAATTTTTGGGACATTACTAACACTTTAATGTAGTTACAAAGCACTGTGTAATTTTAAAAATCAGAATACTGGTCAATAAGGCTCAAAACGAGATTGAAGTTTAACCTTGTGATGTGTAGAGCATTGTGAGCTCTACTGCGCATGTCAATCTGGTTACCGTGTGGTTACTTAATCACTCCCATCGTTCTCTGTTATCCCGCCCGCGTCCTCCTTGTCCTGCCCTTATGTGACACGTCACCTGGCTCGCACGAGCCTGACTGGAATTAATTTTCAGCTACCTTTTGCCCATAACTGAGCCAGTGTGTGCAAACGCCATGGATCACAGAGAGGGACAATCTTCAGTGAGCATAAGAAAAAAACTGTCAAGAGGGGCAGGGTTTTCCTTATGATCACAGTAAGAAGATAAAACGAAGTATTACTATCCCTTTAAACTGCATATAAATTCTGCTTTTTGTTTTACAAACAGGTCAATATTTTATATCTTTGATTTCATAGTAATACAATCTCATTTCAGCAGAGCTTTGTTCAAATAATCTTTAAAGTATTTGGGCCATGGAGAGTGTTATTTCAATACTGTCATAGTTGTAGTTCAAGAGTAATTGAATGATAAAGGATTCCTCTCATGCCCCTTTTACTGATGCCAAGCTGCTCTTCTCAGAGCAGCAAAACTGTCCGGATGGATCACAGAGAGGGACAATCTTCAGTGAGCTTAAGGAAAAAACTGTCAAAGGGGGTTGGGTTTTCCTTATGCTCACAGTAAGAAGACTGTCCCTTGCTGTGAGCTGTCCAATCAAGAGACCAGATTCCACATCTGAGGGGAGGATGCTTACACTAGGTAAAAGGGGTGGGGGGGATACTTTATCACTCAATTATAATTAAACTACAGCTCTGACAATATCGAAATAAGACTCTCCATGGCCCAAATTGTATGAAGATTAATTGGAGCTGCTGTTTTTTTGTGAAACATTACTATCCCTTTAAGCCAGATCTAACTGCAACACAATCCCCTCCAGCAGAGGAAATGTTAAACAGATACTTATGGAACTCTCATACCATATCTCAGGAACAAGAACCACTTGGAGGTGAAAGAGCTGCTTTGTGAGTCTTATCTGGAGCAGACAATACAGGGCATTAGAGAAAGGTCAGCCACAGACTATTCTGTATGACTGCTTACTGTATATAATGAGCTATCTAGTAGTAATGTTTAAAGCGGCCACTCGCCTTCCTAACAATGCACTCCAACCCCTGACCAGATCTTCATCACCTGACAGCTATTGGGCTGCAAAGTTTGGAGACAATGTCATTAATGCACCAACCTGAAGTTAAAGGGGAATTCCCTAAAAATGAATAGGACCCATATTAACCCTTTGAGTTCCAGGGAGGTACTCCCTGACACTCAAAGGGTTACATATTATTATGTATTATTTATTATTATATTATTATTATTATACTTTCCTAGTCAACCAGGGGAGGGCTGGCATGGGGGGCAGGGGGGGCAATTGCCCCCTGGGCCAGTCATATGTCTAGGCTGGTGGGCCACTGCTCCTCAATAAATCTCCCAATTGCTGCTGTAAATGGAGCTACACTAGTGATAACAAAGAGCTTACAATTGAAATGGAGCTAAACAAATGACACCACAGAAGAACAATCCAAATGGAACTACACTATACACTATAACTCATTCCCTTGTAAGCTCTACAGTATAACAAGTGCAGCTGTAAGCTTTGTAGGAGCGCACTAGTGTAGCCTCATTTCAGCTGTAAGCTCTGTGGTATCACTTGCCTTACTTCACAACATTAATGCCAATTTCAAAATTAACAAAAGGGGGTGGGGCTGGAACAGTGGGCTTGAGCGATATAGAAATGGGCCACTTGACTGAATTTGCCCCCTGGGCCACAAGTTGCCAGCCCTCCCCTGTAGTCAACGGATTTTTTTTTTTTTTTTTTTAATTTAAGGAACTTAAGCCCAAAAAATGTGTTCTAATCATGCTTTTCGTATTCATTATAATAGCCGATGAGGCTGAAAAAAAGACATGCGGTCATCATTGTCCAGCCAATGCCAAATCACACCTGATGATCCAGGTGGCGGGGAGAGAGAGAGAAAAAAGAAGAAAAACAAAACACCATCAAAGCCATTTCCAATTAAGACCCAAGTGGGTTAAAAAAAATTCCTTTCTAGTAATGTTTCACAATAAAAGCAGCTCTAATTAATTTTCATAGTATTCGGACCTTGGAGAGAGTTATTTGAATACTGTCAGAGTTGTAGTTCAAGAGTAATTGAATGATAAAGTATCCCCCTCCCGCCCCTTTTACCTAGTGTAAGTCACCTCCCCTCAGATGTGGAATCTGGTCTCTTGATTGGACAGTTCACAGCAAGGGACAATCTTCTTACTGTGAGCATAAGGAAAACCCTGCACCCCTTGACATCCGGACAGTCTTGCTGCTCTGAGGTGAGCGGTGTTACATCAGTAAAAGGGGCGGGAGGGGGATACTTTATCATTCAATTACTCTTGAACTACAACTGTGACAGTATTGAAATAACACTCTCCACGGCCCAAATACTAAGAAGATTAACCAGAGCTGCTGTTTTTGTAAAACATTACTATCCCGTTGTTGTATAGTAATAATTCTGGGAGGACCGATTGTTGAATCTCTTGATTACAGCGATCAGGGTCATACCACACACTATCTAAATTATGGGAACTTTAAGGGTTAATATTTGAAAGATCTCAGGGCCATTTCATTTTCAAAAGTTCTCAGGTAATGCACGTTTTAGATCTCCCTTTTCTGCAGTTCATTTGCCCCAGAATTGTATATCATTTGTCTTCTGCAGAAATAATATTGCAAATATAAAATATATTGAATTAACTTTTTACTTCAGCTTGAAATTGTAGCACAGTATTGTAATTGTGCTGTGATTTAAGTTAAGACGGTTTAAAAAGAAAGTAACGTGGTGACCAAAACATTTAATCATGCTTGTAAATCACTGAGAAAAATAGCGTTATGGTGTCTATATAAATACAAAAAAACAGTTTGTTTCTTTTAAAGTTTCGGTTTTCATGGAAAACCTGATTTTAGAACAACACGTGACTTGTCGCTACTTACTTCTGATTATTTAAAAAAAAAAAAAAAAAAAAAAAAAAAGCAATTTTTGCACATCAGTCTCTGGAATTCAAAAGGGTTAATGACATTACTTATAAAGATGCCATCATATTCTGTACAGCTACATAATGAGAATCAAGCCCTGCCTTACTAATGCCACTGCGGACAGGTGATCAGCTGACCACAGTGATAACGTGACGTTGTGGACTTTGTGCCTTTACTTGCATGCGTCTCCGGGCTGCTCAGCTGACCTTGCTACTGTCCTGGCAATAGGAGGTGGTGGAAGGGGTGTATGAGGGTCAACTGAGGATGGAAACGACATTGTAATGAACCTAGATATGGTGCCAGTGTGCCAAGGACTTTGGTTGAGGAAGGGGGTACAGGATCTGTCTCAGGTCGATTAGGAATTAAACCTTTGAGTACTAGAGAGGCACTGCAATGGATACCTCTCTGGCACTCAAAGGGTTAAATGGCATAAGACAACAGATAGATTTCTGATTGATAGTGTAGATGTGATACCTTTATAGGCAAACAATAGCTTTAGAGTGCAAGTTTTTAAGACAACCTGGGTCATTTCTTCAGGCATGTTCCACAAGCCTCTTGAAGAGACCTATGTGGTTTTGAAAGCTTGGCGATAGCTTTATTAGCTCTTCAGTTAGCCAATAAAGGCATCACCTTGACTCTACTATACCAACCTTTACAGATATTGCAGATTATAAGTGGGACAGAGAGCCTGAGGGGGATTATTTTCAGAGGAGTTTAAGGTAGCGCAAGTACCAAGGAGGACAGTTAATCACCAGGTCTACAAAATGTTATAATATACGGCAGATTATATCTGTAGTCCTACAACAAGAGGATGTAAATTATGGTCCCATCCTTGGTTGCAGCTTTCCAATGTAGCAATGCTTTGTGTTTTGAGAACATCACACTCAGGTCTTTGAAGGGATAGTAAGGTTTTCTTATAACACACTACAATGCACCTTTGTAGTGCATAATACTGATGAGTTAAGTTAGCAATGCTGAAATCGTGCTATATACTGTGCAGTAACATTATAAACGATCCCCCTCACGCCCCTTTTGCAGCACGCCAAACCACATCCCCTTAGGTCGATATGAGGCAAAATCTGCCTCTGTTTAGTATACGGAAAACACTACCCCCTTGATGAAGGAGGGCAGGTTTTTCCGTTTACTGAAAGAAGATTGTCCCACGTCATAATCGGCTTCCAGCTCTGAGGCTTGAAAGATAACTTATATTATTGCACAGCATATAGCGCAATTTCAACATTACTAATTTAACTCGTCAAAGATGCACTGCAGCGTTAGTTGTAAGAAAACATTACTATCCCTTTAACCCCTTAACCCCTTAACCCCTTAAGGACCAGCGGTCCCGGGGTGTGCTGTCCCTTAAGGACCACATAGGAAACTTTGACGTGCCGTCCCTTTGACGTGACTGATCACATGAGAAGGCACGCCGAACGGGGCACTAAAAGAGATCGCTCCAGTCTTGGAGCGATCAACTTCAGTGCCCGGTATTACTCACCTCGCTCCTACAGGAGTGTGGTGAGTAAAAGTACGTGACGTGCCAGGACCGTCACTGGTCCCTAAGTGCTGGACCAGCGTGACGGTCCTGCCACGTCAATGGTCCTTAAGGGGTTAATATGTGATAAATTGTGTATAAAATTTATTGTAAGGGTCAAGATTTCCACAAAATCCTTTGCCTTTATCAAGACAACAACAACAAATCAAACCTCAACACAGCAGGTCTATAGGTGATTCACGTACAAACCCAGAGTTTGTGGCCCAGAGCCACAAACTTTGGGGTTGCGTTCCAGACTAGGGGATGTTTTCTCAAACATTTTACAGCTATTAGGAAACATTCTGGTACTGATCTGTTAGTGTGTCACAAGGACTGAAGGGAAGAACCACTAAATAGAATATTGTCACCTGACCAGGAAGTAAGGAATGAAAATGAAAATGGCTTCTCTCAACCTGCTGAAAAACAGCACATGCAATATCCTAACATCTTGAGTTCTATCCAGGTATATATATATATTTTACATTTGTATCTTTCAATATTGCAACATGCTGTTTCCTACAATAACAAGTTGCCTTTTTTAGAACCAATGGATAAAGGGAATCTAATGCAATTCTGAGACAAACTATCCTCACCATCAAGGACAAATACAAATCCTCAATTTTATACAGGGCTTTTAACCCTTTAAAAGCTAGAAAGGTGTTCAAGGTGTTGGAGGAACCTGGAACCTATCATTTAAGGGATTATTTTTTATATATTATGTATGTGTATATATATATATATATATATATATATATATATATATATATATATATATATTTTTTTTTTTTTTTTTTTTTTATATTTTTTTTTATTTATTTATTTATTTTTTTTACATCAAACGGAATTTAGAGGATATTTATTCATCATCTGTGTTGTAGTTGGTCTCGTCCAATATTGCACGACTTTCCCTTTAAACACATGGAACAGTGTTCCTTTAAGAAAGTTTCAAAATAAGCACATTTTCAACAGATTCCTTTTAAATCCCAGCTGGTTTTATGCAGTAGGCTACACAAAATAGTGAAGTCAATTGAAAGCACATGCTCACTTAATCTGTTAATGTTTCACATAAATACAAAAATCAAGCAGCAGACAAATTCTTATTTGATGTATTAACCCCTGAAGTAATGTATTTCACACCCCTCTGGCACTCATTCTGGCTAAAAGTCACCTGTCTTCAAGGGATAGTAATATCTCACAAAAAAATCAGCTTCAATGAGCCTTCCTAGTACCTAGGCCTTGAAGAGTGTTATTTCAATAATGTCAGGGCTGTAGTTCAAGAGTAATTGAATGATAAAGTTTCCCCCTCCCACCCCTTTTACCTAGTGTAAGCTGCCTCCCCTCAGATGTGGAATCTGGTCACTTGACCGGACAGATCACAGCAAGGGACAATCTTCTTACTGTGATCATAAGGAAAACCCTGCACCCTTGACAGGTTTTTCCCTTATGATCACTGAAGATCGTCCCTCTCTGCGATCCATCCGGACAGTCTTGCTGCTCTGAGATGAGCAGTGTTACATCAGTAAAAGAGGTGGGAGGGGGATACTTTATCATTCAATTACTCTTGAACTACAACTCTGACAGTATTGAAATAACACTCTCCAAGGTCCGAATACTATGAAGATTAATTGAAGCTGCTTTTTTTGTGAAACATTACTATCCCTTTAAAGAAGACCTATCTATCACCTTTCCAATTGTTCCCTCTCAGAAGGAGCCACTATCTTGAAAGGATTCCAAATCTGACAGCTAGATGGCAGACTTGACCATTTTCGGCAGTGAGGGGAAACTTTGCTTGTGAATATCTCTCAAACCATAAGCAAGCAAAGTGTTGCGTACCCCTCTGGCATTCAAAGGGTTAAAGCAATATTAATACTTAACATGCAATAAAAAAATAGATACTGTAGGGCTTGTCCTCTGGAGTAAAACAAGCACAATCCCACTGCTGAGAGGTGTTCTATTCAAAAGTTACTGCAGCTCAAACTTGAATTTTTCTTGGTGCAGTATCACAGTGGCCTGAAATTGTACAGTGGAGCTGTTGCTACACCATCCTATGGAGATTTATGGTCAACTGACCAGAGCTTTCCATATCATGGTGTAGCAACAGCGCCACTACAAAATTCAGGCCATTAAGATATCGCGCCTAAAAAAAAATCTCAAGTTTGAGCTGCAATAACTTTTGAGTAAAACACTTCTCAGCCGTGGGGGTATGCTTGTTTTACTCAGGAGGATAAACACTACAATATATTGTTTGTTTGTTTTTTTTACATTTTAAGGGTTACTGTCCCTTTAAGAAGACAAAAAGCTGTGCAGCCAACCAGTCCACTTAAATATTTGCATTGACATTGTTCTTAGCACGCACACCCGCCCTTGCCTGTTCAGACAGGTGACTTTATAGCAGAGTTATTAAAGGGGCATTATCACAAAAACAATTTACAGTTCTCGTATTTATTAACCCCTTAAGAAGTAGCGTTCCTGGGAAGTTACCTTCCTTTAAGGGTCACTTTGATGTATGCTGGCACGCCAGCATACGTGACAAGTTATGTGTACTAGTGCGCTGAGTGGGGGTCTGAAAGAGACGGCTCCGGTCTTGGAACGGTCAATTTCAGACCCTGTTTGTACTTTTTTTTTTTTGCCAAATACCTAAAATAGCATTATTTTTTTTTCTTTATTACTGGAATCAGAGGTCCCCCAAACAATGTACAGCCGTGCGGGGACCCCTGAATTCCAGGACGTACATGTATGTCATGGGTCCCTTACGCACGTCCTCCACATGATGCACAGGTTTGTCCTTAAGGGGTTAATGGGTGTCATGGAGCCCTGCAAATTGCAACAATGGAAGTTCCCAAGTAGCATTTCCTTTTTTTTTTTTTTTTTTTTTTTATTTTATTTAGGCCCAGAAAACCAACACAATTTTACACAACACAAGAACAAGGACTTTATACAGTACAAGGAAAAATGAACAGACTAGATGGGCCAAATGATTCTTATCTGCCGTCAAATTCTACGTTTCTATAGGCCTTCATGGAGTACATGTATTTAAGTGTATACAAACAATCCCAGTTAAGTTTTAGTTTGTGTGCCTTTAAGAGAAGGAGGGAGAAAAAAAAAAAAAAAAAAAAAAAAATCTTGTCAGTAGGAAGTTTTCCATTTTCTAATAGCATGCACCAAATTGGGTCTGTCACTTCGCAATTTTTGTCCCTGTGTGTCAGGTGGGGGGGAAAAAAAAAAAAAAAAAGATTAGCAAATTGTTGTAGGTTTGTTTTTTTTTTTGTTTTTTTGCTACCACTCTGGCACTCAAAGGGTTAATCTGAGGCAGGCAGAGAGCAAAAAGGGAAATCTAAGCGTCTTGACACAAGCTCACTGGAGCAGAACAAAGGCCTCAAGGACTGAGATATGCAAAGTATTACCGTCACTCTCCTCTCATAGACAAAATCCTTATCATGAGTTTATTTGGTCTTGTTCTTGGAAACTTATTCACAGTCCTAATACTTCAATAGCATGTAGGCATGCACCCCATAAACCTGATTCCTATCTGGCCATAAATCAGTCTTATCTTGCTTGGCTTTAGGAGTTTTGTTTCTTTCAAGGTATGCGCTAGTTACATGCCCTCTGTTAACCCCAGGCAAGGCTACGCATACCTCCAAAATCACAGCTACAGGAGAGCCTTGGGTCAGTTATGTTTAACCCTTCAAAGGGGCAAAATGTTGACAGCGCCCTCTCCAAGAGACCTGTTCCCATAGGACAGACGACAGGGCTGCACTGTAAGCCCCAGAGAACCAGTGTGGGTCTGAAGATTGTAAGCTCTGCGGGGCAGGGATCTTTTATCCAATTGTACAGAGCTGGGTAATTAGTTGGCGCTATATAAATTAAGAATAATAAAATAATAATGTCCTATATATACTCATCTGGTGTTCCCATTATGATTGCCTATTTAAAGGGATAGTAATACTTGCAAATTACTAATCCCCATATTGTAGCTTTGTTAAAAATAAACTTATTGCCCCCAGTGTCATCTCTCAGACCCTTATGGTGTGAGAGATGATAGCGCTCAAAGTCCCCCCCTCCCTCCCCTTCTCTGACTGAACTCTGACTGCAGGGGAAGCTGTCATATGACAGTCTTATGTGCATCAGGTGGCTCTGCAGCTGAGCCAAGATCACATTTATGAAAAAGAAATCTTTCACTAAAACAGTTTTCTACGTGTGCTTGCAAACCAAGCACAAACCAAGCACGTGTAGAAGACCGTTTCAGTGAAATAATTATTTTTTTATAAACGCAATCTTGGCTCAGCTGCAGAGCCACCCGATGCACGTAAGTCTGTCATACGACAGCTTCCCCTGCAGTCAGCGTTCAGTCAGGGAAGGGGGAAATCTGAGCGCTATCATCTCTCAAACCATAAGGGTTTGAGAGATGACACTGGGGGCAATAAGTTTCTTTTTAAAAAAGCTACAATATGGGGATTAGTAATTTGCAGGTATTACTATCCCATTAAGCACTTAATCACTGTACTCACAGTACCCCTTATATACTGTGAACTATAAAGCCCCAAGCGCATAGTTTGGTGCTCTATAAATACAAATATACATGTTACAAAAAAGAGAGCACTGGGTCTCTTTTGTTGGCCCTGCTTAGAGAGACTCATCTGAGAGACTGAAGTCTTGCAGTTCAGTCTCTTGCCATGTGCAGTGCAGCTCCCCATACAGCCTCTGCGCTGGGCTTCAAAACCTGACACAGCGCAACCTTGAACGTTTGTGTCAGGCACATATTTTCTGGGTTGCTTGCTGTACTTAGGCCGACTTCACACTGGTGAGTGAATTGCAACAGTACGGGGGGGGGGGGAAATTAACCCTTTGAGTTCCAGAGTGGTACGCCCTGTGTTGATGTTTTGCAATGCATTGGAAACATACTACCATATGCATGTGAGTGCTGTTTAGTACAGGCACCTTAAAGGGATAGTAATACTTAAAATGTAAAAAAATATATGTTGTAGGGTTTATCCCCCTGAGTAAAATAAGGGTACTCCTACTGCTGAGAGATATTGTATTAAAAAATGATAACAGCTCAAACTTGATTTTTTTAGGTGCAATATCACAGTGGCATGAAAATGTACAGTGGTGCTGTTGCTACACCATCCTATGGACTGCTCTGGTCTGTAGACCATAAATCTCCTTAGGATGGTGTAGCAACAGCACCACTGAAAATTTTCAGGCCACTGTGATATTGCAACTAAAAAATTCAAGTTTGAGCTGTTATAATTTTTTAATAAAATATCTCTCAGCAGTGGGAGTACCCTTGTTTTATTCGGGGACATAAACACTACAACATATTTTTTTTTTACATGTTAAGTATTACTATCCCTTTAAGGCAAGGGTGAAAATAAAAAAAATATTAGGAGCCTGATCTCCTAAAATTTAGCTCCTGGCCCTATCAAGATTGTTATGGATAAAGGAAACTGGAAGCCCTGTAAAAAAGGCAGGAATGGCTACTTCCAAAGAGCAATGGTAGGGCTAGATTTCAGGCTTTAGAAAACAAAGACGTTTTGCAGATGCTAGCATGACGTACAGAATATTAAAAGCGTATACATAACCCTAGGTCATATTTAGATGTCAGTGTCCCTTTAAAAGTTTTCTTTCCAGTTACCCTTGAGTTTCTGCCCTCTGTCAACTCCATGCACGTTCAGACATAACTCCTAAATGAAAGCTTTAGGATAAACATGTTCAAGCCAGGAGGCTACTGACCCAACCACCTAGGTAAAGGTCATAGGTGATTTGAGATGTTGCAAACAGAAAACAGGATTTTAAAATGTTCAAACTGGATTTAAAGGGACAGTAATATTCCTAATAAAGTGGCGGTACAGGTCTTCCTTATTTTTTTCTTTAGCACGTAGCGCTATATTTCAATACTTACAGTTCTGTAGTTCAAGCGCTATTCAATTGGAAAGGATCCCCCTCTCGCCCCTTCTGGACAGGAGGGATCTCAGCGAGCGACAATCGTCACTACGTAAGTATAAGGAAAACCCTGCCCCCCTTTGACAAAGGAGAGCAGGATTTTCCTTTGCTTACTGAAGATTTTCCCTAGCCGCTCTCCATCCGGACCAGTCTGAGATATGAGTGACGCAGGGGAAAGGGCGGAGCTCTCTATCCGGACCAGTCTGAGATATGAGTGATGCAGGGGAAAGGGGCGGAGCTCTCCATCTGGACCAGACCTAGATATGAGTGACACAGGGGAAAGGGGCGGAGCTCTCCATCCAGACCAGACCAAGATATGAGTGACGCAGGGGAAAGGGGCGCAGGGGAAAGGGGCGGAGCTCTCTATCCAGACCAGACCAAGTTATGAGTGACGGTGGGGAAAGGGGCGGAGCTCTCCATCCGGACCAGACTGAGGTATGAGTGATGCTGGGGAAAGGGGTGGAGCTCTCCATCCGGACCAGACTGAGGTATGAGTGACAAAGGGGAAAGGAGCGGAAGGGTTTGAATAGCGCTTTAACTGAAAAACTGTAAGTATTGAAATATAGCGCTACCTGCTCCAAAAAAATAATAAAGACTTCGACATCCACTTTAACCCTTTGAGTGCGAAAGGGGTATTCAATGCATTGTTTACCCCTCTGGCACTCAAAGGGTTAATATCCCTTAAAAAAAAAAAAAAAAAAGTAACAGGTATGGGAAAAGATGCATAAGGAGAGAGAGGAGCAATTTTGGATGGAGAGATCCAGAGAGCTCACTGTCAGTAACATAAAATGTGTAAAAATAAAAGTATAGACCATAGGTCTTAACAGATTATACACTAACAATAGAGTCAAAATAAAGGGTTACTATTCCCTTTTTACATTTCATGCAAACTCTCTGAAACCTTAACAATGAAGTCCTTTGACCTCAGGGATTATAGAGAGGTCTTCAAACACATTAAACTATTAACCCCTTGGTGCTTCTAGAAAGGGTGGAACAATCCCAGGAGCCAGGGCTCCTAAAATCTTACTCCTGCCTCCTAAATTGCAATGCTTTGGCTATCTCTCTGGCACTCGGTGGGTTAAAGGGGTATTTACTATACATCGATACACATGCACCCCGTCACTGACTCCTAAAACGCTTATAAGGCTCTTGAAAATTCTCGCACCTGTTTTCTAGTATCCAAGGGGTTAATTTGGTATTAATATCAAATGCGTTTGAATGCTGGCTCATACTGGTACTATAAGGGTAAGTCATTAACCCCTTGAATGCTTTATTATGCATTTGGAGACAATACTATCAATTGCATCTGAATACTGGTTAGTGCAGGTACATTAAGGGTAGATTATTAACTGTGTTGATGTTTTGCAATGCACTGGAAACATACTATCATATGCATGTGAGTGCTGTTTAGTACAGGCACCTTAAGGCAAGGGTGAAAATAACAAATTTTTTAGAAGCCCGATCTCCTAAAATTCAGCTCCTGGCCCATGGATTTTGGATAAATCTATATAAATGCACCCTTTAACTGGCTCATAAAATTCCTAGTTGTCTCCTAAAAATTAAGTCTGGCTACAGAATTCATTAAAAATTCAGCCACCTCTGCCCTAAACCTTTGAGTGCCAGAGGGGTATGCAACACATTGGAACAGGGTGGAAAGGAGGAGAAGAGGGAGGAAAAGGGTGGGAAGGAGGAGAAGTGGGAGGAAAAGGGTGGGAAGGAGGAGAAGTGGAAGGAAAAGGGTGGGAAGGAGGAGAAGTGGGTGGGAAGTGGGCAGAAAAGGGTGGGGAGGAGAAGAAGTGGGAGGAACAGGGTAGGGAGGAGGAGAAGTGGGTGGGAATGAGTAGAAGTAGGCAGGAAGTGGGAAGAACAGGGTGGGAAGGTGGAGAAATGGGCAGGAAGTAGGAAGAACAGGGTGGGAAGGTGGAGAAATGGGCAGGAAGTGGGAAGAACAGGGTGGGAAGGTGGAGAAATGGGTGGGAAGTGGGAAGAACAGGGTGGGAAGGTGGAGAAATGGGCAGGAAGTGGGAAGAACAGGGTGGGAAGGTGGAGAAATGGGCAGGAAGTGGGAAGAACAGGGTGGGAAGGTGGAGAAATGGGCAGGAAGTGGGAAGAACAGGGTGGGAAGGTGGAGAAATGGGCGGGAAGTGGGAAGAACAGGGTGGGAAGGTGGAGAAATGGGCGGGAAGTGGGAAGAACAGGGTGGGAAGGTGGCGAAATGGGCGGGAAGTGGGAAGAACAGGGTGGGAAGGTGGAGAAATGGGCGGGAAGTGGGAAGAACAGGGTGGGAAGGTGGAGAAATGGGCAGGAAGTGGGAAGAACAGGGTGGGAAGGTGGAGAAATGTGCAGGAAGTGGGAAGAACAGGGTGGGAAGGTGGAGAAATGGGCAGGAAGTAGGAAGAACAGGGTGGGAAGGTGGCGAAATGGACAGGAAGTAGGAAGAACAGGGTGGGAAGGTGGAGAAATGGGCAGGAAGTGGGAAGAACAGGGTGGGAGGGAGACGAAACTCATGACAACTGGACAATCAGCATTTGTCCAAGTCTGGAAAACAGAGTCTCCAGGGCAGATCCGGAGAGCTCCCAGGTATGAATATGTATATTTCCCCAGCTAACAGTGACGTCTGGTCAGCTTACCCAAAATGGCTCCTATCAGCTGTTCCGGGGTAGGGAGGGTTTGCCAGAAAACTGCACCTCCCCACACACACTCAGCTGGAACAGAACCCGTAAGTATGTGTCTCTCAGACATAAGCTAATTTGCATGCACCTGTGTCTGGCTTTCAAGCTGATACAGAGGATCTATGGGGTTCTGCATCGCCCAACACCGGAAACGGTCCTGTATGATGCAGCACAGGTACACCAGGGCAAGCATCAGGGTTTCCTTTCAGACCCCCCATTCTGTTGTTGTGCCAAGGTTCACAATGCAACCCCAGCTTAATAGACAGGTCCTCCCCCAGGGCAGCGGATCTACTAAAAGGGCAAATGTCTGATAATAGGTGCCCTTTCTATCTTTAAAGGGTTAGTAATGTCGTTACATAAAAAACTTTAATATTGCAGCTATTAGAACATTAAAATAAACGATACCACTCCCATGTCTCAAACATTTATGGTTTGAGAGATACAGGAGGCTAAAGTTTCCCTCTCCCTCCGCTTTCCCTGACGTCAGCTGTAAAGCTGACGGCAGGAGATACGTGTCGGCCTACTCAAGGCAGCTCTTCAGCAGAGCAGATATAGCACAATGTAAACCAGGCACACTTTGTAGACCGTTCCCATTAAGTATTTCGTTTTTCATTGTGTCATTTCGGCTCTGCTGAAGAGCCACCTGCTTGTCCCGGGACCAGGATCTCCTGCTGTCAGCTTACAGCTGACATCAGTAAAAAGCCAGGAAGGGGGGAATTTTAGCCTCCTATATCTCTCAAACCATAAAGGTTTGAGAGATGGGAGTGGGATTGTTTAGATTATTTTTTCAATGCATTCCACACCCCTCTGGTTCTTAATGGGTTAAATAAAACGTAGCTGTGTATTGACTCACATTTTTTATTAAAGGTCTCACTATGACTTCGAGAAAATCCTTCCTCACCTGTTCCAAAAAAACACTCCCAAATATTGTTAGCTGATGCAAGCAAAATAAGATTTCTGGCTCAGAGAACCAAATGCTATAAATCAACAAAACGTCTTGATTTTATCACATTTTTCAAATCCAGGAACGGAGTTCTGCCTCCCAGCCTTCAAGGGATTGTAACACTTCATATGTAAATAAATATATATTGTAGAGTTTACCCTACTGATTAAAACAAAGGAACCCCCAATTGCGGAGACGTTTTATGCAAAAGGTATTGCAGCTCAAACTTGATTTTCTTAGGTGCAGTATCTCAATGGCCTGAAATTATACAGTGGCACTGTTGCTACACCATCCTATGGACAGATTTGGTCAGTTGCCCATAAACCTCCATAGGATGGTGTAGCAACAGCGCCATAATAATTTATATTATTATTATAATTTCAGGCCACTTGAAATGCTGCACCTATATAAAATTCAAGTTTCAGTTGTAGTATAAAACAGCTCTCATGAGGATAAACCGTACAATATAGATTTTTGACATATTAAAGGGATAGTAAACCCCCAAAAAACTGCTCGCGAATTGATAGGAATAATAAAAAAAACATGTAATGCTCTTATTCCCATCTCTCAAACCGTTATGGTTTGAGAGATGTAAGAAAATAAAGACCTCCGCTCCCACCCCTTTCTCATGCGTCCGTGACCAAAAGGCGCCCCTTCAGGAGCGCTGTCATCACAAGATCTAACTATGATTACTTCATTGGAATGGTCTACAACGTAGATATGTCAATATAGCCTTGAATTTTCTCACGGTAAACCACCGACACACAAACAGACACTTGTTAAAGGGATAGTATTGGTTACAGTTAACAAAGGTTAATAATGTAGCTATTAAAAATATAAATGCAATGACCTACCTCCCATCACTCAAACATGTATACTTTGAGAGAGATAAGCTGCTAAAGTTACCCCCCCCCCCGTTCCTCTCACTGACGTCAGCGTTCTAGCTGACAGAAGGAGATCCTGGTCACGGGACTGTCCTGCGGCTCTTCAGCAGAGCTGAAATAACGTTATATAGAACGAAATACTTCATTGGAACGGTCTACAAAGTGTGCTTCAGGATCTCCTTCTGTCAGCTACAGCGCTGACATCGGTGAAAGGGGAAGGAGGGGGGAACTTTAGCAGGTTATATGTTATAACGTTTACCGCTCCCACCCCTTTTCCAAATGTTAAGCAGCCTCCCCTCAGATATGAAATCTGGTCACCTGCCTGGACAGATCAGAATGAGGGACAATCTTCTGTACATCAGCATAAGGAAAACAATCCTGCCCCCCTTGAGAGGTTTTCCCTTTTGCTCACTGATGAAGATTGTCTCTCTCTGCGATCCATCCTGACAGTCTTGCTGCTCTGAGGTGAGCAGTGTTACATCAGTAAAAGGGGCGGGTGGGGGATACTTCATCATTCAATTACTCTTGAACGACAACTCTGACAGTATTGAAATAACGCTCTCCATGGCCCAAATACTAGGAAGATTAATCAGAGCTGGGTTTTTTTTGTGAAACATTACTATCCCTTTAAGCCTTAAAGATTATCTTACTCAGTTACGTTGAAAGTACAAAAAAATCTCATGATTGCTCTTCCAAATAAAGTGTCCTTGGAGAGATATCCCTCTTGTACAAATCAACCGTCTGCAAAGCCCAACACGATCTTGGTCTTATCTACATGCCATGCCCTTGAAATCTTCCAAGGGAATCGCTTAACACATCTGTTAACTCCTTTCTTCAGTGAGATTGCATACACAGTACATCAATAATCCCCCAGCCATCAAACGGACATATAACATACAGCAGCGCTGTCCATCTATGTTTATGGTGTAGGACAGATTTATTTAGATAATATCGGTGTGTTGCTCTCATTTCACTAACCGGAATAGCAACAAGTTATATACACATACATGTATCCGTGAAGATAAAGATATATTCATATAAACTGCTTTAACCCTTTAAGTGCCAGAGGGGTATGGAACGTATTGCTCTGCAATGCGTTCTGTTACACCTCTGCACTGCTCAGCAATGCGTTCTGTTACACCTCTGCACTGCTCAGCAATGCATTCCGGCACACCTCTGCCACGCAAAGGGTTAAACATTTAGAAGCCAGGCTCGCAGGGTCCTGGGAGTTTTCCATACCAGACCTAAAAACCAAGGTTATATACACTTAATGAATAGAAAAGCCTGCACTCTGGAATTCAAATAAAATATAAAAAAAAAAAAACAGAAACACTATTGTAGGCCTATAAGTAAGGACCCTTGAGGTCCGAAACACATAAGCGAATCACCTTGGGGTGATATTATGTCTGTCCTTGTGTCAGGATGTTTTTACTGATACAATAAAGTTTCTTTATACTTTATTTAAATTCACGAGTGCGGGCTTTTCTATTCAAAGCGTTGCATACCCCTCTGGCACTCAAAGGGTGAAATACCCTGTAACTTCATGCTACCATCTGTAAAAATTATCTTTTTATTTCTGAGGCCTAAATTCTAGAATTACAAATATCGTGTGGGGGCAGACGTTCATTGATGACTTTTTCAGGAGTCTCTGACTTCGTTACCACAACAACCTTAATAGGGTGTCTCAGAAGCGATAATGCAGCACTGCCTGTAAAAAGGCCTGATGTAATGTTAACAGCCTTTCAAAATTCAAGGGTTGAAGAGTTTAACCCCTTAACGACCCTTGACGGTCATAGTACGTCAAGGGTCGATCTGACTGAACGACCCATGACGTACTATGACCGTCATGGAGTTCCGGGCTCCCCCCGTGGCTGCACACCGTTAGGGGAGTCCGGAACCAGAAAATGAAAAAAAAAAAAAAATGCTCCGCGGACATTCAGTCACGTCCCGGCGCAGATTCCCCGATCGTTAAGGGGTTAATCTTAATTATTTGAACACCTTAGTAGTTGTCTCTCATTGCAAAAGCACAAACAGCATTAACTGAATGGTGTCAAAATAAGAGTTTACATATACACACACACAAAAAAAGAGTTTGGTAACAGATTCAGGGATCGAACATATAGTAAATCATTATTACACATTATAGCCGGAAGTACATAATCATTAAAAAATGTATAGCAACCAATTTATTTACACGTTTCTTTAATCCTGTGTGTGCCCGAGGGGTACACAACCCATTGCAGAGTGAAGCATTGTATACCTCTCTGGCAATCAAAGGGTTAAAGGAGCAACATTTTACAAATATATATATATAAATAATTTTATTTTTTAATTTTTATTTATTTATTTATTTTTTACAGCAGCGCTGTTGATTGCACAATCCTATGAACAACTCTGGTCAGTTGAACATAAACCTCCATAGGATGGTGTAGCAACAGCGCCACTGTACGATTTCAGGCCATTGTGATACTGCACCTTTAAAAAAAAAAAAAGTTTGAGCTGCAATAACTTGTGAACAAAACACCTCTCAGCAGCGAGAGCTCCCTTGTTTTACTCAGGAGATTAAACACTACAATATATACTTTACATTTTAAGGGTTACTATCCCTTTAAAAGCCCCATTTAACCCTTTGAGTGCCAGAGGGGTACGGAACGCATTGGTTTGCAAAGCATTCCGTACCCCTCTGGCACTCAAAGGTTTAAACTGATAAAAATTCACCAGATTCCTATTTCTCTCCCATGATGTGGTTGGTATGCTCCAAAATTGCATACAGCATGTAATACCATGCTACACCCCCCACCCCAACGATAACACATGCTTTAGCCACGCCGGCAGCTGTTCCCCCGTCTCATGATCAACAGTCTGTGATTAATGTCACCCACTGCTACAATTTTAGCTTATTTGCATTTTTCTTGGCTTTCAGAATTGTTCAACAGAAGGAGAACAAAATATTCCATCTTGTAAACCTTTCACATGTTCCTGTGTAATAATCTTGACTCAATAGCTTGTCTTTATTCTATTAAAGGAACATTACAGTTAAACATATGAGTTGCTCTAATATGAAAGAGTATATTATCACACAGACAGAGGTATATTGTAACAGTTTCCATACCTGGGGAGAATTCAAGGTCTAGGAGCGTTTTTTTCCCCCAATAGGATGGGTGAAGCTAGTTTAACCCTTTGAGTGCCAGAGGGGTAAGGAACGCATTGCTTTGCAATGCGTTCTGTACACCGCTGGCACTCAAGGGGTTAAATTGTGCTCCTCACTTCCTGCTGTATCTTATACAAGAGTCTCTAGACTCCTTAGCAGGAAGTCAGGGGTGAGAGGAAAATGGCTACCCCATGCTTCTAAATAAAAAATACACATGGTTTTTCGGTATGTTAACCCTTTGCGTTCCAGAGAATGGATACCCTCTGGCACTCAAAAGGGTTAACCCTTGCAGTGCCAGAAGGGTACGCAACGCATTGCAAAGCACGCTGGCACTGAAAGGGTTAATATGTGGCCAGGTAATCAATACAATTGGTTATATTAACCTTTTGGATGCTAGAGGGTACAGCAATGCATCACTCTGGAGACCTCCCTAGAAGCCATATGTTAATTAACCCTTTGCGTGCCAGAGGGGTAAGCAATGCATTGCTCTGCAATGCGTTGTGTTGTGTACCCCTCTGGAGCTCAAGGGGTTAAACCAATTGGAAAAAGCACATTGATCCCATTTAAACCAAACTCAGGAGCTGATGCAAGAAAGCTATATTTATTTTTTTAGAACTCAGCATATTTTTACGAAAAGAACGATTAACCCCTTTGCTCATTTTTCAATGATGTTAGCAAATGCCTAGTACATGAATGAGTTAAAAAAGAAAAAAAAATACATGACTGTTTGACATACCAACCACCAAGTTTCCAAATCATTCCATGTCACTTCAACCTCTATTTTAATCTTTCAACCTTTGATAGGAATACGCTGGTTTCCACATTCTGAAACACACAATTCTATAATTCTACTGAGGTCTTGAAAAAAATTATTTGATACCTCTAATGTCCATCCTATATAATAATTTGCTAAATCGTGTGTAACGCCGCGACATGCACAGTACACACTGCTGCGCGTGCTGCGGTCATGCGCAGTAGAGACTGCCTGCGCTGCAGCTGATACAGAGCTGGGAGCTCCGAAGAAGCGTCCAGCTCTGTATCATCCGTGGCGCGGGCAGTCTCTACTGCGCGTGACTGCCCCGCGACCGGGTGGCAGTGACACTGTGGCCCGTGTAACGGGCTGTTCAACTAGTAGGGCCTATAAAAAAAATAAAACACTCAAGTACATCCTGAAATCATATCAAAAAGTAATTTGTAAAGTCACAAATATATCATACCTCCCAATATTTCAAATGACCAAAAGAGGAACAGTTTTGTTCTAGGTGGTGTTGCTGGGGGGGACGCAATTGGTGGGAGGATCAGTATCAAGAATTTTTAGATTTCTTCATGATCCATTTACGGGTTCTTATGTAACTGAATAAATGATTCAGAACAAAACCAAAAAAAATATTATATATACACAGACTAATTTAGAAACACATATACTGAAGTTTAAGCAAACATTATGCCCCTTTTAAAGGGATAGTAATACTTCAATTTTACTATCCCCCATCTTGTAGCCCTTAAAAAACTGAATTAAACGAGCCCAGCGGCATCTCTCAAACCTTTAGAGTTTGAGAGATATCCGTTTTCAAAGTTCCCTCTCCGCTGACGTCAGCATTCTAGCTGACTGCAGGGGAATCTGGTCCCTGAGCAAGCGGAGGCTCTTCAGCAGAGCCGAGATTGTGTTATAGAAGAAGAAATCCTTCACTGAAATGGTCTTCTACGTGTGCTTGCAAACCAATCACACGTAGAAGACCATTTCAGTGAAGGATTTCTTCTTCCATAACACGATCCTGGCTCTGCTGAAGAGCCTCCGCTTGCTCAGGGACCAGATTCCCCTGTAGTCAGCTAGAACGCTGATGTCAGCGGAGAGGGAACTTTGAAAGTGGATATCTCTCAAACCACTGATCTAGTCCAAACAGCATACTGAACCCACTGCTGCATTGCCTTCAAATAATTATTTACACACACTCCGCTTCGGGGATTGAGCCGTATGCAGACGAATCAGGGGCGTCGGTTTTCTTCCCCTGCCCACTCCTCTGAAAATTGCTGCAGTGAAACTCACCGGGTCCTTGACGTGAACGGTGTGTCCAATCACTAGTCATTTTTACAAATCTCCACAACTGTCATGTCCTCCTTCATCAAGGAGGCAACATTTCAAGGAGGCAACATGTGCTGTGATTGTCACAGAGAGATGCAGCAGCTGCAACTTTCCTGCCACAGTCAGATAACACAGCTACAAACTTATAGTTATTGATTTCAATGGAATCTCACTGAAACTGCAGTGAAGTCGTGCAACTGTTGCAGGTAACTGTTTTCACTGCAGTTTTTCCACTTGTTTCTATTGAAAGAATGGATAGCTGGTAAAACCTTTTTATACTGTAGTGCTAATTAGGCAGCAACATTTTCAGTTGCTACAAAGTCTCATATGTAAAAGAGCCCTTAAAGCGGAACTAGCACCGCTAAACAACTTGAGCTTAAATAATTCCCCATTCCCCAGAATTATTACCTTGTTAAAGAGGATTATCAATTTTTGTCAGGCGGACAGGCAGGACGGAGCGCAGACATCTTCCCATAGTGACGTCTGCACACCTGCACTGTCAGTCCCTTCCAGAGCCGAACGGTTCCTAGCAGTGCCTCCTAGAGCCGGCTGGGACTGACAACGTTGGCGTGCAGACGTCAGTACGGGAAGATGTCTGCAATCCGTCCTGCCTGTCAGCCCGACAACAATTGATAATCGTCTTTAACAAGGTAATAATTCTAGCGACTTGCGCTACTAAGCAGCTAGTCACCAGATGGGGAATTACGTAAGCTCAAGTTGTTTAGCGGTGGTAGTTCCGCTTTAATTTGAGTTTTACTGTTGTGTAGCAATGTGACACATTTATATACAATACACTTTCTGATCTCTTAAAAAGAGGAACAGTACAGTAGGAAAGAGAGGGATTTGGGGGTCACCCGGCACTCCGCCTACGTGTTGCTCTCAAATCATGATTTGCCCAACATAGAGTACCATGCAAAAGTTTTAGGCAGGTGTGGGAAAAAAATGCTGTAAAGTAACAAAATGCTAGTCAGTGTACAGAAGAATAATCTATATCAAATCAATATTTTGTGTGACCACCATTTGCCTTCAAAACAGCATCAATTTTTCTAGGTACACTTGCACAAAGTTAGGGATTTTGTAGGCATATGATCAGGTGTATGATTAAACAATTATACCAAACAGGTGCTAATGATCATCAATTTAATATGTGGGTTGAAACACGATTATTAACTGAAACAGAAACATCTGTGTAGGAGGAAAAAAACTGGATGAGGAACAGCCAAACTCAGTTAACAAGGTGAGGTTGCTGAAGACAGTTTAACGTGAAAAGCCATACACAGCAACAAGTTACAAGGTAGTTATACTGCATCAGGAAGGCCTCTCCCAGGCAGAAATTTCAAGGCAGACAGGGGTTTCCATATGTGCTGTCCAAGCTCTTTTGAAGAAACACAAAGAAGAGTGCAACATTGAGAACCATAGATATAGTGGTCGGTCAAGGAAACTTAGTGCAGCAGATGAAAGACACGTCATGCTTACTTCCCTTCGAAATCGGAAGATGTTCAGCAGTGCCATCAGCTCAGAATTGGCAGAAAACAGTCAGACCCTGGTATACCCATCTACTGTGCAGCGGCGTTCACGGAGGGCACCATGCTCTGAAATCCCACGGGCAATACTGTGCAGCATTCACTAATGTGTGTATTTATTAACACACACACACACACACACACACACACACGGGTATAACTGTCTGCCATGTAAAGGATACCATACATAGATAAATTAATCTGTTAAACAAATTAAGAGCCACTTATTCTGCAGGTACAATTCCCCTTTAATACTCCTATCTTAGAGAACCATACACACGGGACACAGCAGAATTCATCTGCAGCTAAATCAAAACACAGATTGTTTATCCAACAGAGTGGATAGGAATCCCAGACATATGTAGCCTACGAACGAAAACACCAGCGTTCTCAGCGGTTCTGTAAAGATCTCATTAAATGTTGGTAAAAATTAGAAAAAAATAAATAAAAAATAAAATATGGGATTAAAACACAGTTATGCAACACTATGCCGGGCTACCGAAAAGCAATTCATAAGGGGGCCGTATCCAGGGGTGCAAGTCTGGAGCAAAGAAAATTCCCACTGTTTTAATTAACCCCCTGAATGCTATAGAGGTTTCCAACGCACCGCTTAGAAGGGCCTATCCAGCATTCAAGAAGTTAAAATCTCCATTTGAAATCAACGGAAATATGGGATTTTTTTTATGCATCGCCTACAATGCGGTTGGATTTCCTCCAAAATTGTTCCTGTTCATTTCTGGGGTGAACCATATGCAGAATAGGGAACAGGTCAAATTTCCCCATGGAGTTAAACACGGATTTTATTTTAACCCCTTGTATGCTAGTGAGCTCTCCCAAACCCCTTAAGGACCCATGACGTGCCAGGATAATCATGGGTAAACTGGCACGTAGTGGAATTCAGGGACCCCTGAATCCATTGCGCAAAAAAAAAAAAAAAGTCTGCGGTCCTTAAAGGGGAACATTCACATTACAAAAAATTTTGATGAAGGTGCCTGCTCGGGAACTCCTGAATCCATATCGCGCAAAAATGTGAGCCATGGCCCTTAACCACTAAACGACCGGCTACATGGCAGTTAACAGCGAACATTCACATTACAAAAACTTTTGTTCATAGGCTTTAGGTAATACAACTATATTAGACCTCACCTAGAATATTGTGTACAATACTGGAGACCACATCTCCAGAAGGATATAGATACTCTAGAGAAAATTCAAAGAAGGGCTACTAAAATGGTAACTGGTTTACAGGAAAAGAAATATCAGGATAGACTAAAGGATCTGAACATGTATAGCTTGGAGGAGAGAAGAGAGAGAGAGGGGATATGAGAGATACATTCAAATACATGAAGGGATTCAACAAATTGCAGGATGGAAGTATATTTCAAAAGAGTAAAAATGTTAGGACAAGAGGCCATAGTCTAAAACTAGAGGGACACAGGTTTAGACGTAATGTAAGAAAGTTTTACTTCACTGAGAGGGTAGTAGACAAGTGGAATAGCCTACCAGCAGAAGTGGTAGAAGTTAATACAGTGACAGAATTTAAGCATGAGTGGGATAGGCATAAGGTGGTCCTTAAAGGGATAGTACTACTTCGTTTTAACTTTATTTTATTTTGTAGACATTAAAAAAACATGAAGAATGATATAAGTCTTATCTCTCAAACCTTTATGGTTTGAGAGATATTCACAAGCAAAGCTTCCCCTCCCGCCCCTTTTACCTAGTGTAACCCATCTCTTCTCAGATGTGGAATGCAATCCATAGACCAGACAGATAACAGCAGGGGACAATCTTCTTCTTATGAGAACAATGAAAGCCCTGCCCCCCTTTACAAGTTTTTCAGGTTTTTCCCTTATCTTAATTGAAGATTGTCCCTCTCTGCAGTCTACCTGGGCACCTCCCTTCTGATCTGGCTGAGCACTGTTACATCAGTAAAAGGGGCAGGAGGGGGATACTTTGTCATTAAATTACTCTTGAACTGCAACTGACAGAATTGAAATAACACTCTCCAAAGTCCAAACACTATGATGATTAATTAGAGCTGCTTTTATTATGAAACATTACTATCCCGTTAAACTAATGAAGCATACAATGGTAGCATAGTTGATGAGGCTGAAAACAAGACACGTGTCCAGTTCCAGCCAATGCCATATCACCCCCTGAATTCCATTGAAGACATTTCCAATTAAGCCCCAAGTGGCAGTCAGATATTTCCCTGGATCAACATCCTATCTGCTTGGAAGCCAACTGTCATAATTCTCTGTATTGTTCTGTGGTAGATAGGTATCCATTACTTTTGGAAAGCAATTAAAGTATTTGCAAGCACAGTACCCGGAGGCAAATAATTCCATAATTTTACTGCCCTTACTGTAAATAATCTCTGCCTTTGTTTTAGTCAAACGCGCATTTCCTCTAGTCTTAATGGATGACCTCTCGCTCTTCGCTCAGGGTAGTAAACATCCCTAGTAATCTAAATGAGGCTTTTAACCCTTTGAGTGCCAGGACTACGCAAGGCTTTGCAAAGCAATGCATTGCTTACTCCTCTGGCACTCAAAGAGTTAAGCTCTTGATTGCTAGAGAGCTCTCCAACGCATTGCAGGCCTCTGAAGCAATAAAAGGGTTAAAAACCGCATTCATATCAGTGGAAATTTGTGGAATTTTGTTCCAGATCTGAACTCTAGCTTACTGAATTGCACCTTAACCCTTTGAGTGCCAGAGGGGTACGCAACGCATTGCAGAGCAATGTGTTGCATGCCCCCTCTGGCATTCAAAGGGTTAAATCAGGACCTGAGCCAGAAAGACTGTAAATCAGTGGTATGATACACTGCAAGTCAATGGGTTGATTTATAAGAGACATATCCACAAGAGAAAATATATGCCATTCCGGGACATACCAACTGCAACCATAGGAGAGATATAAACATTCACAAACTGTCCCATTCATTTAACTGGGTATTTTAACTCACTGAATTTTAGGAAAGTCTCCACACGTTGCTTTGTCATGCATTGGGGACCACGCTAGCATACAAGGGGTTAAAATATCCATTTAAAACCAATGGCAACTTTTAATTATCCTCTATGGTACAGATGGTTTGTGCCAGAAGTCCATAAAAGTGACAGAAACCAACAGAGCAACACGGTTGAAATGAAAATTCTGCAAATGGAGCTTTAACCCATTGTATGCCACATTTATAGACATGGACATTTTCGGTTACCCCTGCAGCACAGTTGGCTTGCTCCGGGATTACAACTCTTTAGCTTTAGAGTGCTCATTGATTTAAACGGGATCTTGTTAACCCCTTGAATGCTACAGAAGTCTACATCGCATTGCAAAGCAAGGTCTTGGGAGACCTTCCTAGCATTCAAGGGGGTTATAAACACTTTTGAAAATCAGTAGTTTTATTGCCCCCGCCCATGGCAGGTGGTCTCCACCAGAATTTCTCCTCTTCTCTTTCGTGCTAAAGAGAATGTAACCCTTTGAGTGCCAGAGGCACTGAAAGGGTTATAGATATGGGCCACTGTATCTGACTCAGCCCACTTGTATGCAGTTAATCTGTTTCATCCTTCCCAAAAAAATTAAACAATAATAAAAAAATAAAAATACAACAAAAAAAGTTACACTGTATCTTTCCCAGCGTCCCTGTATCTACTTCATGTACTGCTGCTCTCTGCCTCCTGACTTACAGCCCTAAAAGCACATACACCAAGTCAGAAGGCTGCAGTGGGGAGATACAAGGGTATTGGAGCAGACAGGTGGGATGGGGGAGTTTGTAACCAAGAGGGCTGAGACAGATACAGTGTATCAACTACACACTGAGAGTCAGGGCTGTGACACAAAGTCAGGAGACAGAAGCAGGAGTTGTAGGAGATACTGGCAACTGAATCAGTGTAGTGACCTTGGGGCAATTACAGTGGAACTTGGGAAGCTGATACACTGTAATCCTGAGGGAGACAGCTAGTGTAATGATGTTACTGAGGAAGGTACAGTGTATCAACCCCATAACTTACAATATATCTGCTTAGGACTCCTAACAGAGTAAGTCAGGGACTTATAGCCTGTAATTCAAGTGACTGAGATAAATACACTATTTGTGTGTGGGGGCAGGAAATACAGTAGGAATGATACATTGACCTTTGAGCTTGGGCAGATACCATGTAACTAAGTTGAAGAAGATTCTCTGTAACTTAGTGGACAAGTGGCTGAAGAAGATGCACTGTAAACAAGAAAGGGTTGAGGCAGTCACAGTGACCCTGGGGCAGATGCACTGTAATCAGGAAAGGGCTGGGGCAGGCACAACAACCCTCGGGCAAATATACTGATACTGGAGTGGGGGCAAAAAGTTTTGCTGCAGACAAAAAAAGGAGAAAGAAATCTGAGACTGTCCACCTGTTCAGAACTACAATTCCCATCATTCCCTTGGGTACAGCTTGGAATGCAGCAGCTTGTCCACCACGGAAATAAACTGTAAACAAGTCTCAGACAGATACAATGACCCAGGGGGCATATTTACTGTAACACACAAGCGTATACAATGACTCTGGATCAGTTTTACCATTAGTGGACAACATGGTGCCCTCCAGCTGTTCAAGACAGCTATTCCCATCAACCCCAGGGAGCCAAAAGTCTAGCTGGTGATTATGGTAAATGTAGTCCTGATCTTCTGGAGAGCCACCGGCTGTCCACCATTGTGGGGCTGAGTCAGATACATTTTACTGGGGGCAGATGTATAGTAACCCAGATACAGATACTACAAGTTGGCAACATGTGGTCTTCCAGCTGTTCAAGACAACTATTCTCAACAACCCCAGAGAGCCAAAAGTCTAGCAACAGATAATGGGGAATGTAATCCTGAACTACTGGAGAGCCACTGGTTCTCCACCACTCTGGGGCTGAGCCAGATACATTTTACTGGGGGCAGATGTACAGTAACCCAGATACAGGTACTACACGTGGGCAACATGTGGTCCTCCAGCTGTTCAAGACTTACTATTCCCATCAAACCCAGAGAGCCAAAAGTCTAGCTGGTGATAATGGGAAATGTAGTCCTAAACTGCTGGAGAAACACTGGTTGTCCACCACTGTGGGGTTGAGTCAGAAACATTTTACTGGGGGCAGATGTACAGTAACCCAGATACAAGTGGGCAACATGTGGTCCTCCAGCTGTTCAAGACTACAATTCCTATCAACCCCAGAGAGCCAAAAGTCTAGCAACAGATAATGGGAAATGTAATCCTGAACTACTGGAGAAGCCACTGGTTCTCCACCACTCTGGGGCTGAGTCAGATACATTTTACAGGGGGCAGATGTACAGTAACCCAGATACAGGTACTACACGTGGGCAACATGTGGTCCTCCAGCTGTACAAGACAACTATTCCTATCAATCCCAGAGAGCCAAAAGTCTAGCTGGTGATAATGGGAAATGTAGTCCTGAACTGCTGGAGAGCCACTGGTTGTCCACCACTCTCGGGCTGAGTCAGATACATTTTACAGGGGGCAGATGTACAGTAACCCAGATACAGGTACTACACGTGGGCAACATGTGGTCCTCCAGCTGTACAAGACAACTATTCCTATCAATCCCAGAGAGCCAAAAGTCTAGCTACTGATAATGGGAAATGTAATCCTGAACTACTGGAGAGCCACTGGTTGTCCACCACTCTCAGGCTGAGTCAGTTACATTTTACTGGGGGCAGATGTACAGTAACCCAGATACAGATACTACAAGTGGGCAACATGTGGCCCTCCAGCTGTTCAAGACTTACTATTCCCATCAAACCCAGAGAGCCAAAAGTCTAGCTGGTGATAATGGGAAATGTAGTCCTGAACTGCTGGAGAGCCACTGGTTGTCCACCACTCTCGGGCTGAGTCAGATACATTTTACTGGGGGCAGTTGTACAGTAACCCAGATACAGACACTACAAGTGGGCAACCCGTGGTCCTCCAGCTGTTCAAGACTAC
The DNA here is from genome assembly GCA_037306005.1 of Rhinophrynus dorsalis. Lineage (NCBI taxonomy): Eukaryota > Metazoa > Chordata > Amphibia > Anura > Rhinophrynidae > Rhinophrynus > Rhinophrynus dorsalis. The sequence goes on along the minus strand of CM074727.1, from coordinate 26,114,601 downwards.
AATTCCTATCATCCTCGATTATGGGAATTGTAGTCCTGAACATCTGTAGGACCCCAGATTGTCCACGACAGAGATAAACTGTAAACAGTAGAGGGACTGATGCAGATACATTCACCTCAAGGCAGTTTATTGTAACAATGACCCCCAAGGGATGCAGCCTCCATTCCCTTTGTTATTGTGTCCCCCTCCCCTACACGCCTTGCAAACCCTCCCCAAAGCAATCAGAGCCCAGCACTCACCTTCATATCGTTCATGATGGTCTGGAAGAGCCCTCCCAGGGCGCTGCATTCCTTCTCTATGCCCGTGTCCATGTTCAGTCCTTCCCAGGGCACAGCCCTCCTTCTTCTGTCTCTCTCAGGTGTACTGGGGACCAGCCACGGCCGCCCCGGCCCGCACAGCAATGTGAAAAGGAAAACAGTGATAGATTAGCGATCCCCGCGGGAGCAGCAGTCTCAGGCTGGACTTGATCTCATGCCGCTGCAATGCAATGGATCCGGGAGGAGGACCTGGCTTCGGGAATACGCAGTTTACGCAACGGCGCAGAGCCCCCTGGCGGCCACATACGTTACCAAAGGAGAGCAAGGCGCTGCGCCCTAGCACTGCCCCGCCCACCGCACGCGGTCCCCCTACCCCTCCCCAGCTTCTGCTGCCAAACACAATGAACAGCCGTGATAACAACCACGCCCTCTCCAGGATGAAGCCACGCCCTGGAGCTTATTTTACAGAAGCGAGGAGGGTTTGTAATAGAGTGGGCGGTGCTACAGGGATAGGGAGGAGTTACAATTGTTGAGCTCTGGGGCTGCCATGGTGACGTGCAGTTGACAATAGGGTGTGGAATCACTGGGAAGAAAAAAAAGATGGTAATCGTAGTCGGTGACGTCATGTTACCGCGCCTTTTTTACTGCCTTGAAGAGTCTGCGCTCCACCTTTTAAGGGGATAGTAACCTTTAAGTTAAATTACAGCTTGTATGTGCGTATAATAAAGTTAAAGCGCCTACACTTTTTTTCATCTTCACCTATTATTTTAAACCTGTGTGTACCTTACAGTAAGTTCTCTTGCCTTTCAGTTTCCAGACAGTTTTGATAAGGGGCAATCAAACCAGAATAGTGATACAATGTAATTCTAGAACAGCTGCTCTAAGTTCCCTGTATGCATTATTTGGTAGACTAGCACAGTGATTGTCACCCAGGGTACTGTGGCACTTTGGTGTGCCACAGACATCCACTTAGTATATATCTTGTTGTCTATAAAATGTGACTAGAATGTGAATTTTGAGTTTTAGATGTACTTTATGGAAGTTGTTATACACAAAATGCTTGTTAATCATATCTCCCAAGTGTTCGTCTTTAGGAGGGACACATACCTCCCAACATTTCAAATTGTCAAAGAGGGACACTTGTGTTTTAGGGGGTGTTGCTGGGGGCGTAACTGGTGGGTGGAGCATTACCAAGAATTTTTACGCTATTTCATGACCTATTGACAGCAACTTGTATAACCTAATAAATGACTTATAACAAGACCAAAGTATTTTATTTACATAGACTAATTTATAAAGACATATGCTGATGTTTAAACAAACAATAATGTGAGTTTTATTGCTGTAGAGTAATATAATACATTTATATACACGCCACACAGTCTGCTTTCTTAAAAAAGAGGGACATCAGTGTGGGAAAGGGGGACAGAGGGGCTTAGGTCTAAAAGAGGGACTGCCCCTCCTAAAGTGGGACACTTGGGAGGTATGGGGACATTCCCTATTTGAGACTCAAATCTCTTAGTCCCTCTTTTTAGGAGATCAGACTGTGTGGTGTCTGATGTGCATACCTGGGAACTTTCAGAAATAACTTACCCTGAGATTTCTGGGAACCCCCCCCCAAAAAAAAACACCCATGCTACTGTGTTTAACCCCTTAACGACCTCCCGTGCAGGCGCGTTGCGGTCACTAAAGGACCACGGAGCATTTTTTTTTTTATTCGCCAAGCCAACTCAGGGCTCCCCAAACGGCATGCAGTCGCACTGGGAGCCCTGAAATCCATGATGGTCCTGGTACGTCATGGGTCGTTTAGTCACTTTTACCCATGACGTACCAGGACCATCAAGGGTCATTAAGGGGTTAAAGTCATACGTTGCGTGCCCTATAGTCTATAGACCATCTGCTTGTGCAGAGCCAGAATCCCATCTCTGCACACGCAGACTTGGTCTTGAAGGGTTTTACGATGTGACTTCATCAAATATTATTATTATATTAAACCACTATTATAATTGAGAAAATTGGAGCTAGACAGGGGGACAACTTGTTTTTAGCAGGGCCCTGGCTGTCTGGTGGTTAGTACTTACATGTCAAATGCAGACAGTTCAGGCTCTCTCACATACTCACACAACACTATAAATGTAATTTATCTATTGTGCAGCTAAAGAAAATGGACCAAAAATACTGATTCACTGATACTGTTCTTCATCAGTGATGAAGAATGAATGAACAGTGCAGTACTTTTGGTCCATTTTCTGTTGCATAATAGATAATAAATTATATTTATACAGTGAGTATATAACTGTTTGCATTTAATATGCATGCTGCCTCTCTTAAAGGAACATGAACCAGTAAGTAAGCCACCCACCCACCAGAGAGCGGAACAGATGCAGGCTCTGCTAAATAGGTTGTTCCTCATCTAGCTCCAGCTTGCTCAAAGCCTCAACTTCCTCAGGCCATGATCATTTGATCCTCCGGCTCTGCAATGCCAATTATTAATCAAGGACTGTCTTTAAAGGGATAGCAATACTTTGTTTTATCTTTATTTTATTTTGTAGGCATTAAAAAAACATGAAGAACGATATAAGTCTTATCTCTCAAACCTTTATGGTTTAAGAGATATTCACAAGCAAAGTATCCCCCCCCCCCCGGTCAGCCAGATCAGAAGGGAGCTGCCCAGGTAGACTGCAGAGAGGGACAATCTTCAATTAAGATAAGGGAAAAAGCTGAAAAACCTGTCAAGGGGGGAAGGGCTTTCATTGTTTTCATACAAAGAAGATTGTCCCCTGCTGTTATCTGTCTGGTCTTACAACCAGATTCACATCTGAGAAGAGATGGCTTACACTAGGAAAAAGGGGCGGGAGGGGGAAACTTTGCTTGTGAATATAAGAGATAAGACTTATATCATTCTTCATGTTTTTTAATGCTTACAAAATAAAATAAAGTTAAAACAAAGTATTACTATCCCTTTAATTTACCAGCCAACGCTGGGTCTGGCTGGACTAGAGTGGAAAGTTGGTGCTGCGTAGATCTCTGTTCCACAGCGCTCTGTCTCCACTCACTGGCAGCTTCTCCTGCTCCTCGTGCCCTGCGATGCCAACATGTTGGCATCGCTCTTCTTCCCAGTAATGCAGACAATTGGATGGCTCGTCGGTCAGGTGGGGGGTGAGGGGGTCACATATTGGTAAAGGTCAGGTGTTGTGGAGATTATGCCGGATGCGAAGCAGGCAAGCCTCAAATCACCCAGTTGACACTTGCTATTATATTTTTTATTAGTACAGTAATTTTAAGTGTCGCAAAAGCGGCAAATGCCGCATGAAGCATGATGATGGTTACATGCATCCGACTACCCGGAGATTTACAGGTTACATCGGAGACAGTGCTCTAAACCCGGAGTCTCCGGGTGAAACCCCACAAGTTCCCTGCCCTGCTGATGTGTTGTCGTTGCTCCACGGCAGTAAAACTGCCACCGTTTTCTTTTTCGGTTTACTTTAAAATACACAGTCAAGAGTGGAATGTCAAACATTACACATACACATATAGACACGCACACTTAGACACACATGTGTATATACATACACACATCCTATATAATAATTCACTAAATCGTGTGTAACGCCACAACATGAGCAGTAGACACTGCTGCGTGTGCTGCAGTCATGCGCAGTAGAGACTGCCCACGCCGCGGCTGATACAGAGCTGGGTGCTCCGAAGGAGCATCCAGCTCTGTATCAGCCGCGGCGCAGGCAGTCTCTACTGCGCGTGACTGCCCCGCGACCGGGTGGCAGTGGCACTGTGGCCCATGTAACAGGCTGTTCAACTAGTAAATATATAAATACATACCACACATACACACACACACTCAGAAACAAGAGTACTTATACACACACATACCCCCAAGTGTCCCTCTTTAGGAGATATTAGGAGTCCATGCCACCCAAGTGTCCCTCTTTAGGAAGGACAGTCCCTCTTTGAGACCCAAATCCCTCTGTCCCTCTTTCCCACCCTAGTGTCCCTCTTTTTAGGATATCAAACTGTGTGGTGTGTATATAAGTGTATCACATTGCTCCATAACAATACAGCTCACATTAATGTTTGTTTAAATGTCATTATATGTGTTTATATATTAGTCTGAGTAAATAAAATACTTTGATGTTGTTCTAGATCGTTTATTAAGTTACACAAAGAGGTGCCAATAGGTCATGAAATCACCTATAAATTCTTGGTAATGCCCTGCCCACCAGTCACGCCCCCCAGTAACACCCCCTAAAACAAAAGTGTCACACTTTGTCCATTTGAAATGTGGGAGGTGTCCACACATACATATTCATGCACATAAATACTTACACAGCAATACACACACATACACACACATAAATACACACACATAATAACATACAAATATACATATATGTATTCATAAAACACACACACATGCATAGATGCACATACACACAAAAACATACATAAATACACATACATACATACATGCACACACTGGGTCAAAAAATAACTTAAAGGGATAGTAATGTTTCACAATAAAAGCAGCTCCAATTAATATTCATAGTATTTGAGCCATGGAGGGTGTTATTTCATTACTGTCAGAGTTGTAGTTCAATTGAATGATAAAATATCCCCTTTTACCTAGTGTAACACTGCTCACCTCAGATGTGAAATCTGGTTGCTTCATCAGACGGATAACAGCAGGGACAATCTTCTTCCTATGATAACAATGAAAGCCCTGCCCTCTTGACAGTTTTTTCAGCTTTTTCCCTTTTCTTAATTGAAGATTGTCCCTCTCTGCAGTCTGCCTGGGCACCTCCCTTCTGATCTGGCTGAGCAGTGTTACATCAGTAAAAGGGGTGGGAGGGGGATACTTTGTCATTGAATTACCCTTGAACTATAACTCTGACAGAATTGAAATAACACTCTCCAAAGTCCAAATACTATGAGGATTAATTAGAGCTGCTTTTATTATGAAACATTACTATCCCTTTAAGGTCAATATAAATTACCTACATCACTTACTTTTTGCAGACTATATCACATTTTATATCACATTCTATGGAGATATCGGTGAGATGCATGATTATGTACACAGCTACATTGTTTCTTATATTGATACAAGTGCCGCAAAGTTTGTGATTATATCACATTCTTTGCCAGTAGTCTCGATTAATTGCAAGATAACATTGAAGAACTACAACAGGATAGGAAAAAGTTTGGTCTGAAGCTGAATCTCAACAAAACGCAAGTCATGTTTAACAAATTTACCATACCAAGGAAAATCACAATAGATGGACAAGAACTAGAAGAAGTTGCCAAGTATATTTACCTTGGATGGGAAGTGTCAACAGATGGAAACACTATGATGGAAATTAATCCACGAATAAAATTGGGATGGCAAACATTTGGAAAATGTAGTGATACTGTCTTCAAGACAAATTTGCCACTCTACGTCAAGTGAAATGTTTTTGATCAATGCATCCTCCCATTTCGTACTTATGGCTGTGAAACTTGGACGATGCTAAAGCCATACAAAAACTTAAAGGAGCAGTAAACCTGTTTTAATGAAAACATATGTTATAGAGCATTTCCTGCTGAGTAAAACAAGGTCACTCCCACTGCTGTCAGGTGTTCTATTCAAAATGTATGACAGTTCAAATAATCAGGAAGTGAATTTACTGTGTTTACTTCCTGATAGTTCTAACTGACAGGAAGTGACAGGCAGTTTCTGTCACATTCTATGGAGAACTGTATGTCACTGACTTTCCTCTTCATTAGAATGTAACTAAACAACTAATTGGAATTTGACCACTAGAGGGCACCAGGCACGTGCACACATAGACACCAAGGGGGGATTGAGCACATGCCGTTTTTGTCCAAAGTGCCCTCCTGCACTTTTAAAAATAAATAAATAAATAATCAGTCCGATTTTATCTTGTCCTAGTCTGTTTTTCAATTTTGATTACCGGGGTGGGGGGCTGCGCTCCTCTCCTCTTACGTCCAGGTCCTTTTTAAGTGTAAGGTCCTTTTAACATGCCGGCCATGTCCTTTTTACGTGCCGCTGGGTCTTCTCCTCTTGCGTGTCGGATCCTCTCCGCTTACGCCTTGAATGAATAATTATGAGACGTGCCCTTTTTTCATTTGAGCCCCTGCCCCCCAAAATGTTTGTGCACATCCCTGGAGGGCACTGCTAATATAAAACACATGGGTTTAAACAGTAATAACTCTAGAAATATGCATCTCTCACTGGAGGGAGTACCCATACTTTACTCAACATGAAATGCTCTATAATACATATTATTTCATAAAAAAGTTTACTGCTACTTTAAGGCTACACAGAGATATATTGAATGTCGAATTTTGATCATCAAGAGACAAAAAAATGTGTAATTGGATTCAACAGCAAACAAAGATTTATGATATAGTTGAAAGAGTTAAGAAATTGGCATGTCACATAGCAAGATGACCTGACAGTAGATGGACCAACCGAATTTTGGAATGGATTCCAGTTGATACGAAACACTCAAGAAGAAGACGAAAGACAAGATGGGTAGATGAAATTACCAAGTTTGTTGGTTCACAGTAGCAGCAGAAAGCACAGGACCAAAGTTGTTGCAGGTTTGCTGAGGAGACCTTCATCCTGCAATGGACTGACAACAGCTGGAGTTGATGATGACATACATACACACATACACATAAATTCATACATATACACACACTCATAAACACACGCACATATATATATATATATATATATATATATATATATATATATATATATATATATATAATAGTGTTTGTTGGGTAGAGGCACACACACTTCAAGAGTCTATTGCCTGGGTGCTGTTAAAACGGCCAAATAATACAACATTGGAAAGGATTCAAGCACTCACAGCACTTTCATTTTAAAAGGAACAATGATTTTAATAAAGTGTCAACGTTTCGGCCAGGCAAGGCCTGGAAGGCCAGCTGTGCCTGGCTGAAATGTTGACACTTTATTAAAATCATTGTTCCTTTTTAAATGAAAGTCCTGTGAGTGCTTGAATCCTTTCCTATTTTGTATATATATATATGTATATATATATATATATATATATATATATATACAGTTTTGTAGTTCAAGGACCGCACTCACAGAACTTCCAGATGCTTCAAAATTGTGCAAAGTTTATTATCAACGTTTCGGCCCTGCCTTGGGCCTTTGTCAAGATAGGTTCATATATATATATATATATATATATATATATATATATATATATATATACACAAACAAACAGATAAATACATATACACAGATACACGCTCACCGATTTAAACACACACACACTCATAAATGCATACATACAAACACACACACAAATACATAATAACACATACACGCGCGCACACACACACACACACACACACACACACACACACACACACACACACACACACACACACACACACACACACACACACACACACACACACACACACACACACACACACACACACACACACACACACACACACACATTCATTCTATGCTATATTCTCCATCTTTGCCCTAGGATAAGTTTATATGTCTATTGCCACGGACATATGTGAATATGCTGTGGACATAGCCAAATTGCCATCCTAAACATTCATGGAGTGTGTGAATTTATTGCAGATATTCCATAAGTATTCTCTATGATTAATAAGCATAAACCTCAATCCGTTACAGATAGATGAGGGAGGCTTAGAGTAGGTGGTAGGGAGCTGGACAAGAGAGAGGAAGGAGTTCGGCAGGAGGGAGGATGGATGAGGGAGATTTGAAGGACTGTGGGGAGTTTGAATGGGAGAGGATTTATAACAGTGGTTTGGAGGACAATGCAGGGAGCTTGATAGGACCAAATGAATGAGTATAGCAGTATGTAATAATTCCTTTTTTTTTAAAATTGGATTAACATATATATATAAACACACTCAGATAAGCACACACACATAAACGCACACTCACTGACTTAAAGGGGAACTATCATCCCAAATAAAGTCCCCTCACAATAATTAACCATCTAGCTATAAACTTACCAATAGTACTATTATCCAACCTAATTACCACGTGAGAAATCCTACTTCTGCCGAGACTGACGGCCAGGCAACAGTGCTTTAAAGGCATCTGCACGCCTGCACCATCAGTCCCTTTTGGTACCTTTAGGTACCATGCAGCGCCTCCTAGAGGAGACTAGACTGACAGCGCAGATGCACGGATGTCTGTAAGCAAATATGTCTGCGCTGTTGCCTGTCCGTCAGTCTCAGCAGAAGTAGGATTTCTGACTAACGAGGTAATTAGGCTGGATAATAGTACTATTGGTAAGCTTGTCGCTATATGGCTAATTATTGGGGGGGTCTTTATTTGGGGTGATAGTTCCCCTTTAAATACACACAACACAAACATACGTAATGCATACAGGGACACCCATAAATAAACACACACGCATACTTATATGTGTTACAACTTGCTCCTTAATAATACAGAAAGCTGAATTTCAGGATTAACGCTCCTTTAACTGTGACTCACAGGTGAAAGTAACATGTAATGTTTGATAATCATCAAACCAAAGAAAAGGTTATGAAATAGAATAGTGATTCATCATGAGAAAGCATTTTCACATTAAAAATTGTTCTGGACGATAATTATGAGATATGATTAATTCAGTTACGTGGTTATGCATTAAAATTCTCAATATAAGCACTCTGAAGCACATCAAATGATCTTATATTGTTCAATAGTTGTTCATGATAAAGCATTCTCCAAGCTTTTTATGATTACCGAAAATTAGTTTAATGGATTTAAAGTTATCTTTAATTAAATCTTAAGCTCTTGCAAGATGGGGAAACATACATTTATATCTTAAAATATTTAACATAAGGGGAGAGCAAATTACTTTTCATTCCTTTAAAATGACTACTTGCACACAGGGGCGGACTGACCATACGGGCATTCGGTCACGGACCGAGGGCCCGTGACCGAAGGGGGCCCGCCGCCACTTCCAGCAATGCCACTGCCGCCTGCCACTTATGGGGCCAGTTTGTAGCGCCGCTCAGCTGCTCTCCAACTACGGCCGCCGGCGCACCGTTCTAGTAATACAGTGCGCTGGGAGATGACATCATCTCCCAGCCTCTGCATTACTAGAGGCGCGCGGGACTTCACACAGTGTTAAGCCACACCGCTAGACCACCAGGGACTGCACGTAGGGGCAGTGTGGAGATGAAGGGGCATTGTGGAGATGGGGGCATTGTGGAAGGGGAAATGTGGAGATTAAGGGGGCATTGTGGAGATGAAGGGGCAATGTGGAGATGGGGGCATTATGGAAGGGTCATTGTGGAGATGAAGGGGGCATTGTGGATGGGGCATTGTGGAGATGAAGGGGGCATTGTGGAAGGGGCATTGTGGAGATGAAGGGGGCATTGTGGATGGGGCATTGTGGAGATGAAGGGGGCATTGTGGAGATGGGGGCATTGTGGAGATGAAGGGGGCATTGTGGAAGGGGCATTGTGGAGATTAAGGGGGCATTGTGGAGATGAAGGGGCAATGTGGAGATGGGGGCATTGTGGAGATGAAGGGGGCATTGTGGAGATGAAGGGGACATTGTGGAAGGGGCATTGTGGAGATGAAGGGGGCATTGTGGATGGGGCATTGTGGAGATGAAGGGGGCATTGTGGAAGGGGCATTGTGGAGATGAAGGGGGCACAGACCTCTTTTTGGACCAGGGGCCCTGGGTACTGTCAGTCCGCCCCTGCTTGCACAAGTAGGAGTCGTGCATATGGCATACTGTTTTATCTATTATATCTTGATGTGTGGTGTCAACATTTGCCTGTATTTACTAATCTTCATTTGAAGTCTTCCTTTAGTTCATGTCTCTTCCCAACAGTGGGCAGACCATAGGTTTGAACAGTTTGTATGAGAAATTCAGTAATCATTCTCAAATTGTATCTGATGGAAACCCAGGGTTCCTCCAATAAATTACAAGGAGTTCCTCCATAACTGTGAATAGTGGAACAAGAGTAGGGTGGCCATTAGCGTACCTGTATAAAATGTTCTCACTAGGTGGGGTTGTTTTATTAGATCCTATGGAAAATATCAGTCACTCTCCAACCACTGAAATAGAGAGGCATTATCTTGAACTGTTATGACTTTTGAGCAAGGCTAGTCCTTGTTGTAGTGGGAAATTTCAACCAATCACCCATGCCCTCCCAATTAAGCTCCACCCATGATTCTAAAGACCTATTTAGGGAAATGTGTGAAACTTTTCCAGCAACAACATCACTGCAAAGAACTGTTCATATGCTCTGTGTTGTCCTGTGTTTGCTGCTGTGGATGATTCTGTACAGGGGTGAAACTTAAGGGGGTGCAGCTGTACCTGGGACAAGTATCCAAGGGGAACCCATCTAATCCAGGGTCCAATAGGTTTTTTTGAAGATTACATCCCATTGAATGTCCTTTAATTTTGCTTTTAGCATTGTAAAATTAGCCTTTTTAAAGCTGAATATTTTGGTTAAACCCTTATTAGTGGGTCTCTCATAACAATTGTCAGGGGATACCATATTGTGGTTACTACTGTCCAAATTTTCCTTGACCTATATATTGCGTACCATTGTGAGTTGTTAGGAGCCACTAGATCCAGCAAGGCCTCTTTTCTAGTTGGCTTCTCTACTAATTGGCAAATTAAGCCATCATTAAACATACCTAGAAAATGATTTCCCTTTGTTGTGCTGGAAGTCATATTGCTCCACTTCATTTCAGGGTCATTAAAATATCCTATTATGATTACTTTTTCTTACTGAGAGGCCTTTTCCATTTGCAGTAACAGACAGTAGGCTTCTTAAAACTCCCCAATATTAGGTGGTTTGTAGCAAATGGCCATTAACATATTGTTATTTTGTATGCCCCCAGTATCTTTTAATTTTCACTGAATCCTTCATTAATAGCTCTGCACCTCTTTTATTAACCCTATCCATCCTAAAAAGTCAATAACTCTCTAGATGGAGTGCTCAGTCATGCATACCTCCCAACATTCCAAATTGTCAAAAAGGGACACTTGTGTTTTAGGGGGTGTGGCTAGGGGTGTGGCTGGTGGGTGGGGCATTAAAGAGAATTTTGAGGCTGTTTCATGACCTATTAACACCTCCTTGTGTAACCTAATAAATGACTTATAACAAGACCAAAGTATTTTATTTACACAGACTAATTTATAAACACATCTACTGACGTTTACACAAACAATAATTTGAGATTTATTGCTGTAGAACAGTATGATACACTTATATACACACCACACAGTCTGATTTACCTAAAAAGAGGCACATCAGGGTGGGAAAGAGGGACAGAGGGTTTTAGGTTTAAAAGAGGGACTGTCCCTCCTAAAGAGGGACGCTTGGGAGGTATGGTCATGTGTAGCTTTTAACCAGGTTTCAGTAATTCCAAATAGATCATACTACTCATTCATTTCAAATAATTCTAGTTCTCCCATCTTAGCAGCCACACTATGAACATTAACAAGCATATATTTTATATAACTGCCATTCTGAAGAACTCATTCTTTGAAATAGTTGTTTGCTTTTATCAGGCTGTAACATAGACACCTCAGTAAACTAGCCCAATCCCCGTCCCCACCCAATGTCTCTTTTCTAATCCAATTTCCTCTTTTATGCTACGTACCCCAGCTTGTGTTGTATCACCCTTCTCCTTTTGCTAGTTTAAAGTCTGCTACAACCATCTAACCACCCTAACCTGTAGCACTGTAGCCCTTTCACTAAGGTGCAATCCAGCTCTACTATAAATACTGACCCCAAGGGAGAAGACAGCCTAGTGTTCTAGAATCCCAAACCCCTCCTGCTTACACCCAGTCTTTAGCCACACAATTAACTCCTTAATATCCTATTGCTTTCTGGTGTAGTGTAGCACAGGTAGTAGTTTAGACTTAGAAGTCATTCTCTGCCCAGTTTGAAGGCAAACTCCAACTCACCTCCTCCTAATCCCACCCACCCCAAATCTAGCCCTGCCCACTTTATGACCAAATCACTTCATTTGGCCACTCCTACCCCTAGACATTAGTGTACCATCAGAGTCTTGGGGCAAGAAGATTCCCATGTTTGGTGATCTCGGCTGAAGTCTGCCTCTAGGTCACACCTCCTCACAGCAAATAACAGGCCTTAATCAAAGAAGCTTTAAAGGGATAGCAATACCTAAAATGTAAAAATAGCTCAAACAGCTCAAAGTTGATTTTTTTAGGTGCAGTACCTCAGTGGCCTGAAATCATACAGTGGCACTGTTGCTACACCATCCTGTGGACAGCTCTGGGCATAACTCTCCATAGGATGGTGAAGCAATTGTGCCACTGCACAATTTTAGGCCACTGTGGTACTGCACATAAAAAAATCAAGTTTGTGTTGTAATAACTTTTGAATAAACATCTCAGCAGTAGAAGTAACCTTGTTTTACTCAGGAGAATAAACCCTACAATATCCATCTTTTTACATATTAAGTATAACTAACATGTTAAGTATAATGTCAAGTTTGAACTGTAATAACGATTGAAAAAAACACCTTTCAGCGGTTGGAGTGCCTTTGCTTTACTCAGAGGGATAAACCCTAACACATATTCATTTTTACATTTTAGGTATTGCTATCCCTTTAAAGCTGCTTTGATTAAAGCAAAAATTTCACCCGCTATAAAGTCGCCCTGCAATAATTAAGCAGGTAGCAACTAGCTTTATAATATACTAGTTGAAGAGCCCGTTACGCGGGCCACAGTGCCACTGCCAGCCAGTCGCGGGTCAGTCATGCGCAGTAGAGACTGCCCGCGCCGCGGCTGATACAGAGCTGGACGCACGAATGAGCATCCAGCTCTGTATAAGCCGCGGCGTGGGCAGCAGTCTCTACTGCGCATGACTGGTTGTTACACACGTTTGAGCGCATTATTATATAGGATATGATACCTCTGAAATGTAGCCCATTATAAAGAAATCCTTTATTGTAGGAGACTGGAGGCCAGGCATCAGGGCGGACATCTTGTCTGCACTCCTGAGCTGTCAGTCCTGGTCTCCCTTCAGAAGCATTGCACTGTCCCGAAAGGCACCAGAATGGACTGACGTTGCAGGTGCACAGACTGCACTTACCTGCCCATCAGTCTCCTACAATAAAGGATTTCTTTATAATCAGCTAAATTTCGGAGGTAACATATATATTATAAAGCTAGTCGCTACCTGCTTAATTATTGGGGGGCGACTTTATAGCCGGTGAAAGTTCTGCTTTAACCCTTTGAGTTCCAGAGGGGTACGGAGTGCATTGCTTTGCAATGCATTCCGTACCCCTCTGGCACTCAAAGGGTTAAGGCTTATTATTTGCTGTGAGGAGGTGTGACAGAAGCAGACTTCAGTAGAGATCACCAAACATGAACATTTTCTTGTCCCAAGCCTCTGGGTCCATTAATGTCTAGGGGTGGGAGTGGTGTCAGGGACCCCTGAATCTATCTGGCAAAAAAAAATGCCTCATGGAGAGGTTAAAGGGATAGTAATGTTTCATAATAAAAGCAGCTCTAATTAATCATCATAATATTTGGACTTTGGAGAGTGTTATTTCAATTCTGTCAGAGTTGTAGTTCAAGAGTAATTCAATGACAAAGTATCCCCCTCCCGCCCCTTTTACTGATGTAACATTGCTGAGCCAGATCAGAAGGGAGGTGCCCAGGTAGACTACAGAGAGGGACAATCTTCAATTAAGATCAGGGAAAAACCTGAAAAACTTGTCAAGGGGGGCAGGGCCTTCATTCTTCTCATAGGGAGAATATTGTCCCATTCTGTTATCTGTCTGGTCTGTGGGCTGGATTCCACATTTGAGAAGAGATGGCTTACACTAGGAGCGGGAGAGGAAACTTTGCTTGTGAATATCTCTCAAACCATAAAGATTTGAGAGATAAGACTTATATTATTCTTCATGTTTTTTTAATGCCTACAAAATAAAATAAAGTTAAAACGAAGTATTACTATCCCTTTAAAATAATCACTCACTGTATAGGTTTTCCAGGTCATATTCACAAACTCAAAAGTATCTCAATTTTGGTGCAAACAAACTCTTTGCTCTTTGATTTAAATGGGGCTTTTAACTCTTTGAATGCTATGGAGGTTTTGGGGCTTCCAGTTATTCTTATAAAGTTTGTATTATTCAGGATACTAAGGAGCAATCATCTTAGCAGAATCGTTTGTATGTGTTAGGGACCTGTTGCATTTTTCATTATCAACACTAGATGGCACCACTTGTTCAATTGTTCATAGGCCATGACCGTAGACTAGAGATTTTTTAGTATTGGTCCTCAGAGCTTGAAAAACAAGTTAGATTTTTCAGGATATTCGTGCTTGATCACAGGTGGTTAATAAGTGGATCAGTAATCAGGATTAACCCTTTGATTACCAGAGGGGCATGCAATGCATTGCTTTGATTTGCTATGTGTTGTATACCCCTCTACCTGTGCTTGTGGTACACATTTTTCTTCACTTTTTTGCTTGTGTTGATTATGAGAGGCTGTCACTACTTTTTTTTACTAGTCTCATAAACCCCATGGACACTAGCGATATCTCCAATATGTCTTCTACCTAAGTATGCACTTCTGTTATAGTAAAAGTAAACCTCATTTTTGGCTTCTTTTATTCTGCAAAAGCATAATATGCAAAATCTAATTACCTGTACTCACTGAATCTTTTTTCCAGACACTGAGACAGACAGCAGGGATAGTCATAGAAGTAACATCAACCCAGCAGCAATAAAACTTTCCTCCAAGTGATTAAAGGGATAGTAATGTTTCACAATAAAAGCAGCGCCAATTAATTGTCATAGTATTTGGGCCATGGAGAGTGTTATTTCATTACTGTCAGAGTTTTTTACCTAGTGTAAGCCACCTCCCCTCAGATGTGGAATATGGTCTCTTGACCGGACATATCACAGCAAGGGACAATCTTCTTACTGTGATCATAAGGAAAACCCTGCCCCCCTTGACAGGTTTTTCCTTATACTCACTGAAGATTGTCCCTCTCTGTGATCCATCCGGACAGTCTTGCTGCTCTGAGGTGAGCAGTGTTACATCAGTAAAAGGGGCGGGAGGGGGATACTTTATCATTCAATTACTCTTGAACTACAACTCTAACAGTATTGAAATAACACTCACTATGGCCCAAATACTATGACAATTTATTGGAGCGGCTTGTTTGTGTGAAACATTACTATCCCTTTAAATACAAAATACAAAGTACTAACTGCTGCAGGGATTGTGTCACATTGTATCACTATCCCTGATCTAACTGTCCCTGACAGAAAGCTGCCTGGTGATGAAGATCCATGGAGCTCACTCTAGGGACACAAACATTTAAAGAAATAGATGAACATTGATTAAAAAAAAAAGAGAAAATTATTCTGTTGCATAGTGTGTAAAATCATAAAGTTGTACTGTTACTTTAAGCAAATATCTACTTATACCTAGGAATAAACTCCCCTATAGCACTCTGAGGACCAGCGAGCTGTCAGTATATTGCTGCCCAATGAGCTCCACACCTCTCTGGTGCTCAAATGTTAACCCATTCAGTGCCAGAGGAGTACACGATGCATTGCTTTGCAATGCGTTGCATACCCTGCTGGCACTGAATGGGTTAAAGAATATTGGGATCTACAATAAGAGACAGAGATCAACTTCCAGAAATAAAATAATGAATATAACTCAAAGAGCACACCAGCTGTTCTCCTTTGTGGTACAATGCATATTCCTTCTTGAATGAAGTTTACACATATGCAAATTTATCTGCGCACATATGCAAACTTCGCTCAAGGTGACATGCAGAGGGGTAATGCTGGGTGTTTGCTGATGGAGCTAAAGCACCCAGCCTTATATTTAAAGGGATAGTAATGTTTCACAATAAAAGCAGCTCCAATTAATCTTCATAGTAGTTGGGCCATGGAGAGTGTTATTTTAATACTGTCAGAGTTGTAGTTCAAAAGTAATTGAATGATAAAGTATCCCCCTCCCACCGCTTTTACTGATGTAACACTGCTCAGCTCAGAGCAGCAAGACTGTCTGGATGGATGGCAGAGAGGGACAATCTTCAGTTATCATAAGGAAAAACCTGTCAAGTGGGGCTCACAGTAAGAAGATTGTCCCTTGCTGTGAGCTGTCCAGTAAAGCAACCAGATTCCACATCTGAGGGGAGGTGTCTTACACTAGATAATAGGGGCAGGAGGGGGATGCTTTATCATTCATTTACTCTTGAAATACAACTCTGACAGTATTGAAATAACACTCTCCATGGTCCAAATACTATGATGATTAATTGGAGCTGCTTTTATTTTGAAACATTACTATCCCTTTAATCCCTTAATGTCACATGATGTGCCAGGACCGTCACGTCTGTCCCACAGTTAAAGACAGGTGAAGGTCTTGGAATGTCATGGAATTTTGTGTACGGTGCGCTGTGATCACTTGGTACATTGGACAAAAATAAAATGTGCCTTGGTCCTCAAGAGAGCCCCACCCCTGGACCACACGGTCCTTATGGGTTAACCCTTTGATTGCAATACATTTGAAACCTCACTGGCACTCAAAGGGTTGAATCCCAGGTCATGTTGTCGGTTTGTGGCATGTGCTAATCTTCCTGCTATAATGGTGCCATTGGGTTGCACTGTGAACTATTGATGCATTTGGGTGGGCAAAGTCCAAGGTCTTTTGAGAAACTAGCAACTCCCCTGGTGACAGGTCTGTGATGATCCTGCCTATGTGAACAGTGGTGTTGTTATCCCGAATCCAAAGTCCTGTGTACTCACTGTCACCACCTATTGGTTGAGCCCTGGTTGGAAAGCACAGATATTATACCAAATTCAAAGTTCTGTGTACTCACTTTCGCCATCTATTGGTTGAGCTCTGGTTGGGAAGCACAGATATTATACCAAATTCAAAGTTCTGTGTACTCACTTTCGCCATCTATTGGTTGAGCTCTTGTTGGGAAGCACAGATATTATCCCAAATCCAAAGTTCTGCGTACTCAGTTTCGCCATCTATTGGTTGAGTCCTATTCGGGAAGCACAGGTGTTATGTGACTGATAACAGTGCTGCCACCTATTGGTAGAAAACATTATGACCCGTGTACTCACTGTCGCCATCTATTTGTTGATGCCCTGCATAGCAGTATTGCATTGATTGTGCATCTAATGCTAGTGGCCAATAGCCAGGCAGTATGCAAATATGTTATTGTTGCCATTTCTGTGCCTTCAGAGGGTGAGTATGTTCTGACTTTATTCTTTCCTCATACTACACCCCACTAATATTATACCCTGTTATGTTTTGTATGTTCTATTATATTTCAATGCATTTGTCACCCTAAGTTTAATGTAGGTTATAAAAGAGCAGGTTTTCTCCTTTATTTACCTTGTTTATAGCAGTATTTCTTTAAGCAGTCTTTTCAGTTAGCACTGACTTTATTCGTAACTTTTGTATGTTGTTTCAGGTGCTAATAAAGTTATAATTCTTTGAAAAGCTGTTGGGGAAAGTGTGAGGTAAAAGCAATGCAGTGTAGCTTCATTGTTTTGTTGATAGGTATGTTTCTGGTTTATGATGCTGGAACAGGGTTTGTGAGAAATGTTTGTTCCATGTTTTGTATATGCCAATAAAGATTGTTTCAAATCGTGCTATATGGAGCTTGTCAATATTAAAGACTTTGCAATTTCAAGATCATATCAATTCTCTCTTTTGCTTCAGGGGTGGAGATATGTGGTCATCCTATCTGAATAAACAGTGGTATTGCTATCCAAATCCTAAAGTCAACATGGTGGCTTATCACACCTTCTGGCAACCACCTTACTGGGTGCTGGAGGCAGTGCCACTCCACATGGTCCGTTTGCATCTCAGTGCCAAATAAGGATGGGAGGAGGTTTTGTGTGGTTTATTGGAAGCTCAGATGCTTATCCTATGCCCCGTATAAATGTCCTCTTAGATAGGCTCTCAGGGGCTCTCTTCCTGACCACACTGGACCTTGACCGTGGCTATTGCCAGATCCCCTTGGCCCAGGACACTCAAGAAAAGTCAGTGTTCGTTAACCCATTTGGCCTGTATCAGTTTACCGTCATGCCTTTTGGGATGAAGTATGTTCTGGCTACATTCCAGTGGCTGGTGTATAGCTGATTCGAGGGAGCAAAAATCTATGCTTATGTTTGCTTCAACGACATAGCCATCTAAATCCACACCTGTGCCATCTGGGTGATATGCTGGGCAGGATTCAGGAGGCTGGGTTAACCATCTGACTCGACAATTTTCAGGTCGGGATGGCTGAAGTACAGTACCTGGGACACTGTGTGGGTAGTGGACAGCTAGAACCAGAGCCTATGAAGATAGCGGCTATTGTTAATTGTCCAGTTCCCCAGACTAAAACAAATGCTTGCCTTTTTGGGATTGGCTGGTTATAGAAAATGCGTCCCTTCTTACACCTCCCCGGTGAACCTGATGTAGAAGGCACTACCCCGATTGGTGACATCAAAACCAGAGTACAACAAAAGCTTCAACACCCTTCAATAGAATGATGCCTCAGTGGTTGGCATCAGGGCTGTACTTAGCCAAGTGCACTCCAAAGAAAACAAGCATCCAGTCTGAGCCACAAGCTACCAGATTGGGAGGTCGCATGTGTACCTAACAAGAAGGAATGCCTAGCGCACTTGTGGGCACTTAAAAAGTTCCCTCCCCATATCTATGGCCAGTACTTTACGGTTATGATGTCACAACCCTCTGTGCAGGCTCAACCGGGTCTCCAGTAACAATGGTCCTACAGTCTTACAGTTTTGATGTGCAATATAGACAGGGATGCGGACAACCATTTCCAAGAGGACTACTAAAGGGATAGTAATGTTTCAAAATAAAAGAATCTCCATTTAATCTTCATAGTATTTGGACTTTGGAGAGTGTTATTTCAATACAGAGTTGTAGTTCAAGAGTAATTGAATGATAAAGTATCCCCCTCCTGTCCCTTTACTGATGTAACACTGCTCACCTCAGAACAGAAAGATGGTGTCCAGATGGCTTGCAGAGAGGGACAATCTTCAGTGAGCATCAGGGAAAAACCTGATAAGGGGGCAGGGTTTTCATTGTTCTCACAGTAAGAAGATTGTCCCTTGCTGTGACCTGCCTGGTCTGTGGACCAAATTCCACATCTGAGGGGAGGCAAAAGGGGCAGGAGGGGGAAACTATCATTCAATTACTCTTAAAACTACAACTCTGACAGTATTGAAATAACACTTTACATTGCCCAAATGCTATGCAGATTAATTGGAGCAGCTTTTATTTTGAAACATTACTATCACTTTATAATTTGGGACTGAGTTGTCGGGTCTTGACAAGACCACCTCAATCTGCCCTCTCTATTCTGATTCTAAGATGTGTGATGATCCTAGTGTTGCTGCCTTCCTAAATCCAAAGTCCTGTATACTCAATATTGCCATCTATTGGTTGATCCCTGGTTGAGAAATACAGGTATCATATGAAAACCGAAGTCCTGTGTACTCACTGTCGCCACCTATTGGCCGAGCCTTGGTAGGGAAGCACAGGTATTATCCCAAATCCAAAGTCCTGTGTACTCACTGTCACCATCTATTGGTTGATGCCATGTATAGCAGTATTGTATTGCTTGCAAGTCTATTGATAGTGGCCAATAGCCAGTCAGTATGCAAATCTATTACTTTTACCATTTCTGTACCTCCAGTGGGTTATGTATTTACTGCATTAATTATTTCCCCATGCTACACCCCCACTAATATTATACCCTATTTTGTTTTCAGTTTACACATTATGGAATTGTATTTATACTCATTTGTCACCATAAGTTAACTGTATGCTATGAAAGATTGGGTATTGTATTTAAAGTTAGTTATATGGTGTTTGTTATTGGGTGATGTGTAAGTCAATTAATTGAGAGTGTAAGGTCAGCATATAATAAAAGGGGGTTTTTGAGTTTGTTTATGATGATTAATGCTTTAGTGAGGAGCATAGTTATTTGCTACTTGTATTATTGTCTGCAGAGTAGGTATGTGTTGGTTTTTGTGAAGGGTTTTCTAACTCCTTTCCACGAAGTACTGTAACAGGGTCTAATAGTTTATAGTCCAGGTGTGGTCATACCTGGGAACTCTCAGAGTTTGACCCTGAGACTCAGGGTTTTAGCCCAAATTTCAGAGTGAGAGATGTCTGTGTCACCTACTATATGAA
This sequence comes from Rhinophrynus dorsalis, assembly GCA_037306005.1. Classification (NCBI taxonomy): domain Eukaryota; kingdom Metazoa; phylum Chordata; class Amphibia; order Anura; family Rhinophrynidae; genus Rhinophrynus; species Rhinophrynus dorsalis. Next base: position 26,094,092 of record CM074727.1, on the reverse strand, counting down.
TTTCCCCAATTAAATGTTTCCTTAGCCTCTAAATATGTGTCATTAGTACCAGAAAGACAGTGGGAGATGTCCTGCTTGCCTTGTTTGTGTTCAGGCAGTGAGTTATCCAAACTGTAGCATGTTAAAGGTTTCTCGCACACAGACCGGAGCACATCTGTGTTAGAACCAGCAGGCACTTATCACATAAAATCTACATTATGGGAAGCTTTAAGGGTTAATATTTCAAAGATCTCAGGGTCAGCTCATCTTGAAAGTTCCCAGGTATGGGTATGTCTGATGGTAAGTTACCTGGTAGATACCCCCTAATCTAAAAAGCTGGATACAAAAAAAAACACAGGTATTATCTCAAATTTCAAAGTTCTGTGTAATCACTGTCACAATATTTTGGCTGAGCTGTAGTTGGGATGCACAGATATTAAAAGTTCTGCCACCTATTGGTAGAAAACATTATGACCTGTACACTCACTGTCCCCATCTATTGGTTGATGCCATGCATAGCAGTATTGTACAGCTTGTGAGTCTAAAGTTAGTTGCCAACAGCCAGGCAGTATGCAAATCCTTTACAGAGGGGTATGTACTGCCTTAATTCTTTCCCCATCCTATACCCCACTAATATTATACCCTGTTATGTTTTCTGTGTTCTACACATTATGGTATTTTATTTATATGCATTTGTCACCCTAAGTTAACTGTATGCTACAAAAGTCCAGGCATTGTACTTACATAGATTGGAGCAGGTAAGAGTCAGTGGACATCTGTCTCCTGTCCATTGCCGGGTGGTCTGCTATTGCATCCCACTAATGTTCTCTGCAGATAATTCAAAGTCATGATTAAAACCGTTATTGAGACTGATTCATGGTGATAGGGTTTCATGTTAGTTCTTATAGTGCTATGGGTAAACCTCTGAGTGACTTGATGAAGAAGGCACTACCCCAACTGGTGACATGTATGCCAGAGTTCAATTAGGCCTTCACCACTTGTAAACAGCTCCTGGTAGCAGCTCATCAGGTTCCTTGTACGGACTGATGCCTCCATGTTTGGCAGCAGGACTGTAGGTAGTCAAGTGGACTCTAAAGGAAACAAACATCTGGTCACCTATCTGAGCTACAAGCTACTAGATCTGAAGTCTGGCTGTGCATCCAGCAAGAAGGAATGCCTAGCTCTCTTGTTGCCACTGAAAATGTTCCAGCCCCATCTCTATGGCTGGGACTTTACAGTTATAACCAGTTACAACCCACTGTCCTGTCTCAACCGGGTGTCCAGGGACAATGACCCAACAGCCAAACAGTTTTGATGTACAGTATAGACAGGGTTGCAGACTGCCTTTCCTGACAGGAGAACTAATAAAGACTTTATCATTTGGGACATAGTTGTTGGGTCTGGACAAGACCAGCTTCATTTGCCCTCTCCCTTTTCTGGGGGAGAGATGTGTGGTGCTGCTGTCTCAGATCCAAATCCCCGTGTACTCGCTGTCGCCATCTGTTGGTTGAGGATAGTAGATAAGTGGAATAGTCTACAACAGAAGTGGTAGAGGTTAATACAGTGACGGAATGTAAGCATGCATGGGATAGGCATAAGGCTGTCCTGAACATAAGACAAGACCAAGAATCAAATAAGGTTTGAGGTTTTACAGTTGGAAAATGGGCAGACTAGATGGGTCAAATGGTTCTTATCTGCCATCAGATTCTATGTTTCTATGGTTGGGTAGCAGGTATCATATCAAAACCAAAGTCCTGTGTACTCACTGTTGCCACCTATTGGTTAAGCTTTGGTTGGGAAGCACAGATATTATCCCAAATCCTGTGTACTCACTGTCATCACCTATTGGTTGAGCCCTGCATGGGAAGCACAGGTATTATCCAAAATCTTGTGCAGTCACTGTCGCCATCTATTGGTTGAGTCCTAGTTGGGAAGCATACATTTTAAGTGACAGAGAACAGTTCTGCCACCTATTGGTAGAAAACATTATGACCCACTGTCCCCATCTATTGGTTGATGCCATGCATAGCAGTATTGTACCTCTTCTGAGTCTAATGCTAGTGGCCAATAGCCAGGCACTATGCAAATCAATTAGGTGCCATTTCTGTACCTCCAGAGGGGTAGTTACTGCCTTAATTCTTTCCTCATCCTACATCCCACTAAAATTATAACCTTTTATGTTTTCAGTGTTCTTCACATTATGGTATTTTAATGATATGGACGTGTCACCCTAAGTTAAATGTATGCTACAAAAGATCAGGCAATGTACTTATACATCATTTAAAACAGAATCTCTATATTAAAGGATGGGACTGACTGGAAATATGAAACAAATGGTACTGTCCTGTTTAAAATGGTATGTATGGTCAGCTTACCAAATGCAAAACTATAGTATAAAAGATTCTCGGGGTTAGAGCTGTTATGTTCACTCCTCTACCTGTAACGACACCTATGACTCCACATTGTGGTCATAGCATCCACTGGAAGCCATCTTACTGGGTGCTGGAGGCAGTACAACCCCACATGGAGGCCGCGATTGCCGACATGCATGTCCTTGGTGTCATTCAGCCTTTCAAATAGCTAATGGGCATCCCCTGTAGTCTTAGTGTCCAAAAGGATGGGACAAACTGGTTTTGTGTGGATTACTGGAAGCTCAATGACATGACAGTCATGGACACTTATCCTGTGCCCTGTATCAGAATGCAACTAGGTCTTTAACACCCTTAAAAACTCCTGGGCAGTGGCCCTGTATTGGTCGCCCTGGACTACAACATCAGCTTCCTTGTATAGACTGATGCCTCCATGTTTGACATTGGGGTTGTATTTAGTCAAGTGGACTCTAAAAGAAATAAACATCTAGTCACCTATCTGAGCTTCAAGCTATTAGATCCAAAGGTCGGATATGTAGCCATCAAGAAGGAATACCTAGCTCCAGGGCTTATAATGTGAAGTCCTTTGCTACTAGCCAGACCTGAAAAGTTACTCGCCACTGCAAGCCATAACATACCCACCAGGGCTGAATTTCTACTCGCCAGGGCTAAATCTTCACTCGCCATTGGCTAGTGGTGAGTGGAAATTTTGAGCCCTGCCTAGCTCTATTGTGGGCACTGAAAAGTTCCAGCCCCATCTCTATGGCCGGGACTTTGCAGTTAAGACCAGTTGCAACCCTCTGTGCTGGCTCAACCGGGTATCCAGGGACAATGGCCTAACAGCCAAAGAGTTTTGATGGGTCCCAACAAGGCCGAAACGTATGTCGGGGTTTAGCTGGTGTTCCCGTGCAGAGGGGACTTGCCTGTCATTTTGGAACTGGACTGTCCTTCTGGGTGAGATTAGTGTGATATGTATGTGGACATTCTGCCTCTGGAATGGCAACAGAGAGCTAAAACGTGATGCTTCTGAGTGGTAACTAACCGAAGAACAGGCCATTGTGCTTTTTGTATGTTTCCAGAAGCCTCTCACATTTTGTATGCATATTTTAAATACTCTTAGGGGGTCTCCCTATGAGTTAAGGGTAATCCCGATGTGGTCCCCCTGCTCTCCATGTGTAGGGAGCCTAGCGGCATCAACATGATTGAGGCTTAACAAGGCTGAAATATATGTTATTGTACCTGTGCAGAAGGGATTTGCCTGTCCTTTTGGTACTGGGCCGTCCTTCTGGGTGAGATTAGTGTGATATGTATGTGGACATTCTGCCTCTGGAATGGCAACAGAGAGCTAAAACGTGATGCTTCTGAGTGGTAACTAACCGAAGAACAGGCCGTTGTGCTGTTTGTATGTTTCCAGAAGCCTTTCACATTTTGTATGCATATTTTAAATACTCTTAGGGGGTCTCCCTAAGAGTTAGGGGTAATCACGATGTGGACCCCCTGCTCTCCATGTGTAGGGAGCCTAGCTGTATCAACCTGATTGAGGCCTAGCAAGGCTGAAATGTATGTTGGTTGTCTTGTACAGAGGGGACTTGCCTGTCATTTTGTAACAGGGCTTCTGGATGAGATTTATTTTCTATAATGGCACTAGAGAGCTAAAGCAGGAAGCTTCTGAGTGGTAACTAGCTGTAGAACAGGATATTGTGCTGGTTGTTTGTTCCCAGAAACCTTTCACATTTTGTATGCGTATTTTAAATACTCTTAGGGGGTGTCCCTAAGATTGAAGGTTAATCCAGATGTGAACACCTTGCTCTTAGCGCCTAGGAAATCCAAATGCACCTCCCTGATGAGGCCCAACAAGGCTGAAATGTATATTGGGGGTTAGCTGGTGTTCCCGTGCAGAGGGGACTTGCCCATCATTTTGGAACTGGACCTCCTTTCTGGGCGGGGTTAGTCTAATATGCACGTGGACATTTCTTCTGTGTAATGGCAACAGAGAGCTAAAACGTGATGCTTCTAAGTGGTAACGAGCCAGAAGAAAAGGCCATTGTGCTGTTTGTTTGTTCCCAGAAGCCTCTCACACTTTGAATATTTTAAATACTCTTAGTGGGTCTCCCTAAGAGTGAAGGGTAATCCAGATGTGGACCCCTTGCTCTCAGTGCTTAGGGAGTCTAAATGTATCACTCTGATAAGTCTCAACAAGGCTAAAATGTATTTATGCGCTATTGTCAGACACATGCACCTTGGATGCTATGCAGGAAGCTTGAGGCATAATGTGCTATATAAAAGATACTTTATGGTTTACCAGAAATCACCTGATGCTGAGAAGAGAGCATGTGTCAATACAGGACTGCGGTAGGCCGGTTTGCAGCCTCCTTGTACAGAGGGGACCCTTCTGTGTGGTGTTAGATTAGTATATGTGTGGAAATTTATTCTCTGTAGTGGTACTAGAGAGCTAAAATGTGATGCTTCTAAGCGGTAACTAGCTGTAGAACAGGCAGTGGCGTAACAATAGGGGTCGCACCTGCGACCGGGCCCGGCCGCCCCCTGCAACCCCCTCGCCATGCGCCCACAGCACAGCTGATCTCCCGGAGGCCAACGCTCTAGTAATGCAGAGCGCTGGGAGATGACATAATCTCTCAGCACTCTGCATTACTAAGAACCACACGGGAGCTTGACTCACCGATAGACCACCAGGGACTCGAGGTAGGAGGAGGGGGGCGGTCAGTACGGGCATTGTGGAGAATGAGGGGCACTGTGGAAGGGGCATTGTGGAGAATGAGGGGCATTGTGATGGGGGCATTGTGGAGAATGAGGGGCATTGTGGCAGGGGCATTGTGATGGGGCATTGTGATGGGGCCATTGTGGAGAAAGAGGGGCATTGTGATGGGGGCATTGTTGAAGGGGCAATGTGGAAGGGGCAATATGGAGAAAGAGGGGCATTGTGGAGATGAAGGGACAATGTGGAGAATGAGGGGCATTGTGGAAGGGGCAATGTGGAGGTGGCCAATGTAGTTGAGGGGGGCCAACTCCCTGATGAGACCTAACCAGACAAAAAAAAAAAAAAAAAAAGTATATGGGGGTGTTAGTTTCCCCTTTGGAGGGGACTTGCCCATCATTTTGGAACTGGACTGCTCTTCTGGGTGGGGTTAGTCTAATATGTATACGGAAAATTCTCTTATGTAATGGCGCTGGAGAGCTAAAATGTGATGTTTCTGAGTGGTAACCAGCTGTAGAACAGGCCATTATGCTGTTTGTTCCCAGAAGCCTCTTACATTTTGTATGCATTTTTAAATACCTTTAGGGGTCACCCTAAGAGTGAAGGGTAATACAGGCATGGGCCCCTTGGTCTCAGTAACCAAGGAATCCAGCTGTGCTGCCCTGACGAGGCCCAACAAGGCTGAAGTGGGCGTTTGGGTTAGATGGTGTTACTGAGATGAGGAGACTTGCCTGTTGTTTTGGAACTGGGCCTCCCTTCTGGGCAGGGTTAGTCTAATATGTATGTGAAAATTTCTCCTCTGTAATGGCTGTAAAGGGCTAAAACACGATGCTTCTGAGTGGTAACTAGCCATAGAACAGGCCATTGTGCTGTTTGTTCCCAGAAGCCTCTCACACTTTGCATGCATATTTTGAATACTCTTAAGGGGTCTCCCTAAAAGTGAAGGGTAATCCAGACATGGACACCTTGCTCTCAGCATCTAGGGACTCCAGTTACAATTCTCTGTGAAAGCCCGATGAGGCTGAAACATACACCATGTGTTAATTGGTGCAGCGTGGCTTGCCTTCATTTTAGAACTGCACCACCTTTCTGGGCGGGATTAATCTAATATGTATGTTGTAACGTGACGCCTTGTATCATAAGCTGGATACCTCTTTTATAGTTCCTTTCTCCCTCAGAATAACACTCCAATAGTAAACTGACCCTCCTGTTCCCAAACATCAGCCGAGACTTGATGAAGGGAAGAACTCTCTTTTATTGACTCAAACACACAGCTTATATACACTACAGAGACTCTTATCAAGATCAGCATGCAAATGAATACTTGGGACAGTGTTTCTATGCTTGACCAATCAGCCACCAGCATCCTTATCAGGATAAGAATGCAGATTAAGACTTGAAATCATACATTCTTAACTGGCTCATCAATAACCGCCTCTGATTGGTCAAGGAAGCACAGCAGGAATCAATTAACATTCCTTAGCACAGGCCTGGAGTAGAGTGGAATCAAAGCCCAACCCCCCACTATCTCTGCACTCCAGCAATGTACTGGAATCAACTATGGCTAAGCTCAGTCTATGGGTGTTTGTCTTTTGGGTAGAAATAGTCTGAAGACATGAGATCCCATATCTCTAACACACCAATATCTCCCATGGTCGCCACAGTTCCGTCACATATGTGATCATTGATCCTCTGTAATGGCGATACAGAGCTTAAATGTGATGCTTCTGAGCGGTAACTAGCTGTTTTTGTGTTGTTTGTTAATTCCCAGAAGCCTCTCACATTTTGTATGCGTATTTTAAATACTCTTAGGTGGTCTCCCTAAGAGTGAAGACTAATGCAGATGTGGACACCTTACTCTCAGTGCCTAGGAGATCCAGCTCTCATAAGGCTCAATAAGACAAAAATGAATGTTGTGGTTTAGTTAGTGTTTCTAAACAGAGGGGACTTCACAGTTATTTTGGACCTGAACCTTTTTTCTGGGTGTGGTTAGTCTAATAGGCATGTAGAAATTTGTTCTCTGTAATGGTACTGGAGAGCTAAAACATAATGCTTCTGAGTGGTATTCATTGTGCTATTTGTTTGTTCCCAGTAGCTTCTCACATTTTGTGTGCATATTTTAAATACTCTTAGGGGGGGTCTCCCTAAGAGTAAAGGGTAATCCAGACGTGGATCCCTTGCTCTCAGTGCCTAAGGAATCTAGCTGAACTTTTATCATGAGGCTCAACAAGGCTAAAACGTATGTTAGGGATTAGTTGGTGTTTCTGTGCAGAGGGAACGTGCATGTTGTGTTGGAACTGGGCTGTCTTTTTTGGTGGGATTAGTCTAATATGTATGTGGAAATTTCTTCTCTATAATGGCACTAGAGAGCTAAAATGTGATGCTTCTGAGTGGTGACTGCCAGTAGAACAGGCCATTGTGCTGTTGTTCATTCCCAGAAGCCTCTCACATTTTTTATGCGTATTGATGTACAGTAGAGAGAGGGTTGCTGACGGCCTTTCTTGAGAAGAGGACTATTAAAGTCTTTATAATCTGGGACAGAGTGGTCGGGTCTTGACAAGACCTCCTCAATCTGCCCTCTCTATTCTGATTCGGAGATGTGTGATAATCCTGCCTATTTGAACAGTGGTACTGCCTTCCCAAATGCAAAACCCTGTCTACTCACTGTCACCATTTATTAGTTGAGCCCTGGTTGGGAAGCACAGGCATATCAAAACCAAAATCCTGTGTACTCATTGTCGCCACCTATTGGTTGAGCCCTGGTTGAGAAGCACAGATATTATCCCAAATCCTGTGTACTCTCTGTCACCACCTATTGGTTGAGCCCTGGTTGAAAAGCACAGGCATCATCTGAAATCCACGCCACCTATTGGTTGAGCCCTGGCTGGGAAGCAACCTATTGAATAAGCGCTAGTTGGGAAAGCAAATGTATTAAGTGGCAGAGAACAGTTTTGCCACCTATTGGTAGAAAACATTATGACCTGTACACTCACTGTCCCCATCTATTGGTTGGTGCCATGTATAGCAGTATTGTACTGCTTGTGTGACTAATGCTAGTGGCCAATAGTCAGACAGTATGCAAATATGTTAGTTGCCATTTCTGTACATCCAGAGGGGTAGGTTTGTACTGCATTTATTGTTTCCCCATCCTATACCCTACTAATTTTATACCCTTTTATGTTTTCAGTGTTCTGTACAGTATAGTATTTTATAATTATGCATGTGTCACCCTAAGTTAACTGCACGCTACAAAGGTTCAGGTGTTGTACTTCTATACTTTGCAATAGAGAGTATAGACTTGGGTAAGTGTTGTGTATGGAAGAAGTGTGTAGTTGTGATGCATCTGCTGCTGAACCATCCTACTAGCCTGCTCTAATCCCTGGTACAATAATCTCTGCAAATGTTTTAAAGTGATGTTTGAGGGTGTGACTAAAGCATTTATAGAATCTGATGATTCAGACTGGGTTTCCTGCTCCATTTGCTCTTTGAGTATAGAGACATGCCAACGGAATACCCAGGGTTCATTCCATTTGAGCTTTTATATGGGTGTAAGGTGCGGAGACCCTTGGATTTGCTGAGGGAGTATTGGGAAGGATGGTGCAACTCTGAAGAGACCCCAGTAATCCCCCTATGTGCTAGAGCTCTGGGAAAGGCTAGAAGCCCTTATGGTGTTAGCAGGGAAAAACCTCTATATTGTCCAGAAGGTGGTTGGTTGACTTGGTTCCCATTTCCCAGAAAAAGGTCCAGGCTGATTGGGCAGGCCCTTGAACTGTGGTCTAGCGCCTGAATAATACTACGTACTGAGTGGCCAGGGATTCTCCCAGCCACATCCACCATACGGTCTATATTAACATGCTCAAAGAGTATTATGAGTGCTTGTAGACCGTGGCTGCTATCTGTATCCTCCACTGGAGATCGAGGGTAAGTCTCTCCCTGACTTCCTCGCAGACATCCGCCAAGCCACCTCGCTCAATCAGGTAGAGGTGAACCCTCAGTTATGGCTGACTGCAACACAGCAAATACAGCAGATTCTAGGGGTTAGGGCTGTTATGTTCTCTCCCCACCTCTTACGACCCCTATGACTCAACATCACCAGTCGTAGTGCCCACCGGCAACCACCTTACTGGATGATGGAGGCAGTACAACCCCACATGGAGGCCGAGATTCCCGACATGTATGTCAAGTAGTCCATGGGCATGCACACGTTGTATTTGTGTCCAAAAACAATGGGAAGACCTGGTTTTGTGTGGATTATTGTAAGCTCAATAACATCACGGTCATGGACACTTATCCTATGCCCCCATTTCAATGTCCTCTTAGAAAGGTTGTTAGGGGATCACTTCCTGATCACACTGGACCTTAACCATGGCTATTGGCAGATCCTCTTGGCTCAGGATGCTCAACAAAATTCAGAGTTCATTAGCCCATTTGGCCTGTATCAGTTTACTGTCATGTCTTTCGGGATGAAGAATGTTCTGGCTACATTCCAGTGGCTGGTGGGTCGCATCCTCGACGGAGCACAAAGATATGCTTTTCTCATTGACATAGCCATCTACAGCCACTCTTGGGATTAGCACCTGCAGCATCTGGGTGATATGCTGGACAAGATTCAGGAGGCTGGGTTGACCATCCAATTCAACATTTGATTGGTCGGAATAGCAGAAGTGCAGTACCAGGGACACCAGTGCTTGAAAACCAGGCACACGTTTTAGACCATTCCAATGCAGGGATTTGTGGTAAATAACGAGATTGCGGCGCTTCTCAAGCTCCTCCGTGTCGGCCGACACGGATCTCCTGCTGACAACTTTACAGCTGTCAGTAGGAGAGATCAAACTTTAAACATCAGTATCTCTTAAACCATAGCGGTTTGAGAGATAAGGTTTTTTTGCATTTAGCTCAGCTTTTTAAGCTCTTCTAAATGCAAAAAATTTTTTTGTGGCCATTATTAACACTTTAATGGGGTATTATTGTAATGTGGAGTGTGTAACTTGTAATGTGAAATGTTGCTGTATCCATTGATATGTACATATTATCTCTATGTTAGTAATGTTACCCATATATTTGTTATGTTTATCAAAGCTGAATAAAATAAAATTAAAACAAGAAATAAATAAAAAAGCAGACAACAATTTGGCTGCAATCAAACTGCACATCGTGGAACTGATTTTCACATTAGATGCATTTTCCATTCCCAGGCAGTCTGGTACATCTGTAGGTTTTGGGTTTTTTATTGTTTTTAATAAAGTTGTATTTGATGTATTACACTGAGAGCCGATCCCATGTGCTCTAACCATAAAACTTTATAAGTAAACAAAATGTTTCATATGGGGTGAAATGAAAATTCTCATTTAATTAAATGGGGCTTGAATAATGGAGGGGTACCTAACATAATTATTTACAGTGTCTTTTTGACATATCTGGGGACCTTCTTATCTCAAGCCTCCTGGAGGTCCACAATGATCTGGGAGTGTGCAAATTATGTAATTCTCATTATGAAGTGGGTGGGGCTGGATTGGGAGGAGTTTGTGAAGAAAAGGGAGGAGAGAGAGAGAGAGGAACTGGCAGTGAAGTGGGCGGAGTTACAAGGAGGCTCACTGAGCCCTGAGAATCAGCCTCTGTCCCCAGACACCTGGTAATTATGTATAACATTTCTGGGTCAGATGCAGAGAGTTCTCAGGTATGTGTATATACAGAGAACACACAAGCAGTGCCCATACCTCCCAAGTGTCCCTCTTTAGGAGATATTAGGGGTCCATACCTCCCAAATGTAATGTATTTTCTTTTTTAAAATCACTATTTGGCTGAAATTCAACAAATAAATACTGCCCTGTGCCCAGCTTCCGGACATACTGCAGTTACCAGCTGTGTATCAGTCTGTCACTCTTCCTCTGCTCCCCTCCCTCTATCCAGCCTCCTCCAATGACGGAGGCTTTCTGCATATAAGCTGGAGTGGTCTCTGGCCAATGAGAGTGCTCCAGCTTACATGCAGAGAGCCTCCAATGACGGAGGCTTTCTGCTTGTAAGCTGGAGCATTCTCATTGGCCAGGGACCACTCCAGCTTATATGCAGAAAGACTCCGTCATTGGAGGCTTTCTGCATGTAAGCTGGAGCACTCTCATTGGCCAGAGACCACTCCAGCTTACATGCAGAAAGACTCCGTCATTGGAGGCTTTCTGCATGTAAGCTGGAGCACTCTCATTGGCCAGAGACCACTCCAGCTTACATGCAGAAAGACTCCGTCATTGGAGGAGGCTGGATAGAGGGAAGGGAACTGAGGAAGAGTGACAGACTGTGGTACAGATCTGGTAACCGCAGTCTGTCTGGAAGTAGGGCGCAGGGCAGTATTTATTCATTGAATTTCGGCCAAATTGCAATTTTAAAAAATAAATGAATACATTATTCCACCTATGTGCTATATAATCTAAATTTTAAGACAAACTTGTATAGGGGTGATGGATCTCCTTTAATGTTCTGTGAAAATTGCCTTACAGTGCATGATATCACATATAAAAAGTTATTTGCAGGTGGTAATGTCCCATTACAATGTTCATATGCAGGGTTCTCAACGTGATGTAACTTGAATCAAAGATCAATGACTTTAATACACTCTATCCTACTAGTCATGTAGCAAGACAAGAAAAACACAGATAAAGCCAAAGTCATCATGTCACCATTCCAAATAATGTAATTATTTCAGCAGCAGTGACCGTGACAATCAGCAGCTGCTGCTTTTCAGATAATGTGGGTCCTAGAGAAAAAGAAAAAAAAAATGAGCTGCTCAGGAAGCCAGTCTTGTGGAAGAGGGCGCGGACTTTGCCATCTTAGAGGATCTGCTTGAAAGAGATAACGCCATTGATGACATCATAAGACTCGTGAAGCAAGTTCCACAGCAGAATGAAGATTGGAGATTATTTTCTATTACGGCTTGTCATCTCTGATTTATCCAATGTCAGTTACATTCCTTGCGCAGTCGATGAATCAACCAATTTTTTGGTCACTGACAAGCTTTCAGATTCTGTGATATATTATAACTGAATATGTTTTTAAAGGGATAGTAATACTTTGTTTTATCTTTATTTTATTTTATAGGCATTAAAAAAACATGAAGAACGATATGTCTTATCTCTTATGATTTGAGAGATATTCACAAGCAAAGTTTCCCCTCCCTCCCCTTTTACCTAGTGTAAGCCATCTCTTCTCAGATGTGGAATGCAGTCCATAGACCAGACAGATAACAGCAGAGGACAGTCTTCTTCCTATGAGAACAATGAAAGCCCTGCCCCCCTTGACAAGTTTTTCAGGTTTTTTCCTTATCTTAATTGAAGATTGTCCCTCTCTGCAGTCTACCTGGGCACCTCCCTTCTGATCTGGCTGAGCAGTGTTACATCAGTAAAAGGGGTGGGAGGGGGATACTTTGTCATTGAATTACTCTTGAACTACAACTCTGACAGAATTGAAATAACACTCTCCAAAGTCAAAATACTATGATGATTAATTAGAGCTGCTTTTATTATGAAACATTACTATCCCTTTAAAGGGATAGTAATACTTAATATGTAAAAAATATATATTGTATTGTTTATCCCCCTGAGTAAAAGAAGGGTACCCATACTGTTGAGAGATGTTTTATTCAAAAGCTATTACTACTCAAACTTGAATGCATTATCTCAGTGACCTGAAATTGTACAGTGGCGCTGTTGCTACACCATACTATGGGCAGCTCTGGTCGGTTGACCATAAATCTCCATAGGATGGTGTAGTAACAGCGCCACTGTACAGTTTGTGGACACTGTGATAATGCATCTAAAACATTCAGGTTTGAGCTGTAATAACTTTTGAATAAAACACCTTTCAGCAGTGGGAGTACCCTTGTTTTACTCAGGGGGATAAACCCTACAACATATTCTTTAACATTTTTTAGTATTACTATCCCTTTAAACCATTTGAGTGCCAGAGAGTTATCCAACGCATTGCAGTGCACTCATGGGATTAAGGAAGCAAGTCTATACTTTAACCCTTTGAGTACCAGAAGGGTACGCAATGCATTGCTCTGCAATGTGTTGTGTACCCCTCTGTCACTCAAAGGGTTAAACCCTTTGGATGCTGGAGTGCTGAAATTGCAGGTCAAACTTTCCTTGCTTGCAGTACTTGCGCGACCTGCCTGTCCCTTCTACTGCATTAACCCTTTGAGCTCCAGAGGGGCAGGCAACACATTGCTTCGCAATACGTTGCGTACCCCTCTGGAAAACAGTTAAGTTACTGATAGTAGCACTTCATAGAATAATGTAAAACAGGACCACATTAAAATGGCAGCCATGGAATTACTGCATCCAAGGAATGCAAGGCTGATTTGTAATACAATTTGAATTAAAGGGATAGTAATGTTTCATAATAAAAGCAGCTCTAAATAATCATCATAGTATTTGCACTTTGGAGAGTGTTATTTCAGTTCTGTCAGAGTTGTAGTTCAGGAGTAATTCAATGACAAAGTATCCCCCTCCCGCCCCTTTTACTGATGTAACAATGCTCAGCCAGATCAGAAGGGAGGTGCCCAGGTAGATTGCAGAGAGGGACAATCTTCAATTAAGATAAGGGAAAAAACTGAAAAGCTTGTCAAGGGGGGCAGGGCTTTCATTGTTCTCATAGGAAGAAGATTGTCCCCTTCTGTTATCTGTCTGGTCTTACAACCAGATTCACATCTGAGAAGAGATGGTTTACACTAGGTAAAAGGGGCAGGAGGGGAAACTTTGCTTGTGAATATCTCATAAACCATAAAGGTTTGAGAGATAAGACTTATATCATTCTTCATGTTTTTTTTAATGCTTACAAAATAAAATAAAGTTAAAACGAAGTATTACTATCCCTTTAAACATATTCTAGCGGTAGGAGAATCCTTGTTTTACATAGCAGGAGGAAATCTACAATGCATACATTTTCTTTACTATAAATTAATATTTCAGCTGGCGTTTTCCTATTGCTAGATCGTATAGATCATATAGAACCTGTCACTTCTTCCTTCGTAATATTGCTAAAATCCCAGCTTTCCTCTCCCAGGTAATTAGTAAAACTCTCATGCCCTCATTCTAGCTCTCTTGGATTATTGCAACCCACTAGTAGCTGGCCACCAGGCATCCACTCCCCACACTCATAAACTGTCACTCTGGCTTTGACAAAGCGGTTGACCCGCGAAACGCATTAGTCTTTTTCAGTTTTAATTGTTTTTAAATTGGATTATCTTGTTTCTGTCATTAATACATTTTTGATACTTTGTGACAAGTGGATCTTGATTTATCTCAGAGGGCAGGAGTGTAGGTTTTCATTGCAAGTTATTTTCTTAAAGGGATATTTAGTTCTGGAGGCAGTTTTAATTTATGTTTTTAAATAAATATCTTTGGCTATATTTTCAAAATTGGCTGTGTGTCAGTGGCGCTCCAATTTTAGATAGATTTGTTAACTTTGAGATTATTTCGTGTAGTGACGATGTTTGGTTGTGAGCAGCCTTAATCTATCTATCTATCTATCTATCTATCTATCTATCTATCTATCTATCTATCTCATATCTGTCTATCTATCTCTCTGTCTGTATCTATCTATCTATCTATCTATCTATCTATCTATCTATCTATCTATCTATCTCTCTGTATCTATCTATCTATCTATCTATCTATCTATCTATCTATCTATCTATCTCTCTGTATGTCTACCTCTATCTATCATATATCTATATGTTATCTATCTATCTATCTATCTATCTATCTATCTATCTATCTATCTATCATATATCTATATATTATCTATCATGTACATATCTATCTCATATCTATCGGTCTATCTCATTATCTATCTATCTATCTATCTATCTATCTATCTATCTATCTATGTATGTATCTATCTATCTATCTATCTATCTATCTATCTATCTATCTATCTATCTATCTATCTATCTATCTATCCTATCTAGCTGCTCCTTTCAGCGCCAGAGAGGTATGCAATGCATTGCTCTGCAAAGGATTAAAGGCTTTAATAAATGGAACAGCCTAAAGCCACTCAGTATGCCGTCCCTAGCCCTAGGCCTAACTATGTCACTGATTCAATGGGTTAAACGTCCCATTTAAATCAACTGGGATTTTTATTTGTCCCTTATGGTGCAGTTGGTTTACTCCAGAATTACTCTGGTTCTTCATAGTACATCTCCCCCCAAATTTTTTTTGGTGAGCTATTCCTATGTCAATTTTTAAGTAATTTTACATATTGAAAGTTCTTAATGCAAGAAATAGAAAGTGAAGCATTCAAGGGGTTACAATCTCCAAGGTCATGTGAGTTGTCCCCTGTTGTGCAATTGGTTTGCCCCAAAACTTTTCTACTATTGCAGATATGCAAATGCCACATAGTTTCATAGCCAACACCAGTAATAAACCTAAATAAACAGACCTCTGATTAAGCGCCATAGTTTTTTGTCCATGTAGGGCGGTATTTTAATAGTATCTGAGTTGTAGGTCATGAGTAATCCTATATAATAATTGACTAATGTATGTTTGTCAGAAGCCGTCATGTGCAGTATAGATGGGTGAGCGCTCTGCAGTCATGCTCAGTAGAGACTGCCCACGCAGCGGCTGATACGGAGCGAGGCGCTCCGAATTCAGACTAGAGTGCTCTCTGTGCACCTTCCTGAGACCAGGCGGTCCCAGGAAGGTGCGCAGAGAGGACTCCGGTCTGAATTCGAAGCGCCTCGCTCAGTATGAGCCGTGATGCTGGCAGTCTTTACTGAGCATGACTGCAGCGCAACCCCTGACACCACAGCCGAGGTTGCTGTGTGGCACTGTGGCCCGTGTACACGGGCTTTTCAACTAGTTTAGCTATGAAGTGTCCCCCTCTATCCTCTTTTACCCATTTTAAAGGAATAGTAATACTTAAAATGTAAAAAAAAAAAAAATGTTGTAGGGTTCATCCCCCTGAGTAAAACAAGGGTACTCCCAGTGCTGAAAGGTGTTTCATTCAAAAGTTATTAATTTTCAAAGTTGAATTTTTTAGGTGCAATATCACAGTGGCCTGAAAATGTACAGTGGCGCTGTTGCTACACCATCCTATGGAGATTTATGGTCCCGGGACCAGAGCTGTCCATAGGATCGTGTAGCAACAGCGCCACTGTACAATTTCAGGCCACTGTGATACTGCACCTAAAAAATTCAACTTTGAAAATTAATAACTTTTGAATGAAACACCTTTCAGCAGCAGGAGTACTATTGTTTTACTCAGGGGGATAAATCCTACAACATATTTTTTTTTTACATTTTAAGTATTACTATCCCTTTAAGCCACCTCCCCTGAGATGTGGAATCCAGTTGCTCAACCGGACAGCTCACAGCGAGGGTCAGTCTTCATGCTGTGACCATAAGGAAAACCCTGCCCCCATGACGATGGAAGGCAGGTTTTTCCTAATTCTCACTGAAGATTGTCCCTCAATGTTCTCCTTCTGGACCAGCCTGGAGAGGCAGCGTTATGTAAGTAAAAGGGACTGGAGGGGGGATACATTTTAAAATTCAATTACGCATAAACTACAACTCAGATACTATTTAATTACTGTCTTATATGGACAAAAACTATGGGGATTAATCAGAGCGAAGGCCAGATTTCCCAATAGGCAGACTAGGCACCTGCCTAGAGCTCCAAATTTTGAGGGGTGGTGCCTCAGCTATGCTGACCACACCCACATTCTAAATTGTGGGTGGAGCCAGAGCAATCTCTGTATCCATGCAGTAGCTTATACACTCCTTTACAAACTATTATTTAACCCCTTGGATGCTAGTGAGATCTCTAACGCATTGCGGAGATCTCTCTAGCAACCAAGGGGTTAAAGCTTTTATGTCCTTGCTTGTTTTAGGCCAAAGGTATATTCTGTGCCAGGAAACAGTGGATGAGACTGGTGGCGTGGTCAAGTGAGGAGTGGGGTGTGGCCAAAGGAGGAGCTAAGGGAGCCCAGAGTGCCTTGCCTAAGGGAGCCTGGAATGTAAATTTGGCCTTGATCAGAGCTCTGTTTATTTTGATATATTACTATTGCTTCATATCTCCCAAGTGTCCCTCTTTTAGACCCAAATTCCTCTGTCCCTCCTTCCCACTCTGATGTCCCTCTTTTTAGGACCTCAGACTATGTGGTTTGTAAATAAGCGCATCACATTGCTCCACAGCAATAAAACGCACATTAATGTTTGTTTAAACATCAGTATATGTGTTTATAAATTAGTCTTCGTAAAAAAAATACTATGGTCTTGTTATAAGTCATTTATTAGGTTATACAAGGAGGTGTCAGTAAGTCAAGAAATAGACTCAAAATTCTCGGTAATGCACTGCCCACCATCCATGGCCGCAGTATGAAATATTGGGAGGTATCTTGCTTTAACCCCTTAAGGACTACGTGACGTGGTATGACCGTCACGGTCCTTATACCCTTAAGGACCAGTGACGGTCATAGCACGTCATGTACTTTTTACTTACAGCGCTCTACCGGGAGCGCTGTAAGTAAAACGGGGCCTAAAATTGATCGCTCCAAGACCGGAGCGATCTCTCTTAGGTCTCCAAGCGGCGCGCCGGTACGCGTAACAGGTCACGTGTACCGGCGCGTCGGCAAAGATCAAAGCGGTCCTTAAGGGAAGGTAACTTCCCTGGACCGCTAGTACTTAAGGGGTTAAAGTTTAAACATACAAACATGAAATCCTGTTCACTCTTTTAACCCCTACCTTGTAGATCTCTCTGGCATCCGAAAGGTTAATTCAATGCAAAGAAAAATCTCCTGCAATAAGATATATAACCCCCCCCACACACACACACACACACACTGACCTAAATCTCGAGGCCTTTTTGTGTTCTTTAAATAGTAGCTGAACAAAATGACAAGCCGTCTTCCATCGAAATCGTATAGCCATCAAAACTGATACAATTATTTAACTCAGTTCACTGGATAGATGTGATTCATATTTTCTTTGTATTTGATGAATATCATTTGAAAAGTAGAGATATTCTAATTAGCAATAGACCAGTCTTCTGAAATGTGGCATCTCTGAAAAATTTCTATTTCCAAAGAATTCTAATTAAAAAATATATTTTGAAACAAGAAACAAGAACCTACTTCTGATGTAAACCGCAAGCTTTTTGAGATCTTTAACCCCTTAAGTACCGGGAAAATCTGAGGTGGTTTGCACCTAATCCCTTTAAGGACGGCCGATCGCAAATGCAGCAGTCACTTAAAGTGTTAGTAATGTCTAAAAGAAACTTTTTTGCATTTAGAAGAGCTTAAAAAGCTGATCTAAATGCAAAAAAACGTATCTCTCAAACCGCTATGGTTTAAGAGATACGGGCGTTTAAAATTTGATTTCTCCTACTGACAGCTGTAAAGGTGTCAGCAGGAGATTCATGTCGGTCGACATGGAGGCGCTTGAGAAGTGCCGAGATCTCGTTACTTACATGGAATCCCTTCATTGGAATGGTCTAAAACGTGTGCTTGAACACCAGGCACACGTTTTAGACCATTCCAATGAAGGGATTCCATGTAAGTAACGAGATCGCTGCACTTCTCAAGCGCCACCGTGTCGGCCGACACAGATCTCCTGCTGACACCTTTACAGCTCTCAGTAGGAAAAATCAAACTTTAAACGCCCGTATCTCTTAAACCATAACGGTTTGAGAGATACGTTTTTTTGCATTTAGATCAGCTTTTTAAGCTCTTCTAAATGCAAAAAAGTTTTTTTTAGACATTACTAACACTTTAAGGACCATGGACCATTTTTTTTCCCGCATCCGGTTCAGGGCTCCCTGAACAGCGTGCAGCCACGCCGGGATCCCTGAATTCCATGACATTCCTGGCACGTCATGGGTCCTTAACGCAAATCTACCCATGATGTGCCAGGACCGTCAAGGGTCGTTAAAGGGTTAAAGGGTAACCAAACAAAATTACAGGCAATCTGTCAAAATTGATACATAATGGTCTTCAGTTCTTTTGC
The DNA here is from genome assembly GCA_037306005.1 of Rhinophrynus dorsalis. NCBI lineage: Eukaryota > Metazoa > Chordata > Amphibia > Anura > Rhinophrynidae > Rhinophrynus > Rhinophrynus dorsalis. Next base: position 26,075,034 of record CM074727.1, on the reverse strand, counting down.
TAGGTCTGATCCATGTGTATCTGAATTTGGAGAATGACTTTGCATGGATAAAAAACAGCACTAAACCAATCTGCTGATATTTTGTGTCACCTATGAAAAAAATTCAATTTCCTACAAATTCTGAAAAAAAAAATAATCTTCTGAAATAATAATTATATAGCCCTCCTACTGACCTACATATTGTGTCTTGTGATTTATTTAACCCACTGAGAACCGAGGTGTGTGTGACTATCACGGTTTCCATGATGACGGCTGGCATCTCCATCCGCTTCCTGTCCTTATCCTGGCCTTCCTTGTGGGCGGCCGGCGGCTTGGTGCCGGTCGCTTCCACATTCCTGCTGCCTCACGTGTGCAGGCGCACATGTACTGGATGTAGCCAGTGACGTTGCATTTGCTTTTGTAGCCTTCCATGTTATTGGCTTATCGTGTCCCGCCTCCTCCTAGACTATTTAAAGGCTTGGATAGTGGGCTTAGTTGCCCCTTCATGGTGTACCGGTGCGTTAGCTTCTTGTGTCTGCTCTGTCTTGTTGTGACACTTGCTTGGCTTCCGATCCTCCTCCGTGTACATTGCTTGGCCTTGTCTGACTACTCGTATCAGCTCTGACCTATGGCTCTGGCTGACTACCTGCTCCATGTATGACCTTTGGCACTGTCTGACTATACACATTGGTCTGACTACCCGCTCCGTGTATGACCTTTGGCACTGTCTGACTATACACATTGGTCTGACTGCCCGCTCCGTGTATGACCTTTGGCACTGTCTGACTATCCACATTGGTCTGACCTGAGGCTCTAGCTGACTACCCGCTCTGTGTATGACCTTGGCCTTGTCTGACTGTCCGCATTGGTCTGACCTGTGGTTCTGGCTGACTACCCGCTCAGTGTCTGCCTCCGGACTATCTTATTACCTCCTAGGTACTGCCTGTGGTAATGGCTTACTACCGCTCTGTATGTGCCTTTGGCCCTAGCGCTCTAGGGTTCAGTGTGGTCCTCCTACCAGCTACCCTCTCTCCATCTCAGGTAGGCTGTGGCCTTCTATTAAGATAGAACTGTAGGCTGGGTTTTATCTCTTTCGCTGCTTCTGTGTGGAGCTGTGGGTAGTGCAGGCCTCGGCTCAGTGTTCAGTTCCTGGGTAGTGGACTGCAGAGATGTCCTCACGCCTGTCTCAGGGGAGATTTGGGGAAGTGCCTTTTACCTGTATTATTACTTAAATAAAGTGGTGCTGATCTTACTGTACCTGTGTTGTGTTCTCATTTACATTGGTAACCGTGACATTAACATGTTGATTTGAAATGTTTTGCCCCCCCCCGTACTTTAAAGGGATAGTAATACTTCATTTTAACTTTATTTTATTTTGTAAGCATTAAAAAAATATGAAGAATGATATAAGCCTTATCTCTGAAACCTTTATGGTTTAAGAGATATTCACAAGCAAAGTTTTCCCTCCCGCCCCTTTTACCTAGTGTAAGACATCTCTTCTCAGATGTGAATCTAGTTGTAAGACCAGACAGATAACAGAAGGGGACAATCTTCTTTATATGAGAACAATGAAAGCCCTACCCCCCTTGACAAGCTTTTCAGGTTTTTCCCTTATCTTAATTGAAGATTGTCCCTCTCTGCAGTCTACCTGAGTACCTCCCTTCTGCTCTGGCTGAGCAGTGTTACATCAGTAAAAGGGGCGGGAGGGGGATACTTTGTCATTGAATTACTCTTGAACTACAACTCTGACAGAACTGAAATAACACTCTCCAAAGTCCAAATACTATGATGATTAATTAGAGCTGTTTTTATTATGACACATTACTATCCCTTTAAATAATTACAGTCATTCAATCAAAGTATTTTGGCTACAAAATTGATAGAAATGTTGATGAATTACAAAAATGTACAAATCATCACTAAAACAACTTCCTGAAATAATTTTGCCATAAATTTTTATTTCCTTGAATTCTCATTTAAAAAAAAAAAAAGAATTCTGAAATACAACATTTCTACTTACCTAGAACACAGTTCTTTTTATAGTAAAGGAACAAAATTTCAGACAATCTATCATCAAAACTTTCGGGCTAAATAATTGATTCAATTGGTCTACTGTTCTTTAGCTAGACGTAATTCATATTTCTTTGCATCTGAACAATGTCTTTATGTGGCTGAAGAACAGATATGTACTAATCAGCATTAAACCAATCTTCTGAAATTATTTTATAGCACCTTCAAAAAAATTCCCATTTTCATGAATTCTCATTTAAACTAAATATCTTCTGAAACAAGAAGCATGAACCGCTTACTGACCAATAGCTCAGGACTTATGAGTTCTTTAAGTAATAGCTGAACGAAATTACAGGCAATCTTTCATCAACATTTTCGGGCCAAAAAAAAATGACATAAATTGGTCTAACGTTTCTTAGCTACATCTGATTCACATTTCTTTGAAGAATAAAATTATGAGGTTGAAGAACAGAGGTGTACTAATCAGCTCTAAACCAATCTCCTGAAATGATTTCTAGCAGTTGTGGAAGATTTCCATGAATCTCTGTGTAAAAGGAAATGAATGTATATTTTCATGATGAGTTATGTTGTTTAGGGCCTTATACACACATCAGAGTGGAGCAGAGGCATAGGAATACCCACAAATCTGGTGGGGTTAACATTTTTACTTTGCCCCCCCCCCAGCCCCCTTCTGTGTTACTTTGCTCCCCCAGCCCCCCTGTGTATCTCTTTACCCCCCGACCCTCCTGTGTGTCACTTTGCCCCTCCCAGCCCCTCTGTACCTTCTTTGTAGTGTGGCCGAACGGACAGCGGTATATAGGGTTATCACCCAGCCGGTATTTTACCGGCAGGCCGGTAAAAAATTGGCTTCTGTCCAATGTTAAGTCTATGGACAGAATGCCATGGCCGGTATTTTTTGGAAGAAAAGGTGGCAACCCTAGCGGTATAGGAACTTCTGATCCTCTACCCAGACTGGCAGGAAGCTGATTGTTACGCTCGGTGAGCAGCTTCCTGTCAGACCCAGGTATAGGATACAGAAGCTCCTCTACCCGCGGTCCGCTCTGCTCGGCCACTCTACAAGGAGGTGACCAGCAGGATGAAACGCTGTGCAGTGCGCTCCCCTCCTGCCGGTCACCCAGAGCCTGCGTCCCCCGAGCCGGTGCACCTAGCACCTGGGGGGAATTTCTACATTATCCATTCCCCGCATGATTTCCTGGGGAGGATGCATCCCCTCCGGGTTCTATACCCCTGGAGTGGAACAATTGTGGGCTGAATCAAGCGAATTTTAGGGAACAGATTAAAATGTCTAAAATTCCCTCTGATTTCAATGGGAGTTTTTTAGTTACCTGAATTCTAGAGTGCAGGGGCATTTCTGGGTTACAGGGGTAGGAAAACTGAATGCATAATCAGTGAACAGTGCGAACAATAGCACCATCACTAGTAGAAAGATTAGCACCACTGCAGGCATGAAGATGGCAACTAGACCCAAGGCTTTAAAGGGATAGTAATGTCTCTATTAAAGTTTATCTCTGAGTCTTCTTTATGCTTTTTATAACACTTAGAGCTATGTTTAATGACTTACAGTTCTGTAGCTCAAAAACTATTCAAGGTAAAAGGATCTCCTTCCCGCCCCTTTCCCTGCGTCACTGAGCCTCTCAGTCTGGTCCGGATGGAGAGCAGCGAGGGACAATCTTCAGTAAGCAAATGGAAAGTCCTTCCCCTTGTCAAGGGGGGCATGGTTTTCCTTATACTTACTGAGTGAAGATTGTACCCTGCTGAATCTATCTGGTACTACAGCCGGATTACATCTCTAAGGGGAGGTGGCTGGAAGGGGTGGGAGGAGGATCCTTTTAGCTTGAATAGTTTTTGAATTACAGAACTGTAAGTCATTAAACATAAGTGCTAAGTGTTATCATAAAGCAGACTCGGAGATAAACTTTAATAGAGACATTACTAACCCTTTAACACTCTGAATGCCAGATGGCGTATATAACTCATTGCAAAGCAATGCATTGCATGCCCCTCTGGCACACAAGGCATTAATCCTCTGATTGCAAGGGAGGTGTGCGATATCACTAGAACATACAGGTCCCTAGTGTGAACACATACACACAAACAAACACACACAAATATCCATGTATGGGGCCCGGCCAAGAAGGGGTGCCCACCACGCCGATCAAACAGGTAGCCCCTGTGATGTGTGTGGGGTGGGTGCCTTTGTTAAAAGAAGCATACATATGTCCAGTCTGGCCCACTGGGATTCTTGAGGATCTCCTGGTGGGGCTTCTTTTTAAGCATATTCTGTAGGTAGCATAGAAGAGAACTGGAGAGCATCTCTGCCTCTTTGTCCTCTGTTTCATACAATACCGTATAGCGGAGCAGTTCCTCCATCTTTACATATACTTCCAGGTTGCAGTGCAAATGTGTGGGGAAAGGGGTTTTGGCTTAATGTTTTTATGGGCCCCAAGATTACTGATGGCAGCCCTGACCAGAGCCGGATCATTCATTATAGTCATACCTGGGAACTCTCCGGTTTTGCCCTGGAGACTCCGGATTTCAAACTGGTGCAATGTGTGAATCTCCGGGTGAGAAGAGTTTAAGTAGAAACTCTGCCCACTTGTGCTCCATCCCGCCCGGTTCCTCTCGCTCCCCACCCTCTTACCCTCCATTCCCAGGTATTTTGCAGTTTTTTTTTGTCCCGCCCCCCCTCGTGACTAAGCCCTGCCCCTTTTATGATGCGATTCTCGTAATTTTCCTCCCCGGTCTAATTAATCATAATAGTATTTGGACCTTGGAAAGTGTTATTTCAATTCTGTCAGAGTTGTAGTTCAAGAGTAATTCAATGATAAAGTATCCTCCTCCCGCCCCTTTTACTGATGTAACACTGCTCAGCCAGAGCAGAAGGGAGGTGCCCAGGTAGACTGCAGAGAGGGACAATCTTCAATTAAGATAAGGGAAAAACCTGAAAAACTTGTCAGGGGGGGCAGGGCTTTCATTGTTCTCATAGGAAGAAGATTGTCCCCTTCTGTTATCTGTCTGGTCTATGGACTGGATTCCACATCTGAGGGGAGGTGGCTTACACTAGGTAAAAGGGGCGGGAGGGGGAAACGTTATACTTCAATTACTCTTGAACTACAACTCTGACAGTAATGAAATAACACTCTCTATGTCTCAGATACTATGAAGAGTAATTGGAGCTGCTGTTTTTGTGAAACATTACTATCCCTTTAAAGGGATAGTAATACTTCGTTTTAACTTTATTTTATTTTGTAGGCATTAAAAAAATATGAAGAATGATA